>JAFBMS010000010.1:19777368-20377368 GCA_019788955.1 Albula glossodonta
AATTTAGAGCTGAAAAATAAAAAATGTGTGGTCATTGAGTACTGACTCAGGGTGCTACAAGCTAGAATAACAGTCAGTAGAAAAATATTAAAATGATGATGTTTAAATAATCAATGATACACTGCACTGTTGTTGGTTGACACTACCATTTTTAAATGTTAATTTTATTACAGTGTGTTTGTGTGCCTTTAATTCCATTGAATCCAGCCAACATGATGTCTTTCAATAGTCAACTACAACATGTGGTTGGTGGAAAAGCAGTGTCACACGTCGACAACACTTCTGGAAATAAACAACTTCTGGAAGTCTGCATATGCCAGGACTGAGGCAGATATAAGCTCCCCCTTGAATTGTTCAAAAGCCTCCTCGCAGTCAGGACTCCATCCCTCCACTAGGGGGATGTTGGGGGTCTTACCCTTCCTGCATGGCCCCACCAGTTGAGTCACAGGACAGGGCTGCAATTTTGGCGAAGTCGTTCACAAATCGGCGGTAATAACTGGCAAACCCAAAGAAAGACCACAGCTTCGCCAAATGTTTGGGCCATTCCCAGTCTCTCTCTACTGCCACTTTACCTAGGTCAGTAGAAAGTCCCTGTTCTGAGACTATGTGACCCAAGCATTTCACCTCTTTCTTGAAGAAATGGCATTTTGACAGCTTGACTTTGAGGTCCTGCTGTTTGAGGTAGGAGAACACAGCTTCTGGTCTCTCCATATGCTGTTGGACAGTTGCAGAAAAGACAATAACATTGTCTAAATACAGCAGCACTGACCTGTACCTCTCATCCCCGAATATCCACTCCATCAAACGCCGAAGCATACCAGGCACATTAAAGAGCCCAAAGGGCATTCTGTTAAATTGAAAGACCCCAAATGTTGTGCAAAAAGCTGTCTTAGCACAATCTCCTTCTGCCACTGGCACCAGGTTAGAGCCACTGGCTAGATCAAGAGTTGAGAACCACTTTGCTCCAGTAAATGTGTCCAACGGCAAAGGATGAGCATCCTTGCAGATTTTAGTGTTAAGCTGGCACATCTTGATGCTTCCCTCTTTCTCCTGGACCAGGATAATAGGGGAAGAGAGGGGGCTGCTAATTCCTCTCATGACTGTCCAGAAGCTACTTTATGTGAGCTTTCACTGCCTCGTACTGTGAAGGGGAATACATCAGTAGGGCTGACGGACTGGGGTGCTGTCTAGCAAGGAGATTCACTTTTAGCAAAGACACTCTGGTACCAATACCCAGTATCAACTAAGCAGTGACAAGGCCCTACAAGCTGCTGGTTGCTATGTAGACAAGAGTCGTCACTACGCCCTCCCACTATATGACTTTGCGTGGTGGGGGGGATCGGTTTCCTGACCCGCCTGGACTTGGGGCAATAGAAGTACAACTGTTTTGGACACTGTTCTGATGGAAAGTTGACAATACTTTGCTATCTGCTCAGAAAGATTTAATTTTTCAGAAATTGGCCTTCCAGCTGCAGTATGGGGAAGCTGGTCTTAACTTTCTAGAGGTACCACGACTGGGTTTAAGATACTTTAAAATAAAGTCTAAGTGAGTCTGCTGCTTCAAAAGAATCTCCTTTAACTCCGACAGCTCAGTATTTGTAGTACGGATATTTTCACAGGTGGTAGATGCTAAGGTCTCACATGAGCGTTGAAGCCCACGCACCACCGAGACCTTAGCCTATCCCTCCTCTACTCAACAGATAGCTACTTGGCGAACCCATAACATAGACAGAGAGGGGTCAATGCCCACTAAGCGTTTCAGTTCCCTACGTAATGCAGAGTCACAAACATTTTCACAAAACTGATCTCATAACACAACCTGGGGATTGTTCCTGCAGTTGCTGTAGCTCCTCCTCCATCTTGTTCCCTCAGATACTTAAAATGGCTTAGCCTAAAACAAAATCCAAACATAACCCTTATTTGGGTGAAACTCAATAAAATACAATAAAACCAATTAAAATCAAAGAGTTAAAAAGAAATAAAACACAAGATATAGAAAATAGCAGTTAAAATAAAAATAGAAGAAAAAATAGTGGCTGGCGTTGCTGGTTCTGCACCCACATCACAGCCTTTTTTTTACCAGGCTTTTTGTTTACCAGATTTGTCTGTATCATTTTCTTTTTGCCTGGCCTCAGTCACATAGCACTATTGTCTGGCCAGAACGTCAATGCTTTATCTTGCCTGCCTTCATGCACACTGCACTGCACAACTGCACTTTGGATGCAAGCGAAAGTATCCCTCCTCCTTGCTTAGCCTGCTTTGGCTTTATGCATATTTGATGCTGCTGCCACATAGTGGTGAGGCTGCCTGTTTACAAGGGAAATGGTTTAGCAGTCTAACCCCCAAGCAACTGGACAGAACAACACATAAGATTCAAAAACAGGCGATTACCATCACCTCTTATTTACTGACATCCAGTGGAATGAGCCGGTGTGTGTGTCCTGCTATGTTGGTCGTAGAAGACAATGACATCCCAGGCATTATCGAAAACTCGTCTCGTACCTCGCAATTGAATTGAAAACTTTATTAGCTGATCCATGCTAAACTTCACTCTGTTGTTGTACAAACACTGTTTGATTTCCCTATAGAAAGCCTGCTTCTGAATCGCCCCTGGCAAGACATTTCAGAAGACTAAGATTGTATTTTTCGCTATGATTGCACAGTGACCCAGGTTAGCTTTGGCTGCTTCCCCATGTCCTTGTGATAGGCAGTGCACATGGCCTAGTGGCACCTTGTGTTAAACCTTTGTCTCTATTGACCCTGAATATAAAAGTCATCATGAACACCAGGCAGTCGCTTTCTTCTCTGATTCTGGAACCCCCAGTATTCACTGCCTTCTTCTTCTGAAGTTGCAGTGTAGCTGTCTGTCTTCAGCCCCAGCTGTCCTTTTCTCCTCTGTAATATATTGGTTAGTCACTGCACTCGCGCAAGCTGCTAACCTGGTGTCAAAATCCCTGTTTGTCTTCGTAGGTGTAGATACTCCGCCTCAGCTTCACTTTGGACCACAGACTCCACTTTCTTGTGTACTTCAGTGGTCTGCTAATAAAATTCAGCAAGAGCTTTCTGGAGAAAAATGTCGATAGAGTTCCAAATCGGCTGGATCTCCAAACTGCTATCCATTTTGTGTGACTGAAAAGCAGAAATAGTCCAATGAAGTGAGCAGCCGAAACAAGCTCAGTCTCTGTAGAAGGTCCTCAGTCGGCTTTGCTCTGATCTTTGTCTTTGGGCACGGACATGTGTCGGCCATGATACCCCATGCAGAAGTGGAATAGGCGACAGGTATTAAACTGACCAACTTTTGTGCAGTGAAATCAAAACAATGAGGTTCTATTTACCAAAAAACCTTGCAGGCTGTTTCAAAGCTACAGGTGAATGGTAAGTTGCTCCTCTCCTCTCCTGCAAAAACCCACCCATCCCTGAATTGCAAAAGGATGTTCCCCCCCCAAGGCACACGTTTGTCTTTTTACTATACATATCAATATGATTGTCACATACAGTAAGCCACACACTAAACGGCTATAAATTAGACCCATCGATTTAATGAATAAACCCTCACATCCTATTCAGGGTGGCATCTTTCCCATAAAACATAATGTGATGTCTGAAATCCAGACGACTGCAGGGGAGCCATAATCAAAGTTCTGTGCGTCTTTTCTCTAGATTTATGCATGCGAAATTAAAAGACGTTGTGGACGATCATGTGACATGCAAAAGTCGTCTTGGTCAGACGTCCTGGTTGGCTGGGAACATTCACAGACGTCCCAAAATGGGCTACGCTAGACCTGTGAATATTTAGCCTGTCCTGGAAGTTTAGGCTATATGACGCGCAAAAGTTGATCTGGACGGGCCAACAGACATAATCTGAGATTCATATGCTGTTGTGTGTTTGCTTTTTTGTCTGTACAATTAGAAACATAATTAGGTAGATTTTCATAAGCTATCACTTTCTAAGCAGGTGCTGAATAACAATAACAGTTCATTTGAAAATAATAATTGGCACAAACGTCAACAATGGCACAAGTTTATTTCAGTTTCCAAACAATGGAGATGGCATTAGATTCCAATACAGTATAGAACGCTTGCACAGTTACTGTCCAGAGGAATCCACCTAAATGGAGAAGTCCCGTGTCCTGTGATTCATATTGCGCTTTTTTCCAACTATCTCTCGCTGCCATACCTCTTTAAGGTCTGACAGAGAAATGGACCTCACGCCTCACCGCTATATTCATTGTTTCAGTCCAGCCAATCATTGAATTTTGACGACACAAAAGAGAAGCCAAAGTTGCGGTATAAAAAGGCCAGTTGGATTACAGAATGACAACTATCTGCGTACCGGATAGTTTAACACTGAGAAACTCTACATTCTCCTAACACCAAGAAAACTACACGTCCTGTTAAAGAAACCGACCAAAACCGGGAACATGCAACTTATACAGGTTCTGTTGTACCTGAGTTTATGCGTTGCGTTTGGTCCACTGGGTCTAGGGGATATTTCTGCGCACCAACCTTCAGTAACGACGGAGGAGAGCGAACAGTGCTCGACGTGCGAATACAGACAGCACAACAAGCTTATGAGGTTACATGCCATCAAGTCACAAATTCTCAGTAAACTTCGCCTGAAGCAGGCACCCAATATCAGTCGAGATGTGGTCAAACAGCTCCTACCTAAAGCTCCCCCTTTGCAGCAACTTCTCGACCAGTATGATGTTCTTGCGGATGACAATAAAGACGGGATCATGGAGGATGATGATGATCATGCTACCACGGAAACTATCATGGTTATGGGTACAGAGCGTAAGTAGCTTGCTACAGGTCATATGAATGTATCTAATTTATTTTAGGTTGTACATGCTTCCTATAACAATGCAAAAGTCCAAAGAAGTTAATGAACCTGAAATGATAGTTTTTGGTTACGCAAAACTTGCCTTCACGGTATCCAGAGCTTCTGTGTTCAAAAGGTTTATTCTCCCCAAATATACCCTGTATTAGATTTTAGATAATTCACCTCACATAAAGTCGAGTTATCAGTTGCAGTTATCCCTTGTGTGTTATCTTTGAACGTGCTGAAATTTGAAGACGGTTTGACTCTGATACGTATTAAAACAGATCTCTTAGCAGCATCCTGGACAGGGTAGTAATTTATGACAGAGATGTCTCGGGAAGATTTGCCATACAATGCGAGTTTCTCAGTTTACAGCGAATGGTTTGGTTTGAGATTGACTTGATCGTTTCCAAAGATAGAAATGTCCATTATCGTTTAAGTGATCTGGAAAGGACACGAATTGATTGGTTAAAAAATTAAAAGCTATTTCAATATTTCAAAGTTTGAGTGGCTACGCCCCTCTGGAAAACTTGTAAAATTTGCTCACATTTGAATTTCCTTAATTCGCTGACAGTATTCACGACTTGTGTTATGAAAACTGCAACTGAAATGTCACAATTTAGACAATGACTAACAATAACTTTTTTCATTAGCCGACCCAATCGTCCAAGTGGATAAGAAGCCGAGATGCTGCATTTTCTCCTTCAGTCCGAAAATTCAAAGTAACCGCATTGTCAAAGCACAGCTTTGGGTACATCTCCGGCCGGCAGACGAAGCTACTACTGTTTTCCTCCAGATCTCCCGTCTCAAGCCGGTTACTGACGGAAACAGGCACATACGAATTCGCTCTCTAAAGATTGACGTTAAAGCAGGGACCAGCTCTTGGCAGAGCATAGATGTGAAACAGGTACTTCTCGTCTGGCTAAAGCAGCCAGAGACGAACTGGGGCATCGAGATTAATGCCTTCGACACGAAAGGAAATGACTTGGTCGTTACCTCTGTGGAACCAGGCGAAGAGGGACTGGTGAGTCATACTTTGAATCCAGACCCTCTCTTGCAAAAATAGTAAAGCTTGCTTTGACCGACACTGTTTCAATGGATGGATGGAATGGATGGATACAGTACCTCCATGTAAGCTGAAAGTGCTTTTCTAGTTTTGATGTGGTTTCATGCTGCAGTGTAAGAGGTTAATGTCAGGTTTTGCAGGAGCATTTAGATCAAAATCCTAACCCCCTTAGATCAAAAGCAATAAAATTGATCACAAAGTCTGTGAGATTAAGAAACACATATGCACAATTATGTCAGTCAGATCAGTCTGTCAAAAATGAGTAAAAATAAAATAACAAGGGATATGGTTTTCACTTGATTCCAGTTAACGTTTATTAGCTACTTTTATAAATTAGCTACTTTAATAATTAGTTTGAAAACTCATCTATTTCCAGTGATGACAGAGATTTGCACTTGAAGAAGTTAACCGGGCACCTATACAACACCTATACCTAGGAGAAGAGTTTCTACCTTCAAAGAGTACACATTATGAACAACAACACTGTTACCACATAGCTAGCTTGGGGGTCAATGATGTTTATGAAAATCTCAAGGCTTATGTGCCTGTAGTAAGCACCCATCTACATCTGTAATGTAACATTATTTGGTGTTTCAAGTATTCACCTCCTTTGTATTTTTACACACTCAGCAACCCTTCATGGAAGTTAAAATATCGGACAACCCCAAGCGATCGAGGCGGGACTCAGGCCTGGATTGTGAGGAGAATTCACCCGAGTCGCGGTGCTGCCGATACCCCCTCACAGTGGACTTTGAGGATTTTGGCTGGGACTGGATTATTGCCCCGAAACGCTACAAGGCCAACTACTGTTCTGGAGAGTGCGAGTACATGCACCTGCAGAAGTACCCGCACACCCACCTGGTGAACAAGGCCAATCCAAGGGGTACTGCTGGGCCCTGCTGCACCCCCACCAAAATGTCTCCCATCAACATGCTGTACTTCAACCGGAAAGAACAGATCATCTATGGAAAAATACCCTCCATGGTGGTGGACCGCTGTGGGTGCTCCTGAATGCATAGTGAGCAGGAATCCTGCTCTCTCTTTTGAGGGATTGAGAGAAGAGAGGTGGAAAGAGATGAGGTGTGTGTGCGTGTGTGTATGCGTGTGTGTGTGTTTGAGAGAGAAAGAAAGACGGAGAGAGAGAGAGCCAGTCTGGACTTCTGGACTGTGTTTTTGAAAATGATCACCAACCAGTGCTTCCTGCATTTTCCAAAATACTGTGCAATAGAACCAGAAGAGCAGCAATATGCGCTATTCTTACCTTTTTCTTTTTTGGAAAAGATTGACAACTCTTTGGGATGTTTGAAAGGATTACTCTTTTGGACTTGGAGAGTCATGGAATTAGCACTTAAATCACTTATGGCATCTACTGACAACCATTATTCTATTTCACTGTTTGTTTCACAAATACAGACACACTTTTTTTAAATACCAGCTTTGACCATCTATGTTAACTGTCAGTCCAAATCATAGAAGCAGTATTTGAGTCTGAGAGGCCGGAGGACATTGGAGAGGGGTTGAAGACTGTGCCAAGGAACTAAGCAATCTGAGTAAGGTTTCACGTGCCGATAATGTTATACTCATAAGGTATCATAACCTAACTCTAAATTATAGCTTTATTTCTATATTCCCAACGAAAGCACCCTGCACACTTGAATTAATATTGTAAATCAGAATTACTGGACAGAAGAACTTGAATCAGAGGCACAATGAATGCAGTCTACACAATGAAATGTTTGAAAGGCAGAGAGATGAGAGAAAATGTCTGAATGTTTAAACCAGATTCAAACTCTGTCTTTAGTAATGAATACAGTTTGCACTATGGCTGACCAATAAGAAGAATTGGTTGCTACAAAAGTTTTAAAAACTGAAATGAATATGTTTATGACTTTGTATTGTACATGCCTTTGTTTCCATTGGAGGTTTCTTTTTTAACTGTTGTTGTTCAGTCTAGTAGACCGTAAGCTATTGGAAAAAAATTGTACAATAACAAGTCTTTTTATCTGTTATAGAAATAAAGGTGCTTGCTTTTATGTTTAGCCCTCTTATTTATCAGAGAAAAAATGTTTAGATTTCTCCACCAGCCAAAAAATGTGCAAAAAAGAGATTATACCCATAATGCTGATAGATCACTTATAATTTTCTGTTTTTATTTGTTTACACAGACACAGACAGTAGCTCTCATGTCATCATACAGATGTTTTTTTTTTCCATTGAGCGAGTCATCTGTCTCTTGCCAAAGAGCATAGCTAACTTTTTACGTTAAATAGAATTAGTTTATTATTTTTAATTATATATATATATATATATATATATTATTTACAGACAAATAGATAATTGAAGATCTATTTCACAAACTGCCCCAAGTGCACTTGAGTCAACTACATGCTGAGGCCAACAATGGAAGTTGTGACAGAACAAATATTGTCAACTTCCTCTGTCCCCCAGTAGAGGGCGACCTGAGAACTGCACACTACTTCCTTTCTTGCTGTGATTTGGATCACTGCCTAGTGAAATGCATGATGAAATATTTGGGTTTCAGTCTTCTGCACTATCCTACATTATTACATCTGTTCCTAGAAAGTCCAGTACGAAAGTAGCAATTCCTTTGCTGATATGGCTCAACGAGATAATGATCAAACTTTTACTTGTTACCTAATGCAATAAGGTAATATATGTTGCTTCTAAAGCTAAAATGTTCTTTTATTAAAATTATTTCATGAATTTATCTACACATGCAGAGTAGTTACTGACATTTACTTCAACAAATCAACAATGAAGTCCCACATTTGACCTGCCTTTTCAATTAAAGGGGACTGAATGGTTTTTTTAGTCTCATAGGGAATCAGGTATATTTTTTGTCTGTGTTCCTGGTCTTTTGCAGATGGTAGCCACTAAACCAGGCTTGTTTGTACTTGATAAACAAGCACAGCAGCAGATGAGTAATGTTCCATCTGTCACAGGGAACTAGCGTCCGTTTCCAGAGCACAGCAGCTGCCAGCGCATTCCCCGGCTCCACAGGTGAGGAAGTGGATTCCGTGAGAACAGAGATGGCGTCGGGGGAATGGAGAGGGGGGCCGCGGGGATGGAGGGTTAAGCCTCTTTTCCGCTGCAGGGCCGAACGGTTGTGAGCATGGAGAGTAACCGTTCCAATGGCATTTCCACTGGACATGATGATTTGGAATGGAACACTTATAAACCGTGCCAAGAACGGTTCTCTCGGCACGGTTAGGATACCCGTGCTCAGTTCAGCAGAACCGTTCTGGTGGGAGGGCTTACTGACGTAGATATTTTCTGATTGGTTTTACATTCACGCCACGTTTGTGACACCCCATCCAGTCTCTTACATCCTCTTCCTTTGCATACGGTCAGTGGGGGTATAGTGATTCCCTCTGTGCAGTGCACACAAAAAACGAAAGTGAAAAAAGGTTCTCCAAACAACTCAAAATCCTCCATATCGTTGTTCAACTGCCACCGATTTTCTACATACAAAGGACGCTGTCGTTGGTGCACTGTGTCACTTGCTGTCATCACTGTAGTTTTTCTTAGGTACTTCCTAGTCCTGATTTTAGCAGCACCACAGATGGAAAAAGAAACCGTAATCGTTCCTACGACTCTGGGCCGGCGCGGAACGGCGCAATGTGTGCATGGTAACAGTTTGGCCCTACAGAGGCTTTCGTGTGGAGTTGGGATCAGCACCCCTGAAACTGGATCGTATGCAATGCCTATCATATTGCAGAGGAGTGGATAGATGGGTTGGGAGGGCCTGCACTGTGAGCTGCCTCTACAAAGGAAGGGGTAGTGTTTGCAGGTCATTTTAAAGCTGGATCCCCAGCCTAACTAGCACTGTCCCAGGACCTTTCAGTGGAAAAAAACACAGGGAAATCTCCACAGGCATCTAATCACAGCTTGTGATGGGAACAGGATTGGGTGACTCTTCCATTGCTGTGTGGGGGGTGTTTTCCTGCTACAATTGGTCCAAGTAAAAAGGAGAGGGATTCCCTAACTTTTATTATGGATGGAGCACACTGGTTGCAGAGGTCGTTGAGGTTGTAGGATGTGAAGGATGTGAAGGTTGTAGGATGTGAAGTTTGGTAAGATTGTCTCTCTAGGTATGTCAAGGGCAGCTAGTGTAAATGAGAAGAGGAATGATGGCTAACCAATTGAACAATATCAGAAACAGCCATTGGTCAGACAAACACAGTGGGTACCCTCACACACTTTTCAGTTAAGGTCCTTTTCAATTCGGGAACCCAATTTTCAGTATAAATATACAATTGCTTATGGCAGAGACAGCCATAATATGTAGCAAAAAAGACCTGTGCTCCTTTTCCAGTAATTGCTTTACTGAATTAAGGCAAGGAGGTAGAGTTTACCAGATCCTGTTCATAGTTATGTTTGAGCTTTAATAAGAAAAGGGCTGTGTATGAGGGTGAAGGGCTAAGGTGTGCAGCTGCTGAAAGCTTTCTGTCGTCAGGAGTGATGGATTCACCCTCCCAGCACACCCCTAGCCCAAGACCTGCCCCTCTCAGGGATTGGTTTTTCACTCAAGAAGAATGTGTGCATACTTCCCTAAACCCTTGTGAATACATAATGAAAGAAATTACAGTGTAAATAAAATGGAAATATGAAAATATATTGTGTGATATAAGACAACATCTGTTCCTGAGCGGGGTTTGGCAGCCCCACAAAAGTCTATCAATCAGTTTTACTTGACACTGGGTTTATTTCTGTTTGTTTGTTTTACATGGTATGTTCATGACATTATTATCTTAACATACAACGGAGAAGGTTTAAGTGGATAAATCATATGTTTTTGCAAGGCTGGATACAGGAGCCCCTTAGAGGATGCTGGGAAAGCCTTTGTCCAGAATTCCCACTTCATTGTAATAGATTTTGGAGGACCAGACAGAAGAATGTCCACCATTTGTCCAAGTCCACACATTTCACCATGGCTGGTACTGATGCTTAAAATCAAATTACAAAATTGGGACAATTCTTTCTTACAGTTCAGGGGGTCTTTGAGATTTAAGGAAAGAATAGATAAGTCAACAAGCAACACAAATTTCTATAAAACTTGAACTGTTCATTGATTAATGTAGGATTAATCTAGCAAACAACCTTCAAAGGTATGTACAACTGAGAGAATGTATTTTAGCCAAGGGGACGTAACAGTTAATTTTTCTGATTATGAACCAGTGGATATTACATAGTCTGTAGGTGGCTGAGCGCAGTTTATTACGTGATGTAACCAATATTTTATATTTACCTCTCAGTTATGTATCAGATGCTCTCGGAGAAAGACTTGTGCATCTTTGGCCTCTGATAATAACCATCTTTTTATACTAATGTATGAATAATATATTAATAAACAAGAGCCTATTTAGCAATGTTTATTCATTATTACCAGGCATGTTACAGTAGTCTTAATGATGCAATGGCAAACTAAAAATTCCATGTGACCACACTGCTGTCCTACCAATACAAATTCCAGCATCAATCGTTTTCCAAAGTTTCAAACGTTAAACAAGTGAAGCTTCTTTTACCCTCGTTATTTGGCAGGAGAAGACAACAGGTACATTTTGGTTAACAATTAATAACTTTGGAATTATTCAACCGATATATATATATACCATATTGCCTTTCTTTTGAGTCTGAAAAATCAGATTCTGCAAAATATCCTTATATATATGTTGATACGTATTACTGTCCTAATGCGCTGTGTCAGGAATCTTTCACCGTTGGGGTAATTTTTAGCATGAAGTGAAACCTATACAAAGCTCCACTTAGCTCCTCATTTCTGCTTTCAGGTGTGTACTTCAACATTTTTAAGACAGGCCTAAACTGTCCTGCTTTGCACAATTTGTTTGAATATTATTTATGTGTTGCACTTTGGGAGAAGGAAACTAATGTTTAACAATGTAATTCCTCATAATATGTTTTCTGCAGACAGCCTGCTGCCCTCAGTTATATTTCCGTGTGGAGGGCTCTGCCAGGTTTGAATAGTCCCATGCAGCGTCCTGCAAGGCGGATTAGGTGAAATCCACAGGGAATAGCAGAGACTTGCAAAAAATGCAGAGCTAAGAGGGAAATTTCTCTTTTTTATGATTGTAATCTTGTCATGTGGCTTCAATGACCTTGTTTTTCATGTGATAGTGCAGAATTTTTCTAAATGTACAACTTTGCAATTTTAGAAATGTACGACAAAAAGTGAAGTGAAAAGAGATTGCTTATTTTCTTGCACAGCTACAATAATGCTACTTGTGCAGATAAATCCAGAGAGGCACCTTTCTGAACACGTTTACTGAAAGTTCATTTTCAACGCACAAACGTAAATATGAAAAAAATGGGAACTGTCATGAATGTACTTAATTCGGTGGACTATAAACAGCGCAGCTCAACGCTATGGAATAAAAAACCATCCCCTCTTCCTGATTAGTTTTCCCTGGTATGCTCTGATTAACTGATGAACCAAGGAACAAGAGCGGCACCCTTTTTTTTGAGTAAAAGTGCAGAACCTGAGGTGTACATTTAAACTCCTCTGTTTCACCATTGTAAGATTTGGATTTTGGTGGTGCATGGAGCAAGGACTTTATTTGGCAGTGACACATTCTGCCTCATCACCAGCAGCAACTCCTCCAGCCAATCATGCTTTTGCAAAATGCACATCCTAGCTGCACAATCCTCTGATTCAGTACTCAGTAACACTGCACAGTTTGACTGGGGGACTGCAGTGCAAATTGCTAAGGACTGCTGTACTGAAAGTCTGAAGGACTGCAGTGCAAAAAGATGTTCATTGTGTGCCCTCCCAAAAAATGACAAAAAAATCCCAAACATTGGAGCATAAAATTAAATCAGAGAATATGAATAAGTAGTCAATAAATTTTAAAAAAGGAACAATTTGAAAAAGCGAAAGAAATATGATAAACTTGACATGATTCTCATCCTGGTTGTTACATGATTCGATACCGGGTTTAAGTAGCTACATTACAGTAGCGGTTTGATTCTAAATGTGACGGTGCCTCAGTAAATCAAACTTAGAATAGCATAGGCTATTTTTGTGCCCACCTGGGCCAGGATGCTGTGGTGTGTGTCCTGTGGAGCCTGTAGCCCTTGCATTCTCATGCCCTAAATCTGTGCCAGGCCCTTCAGCCTTCATTAATTTAAGGCCACTGACAGATAGTTGCACATGTCCTCTGGGTGATTGAGATGTTTCAGAGCTTTGCAGTTTTGAATCCGACCGTGGAGCATTGGGTCAGGAAAGCCTTGCAAAAGTATCTGTTGCAAAAACGGCTTCGTAATGCACAGGCTTCACGTGCAGCTTGTGCAGACCGCATATACACCACTGTGTATGGGACTCTGATTGTAAAACATGCTGATCAACGTCAATTCAGGACCTACTTCAATATGTAAAAAGTAACCTGTTAGGATTTTAATTATTTGAATTATTAAGAAAATATTTTTAATTTAATGTCAACTAAACCTTGTCTTTTACCCATTACAAATATGTTGCTGTTGCCTGTATGAACATCTTGTAGCTTGTGGTTATTTACAATGGTTTTGTAGAAGGCAAAAAGGCATTAATGTCTGTTGACTGTACGTTTTGAAAACCAGCACACCCTAATCATTCCTCGTGATACAACCTCCATAATATAAAAGTGCAACTCAATATAGCACATTATTATTGTAATTATATACGCAGAGCAAGGAGAGGTTCGTGCCGCTGCCCCCTGCTGCGCTGAGCGCTCCAGAAGCTGAGAGGTGCAGGTCCTAAGAAGGAACCACCAAACAGAATGTGCAGCAGCGAGCCCCCCCCACCCGGACATCTGCACTACGTGGAGGACCTGAGACTATGCGTTCCACGGCGTCCCAGAACAGCCAGGCCAGCAGAAACGGGCACTGCATATGTGCTGCCTGGGGAACATGGGACATACAAGGGTGATTAGCAAGGATTAACAGATGATCATCTTTGACCATGTGACCAGTCAGTTAAAAAGGTCACCTAGGATTTATTTTACCATCTGTCATTCAAATCACCTGGTGTGGATCGTTTTCCTAGAACGCAAACTTTTTTTCTAAAGCAGAGTGGCAGGAACGTCTTATAAAATGTGCTTAAAACAAGATTAAATAATAGGATATAATACTGCGTGTTACTTCTAGCTACTTCACAGTAATATATTATTGAACTTTTAGGTTGTTGCCATATATACTTTAAATAAACTTTCTCATTGGCTTTTCAGTGTTTACAGACATGGCAATGAAGAATTGTGCATCATTTTATTTGTGTCAGCAATAGTTATTTGGTAGTAGTATAAATTCTGCATTTAGCATTTATATTTAAAATCGCCTCTCACGGATCTTTGGGAGCTGGGCTCCAAGCCAGAACAGGCTTATAGGATCTCCATCGGCTTCGTTAAGATTCATGTTTTCTTCTTTTTTTAACAGTGGCACAATGTGGATGGGGTTGTTGCATGCATACAAATGAATTTGCTTGACTCAGTAGTGAGTAACTCACCCACAACGCAGAGAAAACACAACCACCCATATAAGGCCAGAACAAACCTACCCCCTTTCCCTTGAGACTGTTCCTGAAACCTCTACCTGATCCAGCCCACAGCTAAACTCCACATTGGCATGGGCCAAATTACTCCATCCTGGGTGCCCCAGTGGATACACCCTTATTCTATCATCCTATATTTATACCCCTAAATTAGGCCATCAATCGAGAGCTGAGCATGTGCTCTGCAAAAGCATCTGCCCACTTGATGAAAAACAATTGAAAGCCCTTACATGAAAACCACTGGCAGAACCTGGTGCCATGCACTGGCTGGTTCCATTTGCGCCTGCACTAACATGCATCCCACAGCGTGGGGAAAACGGTCAATTCATTTGATGTTTGTAGCCCATGTTTTAGAGGACTCCGCAATTGCTGCTCAAAAAAAGTCAATTCCCCTAAGACACAGTGCCCTTCAAAGTATGGTAGTGGTAAACAACCTTTTGCTGTTGCTAACACAAATTATTGCGCGATAAAAGTTGTTTGAACTAAGATATTAGAAATATAGAAACTTTTTTATTCTCAGATTTCATATGAGGTATTGTTTTTTAAAAATCAACTCGCATAACCCATTTTTATGTTTACTGTCAACAGCATCTATACCAAAGATGAATCTACAGCTCACAGAAGATAATGAGCTGAATTTCATACAGCCAAGAGCAGCTGTTTCTGGACATCTTTGGTTAGTCTTTAAGTCAATTGCTGTATGCCAGCTAAGGAGCAGAAAATTATACCACACGAGTAATTAAAGTATTATGGTCAAGCATTAACAGGGGTATATCAGTGCCCTTAACATTTGCGACAAACACACTTATTGATTAGGCTCTGTACCCCACAATTTTAAATTAAAACAATTATCGTGTAACAAAAGCATCTTATTAGAGGGCATTTTTATACATTTTGGTTTTACCATTAAAATTTACAGCACTTTTTATACATAGCCCCTATTTCATGGCACCTTGATGTTTTGGAACATAAAAATGTTATTTAAGTCATCATGTTCCATATCCTTTACATGCAATGATTGCTGAGTATGTTCCTGGTGATAATCAGCCTGTTAGTTTTCTTCTTGGTGAACGAGGTCCCAATCCCCACAATGGAGGGTTTCAAAAGGAAGGTCAGCGGGTTCTGCCGAAGGTGGCTGGGATTACCTTGGAGCCTGAGGAGCACCACCCTCCATGGGGGTACCAACAAGCTGAGGATCTCCATCAGCGGCCTGAATAAAGAATTAATGGTGGCCCACACAAGGGAGGTGCCGCAATACTAGGAGTCCAGTGACCCGAAAGCCTTCCAGGTTCGCATCGAGGTCAGAAAAAGCCAAAAGTGGAGGACAGCAGAGGCTGTGGATACCGCTGAGTCCTGGCAAAGTCACGGTGTGCTGGTGGGCATAGTGACTTACAGGAGGGCTGGCCTGGGTAGCAACATGACATCACGCTAGTTCAAGGCCCAGGGAAAGGACAGGAGGGCACTGATCCAGGAGGAGGTGCGCTCATCAGTGGACTGAGCCAGCAGGATGGTTGGAATGCAGCAACGGGGAGCCTGGACAAGATGGGAACAAACAGCGGAAAGCAAGGTCTCGGGGGCTGACCTGGAGAAAGCTGAGCCCAATCGACTTAGATTCTTGATCCAGGCTGTCAATGACGTTCTACCAAGCCTATCCAACTTGTTCTGCTGGGGGAAGGTGGAATCGCCTGCTTGCCCCACCTGCCAGAAGAGAGATGCCCAAGAGCACATCCTTAGCTGCTGCTCAAAAGCGAGGGTTGCTACCGCTGGTGCCGAGTCCAGGAGGCCACAGCGGACACCATCTGCGAAGGGATCAGCCACTGCAAGCGCCTCCATAAGAACCTTATGCCAACAATACATGCCCAAACCATAACACCCCCAATATGTTTCACAAATGAGGTAGCATCCTTTAGGTCTTTGAGCAGTTGCTTCTGGCCTCCATACTTACCTGTTCACAATAACTTTTTCCAGAATTCTGCAGGCTCTTTCAGGCATACGATACCATGGATAGACTGTTTTTGCAGCTAACAAGTTTTTGATCTATTGAACTTGGTATACAAGGCCCTTTGTAAGCTTATAGAGCTCACCAGCTTCACAGACTTATAATGGGCTTCCTTGACTTTCACTGGCACAACCCTGGTCCTCAATTTGACAAACAGCGATAAAAAAA
This sequence comes from Albula glossodonta, assembly GCA_019788955.1. Classification (NCBI taxonomy): domain Eukaryota; kingdom Metazoa; phylum Chordata; class Actinopteri; order Albuliformes; family Albulidae; genus Albula; species Albula glossodonta. The sequence continues at coordinate 19,793,984 of JAFBMS010000010.1, forward strand.
GTCGAAAATCAAAACTATATACTGAAAGCTCTTCTATCTGCACTAAGAAAGCTACTGTGAACACATCCGACTATTCAAAAACGCATGTGAAACCATTTCCCCCAAACATTATGGTGCCCTGAAATTGGGAGATATGTGCTGTAAGTGCTGTAAAGTCTTCATGGTGAAACTGTCTCTTTGTGCCAAACATTATCGAGGGCTCTGTATAATGTGTTTACTTAGAATCTCCTTGTGAACGTGAAATGTGCAGTCTCAAATATGATCTTACTGTTCTAATAGGCATTTCCTGGAGGGCACAGTAATGATTTGTGAAAAGAAATCTGTCATGTTAAAACAATGTTTACTGGTCTGACTGAACACAGATCCACACAGAAAAAGAATGGACTTATGAGAGACTCTCATAAGAAAAGGATGGAGACATACAGCTACACATTCTTCATATAATATAAAATATCGTCATCTAGTATAAAGTACTTTAATTGATATTAAACTTTTAAGATGAAAAGACAGTTAACTGGATATGGCATTTGACAGTTATTAATTTAATAACTGCAAAGTTATTTAATTAAATAATGAAATTAATTTAATAGAACAAAACTGAAATTTATCCAACTGACAAAGCTACAATTTATACTGCCTATGTGTGCTCACTAGAAGGAAAACACATGTTCAGCAGTTCTGCTCAGAGCCTGTGTAATTCATTAGCCATTCCAAAAGGGTAACATGAGGTTTTTAAGAAGACATTTTCTCTTTTTTAAAAATGATAAAATCATAAAAAGCAGAATTTAATGGCCAGCGCTTAACCAAATGCCCTTAATGCCCCTAGAACCTTCCAGTGTTGCAGGCCAAGTTAGGTGTCTGCAGTGACTTGTGGAAGTGAACTGCGTGCAACACAGAAATTGCACTGATTTTAACATCCTCGATTCCTTGGGTGCACCAACATCACTGAACCGGAAAAGAGGAGAGCAACCAAATGCTTTTACACCTCCTCAAAAAGCTTCCCACATGGGCTTCTCCTTGCCTGGCTGATGCAGAGCTACGTGCCACAGGGATTATGGGAAATAAAGATATGGCTGGCTCCTGTTCAACTAATCACAGCTACCAGCGGGGGCAGCATTCACGCCAACCCGGTCACACGGCCCCTGCACCGGAGGCACCACTGCGCTTCTTATTAGAAGTACCCCATGACACGAGCAAATTTCTGACTGTTCAGGGGAGGAAGAAATGTGTAAAGGATACTGTACTCAATTCAGCATACAAAATAACTTTGATATTTGAAAAGTGGTTTTCTTTCAGATAACCATGAAAATATTCTGTAAATAAGCATACACAGATTTTAACAGCCATGCACTGCACTATTCTGGAATTACTCATTACTACTACCACCACTATAATAATAATAATAATAACAACAATTATTATTATACATGTTCTGGTGACGGACATTTTACAGGGTATGGTAAAACATGAATGAATGCACAAATAGACCAAACAACACATTATAATTATATTTATTTGTCATCACTAACAAAAACGCGACCACACTTAATGTACAAGCAGAGGAGTTCTTTAATTCAAAATTTCTTGTAAAGAAAATGAAAAACGTCATAACTTTTCTTCAATATTTCATTTTCATTTTAGTACATGTCACCTTAAAGAAGAATGCATGGTAAGAACAATGAAATAATTTCTGAAAAAAAACACAATGTACAACAATATTTCCTGTGCTGCATAATATGGATACAAAAGATAAACTGTATTAACAAGTTTTTGCCATGATTTGAATGGCATCTTGATCTGTTTCAGGGATGTTGATTAAATGGTGGAAAAATGGCCGTCCGTGAATACAGGTCCGCCTGTCCTTCTCCAGCTGCTGCTGCATTTGGGACAGAGTTTCCTTCACCTGGTCCTTGGAGATCCTGGGAGGGAGCTGCCGGGCCAATCTGACCGCTTCCCCCTTCACACGGAAGAACCAAGACCAGAGTTAATGGCGAAGCCACATTCCCTTTTCTGCTCATCTTCAAGGCCCATAACACGGGACTAACAAAGAACTTAAAATGTAAAATTAACAGATGCTGCCACCATTTCAGAAAAACTCTGACTGGGAGATTGGGAGATTATTAATTACATTCAGGGCCCTATTTTCAAAGTCATACATCATAAGTTGGAAATCAGTCAGTGCCGATTCTCGCAACACTCGATGGGAGAGGCGAACACGCATAGCTATTTTCAGGAACACAAATTCAAGGCGATAAATCGAATTGGGCGGGCCTATTCCATGGCACCGCTCGCAAAAGCAGGTCCTTCACATGGCGCAATCCGCAATGGGTGGAGTTAGGTGTTAATATCAATTTGATGGCGTTGCATGTTTCAGCCAATCATAATGAGCGTTACATACAATAAAATCACGGGCACTCAGCGTTCGCAAGAGAACATGGATGATCCAAGGCAGAGGAAAGCGTGTTTCACACCAGAGGAGACGGAGGTACTGGTTCATGAGGTCCATGCCCGGCATGAGCAAATTTTTGGATCTGCCAGTGTAACCCCTAGTGCCTCACTTGATAGTACTGTGGCAGACATCACGCGGACAAGATCACTGGATTTCAGCGGTTTATTGAGCCTGGCAAAAACAGGCAAATAACAGCTAGTAAAATGGACAGTTACCTGTCTCCGGTCCTGTGACACACTTGCCACCGGCAGAATGCGAAGGGGCACTTGTCAGATTGTTAAATATATGATTTATATATGTGGTGATCAAATAGTTTTTATTCCTCTTTGTTTATATAATATATGCTCAGTGATACAATACTTCAAACCACATGACATGTAAGAAAGAATATACAGTAACCACTGTAGCTAGAATGACATATTTGACAGCTGGTAAAATTGACAGTTAGGTTACTTGAGAGGGAAGGCAAAGCTTTCCTCAAACTCGCAAGACATCAGAGCAACTGGACGGGGTCCTTCCACCAGACAAAGCCGTAACACTGACAGAAAAGAGCATGCGCTGATAGTTATGTATTTTATTGTTTGAATACTTACCTATAAGATAATGGGGGCCTTTATTAGCTATATTGATGATTATTATTTGACAGTCAGCTATATTTATTGTCCTTATGTAATAATGTATCACTAGGGAGTTACATGCCTGCTGCAAAACGGTTGCAGTCGCCGATTTTTGACAGTGTCGTTGTTCTGTCCTGTGCTCTCACTTGCGGAACGCAGCGCGGGAATTCCGCTTGTGTGTGAACGTAGGGTCAGCCATATTACGGAAGAAGTGCTGCTATTTGAAAAGTCGTTGGCAAGACCTTCTTCTCCTTGCGATTATGTATTTTAAAAGCAAAACAGAGATGTTAAATTCAGCCAAGATTAATAGTCTGCACCCATCATGTTCCAAGCATTAAAAGAATATAAATTTCAAGAGCATGTATCTCATTTATTTTTACTACAATTGAGTCATTTGTGTTATTATGGAATTTTGACCATTATTGCCTTTCGGTCATATCTCCAAAGTCATGTTATGACTCCTGCTGGCCGAGTCAATGAACTACAATTTATTTGGCCACTTTCTTTTGAGACCTCTCAAGTGCAAGGGTTGCATTTGAGACAAAAACTGCAATTTGGGCATTACGCCCCATAATTTGCATGGTACTCAAATTTGTTTTCAAAGGACACTCCCAGACATTTCAGGCGCTTCTATGGCTTTGTGCACAAGTGGCTTTGCGCTTCTGCATTTTCCTGTTTCAGTGCTAGCATGTTGCCAGAAATAACTTTGCAGGTGTCGCTGTGGTCATGGCATGTTTTAAATCAGTCCCAGCATGTTGCACCTGCCGCTAAAACTAGGGCCCTCAATCTTTAAGCATTACACTTTCAACATGTGCACAACAGGGCTTTCCAGAGTGGCATGAAATTTGAACTTAACTTCCTAAAGAATAATTGCATCAATTTTAACATTGACGTCTGCTTCTGACCGACACTGGGCAGGCAATGAGGTTCATAGAGTAAATTTAATATTACAAGTAATGATCAGAGTTTTGCAAAGTTTGTATTTTACTTTGCTTTTGTCATTTAGCTCACTGTTAATGAAGCCAAAGAATTTTGTTGTGAGGTTGTTTCCCTCACATACTGACAGTATATCCTTGTATGTGTCAGTATGTCAGAGAATAGTGAGCTAAATGACAAAAGCAAAGTGAAATACAAACTATGCAAACCTCTGATCATTGTAATACTACATTTAATAAGACAATATCCTGGCATAGTGTCTTCTACATGCTACATGTGTACTTCCACATGCTATGCTAACGTATGTTCGACTTACGTCCATATCAAGATACAACCGGTCAGTCAGAACGGAACTCAGACGGATCTTGGGTAATGGCTGTATATGCAAATATTCCAAAATCCAAAACACTTCTGTTCCCAGGCATTTCGGATAAGGGACACTCAACCTGTACCACTGAATAATTTCATAGTGAAATTGAAATGACTATAAGGGGACTTGAAACAAATAGACAAACAATGCAGACAGTGCAACTCATGAGGTTTCTTACTTCGAGATAGCTGATAACTTTGAGTGGCCTGCTTTCTCTCACAGATGTGGCTTTCCTCTTGACAACGGCTGTTAAGATTTCCTTAAGGTCTGCAACACCAAGGAAAGGCACACAGTCTGCTATTCCTACAACTTCCAGACGATCCTTGATAGATGGCGAGCCTGACCAAGGAGAAGATTAAAAAACAAGGATTAATATGCTCTGGAGTCCAAGAGGGAATAATTAATAAATATTTCATGATTTTGTCTCTCTGGTTCTTGGCCAACTAAAACATGCCTTGAGCCTAACAGAGTACTAAAGAACACTCTGATTTCCTGGCGGACTGGAACAAAAAGACATGAAACTCAATTTATGACTGGTAATCTTTCTAGGGAGGGTAGCAACGGTGTTTACAGAGTTCCAGTTATGTGCTGACAGCTTCTCACACCTAACATTCTTGAACTTCTCTTGGGTATAAGACAGGTATCAAAGTGCTAAAAATTGTTAGTTGAGGTTATGTAAAGAGCCTCTTTCAGAATATATAATAATGATTCAAGCCCTGCTCTCTGTGCTGGGCACAGCGCCTCTGTGGAGCTCTGGGTAAAGTCGGTATGCCCGTGGCAGTGGAGCTGGTTCTCTGGATGAGCTTGCTCTCGGAATTTCTCTCATAAGACAAAAGGGCAGGCCGTTCTCCCCATTGCTTCACCATAGCTCACACCCACTGTGCCGAGGGCAGTCCCTCCCACCAAAGGCCGAGTTGACCTACGCCGGGTGAAACTGTGGCCTTGAAACACGACTGGACTTGCATAAGCAGAAATAAGCTCACACTGACTGAGGACAATGAGTGAATAAAAGCATTAGAAACAGTGATGTCAATACTCAGAAGTGACAAGATGAATAACGTTTTACTTATATGGTGTTTGAGGGATTTTGTACAAAGGTGCACCTCACATTTTTGTTTTTTTTAAACAATTTTGTTGGTTAGCGATGTTGTTAAATCAAACAATACATTCCAGATTTTTTTTGAACTACCACCAATCCCACGGTGACACAGCAACTCTGTAAGAATAATTACACCTAATCCTTTTATTCAAGCCCTGATATTTGACATTTCTGAGTCATTTGTGAACTATGACATTAATGATGTCCAATTGGCCCAACCTTTGTCCAATCAAATTGGACAATCCAGAAACCTTTAAACAGCATGAATCGAGAAAAACAATATGGCAGATGTTTCTGGTTGCAGAACATTGTTATGTATCTTTTGCATGTACATATTTTTTTTGACCTCTGGTGTTGACACAATACAAACACATACTGAAAAAATAAATTACTTTGTAAGGCTAAACCCCTTTTAACAAGTCCGTAATATAACACACTTCAACTGGGCTCCCAGCTGAGCAGAGGGGAACAGCAAAATGCCAGCACAGCATTTAATAATAAACCAGTTTATCCTCCTGATGATCTAATTACTAAGAGCGATGCAGAAAATGTCAGAACCACCTGTTTAATATTAAGAATCACAGATTAATTAGGAGCTCTAACACATTAGATCCTGACGAAATTGGTAAGAATAACTCATATCGATATTATGAATACAATTCTTCTTTTACCCCTAGGAAATCATGCACAGGTCATTTCATTTTAAGGTATTTCATTTTAAGGAATTGCTTTTTCTGATAATTACATAACTTTAATTATGTGTGTGTGTATATATATTATTTATTTGGCAGATTTTTGTTTGAAGTAATTCAGAAATGCTTCCTGTTTTTACTAATTTTATGCATAATACACATGGTAAATGAAATGTAAGGTAAAAGTTAAAGATGAATTTATGCATGCTTTTAAAAAAAACCATACCACTTCTCTTCACAGCAAATGGCCATGGGCACCTGACAAACCTGGAATCAATCGAATCTGGAATCCGTTTGACAGAAGTCGCGGATCTGAGAAATAGGTTTCTCCACTGGATTGTGGATGTTCTGCCTCCATGTTACAGAGAGCACTGGTGTACTCTGCCCCACCGAGGACACTAGAAGAAAAACACGGAGATATGTAACTAAGGTAACATCATAATTACACATACACATAACTTGATCACTAGTCACAATTTTTAATACTGTTTAGGGAAAAAGATAAAATACACATTTTTGGCATGTCAATCTGATCATATTATGAGCGAGATTATTAATACTGATTGCTAGACATGTGGCAGCATTCACACACGACCATTATATATGTAGTAGATGAGATGACTTTTATTATCAATGTAAAGTACAATTAATTTCAGTTTCATGTCCATCTTTTGTATCTATGGTAAAAATTATAACAAGTTCTTAGATACGAGTCATCCTTGTAGTTAGCTTCATTTGGTTTCCGGTTTTGTATTTAGCTAGCCGATCATTTGCATTTCTACAGCATATCTTCATGCAAACAAGCTTTTGCTATTGCATTTTCCTAAGTTTTATTCGTCAGAGATAGCACCAAGATATGTACCTTTGTACAATTAAGGCCGTGTGTTCTACATTTATGTAAATTGGGATGGCATTTCTGTTTAATGCTTGCCCTCTTGTATCAGTGTTTGAAATTAAGAAGGCATAACTAGAAGATTTATACACTGTTTGAATTATGTTCTGTGTGTGCATGTCTATGTGTGTGTGAGAGCGAGAGAGACAAAGAGAGAGAGAAAAAAAGAGATGTTACCTTTCTGTCAACTCTATTGGGTTTTCCAGACAAACTACTGGAAGTGCTTTATCCTCCAAAAGCTGTTTGAAAAGCAAGGCCTCCTGAACTCGAGAAGGACTGAGCAATGTAAGCTTTCCACCACATGTAACAACCCAGGCTTTGTGAGGAGTCAAGTGGTTTATAAGTGTGAAAGACTGAGGGTGCAGGCCGCTCTCATACGCGGGGAGACTGAGTCGCCTCCTCAGGGCGGTTGCGTCGAACGGGAGGGGTCTGCAAAGTTTTGTGGAACTCTTTTTGTTTGGGGGTTCGGAAGTGCAAAACCGATCCAAGACCGTCTGGTTGGAGAGGGGAGCCTTGCGCTTCAGGGCCGGGGACCGTCTCTCTGGATCGCTGGCCATCGTGCCCCGCTCGGTTGCTTGCTTGCTTTGGAGCTTGTAACGGCGCATGTCTTTTTCAGCTCTCTCCTCATACCTATGAGAAAATTAAGAAGAAAGAGTTTACCACCCTCTGCTGACCAAAGAAGACTGTATTAACATACAGGTGGTCACTCAGCTTTCATGCTCCAAGCAGTCATTGATTTTTCTCCTTGCAAAATGCACCTTTTGTATTTGATTTTTACATTAGTTAAAATATATATATGATACAACTCATTTCAGGTATAATATACAGTTAAGTCTGTCTGTTGAATGTGATTAATTAATCTGTATATATATATATATATATATATATATATATTCACTATGTACCCTTGCACCCGATGGATTTGGAGTTTTACATACTGATACAGCGAACAATGAATGATGAACAAGACGGTACAGTGTACGAGATCGATGCAGATTGCCCAGGAAACTCGAGAGCTTTAACTGCAGTCAGATTTTGTATGTGGAACTAAAAGCAAAAAAAAAAAAAACATGACTAGATCAAGAAGCACGAGGAGATGGAAGAAAAAGGTTGTCAATCGCTAATCGCTTAGTATCTGTAAACGGTAATTAGTCCATCACTGAACGCAATGTTATAATGAAGTATTATTGCTCTGATAAAAGGAAGTATTATTTTACACTTGAGTCTTCAGCTCAGTTGCTATGTGTTGTATGCAAGACTGCATTGTGCCACCACTGCGCCTGACCACACCTTATCTGAAAAAAGACATGCCCACGAAAAGACTTGCGCTACTTAGAGGGAAGAGAGGTAAAATATTTCATAACACCCACTAGGCCGAGTGCAAGATAGGGCCCTTTGTGGTAATTAACCAATCACTGAGCACAATGTAAAAAAATGTTTGCCCAAACTTCACCCAATTGGATTGAGAGGACTGTACCAGGAATTTTTGTGGTGTGACGAATAACTCATCGAAAATAATCTTTCAAAAAGAATGATTCATTTACCTACTGTACACCACAAAAGCGGAAACTACATTATGACATAGTACTGCTGGTATGGATAATTTATGCAATTGGCTGAGTAAGAAAATAAGCTGGAATGTCAAAACAACTTTCAGTTATGATGCGCTGAAATGCTGATACATATGGTAAGCCGTTTTAACATAATATTCTGCAAATCCTATGACTCACTCGATTTTGACCATATTTGGTCCTAATAAAAAATAAGGGACAGGAGAATCCAAAACAACTAATGACTTTCACCAAACCCTCAGATAACCAAAATTTTAACATTTATTAAAAACAGCACATGATATACGTTATCTATTACTGGAATGTTTTAACAACTTCATCTTCTCTGGTTAATTTATTCAGACCATTGATGATCACTGTGGAATGGTACTCATGCCACGCCTCTCCACGTCTCCATCCAACGGCATCCTATCGCTGCTAAAATTCAAATCCCTGGCCCTTGCCTATGGGGCAACAAGGGGAACTGCACCCTCCTACCTACAATCTGCCATCAAACCTTATACGCCAACAATACCTCTGTGTTCCTTTTTCTCCGGTCGCCTGGCTCTTCCTTCCCGAAAGGCTAACTCTTCTTGGTCGCGCCTATTTTCCACTCTGTCCCCAAACTGGTGGAATGAACTACTGTCACTGTAAGGACAGTGGATTCACTCACCATGTTCTGCTACAAACTTGAAACTCACCTGATTCCATCTAATGCTGAACACTGATCATCACCTCCTCTACCTCACTATATTCTCAAACTCGCATGACAACTTTTGAAAGCAGTTAACGATAGCACGCAGGTTGGCGATAAGAATAATCGGTTATGGGATAAAATGCCTTGTTTAAGGCCTCAGCCGTTCTAGCTCATTGTATGCACTTGTGTAAGTCGCTCTGGGTAACAGCGTCAGCCGAGTGCCTAAATGTAAATGTAAGTTTGCTCACATCGGTGAGATGCTAGAAATGAATGGGAAATTCAGAATCTCAACCTAAGAGAAAAGACCATTAAAATCCATGGAGGGTCACTACTGCCAACTACTCAAGGTAGGCTCACCTCCTGAACTGCATGAATAATACCCAAATTAATATAAAATGTAAAGTGTTGCAAGTCACAAAGGTGAAGGGCTTATTTAGTTGACATGAGAGACATGCAGCAGAAACACAAAAGGCTGATTGGGGGATGTGAAATGCATGCAGAAACACAAGCACATTAGCTTAAAATCCTGTCCGCCAGTGCAGGATGATATAGAATGGCCCAAGTGAGAATTTGTGAATTTGTCTAGCTAAAATCTATGTGATACAATCCTGGAATTCACAATGGAGATAAACTATATATAAGCTTTACAATATGGCCACAATGTTCCCAAGTAGATGGAGACAGAGCAAGATCTTAAGCTGCTGTGGGAAAAGTGGCAAACAGATGCTGCAGGATGCTACACAGATTTCTTTTCCATATATGTTTCAATACTTGACACATACCGAACACAGGTAGCATGGCACACTTCTTTCACCCATAGAAAGGCATGCAAATAACTGGAGTACACAAAGGTGAAAACAGTCTTTTAAAAAATCTTGTTTTAAGAGGCTAGCTGGTGTTCTGAGATAGATTTTCTGAATTTGGGCTACTCTTTGTCTGTTTTTCACCTTGTGGATTCCAATAAATGGAAGCAACTGCTTTTTGAAGGCACAACCTGGGAACTCACTTCTGTTTGTCTTCCTCCTTCAGGTTTTTCCATTTCTCTTTCACGGTGATAGCGACTTCCTGTTGACTTGCCTTTGGGTTTTCCAGGAGGATTAACGGCCTGACTTCCTGCTGGAATATGGCGTTAGCTGACATGGGCTGGCGCACGGTGTGGGTGCTGATCAGGTCGTACATGGACAGTTTGATCATTTTCTCGTTCACTGCATTGGATGCCTTTTTTTTGCACGGGCCCTTCATTGGGTCAACTTCCATTTCTTCCTGAGGTTCAGCCGGCCGGTGGGTTTTTACTGGCACCAGATATTCTCCAGTGTCGGAGTTCTTGCAAGCCCAACCCCTGCTCCAGCTATCCACTGAAATCTCAGCAATGTCATTATCTTGGGCCTGACCCGGTATGTCCAATCTCTCTAACCCAGACGGTGAAGAACAGTTCTTTAGCCCCATACAGTTGGACTGAACACCTTCATTCACCGGGGAAGATTCTAGATCAAACTCACATGAATACTTGTTTATCACCCAGTCTTCTGAAGATGATGATGAGGATATGTTTGCTGTCTGGTTGAACGATGATTCGCTACCTGACTCATTGTGAGCTGTAGGTAGTGGATGAGGCTTTGGTGTTGTTGGTTGAGGGACTTTAGAACAGTGAGAGGGAACTTCTGGCTGGCTGGTTTCACATTGTGTGATTAGACCCTCTGGCCCAGGATCAGTCTGCGTGTCATTCGGCACAGAGGTATGAAGAGACAGCCCGGTGCACTCGGCAGGCACATTGTCACTTACAGGCGTAGCATCACAGCTGGTCTGTGGGCTATACAGTGAAATAAGCATAGCCTCAACAGCTGATAGCACAGCATCCTGGAAAGGTCAACAAAAAACATAGGAAACCATTATCATTCCCAAAGACTGCAAGGACAAAAGTTACACAAAATAAGCAAATATGTACACCAAAACCTCAGAAATCCAAACCCCTTGGGAATGGAAGTAAATTTGGATTACAGGATTACAATTCAAAATTACTCTAAGTAATGTCTAAACGAAATTCCAGTTACTTACATATGACTTATTTTTAAATAGGCTATTCTCATTTTGTAGCAACCCACAATCTAACCAGGAGGAACAAAGGTAAAAACACCTTAAGGCACATATGTGTGCAGGCAGTAACATGTGGTGAAACCTTTGCCTGGGTAGGTCGTGACCTATTGATGTGGCGTATGTCTACATTCAATTAACGCAGTAGCCCAAGTTCATATTACACATGGATAGACAAAATATAGTCTACGTCAATTAGGCTGTCCAAAGAAGTCTTTAAAACTGTAGATAATATCCATGTGGCGTCAATATGTCCTTTTAATAGATGCTACTGGTCTTTAAAACCTGGTCGCCATCCCTACATGACAATAGACAAGCTAACCGGTTAGCTCACTTACGCCAACTCGCGGCAGATGGTCATACACACTCACGTCTGTAACAGGTGCTGTAGGGCTGAGCCAGGGTCGGTCTTTGCGTCAACGTTGATCATTCAACACAGTGTGAGAACCAACTATGTATGCACAAATCTACGAAAACGTTGGCCTAATTGCAGACAGATAGCCTCTGACTCAGTATTCAGGAACGGTAGTTTTTAAGAGCAAGCTGTGGCAAAAGGAGCATACTACACTTTTAAAACAGCTATTCTGACTAGTTTTACTGGAGTATGTGTAATCCTGAGACAAATTATGAATAATGAAAATTTCAAATAAAATTAATAAAATTATCAATTATAAATATGAAGAAATGATCAACAGATGCAACTATCATGTTATCATGCAATCTCAACATTTCTTTTTAGCTTTGTTGAGGCACTGCCTACCCTGACCACACATCCCTGTGTACAGGTGGTTTATAACTACAAAAACAACTGCCTTTTGCTGTCAAAAATAAAAGTGCCAGATTAAAGGATAAGAATTGCAAGGTTCCTCTAAGTTAGAACTTAGTTGATATTGAACCTTTATTATCAATGGAAACTATGATTCCTTTCAAGACTGTTTAGAGCTCCCCTTTTTGCTTTGATAAAGACAAGCCAGCTATTTGCAATTTATTCTTTTATCACTACCTTGTTAGCTTCATTTGTTTCCTTTCACTTGTGTCAAAGAATTTTGCACCCCAGCTAGCTAGCCAATCATTTGTGTGTAATTACATTTTATTCTTCTAGATCACCGAGGATTTACTGTACAGAGCAAATATGTAAATTACTATTTTACCTTCCAGCATCAGGGTTTTTTCTTGTGTTTTTTGAAAATATGACATACACAGTTCTTCAGAGATTACAGAATACTTTGTAGAGCAGTCAAAAGTTAGCCCTAGGGTTACATGAATGCTTTTGGCCGGTTGTTACAACAGTCCATGTAAATTAACTCAGCAGCTGACAATGAGCATAACAAATACAGCAGTAAGACACCACTGGGGTTCAAAATATATCAGCTGGAGAAGTACCAAAATGATTGAATTTACTTTGTCATGGAGCATCACTTGAGTTTTGTCAGGTGTCAGGTTTACGTCGATAGAGGATGCGGGGACAGAGATGGACATCGCTAGCATGGGATAACGGTTGTGGGCTGAGTCCTCACGATATTGTGAGCTGTATTGCTGTCTGACAACCTTCAAATCCAATGAGAGAGAGAGAGAGAGAGAGAGAGAGTAAATTTAGTTGCATTATTCCACGGCTCAAGACAGTCGACAGAAAGCATACCAGTGCAGGCAACATTCCTGTGTTCCAAAATACCTGCATTTATGCAAAAAAGCGTGCACAAAATGCGCTCTAACATACCTTGAGAATGTCTTTGTGATGAACAGGTCGATCGTTAATAAAAATAAATGTTTTGTCAGGATTACAGGAGCTCGTTATGGCACAATCTGACCCTGGTTTCGGAAAATATCCCTCTATTGTCACCTGTAACATAAAACATTTCACAGTAACACAGTCTGCAAGGAGATACTTCAGTATTACAGTACAAGATCCAAAGTACTATATTTATCAACATAATCCCATGTATGTAAAAATGCTAAATATCATGAATTGAGGAAAATACACTAACCACACATGCACATATATATTCAATTAGTCAATATACAGTACATGCACATAAATATTCAATCATAAATCAACCATCTGCCCTTTTATGTTCTGTGCCCCTGAAAGGGTAATTTTGGCACAATTTTACACAAATAAATTTGTAGTAATTTATGATTCTGCCATTAAGCCATGTAATGGTTAACAACATTTTATATTATGTAAATATATTAAAGATGCAACGTTCTTTTCCATATGTGAATCCAATATCATGGGTTTTAACAGTTAACATGTTTGCACTACCAAGGTTTCTTATCAAAATCACATTATTTAACATAATTAAGATGAACAATTTGAGATATATTAATTAGACTGAGCCAAAATGAATATACCTACACACTGAACAGTTTTGTTCCGTGTCTTCACATGTGCATACATACACACACAGAATTCAATTCACCAAGATTTTGAATAACACAATAAGTTTCATTTTGATTGAGCACTTTCCACCTTACCATACACTTGGTTGAATATCTACCACTTCTCGTATTTGAAACTAACATTTCATGTGGAGGTGCTTAAGCTCACAGTCTGTTAAAATCTGCTATGAAAACTTGGCACCATACTGTAAACACAAGTGAATTGTCAAACAGCTCCAAATTACTTAATGGACCACACTGCCCTGTAGTACAGGAACATACAATGTCGAATTAACAAGCTTGGCACTTATCAGGCAAGAGTGCATTTTTAATTGGGGTTTTTAATTAACTTGAATTGCTGGTATTGTAACATGTACAATGGCCATCTGCATGACATACACAAAATTTTCAATTACTGCAGCACAGGTGACCTGGATCGCTGAAAGAGAGCTATTATTCAGAGCATGGTAGTATAGAACCATCCTGGCAACTGGCACGAGCATGCACCACCTCAATTTTTTCTCCAATAACAGGAAAGCACAGACACTGACCTTCCACCCAAGTGAAAGCGATGTAAGCTCACTGGAAAGAATAAGGTCCAATATGGATTGCCAGGACAACAACATGCACTTTTGTGGTTATTTACCCTGCTTTCTACTTTTACGGTCACTTGCCATGCACCCAGACACAGCCTGAGAGGGACAAATTGTCCCCACTAGTAATTACCCCCAAACCAATGACCAAAGAGGTAACAGGCTTTTCAAGTATGGCACAGAGCAGATCTTAACTGAAATATTTAAAACATAACACTCATGATGACCAATACGGACATTTGTGGTTTGTGGTTACCAGTTAACAGTGGAATTGGGTGTGGTATGACCCTTCTTAAGTTGAAAGGAGTACCTCAAAGTAGAAAGGTTTCAAGACAAGTTGTTGGAGAAGGAAATTAGTGTTGAAACATTGTTTAATGCTAGTTTTTTTTTACGCCAGTGGTAATAAAGATAACAACAAGACAGATACTGGATTATGTAATTAGCTTCAAAAGCCAACTCAATTTCTTTTCTTTTATTATTCCTATTGCATTTTGCAAATGTATGTCCTTTTATAGCAGTTAAGGTAGACCTACGAAACGCTGCCAGTAGATTTGCATAGTTGTAACTTGAGTTGCTATTCTAAAGAGTTTTGATACTCTAATTCATTTTTGAGTTTTTAACAATTTAATCAAAGAGGAGAGACAGACTGGGCTTTTTGATTATATCTGACTTGTCAACACAGACTGCCTGACTTAACAATCGGGGTACCTGTTTGGTCACCTGCAGTCACACAGGAAAGAAGACTTGTGTATTATTTGTGACATGGACCGCAACAGCACCACAGGTAGCTGGAGACAGCCACTCATTAGCAAGCTAATCAAAACAAATTGTGGTAATCAAATTATGAAACAAAAAAAAGGTTATGTGCCATTATCCATTCTGCATTATCAAAGTTAACTACGTAAAAATGCTGATAAGACTCTTTAGTGCATCTATAAGAAAAAAATAAAATCCTGTTGATGAACATGATTTACTTATAATGTCCCTATTAAATGTACATGTTTTCAATGTATGCAATTCTGCTAACTGCTTGATACAGAATGGCTGACACCCACTTCCTCATAAGTTCTTTGACATGATTTCCAAAAGCCAGGAACTGTCATCTTGTGACTATATCTATATTCTGCAACAGGAAAACCAATTCTCTTGGTAGTCCATCATTTTAGCACTTTTGCTTCTCCCATGAAATAATCTAGACTTAAACTGTGACATACAACTTCAAATGTGGCTGTATGTTGAATGCCATCTGCCAGATTTCCTCACTTCTAGATTCTCTTCAGATATTCCTGTATTACTTTTACATAGTCTAAAACTGTTTCACTTTTTGTATCATTATTATGAATTTTGATACACCATGTCAGAAAATGTAATTACTTTGATAATGACCAATAAATAAAGGTTATTTATGCAAATAAGGAAGAAGACAGACCCCAAAACTCCCCTTTCCACACCACTAGGATGTGACTGTCTCTTCAGATCGGCAGGACAACATCACCAAGTGTTCGTATACACCACAGATGTCTCACATCTTGTGGTTATCATTGCTAACTCCGAGCTCGCTGACATTAAGATTCCAAAGCTTGCTCTACAGTGATATTTGTAAGGTCGTGGATAGCACTTCAGCACTTCCGTTGGCCTCGGCCCTGATTCCTGACCTAGAATGGGGGCTGGATCAGTGCCAAATATTGGTGTCACATTTTGTTCTGCAGTGGCATGGGCTCCAGCATTTGCCAAGGGGAGGCCCTTGTGGAGTCTCTAAATGGATTCTGTAATTGTTAAGCTTTGGCCAAAGAGACGAAAAAAATATACAATTATTTTTCAAGGACGTAGAGGACAGAGGTCAGATTAATCAAAACGTAGCTCTGGTGTTGCTGCAAATAACAACAACCACACAAAAAAAAGAATAGAAACAAAAATGTGGCTGTGCATCTGTCGAAACCCATTAGCACAGCGCTGCTCTGCAGGTGGCTCACCCAGAGGACCTGCTATGACCCAGCTGATCCTTACTCTCTGAAAACATAATTACGACCAATCCCACAAGTTCATGTGACAGAAATTATTAATTCTTCTCTACCCATTCCAGTGAGAGAGAGAGAGAGAGAGCGAGAGAGAGAGAGAAAGGGGGGGTGGGAGACCAAGCAAGAGTGAGACTAAGCAAGACAGTGCAAGTGGAAGACAACAGAATTTAGTTACATCATTCCATGGAACATAACAGAGAAGCAAGAAAAAGACAGGCAAGAGCAAGTAAACATGGAGACTGAGAAAGTGAGCAAGAGAGAAATACAGGGGAAAGGGAATGTTACGCACACAATTCACAAATGGGCCAAGGGCAGTGGATCCGCTCAGGCTATTCACAGTTAAATATTTTTAAGGTTTAGTATTCAGGCCCTCTTCTCAGGCTAATGAACCCGCGTGCTGTGCTGCTATGTTCTCTCGGGATTCAGATTCATTACTGGATATGGTGTGGATAGGATGATCAGTGCCAGGACTGCAGGAGGGTTTGGCTCAGGGCCAGCGCTGCAGGAGCTTTATGCCAGCAGAGCCCGGCTATGTCCCTCTGACAGCTACTCATCTCGACGCACAACAATCCACACGGCTCCTTCTAATTTAGAGTTGCATTTGTCGCCGGGTTATGACTTACATTTCTTGTTCGGCCTCCGGCAACAACCTCTGTGGTTTTGACATAGCCCACGAAGGACCTTGTTTTCAGCTCGTTTTTTTCCCCCCCAAACACTGCTTACCAGCAATGCTGTCCATATGTTAACTTAATTATTATGGATGTTTACAGACCTGGAAAAGTAGTATTCTTCTCTAATGACCATACTAGCTCACAGAGATAAATCAAAAATCACTTCAATACATTCCGTCAAGAAAAAAGTTGCACCCTCACTGGATGAAGGCACTGAGCACCACAATGTTGGTGCTCCATATACAGAGTTATTTTGGATTTCTGTCCTCCTCCCAATTTACCCATTAAGGTTCCCATTAAGGTTGATAACATTAGCTTTTTGCATTCTGCAAGTATAACTAGCTAGAGGGGATGATGTGTTAACCTCGTGATTCAATTCAATTCAATTCACGATGTGGGTTCATAATATGATTCAGTCACAATATGTAATGATTAAAATTAGATGCTTTTACCAACAGAAGATGATGGTCAAAGCTTATTAGTTTGCATGTGAAGCATGCAAATTACTGTTCTTTCTCAGGATTTTTCTTATGATTATTTTCTTTCTTCCTGTTTTGTAAACACTACCTCCTCCTACAGTTTTTATACTACCTATACAAAATACTTACCATGTTATTCAACTATATGTGCAGATGTATGCTATTCAAAATATTAATGATACTATTTATATTTTATCACTTATTTTTAATTAAAGATGTACAAATTGTAACAAAAAATTACTGAGCTCATTCATATCCAGTGAAACAAGGGAGCCAACCTGTCCTCCATGTCAGTTGATTCTGTTTCAGCCAATTGGACACACAGAACAAAACCGAAACGCCGGCTTATTTGTTTTGCTAGTGAAGCACGCTATACCAGGCTGATTAATAGTAACAAAATAATTATAGTACTGCTAATTTAACAATAATATCACAACAGACTGATGTCATGAATTTATAAAACATGATTTTCTAATGCAAACTGGCATACCGCTGAATAAAAAGTGTATTCAGCGAACGGTTTCGTGCGGTACATGGTATGGCAGCGAGCCCTGTCAGTCACTCTACATAGTGATTGCTATGCTACGTTAATATTTCCAAACTTTAATAAATACAGCACCCCTAAACACAAAGATGCTTAGCTAGATGTAACTTGACGCAACTAAGATATCTGCCAGATGAAAATGCTTTTTATCCTCATACTTAACATTATACTGTTAAGTTACTGTATAACTGTGTATAATAACACATCAGTAAGGACGATGATACATCAATAGTAATGTAATAATAACAGTATATAAAGTAAAAACTTAATAAAAAAAATACCAGTACTGTTACCAACAGCAATAATAATAATCATCATCACCCATTTAAACTTTACCTGATTTATGCTACTTACCCATGCTATAGCCAACTTTATCTGAACTTTCAACCAAAACATAGTATGCAAATTTCATCAGGCAGTTGGTTTAGGAGTTATAACCATTTTTTTCACTATAGCGCCACCTACTGATGGATTTACACCAAACTTGGCAAGCATAAGAGTCATGTCCTACAGATTTCAAATCCCAAGTTTCATGATGATTAGAGTTTGAATTCATGAGTTATTCACGTTAAATTATGTTAAAGATTGGCCAAGCCCACAAATAATTGGCTTACTTTGGCTTACATACTTTTAACATAGAAACTTTTCTTATGCCTTGATTTTAGATTACAACCAGTGCATGCTGTATACCAAATTTAGTGAAAATTAGTCAAACTTTGACAGATTTTTGATTGCATTCAAAATGGTTGGAAATCCAATATGGTGAATGTCTTTAGTTGAGAAACCCTTTATGTTCATCATAAGGTGAGGCATCGACCAGAACTAGTTTCTTGTCCCCAAGAAAAAGGTGATATAACCTATTCGATCTGCAGCCCAGCCCTGTCCCACCCTTCCTGTGCAGAGAACTGGACCCTACTTACCCTATTTACTGTTCTTCTACAAATCTGGCAATTCTACCTAAATTGTTATTATCACTGTTATTGTAACTGCTGTTCCTATTATTTCAATTCAAATATTTCAATATCATTTGAGTCAGTAAGATTCATGTCAGCCATCTCTTCTGTTTACCCATTGTACACCCTGTGCCGGCCAGAAGCAGATGGGCTCCCCCTCTGAGCCAGGATGTGCTCAAGATTTCTTCCTGTTTGTCAGGAAGTTTTTCCTTGCCACTGTTTTGGCATGCTGTGAGGGGGTTTCAGGCCAGGGATCAATTGTAAAACTACTTTGTGATAATTATAAAAATAAAATTGAATTGAATTTATTAATAGATATTTCATATTGCTCTATGGTGCCACTGTTGTGACAATTGGATGTATTTTCACAAAGATTGCTCTTTGACACATCCTAAACAAGCCTTCATCATCTTATGTTGTCGCTAAGTCAGTTTAAAGGCTGCTGAACATTGATTGGCTGATGGTGGCCATCTTGTTTGAGCAATCACCTTATCCATAAAGATTTTACAAAGACCAAAATGCAGCATACCAAATTTCAACTTCATCTGGCAATTGGTTTAGTAGTTATGACCATTTGTTTGCTATTATACCCCCTACTGATGAATTTATACCAATTTTGTAAGTTCTCAGGTTTTGTCATGATTGCACATTACATTCAGGAGTTATGTTTTATTATACTAATTGAGACCTTGCCCAATAATTTAATTGGCTTACTGTCACCACATATTTTTACATAGAATCTTTTCTTGTCCAGGGATTATAGAACTTACTGAGCAGATGCTGAGTACCAAATTTTGTACAAATCAAACAAACCATCTAGGAGGGCTGAAATAAATGGTCCCAGAGGCTTTCTGGTTCAGATGCATCCAGGGAATCTGGGAGAAAAGAATTTAGACTCTATGCCAAACAGTTCATGACTTATGAGCCAAAACAGCTTCTTGCTCTCACAGCACCATCATATGGCCAATCAATGTCATTTTTCTAACCCGAGTAGTGGAAGACTATAGGAACCACCCTGGCAAGTTTGGTTGCAGTACGAAGTACAGTTTTTGCTGCCCACATTTAAGACTTCACAGTTAACTATATTGAATGTCATCTGCCAGGTATTTGTCCACTTTTGGATTCTGTCTGAGTCTTCCTGCATTATCTTAGTTGATTCTATAGTGTTGGCTAGACTCCCTAGTTTTGTATCATCTGCAAATTAATTTCACCAGCACCATGAGCCTCTCGTGTGGTACCTTGTCAAATGTCTTTTTGAAGTCTACATAAATGTCATAAGCTTGTTTCAAATCCAAACACACTGTAGCTTCCTCAAAAAAGTCCGGGAGGTTTCTTAAGCATGACTTCCCTCTACGAAAACAATGCACGTTATCATTTAAGATACCATTTTGTTCAAGTATTTCTCCGGTTTTAAGAGATTGTTTAAAATAAACTGTCACAGGTTTGTAAACCATTTCTGCTAGTTCCCTTAGAACTCCTGGATATATCCCATCGTGGCCTGCTGGCTTTTTTTTACCAAGCACTTATTTTTTTTCAAGTTTTTGAAGTACTTCTCAATCATTTGAATGAACTTCCTTCATAAAACTTTCATAACTGAATGCACATGAAGGCATATGTGAAACACTTTAGCCTTTTAGATTCCCTTATTTATTTATTTTTTTACTTGAGCTTGCATATTACAATAGTCAATCTTTTTTTTCGTCTGAGCTGTCCGACTGGTTTTTCTAAATTTCCTTTTTTCTTTTAAAACGTCCTGTAATGCCTTGTTCATCCATCGGGGATGCTTCTTTTCTTCCCTCAGCTCCCCTTTTCTCACTTGTGGAATTAATTTATGCTGTGCATCCAGAATAGTCTTCTTAAATATGCTCCACCTTTCTTTCACAGTTTTGCCATCTAGAAGATGTACCCAGTTTATATTCCTTGTATTATCTGAAAAAAAATCTAGCACTGGAGGACGTAGACTTAACATGCCAGAAAACTTCAAATGTAACTGCACTATGGTCACTTGGTCCGAGGGGCTCCCCTACCTCAGTACTACAGATTGTATAATAGTTATTACACAGAACCAGATCTAGAAGTATGTTCTCTCTTGTAGATTGAGTAATAGACTGTCATTTACAACATCCAAAAACATGTCACACTGTTCACACTACTGCCTGAGGATGATGGCCTCCAGTTCAGGTGTAACCAGTCCGGTTGGTACTGGTCACCCCTGTTCCAAAAGGAGTCCCAGTACCCAAATAAACCAGCTTTTCTCTTTCCTACACCAGGTTTGTAACCACATGTTAAACCTCCAAATAAAAGCTTACTTCCCTTTGCTTGCACATGGTTCCGGTAAAATTCAAGAAAAGACTACCATGGCGGAATTTCTCCTATTCCAACCCGCTAGCTCAATGAATTTGTCCTGCAGACAAATCTACCTCAAACCTACTCCTTCCTATGTCAGTGGCTTCAACATAAGCCATGCCAACTAGATCCTTCCCCACTCTGGCCAGGAGCTTATTTGCATGCTCCAGGAGGTCTCTGACCTGGGCTCCAGATAGGCAACAGACTATGCAAGTCTCCTTGCTACCAACCCTTCTAATGAGAGTCCGATTATCACCAACTTCCTTTTCTTTGAGGATGAGGCTACCTGGGATATCAAACATGGCTGTACATGCAGGACTATGGCCCCCTCCAGAAGTTACAACCGAAGCCACCCCAGACCCTGCCCTGACTGCAGAACCCCTGGGGGCCACCCTGCTCCAACACCGGGTGTGCTAGGAGGCCCCATCTAGAACCCAGCCAACTTCCCTGGGGTGGACCAAGGGAGAAGACCAGCAGGCCACTCATCTTACCACCCTCCTGCTGATGTCCCCATGCCCACTGACCCAGGCGGTGCAAAAGCTTGCCCATTCTCATCGGCTACAGCTGCTTCACCACGGGGATCAAAGCCGCCCGTGCACCCCAATGGCCTGTCACCGTGGAAGGTCAGCCCTGTGACGCCCTCCTGGACCCCGGCAGTGCCATTACCCTGGTACAACCTTGTGTGCTTTTGGTCATCGTGGACTACGCCACCAGGTATCCAGAGGCGGTGCCCCTGTGCACAGCAACATCCAAACACATTGCTCGTGAGCTGGTGCTCTTCTCAGTTGGGTGGGGATCCCGAAAAAGATCCTAATGGACCAGGGAACCCTTTTTCATGTCCATGGCAGATGTGTGTTGCCAGCTGTGTGTTGACGGGCTGGTCGAGCATTTCAATCAGACACTGAGGTGGATGTTGAAGAGGGTAATCTTTGCTGATGGTAAGGACTGGAACCAATTGTTACCCTATACGCTCTTCTCCATCAGGGAAGTTCCCCAGGCCTCCACTGGCTTCTCCCCGTTCAAGCTCCTATACAGACGATGGCCCTGCGGGCTCCTGGACTTGGTGAGATAAGTGTGGGAAGAGAAGCCATCCCCAGATTGTAGCCTGATCGAACATGTGGAGACCATGCATGCCTAGCCAGTGCGATGCCCCTCTTCAAAGAGCATATGGTCAAAGCCCAGCGCACCCAGCAGCGCACTTACAACTGGCCTGCGCAGGCCATGGTGTACCACCCAGGTAAGCAGGTCCTAGTTCTCACCCCAACTCTCGAGAATAGGTTCCTTGCCACCAGGCAGGGCCCCTACACCATCAAGAAACGCATAGGGCCAGTGAACTATTGTGTCGACCAGACCGGACAAAGAAACCGCAGAAGGTGTACCACGTGAATCTGCTAAAGTGATTCTGTTCACCACCAAAGACACCTCTCCTGCCCCACAAGACTGTGCATCGGTGTGGACCTGAGCCCTGGGCAACGGCAGGAGGTAAGAGAGCTCATTGATCACTTCAGCGATGTGTTCTCTGCCTCCCCAGGTCACACCTCGCTCACTGAACATCACATATGGACCTCTGCACAAACTGTGGTGAACGTTTGGCCCTACCGGCTACCTGAGGTGAAAAAGGCAGCTGTCGTGGCAGAAGTTGAGAGGATAAAGCAGATGAGGGTCAGCAAGGAAGCATGCAGCCCATGGTCCAGTCCCATGGCAATGCTGTGAATTTAATTTCTTTATTCATTTACATATTGTTTGTACTGCTTAAAGTGAAATAGAAAATAGGCTACAATAGCTTGATTTAATCAGAAATACATGTGGGCTGCTTGTCTCCTTATTCCGACAAATCCATATGGTAGCCCGACATTATATGTCGGCAATTCAAATAGGTCGCGATTCAAATCTTGCATCATATGCAGTGTTCCCATGACTCTGCTGCATTTGAATATGTTAATGTGGTCGAAATCATCACTGAAACTCATGCCAATGGATTTTCTGATTGCCAGTCTATATATATATATATATATATCAAAAAAAAGGAACGAATAGTCGAATCTTCATATTGAACAGCCAAATTGGAGTGTGGGGGGAATAGGGGTGTCCTCACCAAGCAACGAAGCCCCACCCTTCGGAAACAGCCCAAACCACGGACAGGACTCAGAC
This sequence comes from Albula glossodonta, assembly GCA_019788955.1. NCBI lineage: Eukaryota > Metazoa > Chordata > Actinopteri > Albuliformes > Albulidae > Albula > Albula glossodonta. The sequence goes on from JAFBMS010000010.1 coordinate 19,817,511, forward strand.
ACCAGCACCCTGGACAGCGGCGGGCATGCAGCCAGAAGTTCCTCCCTTCTTCTTCAATTAGCTTTTCCTCACCATTAGCCATTTCACTACCTGCTTCAGTACCACCTACAGTTTATGAACTCTGATTTCTACCTCCTCTATCCGCTCCTGATCCATTCATTCATTCATTTGTCTGCTGCAGTTGCTCTTTGATGTCTGCAAACTGTTGATCATTGTCTAATCAGAGGTCCCAGAGTTCAAGTATCTTCTCCAAACCAACACAAAAAAAATCAGTGTCTAGCGACTGTGACTGCCTTGACAAGACACTAATTCTGCATGCGCAGTTTTCAGTACATTTTTCCTCCTTCTTGTACATGCCCCATCCTCCATTATCAATAACAAAACATATGAAATAAAAATACCCATAGTTCATAACTGTTAGAAAATTGTACAAAATTGTACTTGGCCAATTTATTAGTAATTACAATATATGCTGTCATTTTTATGCTGATTATCCTCAGTTATACCTGTCAATCAAACCTATTGAAGAGAACAAATTCCCTGCTTTGCAAAATTGTTTGACTGATATTCAATGTCGGATGCATCTAATCTTCCTCCAGCTCAATACTGATAACGACTGGTTTGACTTTCGGCATTTCAAACATGCAATAATTATGCAAGACTCATCTTCATAGAGTCATCAATTGAATTTGAAATTGAAAAATTGAAAAACTTTGCTTTTCACATAGGTTTGACATGTGCATTTAACCACAGCACATGTGACAGTTTTTGAAATAATCTAACCATCACTGTAATAATGTTTCTGACTGTAACGTCACAGTTTTTCCACAATAGCTTTTCTAAACACTACTATATCATACAGTTGCCTTTATTTTGCCTGTATCTTGGCTTGTGAGAAGGACCCTGGAACTGTGAGAAACAACAAATATAAGTTATCAAAGGAAATATTCAGTATTGAGTAGCAGGAGATGTGTAAATAAGAATGTTGGCAGAGGAAACTTGACTTGAATTCAGGACACTGAAAGATGCAACACATAGGGATTGTTCCAGTAACCACATGCCTTATTCAGTCAACTATTTCTTAGTTGGACCCATTCTATTCCAAAACATGTTGTGCTTCTGTGTCAACCACAGACAGGCTGAAACCACAAATAGTATATTCAATGTCTTATAGATATTTCATGTTCATAAAACAGAATTTATCAATGTTCATGAGGAAAATATATTTTGCCATGCTTCTGAAGTCTTCACTGCCAAGCACAGGTGTCCAATTCATGTGCATAATTTTAAAGCTTTGGTTTCATACACCTTCAATACTGGACAGAGATTGTGCATGTTACCCTATCAATATAGGGAATTACAGTGATGCTGTGATTTACAAGGGGTATGTAAAAAGCGCTGAGTAGGAATTTATTCCACAGTTCTAGAATGTGGCCTTTCACTGACCTTTGGTTGCTCTTGGCGATGCTCGAGGGGGAGCAGGTTGGCTATGGAGGCCGTTCCCAGGACTGCCAAGAGGGCCGTTCTGCGATCGGACACCTTGGGCTTCTGCCAGACCACTGCCTGAAACAACATCATAAAACAGGTCAAGTTTTTTTCATCCTAAAATAAGACCTGTTAAATAAGAGTCACCTGCAGGATAACACGCTCGCAATGATGCACTCCTCTACAGAACGCCTCCATTTAACAATTTCAAATTCACATTGTGCTCACTGGAGCACAAATCAGCACTCCCAGATATCTTTAAGGTGCTTAAAATGGGCAGGGTAGTATAAGGACCAATGATGGGAGAGAAATCCATGCTATTACTTAAAGCAGTGACCTAATAACCTCATGTATAATTTGTTATAAAAAAGTCATTGTAACGTTATTTTTGAGTTGAATGTATGTCTATGATTTATTTTCTTCAGGTGGAGAAGCCTCACCTTCAACATGTAAGATTTGTGTGTGCATTGGTACCTGCACATAGGGATAAATATTTTAACACCGAAGAGTGCATCTGTCATTGGTGTTTTCACAAGCAAGTATATATTCAGGGGTGTTGATTTCTGAAAGTATGCAGCCCATAGCACACATATCTGCAATGAAATATTCAATCTGGTAACTGTAAAGGGATCACTGTAGTAAACAGCTTCTGGAGAAGCTATGAAATCAGACCCAGGGCGAAATGCAAAGTTCGTGATACGGGATACGTCTGCAAGTGCTGATGGCATGAAACTGGGTAAACGCCTCCACCCAGCCATCTCCAGATGAATTCAACGAAAGGTACATGCAATTCACCAGGCTAGCCCTCACAGCTCCCACTAACCCTTCTTCTCCATAAGCTTTTCTGTCAAAGCTGCTACTATATATATATACACACACACACACACACACACACACCTGCAGTTAGGGTCACTTCCCAGCTCTGTTCTGCAAAGCTTAGGTACAAGGTGCTCACATTTGTCTGTGAGGTGGACAGACGTCAATTCAAACAGAATTCTCTTACAAAGCAATCAGAGCGAGAGAGTCATTTCTCCTAACTCAAGCAAAACTCCCACACAGATACACATACAGTGAAACTATGCAAATGTGGTATGAAATTAAGAAAAGCTCAGACAAAACCAGATGTGGAGGCGACGAATGCAAACCGTGCTCGCAACATGGAGCGGCAAATCGCACTCACATTTTTCAGCAATTTATTTGACCGCTGCACTTGTAGTTTACTGCTGTTAAGTGGTAAACTACATTATGGTCCTTGCTCCATGTCCCTCTGAAAACTGCAGAGGATGTAATGTCTCCACTCTTGCACAGCTAGAAAAAAACATCCTTGCCTGATACTTCAAAACCCACTTTCCAAGAACCCATATTAAATTATGGAAAAACAACCCTTTCTTCGCAAGTGTGTCTGAAGACACATGGAGCCGTGTGTATTCAAACTATTGCTGGGAAATTAAGCTGCTCCTGTCTTGCATTCTTTTATTAAATGGCTGCACAGCTTAATCTCAGAACATAAATCTCCTCAACAGTCTGTCATAATGCAATTTTAATTATGTTGACTGTGATGGAATTTTAAAAAATTACAAGTTTAAAAAATTTGCTAAAAAGCAAATGACTAGCACTATGTATGAGAACAGAGGATAATTGTGTAGCTCATGAAAAAAAGATAGAGGAGATACACAGATATTACAAATAATTTAGAACTGGAGAAGTTTTAAATAAACCGGTTGGTTGAATGTGTAATGTTTTCTGGTGAATGAGGACACCAAGTGGTCAAAACTGATTCCACACATCAAGCGGAAGCATACCATCTGATCTTGAGCAGTCAGATTACACCACTAGATCACTGGGTGACCATAGTTCTCAGATTCTAATAAACTGACTATGCTAGCTTCTGTAAACAATGCACTCCTCTCCGTAACAGCTGTGATTACAGTTCATGATCACAGTTGTTGTTGAATTATTGTTGAGTTGGTTATCTTGTAATTATCTGAAATAAACGTGTTCTTTCTGAGCAATGCGGGGCCAAAAACTGTTCATTTCTTTGCGTGGCCGTTTTTATTCTGCCTCATGAAGTCAGGATGTTATTAAATGCAAATAAAATATTCCTTTTAATTTTTCCATGTAAAATGGCCTTCAGTTTTTCTCAACCTTTTGTGCAACACTAATGCAGAACAATAAAATCTGACATACCAGTTATTTATAAATAAAAAAAGACAAATGAAACACTCCAGAACTTAAAAGTTGCCTTGCATTGTGACCCTTTTCACTGTTAGCAGTACAGCTTATATAACTTTGATAAATGTAACATATAACCAAAAAACACATGTTAACAGCTAAAATGTGAATGACAGATTCAAAGGTACAATCCCTAACACTGCTGTTTATTGGTGTAATAACCACACACAATCAGAGTGTATTTTATGGCTTATTATTCCAGTGTGAACATCAAACGTTTCAAAAGGCAAATTACTTCCCGGTACACACGGAACCAACGTAACACATTCTTAGCTAAACCCAACAGGTGGCACTTAAATACACTCGTAACGACTGCTGGACTGAAATGTTTAGGAGAAAACTCTTGCGCAAGCGACAGCACAACAAAGACGGGAACACGGGAAGCTTCGTGTGCGGAAGAGTGTGGCTGCCACCTAGTGGCAACCACCACAAACCACAAATACATGAGTCACAGTCCCACTGTTGGTGAATTGGTGTACATTTACAAAACCATGTATGAGTGAATTTGGCGGTTGTAGAACCTGTGGTTGGTAAGGGATTACTGCTAACGAGAACAACTGCCTGTTTGTTCTCGTTAGCCTTTTGACTGTGTTAGTGTTATGATGACATTCGTCCTCTTTGTTATTACAACATTGGTGGATTTTCGGGTCGTAACAAGCTGGAATCGTGGAATACCGAGGCCAACAAAGTGCTCCTGCACAGCTTAAATCAACAACCTGTGAATATTTGACATACCTGAGGGAACGGAAGGCTGAAGCCCAGTTTGTAGACAAATTATTCAAAACGGAACTCTCTCTCCCGACATATTTACAAACTGAGCTCTTGCACAGAGACTAGGGATGGGATGATATAGTAGTATGATATAGTCTCACGATTTGGAATATACTTTAGATTTTACTCACAAGAATTTGTAGGGGTGCCCGTAATTGTGGCACACATATTTTAGAGAAAAATATATCATAATATGATTTAGTTTTCACTAAAAATTACAAGCCAATTTCTCGCCACCTTCAACTGTGTTGACAACTTTATTGATACAGTGACTATGTCCTTTTGGGCTAAAATCTACATTTGTACATAAGGTGAGTGGGGAGGAGGCATGTATGTATCCTGTGTACAGAGCTGAGCCCAAAAGGACATAGTCTATTCTATCAATGAAACTCTATGGCTGCTGAGATAGATGCGTTTTCAGAAAATAACGTAGGCAGCTATTACGCCATCCATAACTACCGTACATGAATGCTAATTAACTGAAAGCAACATGGTGTAACTTCTGATTTTTGTGCCAGGTGGTCAGTGACATTAGTCTCCTGTATTTTGACATGATCGTGCTTGTTAAGATGACACTAAACATATACCGCCATTCAAAGTTCTGTTTGTTTGTTGCGTGGAAATTGTAGCATGTCTTAAAAGTTGACTGTGGGCCTGAGGGGTGTTACCAGATTCTATTTAATGGGTGCATATTCCCCAGTAATAATTTGTTAAGCCCCTGTAATAATGTGTTGTTCCCCACTAAAAAAACCATGAAAAATAAAAAGTTTCTTGTCATTTGCCATGAATGTAAAGATGTGAGCACTGGGGGCTTTTGCCCCAGTAAATCTTCAAGTCTAGCAACATCCCTGGTGGGCCCCATCAACAACTAATCAAATTGCCAACTACTCTAGTGTTACGGTCACGAGAGGTACACAGTAGATTAATTATGAGAGCGGCCTGAACAGTCTTGGGGTAAAAAAAAAATGTTTCCTCTCCACACCTCCCGTGTCACACCACAACATTTGGAATCGGTGCCTGGTATGCCTAATACAAAGCTAATCCTTTGGCTTTGGAACAAAACATTCAAACAGGTGCTTAGCTGGTTCCAAGATTTCACACTCCTCAGCCAGCTCAAACGCACAAAGCTCAATTGGGCAAGATTTAAAGACACAGGTGCAGACTGTCCAAATGACATTTGCTCCAAAGCCAAAGGGAAAATAGCTAACAGCTCTGGGCATGATCCTGACATGTGCACGTAGGATTTGCTTAAACATTAACAACTCCATCTTGTTCAACATGAAAACTAGTCATATAAGGTGTTTACTGTACCTTGTTGTGTGTATAAGTGACTCTCAGCTCTGGCTTAATGATGGCATACGCCATCAACAAGTCTTGCACCTTCTTCAGCTCTTCCTTGCACTTCTTGACGTTGGCATAGAACTGCCTCCTCACAGGGAGGTTCTTGAAAAGCTTCAGCACACACACTGTTGTACCTGACGAAAAAGTTCAATTTGATTAACAAAAAAAATACAAGGATCGCATTCAATGAATCAATGAAGTAAAGCTTCTGATCAATACAAAACAACCGCATAATACCAAGTGGAATCCAAAAACAGACAGTATCATCCTGTTGTCTTTTAAAACTTTTGTCTAACCTTGGCCAAGGTGAGAGGGCTTTCGTCCGATGACCTTTCCAGTGAGGTCAAGAGTATACTGAGTACTGATGTCATCATCTGCTGTCCTTGTGGTGAGAACAACCTGGTAAGTAAAGACAATGGAGAGATACTGAAATGGTAGAAATTCCAACGGAGATACATACTGAAATGGCAGAAATGTTTCTTTTTTTAACCCTAATGCTACTTGATTTAGAACGTCCAATTGTATTTGTAGGTCAACTACAGGTAGGAAATCACCAAGAACAAATGAGGACAACCCTCACTGTCTTACACCATCCCACTGTGCAAGACTGCCAATTATGTTTCTGTGAGCTACAGACAGCACTGGCGCACACAGGCATCGACATCAGACCATGGAGGTTATTCACATACGGGTACCCTCTGAGAGAAAACGAAGGTTCTAGTGCCAGTCACAAATGCACCACGAGACAACTGAGAACTCACAGAGAACAGCATTTCTGCACAATCTTTTTTTATTCTATGGTCAGTGGTCAAGGTGTACTTTAAAGTGATGATGCATAACTTGATTATGTTACTCTGACACAAATACACACAAACAGGGGTATCGGTATTTAATTTTTTTACTGTCCCTTACCTCAGACACAGCACAGATGGACCCCAGCGCTTCTCCCCGGAAGCCATAAGTCTCTAAGTGCTCCAGGTCTTGGGGGCTGGAGATCTTGGAGGTATAGTGCTTCACTGCCATCACTGGGGTGTCCGCTGCACTGATTCCAGAGCCATTGTCCCTCACCTCTATACGGTCCAGACCATAATTCTCCTAAAGCACAGACAGTGCACAGGATCTATACAGCAGCCTACACACAGGTTGTGACCTTAAATTCTGAAAAACTAAGCAGGATAAATGATAACAATTATTAAACAGACTAAGATAGAGCTGAGTTGAAAAACTCAGAGTTGAAAAAAATTCAACATATAAAAATCCTGTGACAATTTGCTAAATAATCTGCTTGTGCCTTAAAAAAATACACCAAGTAAACTGTATGAAAAAGGTACTATAGTTACAAGGAAAATATCATAGTTAACACATCACTACACTGCATGGCACTGGATGAAAAGATTCACGAGATATCAGATTTTGACAACACATTGAATATAGCAGAAAAGCTTTATGCAGTCTAAATATCATATGCTTGCAAATCAGTTTTTTTCGCTTTAGTGTGTTAAACATATGCTCTAAAGTGAAGAAAAAAAATCTAAAGATCTATGGCTCTACTTTACATGGTACTCTACATGGGGCATGTTCAACCCAAATTATTTGGGGCAAACTTAAGCACTCAATAAAAAAAAACATAGACCCACAATAGTTAGGAGCCAAATCAATTTTTTAGGAGCAAAAATCTCTTTACATGTCAAACGTGAATGAAAAATGTCTACAATGCCCTTATAAAGTTTTTGCCCCCTTCTTAAATTTCTTTTTCATTGCATGTCTCTCCGTGAATGGTTTCAGATAATCAAGTAAAACATTCGACAATAAAAACCCCAGCAAACATAATACATAGTTTTTACATAATTATTCTATTCATTCAAAAGACAAAGTCACCAATTATCCATATTGCCGCAGTGGAAAAGTAATAAGAGGTGCGATTCAACCGTATGAATGTCTTTATAATGTGATCAAAGTCGGAGAACTCCAAATATCTTCCTATTATTATGGAATTATTAGATTATTAGGGCGCATGTAAACGTAACCAATGTTTCACTAACCAAACATTTTCAATAGTCAGATGTTGTAGCCAAGAATCCGAACTCGTGTTCTTTTCTTTGGACAATGCCTATCGGTACGTTTACATGCATTCAGTTATGAAATTAAGGCAGTAAAACGAGTAAAGTGGAGCGTATATAAAAACCGTACTGATTATGTTAATGCTGTTATACTCACGGTCAGATATTTGAGTACTCCGACTCCAACTGCATTATACTGGCATGTATATGCCGCCTGAAAGGCATCCCTTCCATTCTGACAAGTAGCAGGTAAACTGGATTTAAAGTGGTTGCAGAGTCAAGTGAAAATCTTAATTTTATTTCATTGCTCTTATTATTGTCTATATTTTGATTGTTAGTGTACATGATAACATAGCCATTGACAAAACAGAGAACTGAATCAAATGATTAATGTATTACCAGTTTTACATCAACACTTGAGGCTCCAGCGTCTAAGGAATTCTCAATTAATTCTTTCACAACGTTCACCACAGAAGTGATGACCTGTGAGCTGGACAGCAGCCGAATGGTCTCCGCTGAAAGGTGCTTCATTTCTGCCCCCTTCGACCACCTGAACAGGGGACATAAACCAATCAACAACATAAAAGTAACTGGCCATCGTCTATTTTACGATACAAAGATGATACAAAATGAATCCCAAGGAGATTTTAATGATGACTCACTTAACAGAACTGTCGTTACTAATAGTACAGTTTTTGCACTGTCGGAGACATTTTCGAATTCACACCACTTCACCAAGTTGCGCTAATTGCATGACTCTCATGCTCGCTAAAACACTACCGGAAGCAGTCCCTCGGTGAGCGCTTTTGCGCATGCGCTTTAGATTCTCTACAACCATCGTGTTGTCGAGATTTTTGGCAAACACTCTGGTTCTTTGCGGCGATTGGTTTTAAGAGACGTCAATCACTTGGCAACGCATTCTCCACTTCCGAGTATCGTACATTTTTCGAGGTAAGGATACAACTTGCTATCACTCGCTAGCTAGGCTCGCCAGCCAGCTAAATATCAAAACCAAAACGTTGAACGGCGGGATCGCCTTTTTTATGTTTGCAGGAATATAGGGAGCTCTGTGTCTGGTCGAGAATAAGGATCGTCTGTAAGTATGCATTATGATGAGTTATGTTACATTATAGAATTATTTCTGCAGTCATGTGTAGTGTTTTTGCAGATGACCTAGATATTTATGTTGCAGAATACAAATTCAACTGGTGTTGCTCAGTTTTGTCCTGACTCCTAAATTAGCTTGGTAGTGATAGTTAACTGTTGTAGATGTCCTAAAACAGAACGAAAAACAGATCTAATGAGGTTACTTTGATTGTATGATACGATCATTTAAAACTTGGGGAAATGTATCGGTAGATAGGCAACGTTGGCTATCGTTAGCTAACAAGATAGTTGTTGGCTACTTAGCTAGGCTAGCAAGCTGTTGTAGCAAGGTATTGTCTGAAACTATGTGACTTATCCTGACCAGAATTGTCTGAAATCTTATGTCCACATTGTACGTTATTTAGTCAGTCTGACTGTGATGTTCACACTATTTGTTGTAGATATGTAGCGTTTATCTAGCAAGATATTGTAACCTGGAACTGCGGTTGCTTGTTCGAAAAATCTGACTGTACAAAAGTCAGAGGAGTAATGTACGGCATGGTAACTATGCTAGCATATTGAAATTGCCAAGCCAGCTAACTTTTCAAGTGAGTAAAATATGGAATCGTTTCCTGGTAAACAAGTTTACGTTAGTGATAGACAGCCACAATGTTTTGAACGTGTGAATTGACATTATCTACTTCGCAGTGCGTACCTTGACCCTCTGTTAGATAGAAAGGACTTAATGCTAGTGACGAAGGTCATTTTCCATCGATTCTTTAGCCATTTATCGTTGACTGTGAAATCTGACAATAGTGTTTTAAGTCAATGTAGCTAAAGAAATCGCTGGCTTTACAGTGTACGCTTAAGCATATCATAATAGATAATTAATAACAGATTATCACCAAGTTACCAAAGTCTGATTTGTATGCTCTTCCTTTTCACAAAGTGTATTGTGCTGATTCCGAATGCATATGGTTACGTTAAATGTTTTCAAATCGCCGCAACTCCGTGTAAAAAGACCAACACGTGGGTTCTTCACCTAAGCGGCTAGAAATCTTTAAGCCAGACAAAAATGTTGCCTGGAGGCAGTTTTTCCTCCCATTAGATTCGCAGAGATTTTAAATATTTTATATTGAACTTGTGATATTGTCAGCGATGTCAGAAACAGCCGCATATATTTTAAATATGATGGTACACAGTGTAATTTTCTGGGCCGTATTGTTGGCAGAATTGCCCGGCAATATTGCCCAAAAAGTTACTCCGTGCAGCACCAGTTAGTGTTTACAACACTGTTGAAGTGACATGGTCAACGTTGCAAACTTGAGTCATCATGTGTCTACGGAAAAGAAAAATTAAATAAGCACGGGAATGTCAGTCAAAAGTGATTCAGACTAACTTTACAGTTGTCTTATCGAAGTAAATGTATTCTTCTTTGGACTTCCCTGTTGTGAAAGGAGATTCATGTAAAAGGTCACAGGACAGTTTTTAATAACGTGAGACTGCTGTACGCTCTGCTGTCATTTCAATACACTTATGTTCAGAACAATTTTTTAAGTATATAAATCGTACACCCTGTTTCCCCCTTCTCTTCTGTAGATCAGAATGAATGTTGGAGTGGCTCACAGTGAGGTGAACCCCAACACACGGGTGATGAACAGTAGAGGCATCTGGCTGACATATGCGCTGGGCGTGGGAATGTTGCACATAGTTCTCTTGAGTATTCCTTTCTTCAGTGTGCCGGTTGTCTGGACCCTAACAAATGTTATTCATAATTTGGTAAGTACTGTGAACGAAGGCTGGTATGTCCCACTTCGTATTCGTGATCCACCTCTAGCTCTAGATTAGCATAAGGATGTCACCCCTTGTGTCTTGACAACTGTAATTCTAGAAGTTTACAGCCATTAACGCATTCAGGTTTCACAGTATTGTGTGGCATTGCTTCTCTGTAATAAAATAATTACTCTTGTCACTTGAATGTCAGTTCTCTGTCAGACTGTACCAGTCTTTTGGAGGTAACCCTGCAAAAGTGATGCAGACAGAAGTAAAATCACAACTACATGTTGAGTAAAATATTCACCTGGTTCTTAAAGCTTTCATTCTGTCCAGTTAATGGGACGTAAGTGTGTTTTCTGTAGAAGTTGTGATCAAAAAGTTCAGTGAATATTGGAATAAAATCACTTTATAAAACATAAAACATCATGAATCCAATGAAGTAATCCCCTCCTGCCTATACACACTTGTTCCTCATGTCCTGCTGTTGTCAGAAACATTTCTAGAAGTTTTCATCGGAATCCGTTTATAATTGGTACCATTTTTTTTCATCAAAATACATACCATATAGCAGTACATACTGAAAACGAGTAAATCAATATGATTTGTCATTTGATAAACTCATCGTAAAGAGGCAATGTGTTGTTCCACACCTGGCAAGCAGCCACTGTATGAGGAACAGAAGAATCATTTATACCGACCATGAAAGCTGCATACAGTTTTAACATGTATACTTAGCATTATGTATCATGGTGTTTTATGGCAGGAACATCTATATCTGTATGCATTCACATATTCACAGGATTGTTGTACTGTTGGTGTTCCCCTGAAAGTATACATCACACCGTAGCTGAACAATATGATTGGTTAGCACGACTGCTTGATGTCAGAGGATATGGTTGTTGTCTGCCTTGCCTCAAGACGAGCAGGTGACCTCTGAAGATTTAGGGGAGACTTAGGATGGAAAAGGGGATCAACTCGAGATATCATCATGTGTAACTCGGGTAAAAAGTCGCGCGTGATAACGACGAAAGAACTTTTGCTAAGTCGAGCACATGTGCTCTTTCTATCGCCATGATGCAGAATGCATGCACCATGTCAAATGCTGTGGCAGTGAACATATGAAATATCAAACGTGCAAGTTAGTTTGCTATATAACAAGCAAGTAAGCAAGCTGTCTAAGAGGAGTTGTCTACCTGGTCATAGTCATGTGCACAGAGATACCCAACAACTGCACGGAACAACTTCTAAACAAATAGTCGATACAATGTAACGGTATCTAAATAGGTAGTCAGTGCTAGCATCTTCAGTCACAGCGGTTGATCAGGGTTAGTGCTTGGCTATTGAAGTCAAATGTTATGATATCAGAGACAGCTACCAGGTCGAAGTTGACATTACTTCAGCGCAACATGGTCCATGACCATAGCAACGACAACTGAGGGAGCGTTGCCTTAAGGTGTTGGATGGAGCAACCGTTGCAGTTGGCCACTGCAAAGATTGCTCGACCTTGTATAAAATAGCAATTGAACATGATGCATGATTTCAGTAAATATGTTGTGACTGTGAATTTGGTTATGACCTTCAATAGAATAATGTCATACCAAGTTGTACAGAGATCTATTGTTTTTTCACCTAAAAAGTCATATTGTCCAGCCCTAGTGGAATGTTTCATTAAAAGTACATTAGCTGATGGTCCAAAGAAACTGGCACACAGTCCTATTACCTTTTTAACCAAACACTAGAAATGAATAGGTGCCAACTACTCAGCACTGATGATGTTTAAAAACAATGAAAGGAAGTCTGAAGAACTGTAATAATTACAATTTGCTGTCAGAGTCATCAACAAAATATAAAAAAGTAAAATCCAACACATTCTCGCATGACAATTTTAATGTTGAGCTACATCACCTTTGAATTTTTAAAACCTCTAGCAATTTTGCTTTCTGCTCAATTTTCTGGTAAACACCAGTGACTTTTGATCTTGTATCTCTTGCTTTTAGGGCATGTATGTTTTTTTGCATGCTGTGAAAGGGACTCCATTTGAGACCCCTGATCAAGGAAAAGCGAGGCTCTTGACACACTGGGAACAGTTGGATTATGGCGTGCAGTTCACATCTTCCAGGAAGTTCTTCACCATCTCACCAATTATTCTGTAAGTCTACTGTCGTCACAGAATGTTTTACATTTACAACGTTGTCCATATAAGGGTGGGCTTTAACGAGTTTAAAAGCAGAATGCGATCTGATTAAATGCTTATGTCTCTGTAATGAAGGATGCTAAATAAAATTCTGTACAGTAATGAGCTTTTTATATTGCCGTTTTCATCCATTTCATAATCACTTAGATGGAATATTACATATATTTTCAATGTCACTAGAATTAACTGATTAAACCCCTTTGAATATTAACAAACCTTTTCATTTCTTTTCCAGATATTTTCTCGCAAGTTTCTACACAAAGTATGACACGACACACTTTGTTATCAACACCGCTTCTCTCCTCAGTGTGCTCATCCCCAAATTACCACAGCTTCATGGAGTTCGAATCTTTGGCATCAACAAATATTAAAACGGCACTTTAAAGGTGTGTTGCTGAGACCAGTGCTCATTTAAGCTCTGCTTTATACATGATGAGATGAATTGGTAACCTGCTGTACTCTGTACCCCAGTAGTGTTTACTAAGCAGTTTTGTACATGGTTTAATTGTCAAGTTTCATTTGTTTTAATACATCTGGAGTAACCTTAAGGACATTATGAGAGAATGCTGTGTGCAATTCTAACTTAAGTATTTAATGTGGCGCTTTTTTTTTTTTTTTGTTTTTTTTTTTTGTAAAAGACCTGGGCAGGCCCAAGTCTTGAACTTGAAGTTTTTCCCCTCACTTTTCAATTCAAGGTTTGCCTTCTGTACACCATCTGTCTTCTCATAGTACTGAGGGCTAATACATTGGTGTCATTTTCTGGATGTTTAGTGAAAAGAGACAAAAATGTCAAGTTTTTACTGATCATTTGTTTGACCAATGATTAAATTAAATGATACATTTATCATTGTTGAATGGCTGTAAACTTAGCTCATCAGTATTGAAAACAACCATATAGAAAACAGACTACTTTGCATGGTTTCCCTGGTGAACGGAATCATTGTTAAGTGACTTACTACTACTAAATAGCGTAAAGAGTTTTGTTAGTGTATATAGTTTTGTGTAAGATGTCTTGATTCTAAAACCAAAATTAAATGTTTTTGATTAACAATGTTTCAGTGTTGTGTTCTGCAGAAAAACTACTTATTTGCAGGCATTCATGGTCGTATTTGTTTACAACTTAACTGGTTTGTACTTTTGCAGTTGAATATTTCTGTAACCAGAGCTTTAAACAAAGTCATAGGTGGATATATCTATTATCTCTGATGTCATAGACCTTTTCTCCAAAAAGATGTGGTTTCAGTTTTTTTTTGCAATTTTAATTCAAATATAAAACACACTACAATTTCCTAGCTGTTGCATTTTCTTGGGAAAACACAGCGAAACCAGACAGGTAAAAATACAATTAAAATCAATTTTAAAAAGAGCACAAATAACAGTTTCTTGGAATTAAGACTAAAAGAGGAACATATCCTCCCAGTGTGTATCATGTATCATCGTGGGCTTGCAAACAACACAATTTAAAAAATTACAATAAAAATCTGCATATTACCAGCAGGGCCACTGTATGGTATCAAACCAAATTCATATGTAAATTTAAAAGTCAACATTCGTTAAGTTACGTTTGTGCACAGTCCTGTTGAAGGTCCTTACAAACCTGTTCTAAAACTCCTCTGAAAACCTCAAAGTGATGGTTCAGGTCCTTCTGAGTGTGAATTTTATACTTGCTACCCAAAGCACCATCCGCTGAGGCGGTTCCGTAAAACACCCGACTTATTCTGGAGTGAACAAGAGCCATTGCACACATCACACAGGGCTCCCTGGTCACATAAATATCATACCCGGTGCATATGTAAGGTGTTAAGCATTGCTCTGTTTTATCTGAACTTAACACATCCTTGGAGGAGACAATGTTGTTTTGACGAGAAGAATCACTGGGGACTGAAAGCTGACAGGCAGGGAACTTGTCCAACATGTATGCTCCACCTCCCTGGCCATGAGCCACAAGATCTATGCAGACCATAACAGCGTGATGTAAAGGGTGAGCCCCTCGCCTGCAGTCGTGGCCTGTGGCAATGATCTTCTCGCTTTCAGGATCCACTATAACAGCGCCAACAGCGTCCAGTCCAAGTTCACGTCCCTCTTTCGCAGCCATGACAGCGCACATCATAAATGCCTGCATTTTGGCTTTCTGATCAACGGTGAACAGTTGTCCTTTCAAAGCCACCGTCACCTGTTTGTCTTCGTGAAAGGAAGTTGGCCAGTGTTGTCTGGCCTGTTCAAACTGGATCCTGGTTAACGGAGGGTGAGCTGGTATTTTAACTAGAAATGGCTCCCCTAATCCTCGACTGTCAACTTTGTCAGAGGGTACTAGAGCATGCACTGACAATTCCTTGTTGTCTATGTCTTTTACATCACTTACTAAACACACAATAGCCTCCAAGGGATGCTTGCTGCTAGTTTCTTTTGAAGTTCTAACTCTCTTGATGTGCTGAAGGCCAGGTAGAGGGTACACCAAAGCCAGCTCCTTCAAGAGGCGGGAGGTTTCTTTCTTGTTGTTGATTGGAGCAGCATATGCCTCCACAAGTTCAATGTCCTGGGACTGCTTGTCAGAAAGCACAGGGAAAACGTCCCAGGATATGGTCTCTCTCCCTGATGATTTTCTGCGTTTGCATCGTGGTTCCATCCCAAAGATCAACGTTTCCCAACTGTAAACAGGGGACATACATTCCTAAATACTTCCAATACTAGATAAATAATTTCCATCAATTGCATCAACGTATCAAAATTTACAGAAGCAAGCATTGGGCCTTCTACCTAACAAGATAATAGCTAATTACCGGTAGCAATAAGTCTGGCTGACTCATGATTAACGTACCTTTTTTTAGTTAAAGCAGAACAGACTAGCTTGCCAGAGAAATAAGTCGTTTTATCTCACCTCCACGAGTTTCAATATCGGCTGCGTCTATGAAATTCATCCCCCCTGAAACAGTGTATCAAATGTGGTTCCGCAGGTGTCATTCACAAAATTGTATTAAGTACAATAAATACCTGCAAACTGTTATTTTGTTGTCATGGTAAATTTTAAAACAATAGAGAAGTCTAAACTTAAATATTAACATAATAATCTCATCTATATTATGTGCGGAACTACTCTTTTTTATTGCTTCCTTGGGGGATCTTTTCACGTGATACATCTAGGGACAGAATACGATGAGGGGCAGATCTTGAGGTAGCTGATAAGCTTTGACGACAGCTCTTGGACTGTAACTGTAATATAACATGATCTGTTATAGTATATTTATTTAATTCCCTAATGTAACGTTAAAAGACTTTCTTTGATTGTTTGAGTTGCTTACTCAAACCAGCTTTGCTCCCAGTTAACCAAACCACTCGAGCTAACTACCGTTTGATTTGATGGTCATATACATCTTAACCCAGTGAGGATGTTTCTGTTAAATGTAATACCCGGGCTTATTCAAACTAGTTTGAAACGTAACGTTGTATTGTGCAGAATGGTACTTACGCGAACATTTAGTTCGAGACTGGTTTTAGGCATAGAAACCAGCTGTGATGAAACAGGAGCAGCTTTAATGGATGAAACAGGACTGATCCTTGCGGAATCGTTACACTCTCAGAAAGATGTGCACTTAAAGTAGGTAACGTTACAGTTGTTTGTTAAGCCTTATCACCAATTGCAATTATTCGCAAAATGATCATGTGAACATATTGAACATGAAATAATGTGTTTCAATATTATCTGTTCAAAAACACAATAACTTCTTCAAAATGCCCAATGTAGATCTGTAATACTTATCTTGCGACTTGCAGAACAGGTGGAATCATCCCCATGGTAGCCCAGAGACTGCATAGAGAGAACATAGCACGTGTGGTCCATGAAGTCCTTGACAAGAGTGGAATTGGACCAAGAGAGCTATCTGCCGTGGCAACCACCGTGAAGCCTGGTCTTGCCCTGAGTCTTGGAGTTGGCCTGGAATACAGTCTGAATTTTATTCAGCAGCACAAGACACCGTTCATCCCCATCCACCACATGGAAGCCCATGCCCTTACAGTCAGGCTGATCCAGCCATTGCCCTTTCCCTTCTTGGTTCTCTTAATCTCAGGAGGACACTGCCTCCTGGCTGTGGCGAGAGATATTGATGACTTCCTTCTCTTGGGACAAACATTAGATGAGGCACCGGGAGACACTTTAGATAAGGTCAGGTTTGATGTAACTGTAATTACTGTAAATTCTCAAATAGTGGCCGGGGCCTTTATTAACCTCAACTGAAGAAAGAACCAGGTCTTTATTTTTACTATTATTAGACACAGGCCTTTATTTATAATTTGTCCATTCGTTGAGAAAATCGGTCTGGGGAAATTAAAGTCTACAAATAATAAATAAAAATAATATAATACAAATATGCGTGCAATGCACAATAAAGTTTAGACCACACAAAAGCAGATGTTTCATGAGCATTCAAACTGCAGATTTTTCGCATTTCATTTTAATGTACCTATTTTACCTGAAACTGGAAAGAACGAAGAGCACAATTACCAACAGGTGAAACCCATCAGTGGATATAGCAAATTATGCAATAGTTTGCAAAGGACAGTAATTCTATGACAAAATGAAACTGGTAATCATTTACTATATTTATGTCGATTAGTGTTGATTATTCTGTCAATTATTTGTTTTATCGTTATTCAAAGATGATAAATGGGAACACATTGAAATAATGACAGGTTTAAAGGTAAAATTTGTTCCTCTGTTTCAGCTCCCCGACCGTACCTATGCCATCTAGCTAAAATCAGACATTTTTTCCCTTCTGTGACTTTTTCCAAGTACGGTTAAGACATGCTGTGATGTGAAATAACTCATAGGAAATAGGAAGGGGAGAGTTTTGGCAATGATGTCCCTTAATACTAATAATGGGCCATTAACACACATCGTCCTATATCGACCACAATCCACGTGAGTTAGAACAAGAAAAGTTAAACTAACAGCAACAGAGTGGTGAGCATAATTACCGTATGTTGTTGTTATTATGTAAATAATGCTGTGTAAATATGATGAATTAACCACCTGGGCCTTGTCCAAACAGACGGAACCTGGTTATAATTTGAAACCCAGCCATTATTTTAGTCCCGGCTTTTATTCGAGAATTTACGGTGGCTTATTCTATTTTGTTTGTTTTTTGCAAACTATAAAATGCTCATGATGTGTTGTTTGGCTTGGCAGATAGCGAGAAGATTGTCTCTGGCAAAACACCCAAAGTGTGCTATGTTGAGTGGCGGACAAGCAATTGAGCTGCTGGCTCAAGAGGGCAACAGGCTGAAGTTCCACTTCAAGTCTCCAATGGGGCAACACTATGACTGCAATTTCTCCTTTGCCGGTGTGCGAAACCAGGTCGCACAGTCAATAAACAAAACAGAAGAAGCAGAAGGTAAAATAACTTCAAATTTGTTAACTGATTTCAGTGAAATAATTAATTCTGTGTGGACATGGTTGGAGTGGGTCTCTTGTTGCATGTCCATGTGATACTTTTGTCTCCTGCTAAGGGAATGAACTGATCTCTTGTTCAACTTTCAGGGGGATTATGTCACTCTTATTCAATGTCACCTGTAGCAGATGTTCACATATTCACATTCAAATGTCACAAGATGACAGATACTTTTTTGATTTTTAGGCATACAGCAAGGGCAGATCCTGTCATGTGCAAATGACATTGCTGCTGCAATACAGCATACAATAGCCTCCCACATTGCCAAACGCACTCATCGGGCCATCCTGTTCTGTAAGGCTAAAGGGCTTTTGCCACAAAGCAATCCCTGTTTGGTGAGACCATTAATTTCGTATGTCTAATTTAACTTGTATGATTATGTAAGGTGTGTAGTGTATCTGACCTTAGACTTCATTATCCACACTAGGTGGAAATGTGTTTTTCAGCTTCACATTACAAACGTATAATGTTGACAATAACCAACCACATTTAAATCCACATTTTGTATTGTACTGTTTGTTAGTTTTTTGCTTTTAACTGTATTTTTATGAATTCAAAAATGCATGACTCAGGTAGGATAAACAATTGTATTAATCAGTGTCATTAAGTATTGAGACTGTGACTGAGTATTAACTGCAGATTTTTTTCTGTCAACAGAAACATATCTGGCAGTTGATCCTTCTCATATTATCATGAAGTAAATGTATTTTTCGTACCTAACATTTAGGGCTGAAAAAAGCCAAGCATTTATCTTTCAACTATCATTTAACATGTTATCGATATCTGACTGGATTAGGTTTTGGTAACAAGAGAATATGTTATATGAAATGACAGGGAAAGTGTATAGTTTCTAATATCAATTGTACAGCAAGTATAAAGCCCATACAAGGCAACATTTTCTTGAATGATTTCACTTCCAGGTGGTGTCTGGAGGAGTGGCCAGCAATACTTATTTTAGAAAGGCTTTAAAAATAGTCACAGATGCAACCAACCTGAGTTTGTTGTGTCCACCACCAAAGCTATGCACCGATAATGGAGTCATGATTGCATGGTAAGCCAATGGAATGTACTCAATTCAAAATTCTACATAGGCTATTGGTTTTTCTATAGCTTTGTTGTTGCATTTTATTAATTGATTGATTGATTGTAGGAATGGAGTCGAAAAGTTGAGAGAAGGGAGAGGAATAATAAGCTACAATGATGAAGTCAGATACGAGCCTAGGTAAGTCTCAAGTCCTTTAAAACCAAAACCGAATTGGATATATTGATGTATAGATGGATCTATTGTAAATGAAAACTCACCATCAATTATAGAAATCCATTTAAAGTTCTCTTTCAAGTTAAATGAATGAATATAGATGTGTGGGACTCTGACTGAATTGTTAAATGAAGAGCATTGCATTCTATGTTCCAGGGCTCCCTTTGGCACGGACATTTCAGTGGAAGTGAAGGAGGCAAATATCAGACTGCCACCATTAAAACTGAAGATTAACCACTGACAGCCAGCGTTCTTTTTTTCTTCTTAACATTTTTTAAGAGTAAGAAAAAAATGGTGCTCTGAGACTTTTTTTGTGAACAAACCTTTTGAATGGCTCCAGGGTAAAAGTATTCCATTCTGAAGATATAATGTCATGTGAAACGGTTATTAATGAAATGTCCACTTCTTCTGGAAAAAGTTCTTCACTCATTCATTTTTGAATGCTTCAGTGTGTTCAATAAAAATACATATTTATTGCCGTTGTTTACTATTTTGTTATTCAACAGAAAAAAATGGTTGCCACAGTGGCTGTTCCTGAGAAACCTGGACCCCACCTTCATTGAGACATGTATTGCATTTTTTTTGTACAGTCCAATTTTTACACTTAAGTATTTTTATTACCTGAATAAAATGCAGTATTTTAAAAAAATACTAAATATAATTTCCTGTAACATATACTTTAAGTTGATAATTTTACCGTTTTTGTGCAATTTCTTAATTTTGTACAAAACTTTTATTATGATAACCACGACCCGGAAGTACTTCATACTAGCGAAACACAGGTCTGGATCACAAGTTTTACAGCATGCGCATGGACCTCAGGTGAAAGGCGGTGTGTTGTTGGATGAACACAAGATTCCATATTTTTGTTTTCAGTATATGAACAGTAAGAACTGTGACATGGCGTCAGGTTGGTATCGAGATAGGGACGATTATTCACAAGGAAATACTACACTTAAAGAGGAAGTAAATAAAAGGGTGAGTACTTTCAGGCTTGAGAACGTGTAAGGCACAAGTTGGCAGGCCTGCTGCGGTCATAAATTTATCTGCAAGCGAATGTAGGATTGAAACAGATTTTTTAGGATTATAGTACATGTTGTACTTGTTAATACCAAGCTTATGCACACACGTTTTTCCAATTTTGAAAAAATCTTTCAAGCTTACCCATGATGTAATTTGCAACGTTTCCCTTACTCAGCTAAAAGAACAGAAGATCTTGGTTGACGAGCTTTCGAATCTGAAGAAAAACAGGGTACGAACACCTTCTATGGACGATAAATTTAATAGCATTTTTAGGGATTTAAATAAGTTGTAGGTTTAGCTGCTGGAATTATTTTTTGTATTTTAGTTTTTACTTTTACTGGTTGTCTCGTAATTTTGTGTCGCTTGATAGACTGGATGAGAGACAGGAAGCATGTTTGTACCGCAAATCTCATATCTCACAACTTTTCAAGTGTCTAACGTTAAATCTTTATAAAAACAGATGCACAGTCAGTCATATTTATGTGTGCGTGCAGGCACTAATGACTTATGCAGTAATCTTTCCTTTTAACCCACATAGTATTTCTGCAGGGCACAATAATATGAACAAAGTGATCAGAGTAATAGCTTGTGTAACTAAAGGTGCTGTTTGTTTAGTGTAGGTTGTTTTAATTAATCTGTATATTCCATAGAGCGTTTTCGTCCAGCAGTGGAATAGCAACATTTTCTTTTTGGCGGACAAAGAAGAAACTCTCAGTGGATGCAAAAGTAAGTTAGTTCAGCTAATTAAGTGTCAAAAGTGTTTTTTTTTTAATCATCAAAAACTTAATATAATCACACATAAAGGACTGTAATGCAATTTACTAATTTAACAAAATGCCAAATGCTGGATTATCATCCTGTACTGTGATTGCTGAATGTAACCATTGCTTTTCCTTTATTAGAGTCATTGGAAAAAATGAAAAAGGACTACCAGGATATGTAGAGTGAGAGAGGAGTATTTAACAGGATGTGTGGGATCTGCTGTGTGGTAAGCACATCCTCCTCACTTTTGGGGAAGAACGTGTATGAAAACCTGAGGAGGAGAGGGCCCTGCTGCAGTCGGGAAATCACGAAGTCTGCCCCTGACCGGAGATACCAGTGCCTTTTTTCTGGCCATGTCCTTCACATGAGAGGTCACATGACCCCTCAGCCATTCGAGGACGACAACGGGAATGTACTCCTTTGGAACGGGGAGGTGTTCGGAGGTCTGGCTGTGGGATGTGAGGAAAATGACACCCACGTTCTCGCCAGGCATCTCTCCAGCAGCCAAAAACCTGAAGAGATGCTGTCCGTTCTGTCCACGGTCCAAGGGCCCTGGGCGTTTGTGTATTACCAGGCAGCTCAGCACTGTCTCTGGTTTGGCAGAGACTTCTTTGGTCGAAGGAGCCTGCTTTGGCAGTGCAACACTCTGGAGAAATCGGTGGCCCTCTCATCTGTGGCAGCCGTTGTTCCTGGCACTGATAACTTAGAGTGGCAGGAGGTACCAGCAGTTGGGGTCTATCAGTTGGATTTAAAGGCATTTTCTGACCTGGGCACTCTGACTGTAGAGGTGTACCCATGGATTTATTCAGACACTGGTCCTCCATCTGAAAATATTGAGTTGAAGTGGGAGGTTTTACCTCCATGGACATCGTTAATCATGAACAAGTCTAGACTTTTCCTACCTGCTCCAGTCAGTCCCTTGAACAAAACCATCTCTGAGACGCTCCCTAATAAGGTGCATACCTTTAGCCCTCAGCCATCAGCTGAAGACCTCGATGTATTGCTGGAGTGTGCCGAAAAAAGGAAAACCGTTGATCACCTCATTGACGTGATGAGTGAGGCTGTGCGGAGGCGTGTGCAGTCTCTTCCATGTGAAACACCAGAATCGTCACCGCTGTCCAGTCAAGCGGATATTGCCATACTATTTTCTGGAGGGATCGACTCATTGTTTCTTGCTGCATTAGCTGATCGCCATGTCCCATTTGGGAAGACCATTGATCTTCTGAATGTAGCTTTCAAACTACAGGAAGCACAAAAGCCAGGGAAACCCAAGACAAAAAAGAATGTTGAATTATTACCTGTTGACACAAATGCTGGCTCCACAGGTGATCTAATAACAGATTGCTTTGACGTACCTGACAGAATTACTGGCAGGGCTAGTCTTAAGGAGCTGCAGGCACTCAACCCAAACCGAAGGTGGAATTTTGTGGAAATCAATGTCACACGGGAGGAGCTCCAGGAAACGAGACAGAGAAGAATTTCTCATCTTATATTTCCTTTGGAGACGGTGCTCGATGATAGCATTGGCTGTGCTGTGTGGTTTGCAGCCAGGGGAGCTGGCACAGTAATGGAAGGCAAGGAGCAGAAGTCATACACCTCAGCTGCAAAGGTGAGATCTGTCACCTGTGCTGTTAATATGGCATGTTTAATTGCAGCATAGAGGTGCGGGGTTTAGTGTTTTGATTGGGCCTCAAAATCAAAGTCCAACCCAGCATGACCCTGCTTAGGTCCTGCCTAAACCTAACCTAAACCCACATCTCTTGAGTCCAAATTCGGCCAAAACCCGTCCAACAAAAATCGTCACTGATAATTGTATCTACTGTAAACACCATGTAACAGAAAAGCTCTTCGTTAATACAGTATACATTGGCTTTTTTGTGGAGTAAATGGACATTAGAGTAAACAGCCATTTTTTTTTTGATTCACAAATAGTCAATTGACTGTTTAAACAGCTCTTTTTTCTCTCTTTCAGAGGTCACCTTGTATATAATAACATGACTGAGGCACAATTTATTGACAAATTTCAGTGAAGTCTAAAATATTAAATTATAGATGGGGTGGGGTAGAAGAGGAAAGCTTATTCAAAAATACAATATTTTCTGTTAAACTGCTGTTGTGAAATTGGTGGCCTGTGTCCAATAAGATTTTCAAATCCATTAACTGTCCATTCAGGGACAACTCAAGCAGAATTTACTTCTTGTTTTAACTAGAAGAAATACTCAAAATGGAAGCAGAGAGTAGTGTGGTACACGTTATCAGGCCAGGTAAAGCTCCTTCATTTGCTTAGTAACTTTATGAACAAGATAGCCTTATCACATCTGTAATTATCTCAAAACGTACTTCAAGGCATACAGGAAATTGTTTTAGGGTGAAGTCAGGAAATTGACATTTACCATCCAATTACTTTCCCAGACTTTGATCATTATGCAATAACATTTTAAAATTACCAGAGGCAATTAATCACTATCAGTCAAGTATGGTAGAGTACCTCAAGCTGCCACGTAAACCCAAACCGACTGAACAGGTCAGTGGTGCTGAACCGAGATTAACATTTAACTATGTTATCTTATCAATGTTACATTGAGATATAATTAGTCAGTGTATATCTCAGTACATTTAAACATTACAGCTTGGTGTAGGTTAGGCCATACTGCGACATGCATATAAACCATTAGTTGACAATCTTTGTGCCATCTGCTTCAGTCTAGACATCATCTCTTAAAATGCATTTTCGTGCCCATGCATGCCTCTCCCCTTGTTACGAGGAGCTGTATGGAGAGGGAGAGGGCAACAGGTAGCATGCTTTTTCCCAATTTCCCAATCTTTGTAGCAGTAGTAATGCTGTAAACGTAGAAAAGTGCAATGAACAAACAGATCCCTATCTAGCCTCCTATCTAGGAAATAGAAATAAAAGCCTAAACCTCGTCTCATAAGGTTCTGTTGAGTTTTGGCTGAAATTTAGAATTAGGTATGTATGACATGAGTGCTGCCTGAGGTAATGGTCTTGACTATTGATTGAGGAGCTTCTGTGCTGCTGTTTCCCAACAGGTGGTTTTGACAGGAATCGGGGCAGACGAACAGCTGGGTGGGTACAGCCGTCATCGTGTTCGATTCAAGACCGGAGGCCTGGATGGCCTGGTCCAAGAGCTGGCCATGGAACTGGAAAGAATCTCCTGCCGTAACCTTGGTAGAGACGATAGGATCATTGGGGACCATGGGAAAGAGGCAAGGCAAGTGGGAAGCTGTTTTCTTTTATATGGTGAATAAAAACAAATACAACAATGTCCAGCTAAAACATTCATACTTGGTCCAGTGAAGCAGTTAATATTTCAGATTCTTATCTCGACTGTGACGGTGTCAAATGTACCTGGGAATCCCAGTGGGCAATGGGTAATTGGCTGAAACATCACCCTGGGAGGGAGGCCATCAATTATCCAAGCTTCACTGTATAATCCCCTGGATTGTAAGGCACCTGTACTCACAGAAGTTCTGTTGTCTGGCAGAATGGCTCAATTGGTGTACATAAAAATAACATATGCTTTTGTAGGATGTGAGCGCTCGTCTACACTCTACCAAAGTTATTGTAGGACGTTTTGATGATTGAATGCACTTACAGTTGTGGTTAGGAATTCAAAATGTAGGAAAGTATTTCTAAAATAAATTTTTAGAGTGGATAAAAAGCATCCGCACTAGGAGGGAATGCTATGCACATAGTGACAGGATGTAATCTGTTTCAGGTTCCCCTTCCTAGATGAGAATGTGGTCAGTTTTTTGAACAGCCTGTCAGTGTGGGAGAAGATGGACCTTTCTCTGCCCCGGGGCCTTGGAGAGAAGCTCCTGCTGAGGCTAGCTGCCCGAGCCCTGGGCCTCGGGCCCTCTGCTATACTGCCCAAGAGGGCCATGCAGTTTGGCTCCCGCATTGCCAAACTGGAAAACCGCCAAGAAAAGGCCTCAGACAAATGCCACAGACTCAGCACATCTTAAATGAACATGTTTTAATCGGCCTTGTCTTCTGAACAATGTAGATTCTAGTAAGTGTCTGTGAAAGGACGATGGTTTAAGTGCCAAGTGATTTATTTAAGAATTATAGATTATTTGAGATGAAAATATCACAAAATAGATAACATTCTTTTAAAATTTAATAAATGTTAATAAAGTAAACATTAATTTTACATGATAGAATTAAAAGCTTAACTGTGCTGTATTGTAAACAATTGAAGTCACAGAGTGATGCTTTAGATATAGATTCGACTGTATTAGACTGACAATGTAAATAAACAATTTCAGATACATAATTAAACTGTCTCATGAGATGACAGTGATGGTTTATTTGCATTTTGTCCATACTGCTTAAGTCATTCATTACTTGGCTCATTGGGGAAATCAACCTATATTCGTCCGTTCAATATGCTTAACTGCACCCTTGTTCTACTGCAAGTACGAGTTCGAACCTGCAAGATGCTCTTTGAAAAAAGTGTCACATTCAATATATGAAGCCAGGTTTCCGACATCAAATCGGCCAGATACTTCATGGACATACACCGCTTTTCTAAGGGGAGAGTAGGAAATCAGGAGTTAAAGCAAAGGCACTTTTTAAAAGAACGACTTTGTGTTTTAGATGAAGAAACGTGTTTATGAAGAAGTACCTTGATATGAGCCAAGACAAAAAGTTGCCTGGCGCATCCTTCTCTTCAATCGGTGCAGTCTGGGAAAAAAAAATTAAATTACATAAATGTGTAATCATAGGTTAAAAAGCTTTAATCCAGTTCATGACTATTTTTTACCTTCTTTTCATCAAGGAATGTGTCCAGAAGGAGAATGCTTTTCTTTGAGAGCAAGTAGAAGCAGGGACACTACAGAGGAGAAAAAAGATAGAGATCCGTAGTAAATGTAGTTTTATTTAGACTTTCCAGTGTGGTCTCAGGTTTTTTCAGTGCATTGACCAATGTAATGAAATATTAAATGAGTGGCTTACAGCTCTCCTTGAGTTTGTTTCAGAGGCATGGGGTTTTTCTCTCATACAGCGAACCTGTAGGTGTTCATCAACTTCCAGAATGCCGTACTTTATGGTTTCTGTAAAAATAAAAAAAAGTGATACAAATCAGAGCTGACTTGGGTGAATACGAGGCATTTATTCAAATGAGTGTGTAATTAACAGCATTAGTAACAATTTCTGAAAATGTAAATTCTGATACATTGGTGGCCCGATTTTCTTGTCATTTCTACTAACCCTCGTCTTTGCACTGATAGGACAGCACCAAATTTGAATCATCACGCTTTTCCATCAGGTTGGAGAATTCATTTGTAAATCTGGAGAGACTGAAATCCTCCTTGAACAAGGTGTCCCTGTGTGAATATTGAACTTTTTGTGGTTTTCTCTCAGTGACCACTCCTTAGACAACACAAGCCTGAACACAGACTGAGTACATCATACCAGCAGAAATGTGAAAAATTAGATTTCATAAATATAATCCACACTGAATGCCTACCCTCCAACCACCAAAACATGGTCCTCAATGTGGAAATGATGGATTGCAAGCTGAAGACACGCAACAGCGCCAAGGCGTTCCTAGAGTAAAAAACTATTATAAATTTATCAGGACAAATTAAGCAATGATAAAATTACATTACAGTTACATATTTGCTCATGCTTATTTAACAAACAGGTGAGGTATAATGACCTCTCTGTTTTAGTATGACATTTAACACTCTTAAAGATTGACCTCATTGCATTGTGTTCCATCGCTGACAATCCTGACATTTGGAAACGACTGTGCCCAGTCCTCAAATGCTTTCTGGTAAAGTTTGTTAGTCTGTGGGAGAGAGTATAGTTCTGATGCTTTCAACATTTGCAATTATCAGTCAAATAGTGGTAGTAAATCTGTGGTATTTCAGAATAAACAATTAATTAAAAGAAAGTATCAAAATTGGCTTTTTAGCTGGGTTTGCTGCAATGTCTAGTGACCTACAGAAATGACTGTTGGCCATTAGTATTTGTTGGAAAATACTTGCATGGAAAAACTTCCTGAAACATGCTCATTCACTACCCTACTCTTCCTGTGAAGTCTACATTATACACTTAATTGTGCTCAGTCTGGAATTTTAGAAAGGTTGGGAGGGAAAAGGATGGGTTGACTTAAGATAGGCCAATTACTGGTGAATTAGGTGCTTCATACTTACGACAACAATGATTTCATCCACACACCCACTGATATTCAATGCGTGAACCCAGTGAGATATTAAAGCACAGTGTCCCACAGGAAGTAGCGGCTTAGGTGTACCAATAAGGTGTCTGAACCTCCCGGTTGTATCATTTTCCACATCTCTCTGCAATCGTGTTCCATACCCCGCTGCCAGAATAACAGCTTTCATGCCTGCACTCTAGAGAGTAAGTTACTAACTTTAACGTTAGCTATCTTTTGCAGGAGAAGTCAGTACTGTATAACTCAGAATGATTAACAATTCAGTTCAGTTATTTAACTAGCTTGGAAAGTGTACGATACAGCGATTTTTTTCCAGGTAATTTTTCTGCGCCTTTGCACGAGCAGCCGTATTCCACCAGACCTGAGCGGTATATACTCATCAGTGCGCTTTAGCTGGCGGAACGGAAGTCCGTAAGCATAAACAAGAAGTACTTCCGGGTCAAGGTTGTGATAATCGAACTTCTCTGCAAAAATGAGGAAATTACTGGAAAAAAACAGTAGTACATGTCTCAGTGGACGTGGGGTCCTGGTTACTCATGAACATGTCTAGCATCGAAAACAAGTGAGTTAGATAGCGGTCCAATGTCTTACGGAGTGCTGCTGGCATTTAAGTGGCACCATAAATAGACAGGAAACGCACCTGACTTTATAGCACATTTATTTTACGAGTGAGCTCACTTACCACAATCACCTCTTCAAGTAAAACCATTGTGTAAGGGCTGTACATGAATTTTGCATGAGCTTGAGCTACATAGATAAGTAACTGACTCTATATCTCTGTGGCAAACTGGAGGTATGCCTTCACAATCACAGTGTATTTGTATTTTCACATACATCACATGCAAGCATTGCACTTTTATTCGATGAATTGCAGATGCAAAACAGCTTCTTATTTGGTTTAAGCTGTGTGACCCATTCTTCACAATATCTGCTCTTACTTGCATTTCTCTTTCCAACTTGGTGTTTAATTGGTGCTCTTGTATCGAGTAAAACAATCACTGTCTCTGTGCTGCAGCAATTGCTATTTTCATTAACATCATCACAAGCTGTTTCATAAATGTTTTTATATCACCATAATTATTTGTGTGCCATACAGTCTGTGCATGCATTTTCTGTGTATGGTACAAATTAAATGCCAGCGGCAGTCCATAAGACAATCACACTGTAACCTTGACCAAACTATCATTGAGACGTGTACTTTTTCTGTATAGTTCAAAATAAGTGTGCCATATAGTCTGGTGCATGTGTTTTCTGTATATGGTGCCAGTTAAATGCCAGCAGCAATCCGTAAGTCATCAGACTGCTAACAAACTCACTTGTTTTGGATAGTAGACATGTTCCTGAGTAACTTGGACTCCACTTTCAATTTGGCATGTTGTACACTTTTTTTTTTGTACAGTTTACATTGTACAGTCCAGAATGCATGTGACGTATATTCTGGTACATGTGTTTTCTGTAATATATGTGCCATAAAGTCAGGTGCATTCACTGTGTATGTATGGTGCCAGTTAAATGCCAGCAGCAGTCCATAAGACATCGGATCGTTATCAAACCCATTTGTTTTGGATACTAGACATGTTCCTGAGTATCTCCAACCCCACTTCCATTGCGACATGTTCTAGTTTTTTTCTGTACAGTTCAATTTTGACACCAGTATTTGAAACTTGTATTTTTATAAATTGCTGAATAAAATGCAGCATTTAAAAAAATACTAAATATAACTTTAACATGTACTTTATGTTTACGTATGTTTTTCATATTTTATCTTTAATGTTAGTAGTTTAACGTTTTGTGCAATTTTTGAGGACTTTTATTATGAAATACACGATCCGGAAAGACTTTTGTTATTGCAGCTGGCGGAACAAAGGTAGTAAATACTGAGGCGGGTATTTTAAAAATAATTACACCATTTGCTCTCAAGTAGTGGCCGGATTTAAATGCTGTTTGTTATGTATTAGTCGGTAGCCAAACAATCGCGCTACGCCACTGCAGCTAGTAAAACAGGTAGGTAAAACACGAACGCCAGTATGGTTAATAGAGTATTTGCTTTGTTTTGAGTTTGTTACTCCTTCTACGTTTGATATTGTGACAGAATTTTTGAATGGATCTGAGTGAGCTATGCTGATCTCCTGCTTGTAGGTTTGCTGGTTTTACTGTAGATGTAATCGACTATACTTCTGATGTGGAATCGTCTAGTTAGGTTGTTGCCCTGTGAAATGGGCATGTTTCGTTCATGCCTATTCACTAATTCGGCTGCTTAAATTGTGGACAAGGAGGTACCAATTCACATGCAGTTTCTTCCACACAGGCTGATTTGCGAATCAGCCAATGCAATCCCAGCCATTTTGTATTTTCAGTTTTTGCTTCGTGTTCCCTACATACCACCTAAAAGAGCTCCTACAGTCGCTGACTTTTTTCTTTTCATTTGTCAGCATTGGTTTTTTTTTTATCTTATATTTTCTATTTAACACATGCGCACAAGTTACAGTCAACTAACTGGCAAGGGAATTTGCTTTCACTGAACCTTAGCCATTTTCTGAACCTGACACTGAAAAAACGTTAAGTACTAAAACACTAATTGTGGGTTTTTGAAAAATGTATCCTGTTGAACTATGCCCCATGGACAAATGTTTATTGAATTCCAGTTCACTCTAGCTTGTAGAGATGGATATAGTCAAATGTGTAAAGAATTAAAATGAACAGGTAATTTTTTTTTTTTCATAATAATTCAGCAGGTAACCAACCTTCCCTTCCCACATGCTTTCAATACCACCAATATCACAGCTCAGAGAAAAGAAATATGCCAAAAAAAACTTGTCTCTTTTTTTTTTCCTGGCAACACGTTGAACTTATGGGGGTATGCACATTACACTGAGTTACCACAGCTTCTGCCCATTCTTCAGCTCCCCTGACTCTGTGCATCTGTCCTGAGAGAGTGTCCAAAAGTGAAAGACCGAACGGAGAAATGACTGACCAGGAGATCGAGTCCCTTCCCCTGAGCCAGGAGTCGTTTGAGGTGCTATGGAACATGATGTAAGCGTCTACCGCTGGAGGGAACCCTCTCAAGGGAGGCCTCTGCTTCTAGCATCTGGGCAGGGGGTGACTGCCTCCACAGAGGTGCCCAACACCCCCCCAAGTGTCTTTATTTTCAGATCACATGTTTTGTTTTACCTCTCTGTTCTGTGGATTCCGTATTTATGAATTTGAATTTCGCAAAGTCTTTATGTAGTTATTTTTTGGCGCAGTGCATTCATTGATTTGATCTTTTCGTAGGCTTCCTCCAGCCTCACTTAATGAACTTTCAACTGTGAATGCACCGTGGGATCCCCTGGATAAAGAAAGTTGGCCTGAGTACATGGTAATGCAGCTATCCTTATTCTGCGTAGGCTTAATATTATTATAGTTTTGGTCCTGTTTTCCCAATAAATCCATATCCTGTAGTAACGGCAAGTCGAATTGTAATTCAAAATTACGCCAAAAGCTCTCTCAGATAACTTAAGCTGTTTTGATTATTTGCCAATGTTAAACAAACTGGTGCCATTTTTAATTTCTGTTTGAGAATTGTGGAGAAAGCTCTGGAACAATGCAGTGGACTGCACTTGGCATTTGCACACAGAAAGGAATTCCATGGGAAGTTTTGGGAACCAAAACTTGCTCTACCCAAAGATACAAAAATTTTCCAGTTAGACCATTCAGCTTTTTGTACCAGTTCTACCTCAGTGTTTTCATTCATTCATTCATTATCATTTAGCTAATGCTTTTATCCAAAGCAACTTACAGTTCACTATGATAGCCAAGGGGAGCAATGTGGGGTTAAGGGCCCAACAGCAATGGTGTTCTTGATGTGGCTGGACTGGGGCTTGAACCACCAACCTCTGGAGTCCCAATCATTTACCTTAGCCACTAGACTGCAGGCTGCGCCTAAATGTCTGTAAAATTCTCAAAAATGTAAGGGAAAACTCAAGTTTTCCCTAAAAAATTACTTGAATTAACAACCTGTGCTACAGTTTTACCTTCACTTTATAACACCTTTGTGTAGAACTATGTTATTCATGAAAGAGTAATGCATTCCTTGCCTTTAATTCGCAGCTGTTGTCAGCAACCCCTCTCCAAGAAAATGTGAATGTTGGGGTTGGCGACGTACTTGCCAACCCACAGCCGTCTGTTTCTGCCCTGGATGGCGATTCCCCCCCGACTTCAACCGTACCTTCCACCACTGACTACCCAGGGGAGCTGAATTTCCAACTGCGCTTTCATAAATCCAGCACTGCCAAGTCTGTTACCTGCACTGTGAGTCCCTCGCCAACCTACTCTCATATGTACCTACAAGCTGTACACATTCTCAATCTTGTGCCGGTACAGCCCGTCCCCAGGTTCCCCACCCCGAGATCTGTTCCTAAGTGTCTTTAAGTCATGTGTTTAACTCAAATTTTTAATATAATAGGCTTTATGGCAGCCCGCAAGTATGAGTTGTCTGTAAGTGGGACGTTCGTAATCCAGAGATTGTCTGTACATCAAAACTCACTTGCATGCATTTGATGAAACAGTATAAAAAACCTATATACAGCATGTGTAAATCCCACTGACATATTTTTAACCAGATTTATTAGCAATTGTGCATGTGGAAACCTTGGGGATAAATATAACATTCAGAGAATTTATTAAGATAACTTCTATTAATGATATTCACCTTGTTTCTTGGCACCACTGTTTTTTCTACAGAATCGTATATCAAAATTGTGATAGATCAACTTGTTACAACTTGCCCAATTGTGGAGCAAGTTTTCACAATGTAAACAGCACACCATATTTGGAAAGCATCTATCACTTTTTTAACATTTCATATTTTTCAACATTTATCTCCAAAAAGCAAGCTGAAACTTGTTTGATGTATTAAAGATAATTAAGCTTTGTCCTGCACAAAGGAACACAAGAAGTGTCAGTCAGAATTTTATTAGCCATTCAGAATTGGGCAACATTGATCAGCTGTGCAACTTTTTTTTGACACCTTTCACCTGCACTTTTTAGTCATAAGAGGATTTATATACTTTTAACTTTCTTTTCCCAACCCCCCCCCCCTCCTTTTTTTTTTTTTTTTTTCTAACCTTGACTGAACTAGCTGACTCACCACAGCAACCACCCTGCTGACTAAGGGTTGAAAGGTGCGGGCACACAATACCTCCAATTCACATGAGGACAATAAAGCTGCTCTCCACACTGCTGCCTCACCTCTAATCACACACTGCTTATGAAATCAGCGGACACGCCTTCTGCACCGCTGCAGGTGTCTGTTCTGATCAAGAGTGGCTCCTACAGTTTGGTGAGATCAACAGACTTAACCTGCTCAACCAGGCAAAGCAGGGCCAGCTGTTGACTTGTCAAGCGCAGGCCAGTAATAGCACGGCTGGGATCCAAACGCCTAGTCGCAGGGCTGCCAGGCGAGCCACTCAGTGGTGTGAATAGTTTTTTTGTAATACACTGCTGTTTTTAAGTTTCATTGCCAGATCTATGGTCCTCTTTTCCTACCCCAAATTCTTGGTCCTGAGGAGCACTTGCGCAGCAGCGGCTCTTGAACTCTAAGGCAACCCAGACTGAAATTTTGTGTGTCGCTAATTTTAGTACCTCCAGATGTCCTTTCCCTGGGATTGGTTGTCTCTTACCAAGTTGCCAAGTCAACAGTGCCTTCTGCCATTGAGTAATTAGTTTCATTGGCAGTCATGTCAGTCAGGGATTACTTGTTCACATATATTAGTGCAGGTTACTTATTTTAATAGTCGACTATTTTAATTTGTACATCTATGTGTGTGAGTGTGTATTGCGAAAGAGGGTAACACAACACATGCCTTGTGTCTGTGCTGATGCATGTATTCTGGTCTAAGGCATGCCATGACTTGTTTTCTGTAGTCGGGGTGGGGGTGGAGCTAGAGATAGCTAGCATTTTGCATCATGCAGTATGTCTGGAGAAACTCAAATCTTAGTTATCCACTTGGGTTCTTCAGCATCTGGTGAGGAAATTTTATTATGTTAATTGAAACAATAATAACAATAAGCATTTATGAAGAATGAAATGAAGATTAGAACAAGCCTACTGTCATATATGAATCCACTGACTGGACCTTAATGAATCAATGGGATCTTATTTATTATATCAATAAGAGAATCAAGTTGATGTATTCTGTCAAAATCCTGAATTGAGTGTGTTACTCAAGGTAAGAAGTGATATTTGTGTACACAAAGTGTTCACGTCTTTACTTTGTTCTCCATATACTAAATGTGCATTTAATGAAGAGCTATACAGT
Source organism: Albula glossodonta (assembly GCA_019788955.1). Lineage (NCBI taxonomy): Eukaryota > Metazoa > Chordata > Actinopteri > Albuliformes > Albulidae > Albula > Albula glossodonta. Next base: position 19,851,445 of record JAFBMS010000010.1, read on the forward strand.
TGCTTCTTATTCCATTTTCCTTTGTGTGTCATAACTATTTTCATTCCTTTAGAAATAGTCTGTTGAGTAGTATTTGGGGTTGTACTCTTAGGTGATTTAACAGCAGTTGCATGCAGTTTCAGGCAGAATCAAAACTGGAAAATCCTTAATCCATGTTCACAGGTTATAGTTGTGTTGATTTGACGATTGCATTACTTGAGCCCCTCTTCTTGTAAATTGAGGTGGTTGACAACAAACTTAAGGGTGTATATACCGCCACCTACTGGGCTGGAGTGTGGATGGAGCTTAAATCAAGAGGCAAAAATAAACTACCTAAACCAAAGCAAACAAAGTAACCAAACAAACGAGAAAACAAGCAAAACCAAATAAAAACTAAAGTACATAAATAACCAACCAATACTATAACCTGCTAAACAGTCTGGTGTCCCTTAGGAATTGAAAAAGTGCTGAATATGTATTTTAAGTTGTTCCTGCAAAAGGTTTTGTAGGCTGTTTGATCTATTTCGAGCCTCTCTTCCCGCTGCAGTTTTCTCCGGATTTAAACAAACTTTTCTGCCAACTGGATAAAACTTGCGCCGTGCAAATATTGGTGGACCATCCCCCTCCGCCTGGCGCTGTGGTACGGGCAACTTGTGTGTATAAGAAAGCGGAACACATGGCCACTGTGGTGAGCCGTTGCCCCCACCATGAGAAGGCCGCTGAGCACAATGACGGTGAGAACCCTTTAAGAGCCGACACATGAAGGCAGATGGAAAAATGGATGTCTGATTAGAAGACCGTTTTGACCAAAATTCAACTTAATTGAAATCGTGCTTGTTTCCTCCTTTTCGCCTATTCCACCAGGCAATGCCCCTCCCAGTCACCTGATTCAGGTGCAGGGCTGCCAGAGAGCCCAGTACATGGAGGATGAAAACACCAAGAGGCACAGTGTCGTAGTTCCCTACGAATCTCCCCAGGTTTGCTATTTGCCAGCTCTCTTCTTTTGTCCTGACCTGCATCGTCTGCGCTGATTAACCTAAAAACCCTTTTTGCCCACAGTGCGGCTCCGACTGCACCACTGTGTATTACAAGTACATGTGCAATTCCAGCTGCATGGGGGGAATGAACCGGCGACCTATTTTAACAATAATTACCCTGGAGACCAAAGAGTGAGTCAGTCTGTCATATATATTCACCATTCTTCTCAGCCTTTGTTTCGCTTTTTTTCCTGTGTGTGTATCGCTTTGAAATGTTTCTGCCTCTCTTCCTCTCCAGCGGACAGCTCCTGGGTCGAAGCTGCTTTGAGGTGCGTGTGTGCGCCTGCCCTGGCCGAGACCGGAAGACGGAGGAGGAGAACTTCCGGAAACGGCAGGGGAAGGCCACTGCCAAGAGCTCCGGTGGGACCAAGCGCAGTAAGACAGGGAAAGGGCTGAGAGTTGTGTGTGAAGCAGTTGTGAAGAAGCCAAAGAGGAAAACCATTTGACGGGAATGATGTTGTGGTATTATTTAAACCAAGTCAAAATGAACTTTTCCTGGACATTAGCCGCTTAATCATAGTCCGGCACCTTCACCCTTATAAAACAGTTGGTTCTCTACTACTACCTTTAGTCTGACAGAATATTTACAAGGTCACAATCAGTGACTGACTGACTGTCTGAGGGTGGGGTTTACATTACTCCCTGTGTGAGGCAGACAAAAGACCTTAATGTCTTTTCTAATTCATACGCAGTGCTTGGGCAGAAAGCTATGATGCCCAGGGAGATGCGCAGATATAAGTTAATTGATTGAAGACGAGTAAAGAATGGCCAGAATAAAACAAACCAAAGACACCAAAACCATCAAAATAGGAGATTATATTGTTTGAAAAGCTGAGGTGGATAGAAATTCTATGGATTATTCTAGAGAAAAAATTAAGGTACGGAAAAATGACAAACGCCTAAACGTTCATAGAACATCCATAAAAACATTGTTCTAGTACACACTGTACGTTTTGTGAATGGTACAGCACAGGTGTAATGATATCCATGTGAATGTACAGGAGCATGTGCAGGTGAGTGTCACCATTAAACTGTCATTCTTACCTCTGTCAGGCTTCAAAGAGGTATCTCAGACTGTCCCTCAGTCTGAGGCCAGCAAGAAAAGCAAAACCAGCACCAGCTCAGAGGACAAGATTTACACATTGGAGGTGAGGCCTGTATACGATATGGCCATAGAGTTCTTACAGACTTCATTTCTGCAGTCCATTTATGGACTACGCATTTGATGTGAAATATCCACGAGCCTGTCAGTTTTTAGCGGTGTTAAAAATGTGCGCGGTGGGGTTATTATCCAGTTTTGTCTCTCCGTTGCTTTCAGATCCGAGGGAGGGAGCGATACAACATGCTAAAGAAAATAAATGACAGCCTGGAGCTGGCGGACATGGTGCCACCTGCAGATGTGGAGAAATACAACCAGAGGTTGTGAGTTCTACATTTCCAGACTCTTGTGTGCATGCATGCATGCGCATATGTGTGCACATGCACAAGTAGGCACATATAATTGTTTTTTACCCTCTCCTTATCTCTTTTTGCATGGGTTTTTAAAATGTATTTTATAAGAGCGTTATCGTAACTTAGTTTTGGAGAGCATTGGCAAGCTTGGGCTTCTCTGAGACTGGTAGCCGCTGCTGCTTTTCCTCAGGCTGCAACAATTCATGGGTCACCTTGCTGCTGTGTTGCAGAATCGCCAAGAGTGCAAGCAAGCGGGAGAGTGAACAAACTGAACCAAGGAAAGGGAAGAAGCTGCTGATGATGGGAGACAAAAGTGACACAGACTGAGACCAGTCTGCTTCACTGCCAGAAAACCAAGCGCCTATCTTTTACTAAAAAGCAGCCTGAAACCGGGGGTCAGTTTCGTTTATTTTCTGTAACCCCAATACAAAATGCTTTTCCTTCTGTGATTACTCAGTTGCTATTTCTCTGATAGTGTTCCTTGAGAAATTAATTTTCAGAGGTCATTTCCAGATTGTCGCCCACTCCTTGTGTTGTAGCGTTGTAGGAAAATTGTAGTAAATCAGATTGAATCAACTACATTTACCATTTGTTTCACACTAGACTGCCGTTCTCAGTCTGAAAAATCTGAACCAGTGGAGAATTAGGACGTGTAGGAGGCTTTTGGCAGCCTGGTCATTGTATAACAGCTTTCAGTATATTTTTCTAGTTTCAAAGGCATTTTTGGGGTCACTTTGTTTATAATTACCTTCCTGGTATTGTTGATATATTGACTAGGTTTTGTGTCTTAAGTCACAGACTGAAAAGCCTGCATTGATTGCGGTTTTAAGGTGGTGGGTTAAGACATGACTCAGGAATCTTTCACTTTTTTACCTGTAATTTACCTGTTGTGAGTGGGTTATGCGTTTTGAATAATGTTATGTTGTTTCCCCTTCATTTTTTTTTTTTTTTTTTTACTTTTGTAGTCTTGTTGAAAATAATTCTGTATAACCCATGCATTCACTAACCCTTACACATTTTTATCAACAATTAGCCTTATACTGATACTGTCTTTCTCTCTTACAGTTGTTGAATTTTTCATAAACATGTTGTGCACACACGTTAGTTGTTCTTTCTGCTTGTTGGTGTTGTGTAGTTTAAAACAGCAAAAATTGGTCTAATAAAGGTCTATACCTGCCACAAGATTTTTGTGTTTTTGTCAGCACGACAACATTTTGTAAATTCATGTCAATTTCTATATTTACATTTATCACTGAAATGTAGTCAAATGTCTGGCCTGGTTTAAGTTCGCAATTGATTTCTTAATTTTTTAGCCATCTGTGCTCTTCTGTTATTGTGCTCAATCATACCTTTACCTAAAGCCTACCCATGGGTTCTCTTGCATCAATATACCTCACAATGGTTAAAATCTCTGGTAAGACTGGTTATACTTCATTGCAGCAGAAACTGTTCAATTTTTTTGCTCTTAAAAAAAGCTCTGTGAGCGAACTAAGCGCCTGCCTAGGGCCCCCGTGGCCACCAGAGGACCCCCAAGAGCACTTGAAATGTCCCACAAAGCGGTGGGGTGCCCCCAAAATCAAATTCTGCTTTGGGACCCGTAGAGGCTCGGATCGGCCCTATTCTTACTCTTTGGTTTGCTTGCTGTGTCATAATTGGCAATATTTTCAAAGAATGCTTACTAACAAGAAATACTGATTACAATCCACCATCGTCTCAACCCAATATATCAGCCAAAACTCATTGTTCTTTACCAAAATTTTTGCCTCTCCAGTGTTTTAAAACATATACACTAGTGACCACTAGTGTCTGCCTTGTAGAGCTGATCTACTTCTCCTATTTGTCCCTAACATATTGCATTGCTAGCTGAACAGGTAAATTAACCTTGGATTAGCTAGATAGTGGGGAGAAGATTCTCCTTTGCTCTTCCTTTCAAGTCACTTTAGTCAAAGGAAATATCTTTAAAGTGTAGTGAGAAAGCCATTGAACTACCATGGGCAAGGACGAATGCTCACCCTATCACTAGAGGGCACTGCTTAGAAAATTGCAAATTGAAATGCAATGTCAGTTAACTCAATGTATTGACTTTTTAAATAAGCCTTCATTGTATGTGCTCCTTTTTCTCAATTTGTTTTAACCATTTTCCCTGTCCTCCTCACTCATCCTTACAGTCTTATTTCAAACTATTAGCTACTGTATGTAGTTATAATAGGTAGAAAACAATGCTTCATGGTCGTAATTTGCAATAGGTAAGCAGCAGCAAAATTTATTGTAACAATGTGTGGCATTCATTTTCAAAATAAACAGTTGAAAGATTCACATTTAAGCTTCCTCCTAAGGGTTTGCTAAATTGCCTTGTTTAAAAGTAGTCTTGACTACTTTTAAGAAATATAGAATTGAAATTATAGAAATATAATTAAAATTCCAAGATCAACCAAAAAATATTGTAAATACAAGACAACTTTTCTATGTAACAAATGTGGCCAAATACCCACAATTATATGCAAATAATAGTTTCAGCACACTAAGTAAAAATACAAATTCATGCATATCTATACTTATACGTTAAAAAAAATAAAGACTAAATTAGTGTCAGAGTCCTACTCAGAAATAAAAAATGTATGTATCAATTGCATATAAATGGATTTTAAAGGCATAATAGGGCTACAATAACAATGTTTTATGATACCATTTAGGGAATATTATGTTGCTATTCCTGCTAGCACAGAGAAAAAATGCTGCACCAAAATAATGGTGAGACAATATTGTTAAGCTTTGGTTTCTGTGACTCAGTTCGCTGTATGATCATACTCTGGTTCCATATTTAGCTGCAGTGTCAAACACTGTTTGTGCTCCATACGAGTGGCAGAAACCTTGAGGAAAATGCCATACTGTTAATCAGTCATGTGACCGTAGACATGACACAGCATGAACCCGACACCAGCATTATCACATGACCTTAACCAGAGGCTCTGCTAGACAATAACAACATCCAACGGATGAGAAAGACTTTGTTACTGCTCAAGTAGACCAGGGTTTACACTTAAGACCATCAGAAGTGTTGGTGTTTTCCACAGAAAATTGTAAAAAGATGACTGTAGTTAAACAAGAGAAGTAATTGCTTGCAAACAGGCTGCCTGTGTGACAGCAAACAATATGGAGACAATAAACAAGTTTGCTATTTGTCATACAACAGTGTGGTTACTTACAAGGATAAAGGGTACGATAATGCAAAATTAAGAAAATACAAGGATTATGTGTCAATTCTCAATATTATACCCTAATACATTAATCACTTGATGAAGTGCACCTCAAGGCCAAGTTTAAGTTTAACAAATCAACACTTAGTTTAAAAAGTATTCAAATATGCTTTAAATACGAACACAGAATTCAGCAAATAACTTTTGTGTCTCCTTCTACAGTCTGTAAAGAAAACACACATTACCTGTGCTTGTTGAACATCCTTTTAAACTGCAGCCAGCATCTGTGTGGCTGTAGAAGTCCTCAACAGTGTGAGCCTTCTACCTTTTTACATGTCTGCAGCACTATTTGTGCAATGGCCTGTATATTTCAGAGTATGAGTTCCTCTGACATCTCTCTCTACATGCACAGTGAAAGTTTGTACTGGTATTTCATTATGAGGTGTGGCCCGTTGTTAAAATAAAACATATAAAACAAGGCATTCGATTGAGTCAGAGATATAAATATCTTATGGGTATTACTCAGCAATGTGACACTCTTGATTCCTGATCTGCAGCACAAAGACAGCAGATGCCAAGAACAATTTATCTCTAAAATATTTTGTGCTTCTCAGTTCTGATAATACCTCACTGTCTCTGAATCAACAGATGACCTGATTTCAACATTATTCGTTACGCTAGGGGCAACAAAACAAAGTCAGGCAAGACTGCTTTTGGAAAAGTTCTGTGTAAAACAATACGGCCAAATTTAAATATTTTTCTGTTACGTTCAGAAACCTAACAACCCAAAAAATGGCCTAAAGCTGAACCAGACTTGTTGCACTGCAGTTTTACAGTTTCGTTATTGCTACTGCACACGTCAGTGGGAAATACCAGTGTGGTACAATGTCTTTCAAAATTTATTAAAATCCAATTGTCATTGAACATTTCACATCATATATTACCATATGAACAATATACCTTTATCTATATTGTGATTTGTTTGTTGATAAACCTTGACTGTTGCTCTAAAAAAGTGTTTGCCAAATAAATTAGTGACAAGCAAAACAAAAAATTGTGATGGGTGTCTATTACGCTGGTGGTGTTATTGCAGTACTAGTGAACACTCACTGCATGCTGTATTTAATCTCATTGGAGTGAGTCTTCAGCAAAAACAATCTCATGTTTAGGGTTTAAATGAAAACTAAACAGCCTTATAAGGATTCTCTTTGACTCTGCACAGACATTAGGACTGTTTGCTTGGGAATAGCATGGCTTATAGCATGGCTATGAAATCCCTATGTCATACCCTGAATTCATGCTTTGCATATGGTTTTCTTAATTCCAGGACAAAGGTCTGGCTTCACACAAATGTTCCTGGTCAGAAGGAAAACAAGGCCATCATGTTTAAATATATGTTATGCATACACCCTTGAATCAGGGTTAAATGGTACAAATACAGAATGGACTAGGGAACAATTCAGCAAATTCCTGTAATCATAGGTATGATTTAAGTCCGTTGACCAAGCGTTGTATCCAGAGTGTGATTATGCATTCTTACAGGGCAACCTTTATTTTTATGTTGAACTATGTGGGCAGGCATCAGACTTGTACTCTAACACCACTGAGTATTATAGAATGATAAAAGCCTTTTCAGTGCCCATGACACCGCTGAGGTTTTTGTCATGAGTCTGAACAAAACTGTGTAATCCCTTTGCCTTTGAAAATGTACTGTGGTATGCTGGAGTCTTCCCGTCAAATAAATGTAAGGAAATTTTTAAAAATCACTAACAATCGTATGGTATAAAAGTATAATAATAGCACTTTATCTACATATATAGAAGGTGTGGACAAACAAATTAAAAGACCAATCAGTGTACGAATATTTATTTATTTATATATAACAGCTTCTGTACTTCTTGGAATGCTGTTGTAAGCGACGTGGGTGTGGGCGTGTGAAAGAAGGAGTCCAACAACTTATTGGTTTTCTTGCTCAACTTTAGTAACGTCTCAACTCACAGCAGCTTAACAGATCGCCATCTTACATCCCTCTACTTGTGGCTGCCCTTAACATAACACTCTCATCCACAGTTCTTCAAAACGCATTAACCCATATGTAACCTTAACGTTTATACATAAAATATAACTTTTGTCATATGTAACCTTTACGTTTACACATAAAATATAACTTTTGTCTTACACTGTTCTAAAGTTTTGAACTGTTTCTAATGGGACATTTGACCGTTCTTCTAGAAGCAAAGCCTTGATCGATTTGAAAGATGATGGATGTGGAAATCTACCCATCATTGTTCCATAACCTTTCATTAAGAATGAATGTTTATATTTAGTGATTGCAGAGGCCATGGAAGGTATTTGACTTCACTCTCAAGAAGTTCATGAGACCATTCTCGAATTTGTTCAGCAGTGTTTTTTGAGGTCAGGGTTTTGTGGAATTTAGTTACTTAACTGTTAAGCATCTATGCTTGTCCTTTTCATTCTTCACACATTAATTTATTAACCCTGTACTTGAGCTTAAACAGACTGTGACTTCAAAAATACTCACATTACAGAAGTGCTGCAGTCATTTCCGGGTAGGCTGTTATTATCGATTTACAGAGTGGTGACACAAAAAGTATTCAGTACCAGAGATTAGGGAGAAGAGGACAACTTCATGATAGTGGTTCTGATACCGTTTATCTCAACACTTACAATTATATCATTATAAACTACCCATTATTTTCTTTTGTTAATATATGTGATGTATGTGTGTAAATGTAAAACACATAAATAATTTATTAAAGATGCACACAATGATATAAGCAAAACATGGACACATCACAGAACTACGAAAACCATACTGAAAAATCACATTATGGTTGTGTCTTAGGTATGGCTACGTGCTGTCCGAGGTCATGAGCTTTTTCGTTTTTTTTCTTCTGTCGTCTGCTCTACTGCTTCCTGTACACAGGATAAATGAGTTCACATACACATGAGCCTCTGTGTTATAACAATGAATACCAACTTGACCATTCTTCACAAAAAAAAAAAAAAAATGAGACAGCACTTATTGCTGTTGTTCTTATCCACTTATTCTATAACTCAGGTGAAGCCACTTCATTCTTACAACCGCAAAGCTGTGATGACATGAGGCAGACAACAAACGATGACTTGCTTAGGACAGGCTTAGGCAGACATCCTATTTATAGAGTTTGGAGTTTGAAGCCGCAAATATCTGGAACAACAAATCGTCTTTCTGAGAACGCTGTGGTTGCCAGTGTCCATTTTTGTCACAGATAGACCTCCATGAAAATAGATCAACTGTGAGCATAGAAAGATTGTGTATACATTCTTAATTGTATTGCTAATACAATGCTATTGCATGAGTACCAGTCCTACACTGTTAAAAATCACTGTTTAATACAATACATTATTGTACAGTAAAGTATTACATAAACACCATATATACACTATCTTGAGAAATATTTTACTGTCTGGTTTTGCTCAGGCTATTTTAAGAATTACAGCCTCATAAAATAATGAATCAGACTCTCACAATATTTGTAGCAAAATTACTGTATTTATTTATTATAATTATTATATTACCATAAGAAACAGTCATTCATTTCATTATCACATAACAAAATGATAGTAATAATATATTATATATCATAATATAATAAACTAAGCCGGCATAAACATCAAAACAGCAGTGATAATGTTGTAGACAAAGTGTAAAATAACAAAAATAATATATAGAGGTAACAATTCACATAAAAATAAAATTCATCGCGGCTTTTATTTTGACGGATTTCAGGGGCCTATTGTTGCTAAGCGTCGCTTAGTGTTGCTGGCGGAACGGAGCTGGATTTGTTTATGTCACGTGATTTTATGACGCAACAGATATTTTGTTCTAAATACAGATCTGCAGCAGCTTCAATCAGTGCAGGCTAGCCGGTCGGACGCTGCATGCAGGAGTTGTTATGATTATTTTGCATTGAAGCTAAATCTAACCTTTTCGAACAAAATATTGCTTTCCAACTTCAGCTACAGTGATAGCTAAGTTTGGAGGGGAGAAAAGGAAATTTAGTGTTATTTGCAGATAATTCTTCTCAGTGCGTGCAACGTTTTTAGCGGAAACCGTCCTCACAAAGGGATATAATATTTAAACGAAATCAAACATAAATTATGGAAAACACCGGATCCAAGAAACATTGCTGTGGTAGGTCTTTTGATGTACCTCATTACCCTGGGAATACTTTATGTCATTATTTGAGGATATTTGGTATTCTTTACAATGTGCCAGTTCAAAATAATGTCACAGAATAGTTCGGCTAAATAAGCTATTTAAAACCCTTTTACCTGCGATGGATTATCATGCACATTTTTTTTTGCAGAATCTGTCCGCAATGTCCTTACTTCAGCGAAATTTCTCATCTATCTTGGGCATGCGCTGTCAACATGGGTAAGAATAGCTAACTCAAAAATTCATCGGGGTAAAACAGCGAAATTGCTAGTCCTTACTGTAGCCTATAACACTAAACATAATATTAGAGTTGAACTTTACTGCTGTCAAGATTTCCTGTACTCTATATGTAAAATGTTGGATTAAGAAGGGTATATTTGTGTTACATTTTTCATGTTAGTTGTATAAAAATACAAACGGGCTACAGTTTAGTCACTATTTCTTGTATCAAGTGAATGTGCTACACACTTGAAATGATGCGCCAGAAAATACGGAAAGTAGTTTTAGTAACGTACGTGTGATCCCTGTGTTTTCATCAGGTGGATAGCGAGCACACAAATATAGACTATGGCTGCTTTACACTGACAGGACAAGCCTATGGGTCATTCAATACCTAGTTCATGTCATGGACTTTCTCGAAAAAAAATCATGTAAAAACTTCCATTACATTCATTGGACCTTGCAAAATCATATAGCTCGACTCTGAATACCTTTTTAGTTATGAAGTTTTGAAGTTTGCCATTTTTGCGATTCTTTGTATGTGGATTGTAAGCCTCACCAATTGCTGGATTGGGTTGAAATTTGTACTGGGCATTCAAGAATCAAATTGATATCATATACCCAGACGAAGAATCTTTCATTTTCAAAGATTAATATCTCCACTAACTCAATTTATTGCAACCAAATTTTGATTCAGTGTAGTATTGATATAGTTCTATCACTTTTAGAAGTAATTTGGTCCTGCATAAAAAATTAAGTGCCACGGATCTTGCTAAATATAGCTTCAGAACTGAAAAACCCACTTTTTCACTGTATTTTCCCAAGAAGGATTATTGTAATTTACTTCCAACTGTTTTATGGGAAAGTGTTAATATTCATTGCAGATATATATAAAAATGTAAAGATGTTATATTACTCCATCATTTAATACTTTTTGGAAAATAGCAAATTTTCCATACACTTCACTGGCTATAATATTACATTCAGTGGTTTTATTTCATAAGTTGATGTTTGTACTATGTTGACTTCAAGGTTTTCTATCTCTGTGTGATACCGATACCATATTTTTTTTTAGGGAGACCGGATGTGGAATTTCGCTGTGGCAGTCTTTCTAGTGGAGCTGTACGGCAACAGCCTGTTGTTGACAGCCGTGTATGGGTTGGTGATTGCAGGGTCGGTGCTGCTGCTTGGAGCCATGATCGGAGACTGGGTTGACAAAAACCCTAGACTAAAAGGTGTGAAATATACAAAGAGAATTTTTTTCCTATTTGACTGAAGAAGAAATTATCCTATTCTTGTACCAAAGTGATAGTGTCATATTTAGGGTTATTTATCATAGGCTAGGCTATATATAGGCTATTGAGAAAAGACTGACGATTCAAATACCTCAGCTCTTACTCTAGCCCAGTGGTTCTCAATGTCAGTCCTGGGGACCCACTGTGTATGCTGGTTTCAATTCCAACCACAACTGCAACCTCAGAATCTTAACAAGCTGTTAATTGTTCACAATTGTTCAATTATAATTTCCCATTATAGCTATGCATGTCATGAAGAAAAAGCTCCTCACATTGTGTCATATTGCAGGCAATTGCATAAAGACAAGTGAAATGTTTTAACTCATATTAAAGACCAGGGTGATGCTGGATACATTTTCTTCATGACATGCATAGCTATAATGGCAAATTAACTTTCCAATCATGAAAAGCATGACCAATTGATCAATTATGAACAATTAGCAGCTTGTTAAGATTCTGAGGTTGCAGTTGCGTTTGAAATAAAAACCTGCATAGGCAGTGGGTCCCCAGGACCGACATTGAGAACCACTGCTCTAGCCTGTGCACTCACCAGTCCTTCTATGATACCTGGGTTATATTGCGAAGCAAGCTCAATAAAATAATAACATGTGGAAGGTGTGAGCTAGGGGAACGCGGAGACGACTGCTTGTTGAAGAGCTGAAACCTTACTGTATTACGTTGTCGCAGACAACTTCACGTTAACACCCCTTAGGGTGTATGAGAAATGTAGTTAATAAATCTACAGTAGCGTCGATGTAAACACAAAAACATGGGCGAGATCGCCGTGAATTATGTGAAATATTACTCTTGCGTGCCAGTGGTCACTACAAACCAACATAATAAACGGGATAAAAAGAAAAGCAGGTTATAAGAGGTCGGTTTCGCTGATAAATGGCCAAAAACCGCGTTGCATTCAGACTAAAAAGCCTTTCAACATTGCTTTCCAACTTCAGTTGCAGTGATCGCTAAGTTTGGAGAGGAGAACAGGAAATTTAGTGTTGTTTGCTGATAACTCTCAGTGGGTGCAGCGCTTTTAGCGGAAACCAAGCGTGGAGAAAAACCATTGACCCTGGCCCCGCTTATATTTTAAACTTAGGTGGACCCTGTACATGAAGCAGTCTTTATTTGGTTTCAGTCCCAAAAATGTGAAGCGGTCTTGGCAGACCATAAAACCAAATTGTATTTAAATGAAAGAATGTATTGCTGAATAGCCAAATTAAATCGCAAACTGAGTTAATCAATAAACAAAGTGAAAACTAACAGCCTACAATTGTGGTAGGCTTATAATGTGTTGAAATGTTATAATTTCCTTGTGCAGTCTTTAATATTACTAAAATAATGTAAGCCCATTTACTTTGTTCCAAATACATTATTTGAGTAACCCAGTGGTTACTTGTACAAGTCCAAAAGAGCGTGGACAAGGACGTAGCATTTTAAAACAGAACTTTATGCATAATTTCCTGCTCTACGAATATTTCCAAAATTTCTTTTCGTTTAGAGATAAACCTCGCGTATCACCTGACACTGAGTTTTTGCAGAGAATCTAAACATTTCTTACCCTGACCTATACATAGCTACCGCCGAGATCTAAAGGTATTTTCTTGGAGCGGTGCCTCGTTTAGTCATAGAAGTCGGGTTTGTCTACATGCCGCATTTAACTTCAACCTAACTGCTGAAGTGAAGGAAGGGTGTGTAGTATGTGTAATAAAATTGCATCTAGGTAAGGGCTATACCACTTTCGTGACAAGACTAACCCGGAGTGAAAGCCAAAGTAGTTCGCTAAAGCTGACCTGCAAAGTTTAAAGCCGATTGCGGGTTTTCGGTTGCTGACAAATTTCCAAAATGAGGCCGAACCTGAGCCTGCATTAGTTGACGATTGTCGTGCAATGTGAAGGAAATTGGGGAGATGCCCTATTCGTTTTACCGAGTGTCGGAAGATTTTGTGACGTGACATATTTCAGTCGTCTCTCGTGTAGTGTGAGCCACGACCTGATTACACTCTAAATTCTCTCACATTGGTAGTTCATTAATCTATCCTCTTCATTCCAAGACAGCGAAACGATGTCGCGCACTTTTTCCTCCATGGAGGAAAGCCTGGTCGGGCAGAGGCCGACGAACGTTTTTATGTCACCTCTGACCAGCACACATTAAAAATGACACTATTTAAACTGAAAGGAAATGAACTCATTGTCAAAGTATGCAATATATTCTCCAATAATCAACACGAACGCACGTTTACGTATAATAATAGAAATACTCCTAATAATAATAATAATAAACCACTAATACTAATAAACCACTCAGAGAGGTAATATACGACTAGGTATAATAATAATCTCTATTATTATTGTAAATAGGTTTTTTCTGAGTCCCAGCGGAAATAAGCAAAAAGCAGGGATCTGTTTGTTAAAACAGTTCAAAATCTGAACTTGAAAATGTATTAAGTGTTTGTTGAGTCTGGGTCACTGAGATGTAGATTTGCTTTTTTGGTAATTATTGAGGTTTTGTTTTGTGGTTTTTGCAAACTATCCTGTTAAGTGCCTTTCTATCACAGTTGGTAAGCTTCACCTTGTGACCAATGTACCTCTTTCCTGATGGAAATTTATTTGTTTTCCATATGTTGTTATTTTTTTACTTTATTGGCCTTAAAACATACAATTGTACCTGAAATTTGGACACTATTTTCCATCCTCATGTTGCTTTTTAAATACAGATGCTGAAGTGTTGATTCTGAAACATCTTTTAGATCAGAAACATTGATAATTACTATTGGCATGAATTTGAAATGCACAATTTTCTTACAAATTGAGATTCGTTTATGTAATTTTCTGTTACATTGTCCACCTTATAATATGTTATACTTATTATGATGATTATAATTATGACATTATGTGGTATATTTATCTGTTCATAACAGTCGCCCAGACTTCCCTGGTGGTCCAGAATTGCGCTGTGATACTGTGTGGTGTTCTCCTCATGGTGGTGTTCCAGTTTAAGGTGGAGCTGGAGAATTTGTACAGTGGGTGGCTGCTTGTAAGTACCAAACGTTTTGTTTTCCATTTGAAATGTGAAAGGATTGATGCTTGAGCAGAACTACTTCAAAACAAATAGATAAAAAACGGTACATTCAGTGTGTTATGGCCAATGATCTGCGTTCTCAGTTCCACTATACAAGTGGCACAAAACAAATATTAATTTTACTATATTGCACTACATGCCTGTCCATAGATTAGATCATATTCAGTCTATCTTGTGAATATAGTTATTAGAGAGTATTAAACAGCTGTCTGGTTATTGGAAGTGTGCAGGTCAAGTCTGTATAATGCAGAATTTATATAGCGACTAGTCCTTTTGTAGTGAAAGTATTCCAAGGCTTGCAGGGAACTGTTTAGTGATTCGCGCTTTCAGACAGGGTGAAATTTGAGACTGCTGTGAATGACCTCGATGTCAGCAAGATTTGTGAGTGCCACGCGAGGACACAAGCCTCACACTAGTGAGCCAGTGTGCCAAATAGCAAACTTTACCCAGGAGGGACAGCTGTGTGGAAGTGTATAGAAAACCACAGTGAAATCTAGAGACATGTAAACATATCCAATGGCCTTGGCTGGGTACTTCTATAATGTTAAATTAGCATATAGGCATGATTAATCAACTTTGGTTAAATGGATCAACTTCTGTGTATTTTACAAGTTGTCTTTATCCAGGTCATCAATTTATGCAGCTGGGTGAACTCTTCAGCATTTTTAGTTAAATGTCATGAGCATAATCATTCATTTGAACCGGCAACTTTGTAGTAACATAGCCAGGCCCTCTACAGATGTATACTGTTGCCGAAGTTTTTATAAGTGTAATTAATATTGTGGTTTTCTTGCTTAGACTTATTGTAATTGTTATAATGTTTTCTCCTTGTTCAAGTGCCTCATATTATCAAACGTTAAATCGAAAATATTTTCCCCACTGAGAATAACAATACTTTTTTATCACTAGATGGCACCATTAAAGACCTCAAAAGTGGTATGAACACTATAGCCACAGATAATGAACAAAGCCTATTCCTGTTTTTCTAATTTTTTACAGACAACATGTTACATCATGGTCATCACCATTGCCAATATTGCCAACCTGGCCAGTACTGCAACCTCCATTGCTATTCAGAGGGACTGGGTTGTTGTGGTGGCAGGAGATGACAGAAGCAAACTGGCAGGTGCGGGTCTCCTTTGCATATTAGGGCTGCCAGGCAGACTGGACATCTGTCCCAGGAAAGGGTGTTGCCCTGGACACTGAATAAACATGTTCAGTTTTTTGTGGTTTAAGACCCAAAAAAACCTAGGGGCTTTTCTGCAGCCACACTGGATATCCTGCAGGGAACATACCTTATAAACTCTTTATCACAAAATATACTTAGAGTAAAAGCACACCAGTGCTTTCTCAGTTTGGGTCTTAGGCTGCTTAACAAGCACAGCAGTTAGCCCAGGACACTGGTTTTTCACTGAAAGAAACGTATGCAATAATCAGATTTGGCTCATGTTTAGAAAACTGCGTCGGAGTGTATTTAAGTATCAAATGGATATTATCAAATTACATTCCTTTCAAGGAACTCAGAACATATTTCGCAGGTTAGCAGCTTAGTTCTTGGTGCTGTAGTTCCTTTACTTCGTTATGCCTACTCCTTCAGTTTAATGAAATAATCCTCCCTTTTTCAGACATGAATGCCACAGTGAGAATCATCGATCAGCTCACCAACATCCTCGCCCCAATGCTGGTTGGCCAGATTATGGCATTCGGGTCCCATTTAATGGGCTGTGGATTCATCTCGTGCTGGAACCTCTGCTCCATGTGTCTGGAGTACTTCCTGCTGTGGAAGGTGTATCAGAAGACCCCTGCACTGGCTACGAAGGCAGGGCCGAAGGAGGTCGATCAGCCGCTCAACACTCCGCAAGGTATTGGGTCGCATCTCATAACCTTCAGTCTATTCCACAAACATGCCTTCTACAAGCATGTCTGTATCAGTCAAGTCTTTCAGTGCACTCATAGCTTGTTCTCCCAGAGCTTGTTCTGGAGAACCTTCAAAACCCCTTAGTCATAATGTTAGCAGCTGGCACTGGTTTGGTTTTTTATCGTGTTGCTCTTCTGACTCTACTAATTACAGGGGTAGACGGTACTCATAAGTTGGCAGAAGGCTCCCAGATGATGAACCAGATGGAACTGGCCAACAAGGAGTCCCAGAAGAAGGCAAGCTTGTGCTACCAGATGTCTGAGCCCTTCCGCACATTCAAGAATGGTTGGGTAGCTTACTACAACCAGTCCATCTTCTTCGCTGGGATGTCCCTGGCTTTCCTGTACATGACCGTGCTGGGGTTTGATTGCATCACCACCGGCTACGCCTACACCCAGGGCCTGAACGGTTTCGTCCTCAGCCTGCTCATGGGCGCCTCCGCAGTGTCCGGAATCTGCGGCACCATCGCTTTCACCTGGATTAGGAAGATGTGCGGGCTGATCCGCACTGGGTTCATTTCTGGCGTGACCCAGCTCGCGTGCCTCCTGCTCTGCGTCGTCTCCGTCTTCATGCCCGATAGCCCCTTCGACCTGACCAGCCCCCTGCCGGAGGCCAACCCCACCCCGATGACCCTGGTCAATGCCTCCATTGCACCATTGGAGATGGAGCAGGTTCCACAGTCCTACCTCTCCGTCGGCCTTCTCTTCGCTGGTGTCATTGCTGCTAGAGTTGGTTAGTATTTTCCGGAGTAAATTTAACTGTGCCATCACAGCCTTGTAATTTAACGCTGTGTGTGGAAAATAATTTATTAGCACCACGTTTACAGTTCATCTTTGGACATAACTGTGACTTTGTATTAGCTGATTGCTACATGTGCCACCCCAGTTCATAACCGATGTGTTTGTTGGGTTTTCAGGCCTTTGGTCATTTGATTTAACTGTGACCCAACTGATCCAAGAGAATGTGATTGAGTCTGAAAGAGGAATCATCAACGGTGTCCAGAATTCCATGAATTACCTCCTGGATCTGCTGCACTTCATCATGGTCATCGCGGCGCCCAACCCTGAGCACTTCGGCCTGTTGGTCATCATCTCGGTTTCCTTCGTCGCTATGGGTCACATGATGTACTTCAGGTTTGCCTTCAAGAGCCTGGGAAGTCGGCTGTTTTTGTGCTGCTCTCCAGAGCACAAGGCCCCAGCCGACAATTCCTCACTTCCTTCAGTTGTGTAATTGTGTTAAAGAGACTATATCCCTGCAGTCTTCGATGTCCCCAAACCCCCATCCCCAGCCTAGCAACAATATCAATTTCAGCTTATCGAAGTGATGTTCTTGCTTCTGGTAATAACATGATTTGGTAATAACAAGTGGCTTTCTTTAAACCACTATGATGCTATTTAATCATTATAGATATTTATTATAGATATTGTCATCTTCAGAAGCACAAAGACTGAAGTATTAGTGTATTATTCTGAGAGATTTCAGGCAAATCATTTTTACACTCCTCCACCAAACTCCAGAAACCACTACATTTTTAAAGGTGCTTACAGAAACATGAGGGAACGAAAAAAACAAGTTTTGATTTTGCTTCTGAGGATGCTTATTTGAAAACAGTCTTTCAAAACTGAAGTGGATGGTAGTTGCGTTTGACAAAGCATTTGTCAACTTATACTAAATTGCTGCAATTCCTGTTGATCAGTTGCAGAAGAAAATATGTACCGCTCTCCATTTATTAGTTCAATCACAAGCTTTTCATATAAAGTGACCTGAGTAATATTTGTTCTATGTTACTTAACACAAGCCTGGGATAAAGTCTTTTTAACAAGTGGTTCAAATTAAGAATGCGTGCAGATAAATGTATTTTCATGCCTGTAAGCATGTATTATGTACTCAGTATTCTTTAAGCCTCTATGGTGCTAATGTGCTATTATTAACTAACTGAAAAGCTTTGCTTTCATATTTAAGATACTCTCAAGATCTACCAAAGTAGCTTTCAAACTGCAGCTAAAGGAAGTGAGGGAATAATTTTGATTCATGAACATTCCATACATGTCAGCATACATTTTTCAAGTAACATGTGTTGGTTATTTTTATAATATAGTCACCTGAAGCCTGAAAGACCCTCATGTGCCCAACAGTAAATGCACTTGAGATCCCTTATGTGAGATACTGTAATAGGTAATGTACTGGTTTCACTGAATTTTGAATTATCATATTGTAATTATTGTTACATAAGCACTTTATTCGTTCATTGTCTAATGATCAGAATTGACACTTTCAGCTCTTGTGTTCGTAATTTTGCACAAGGTTCTGGTCTCTTGCTTTTTTATTGGTGGCATTGCTGAAACCCTCCTGGTCTCGGGATTTGTCCATCCTTGAATTTATGACCACCCTTTAAAGCACAAAGTGACAAAAAACTCAAGCACCTTCAGGTGTAAGTGCTGCTGGGCCCTGATTCAATCTATGAACAAGAAACTTTGTCTTTAACTTAGTCAGAAATTTGTCTCCTTTTTTCATTGTGCCTTACATGGCATAATGAATGTAACGATTGTTGCTGTCCACAGAAAGATATTTTAGGACAGGGAAATACCGATTGAAAAATAGAACACATTACTACTTTCAAAGTAAAGGTGAATTACATGATTTTGTGGGTTTGATTTAATGGGTTCAGTCTTATTTCAACATCCAGTGCTATTAAGTCCTTGGGAATGCGCACACACAACCCCTTACTATGGAAAATCCTGGTTGATATTAAGGGATTGAAACTGTATTTTGAGGTTGTACAATATTGAGGTTGGACGATTGCCAACCAACTCCATATGAAGAGAACAAGAGGGCTTTATGCCTCAGCCTAAGGGTGGAGTTTGTTCTTTGGAAAACAGGTGGCCAGGATACCTGGTTCTTACTGGACTCTGAACCTGAGCTGCCTTCTGTCTGAAATGCTGACAGGAGTAGTCCTTCTTCCAAGTCGCAATAGAACGGATTGGTGTGGTCGATCTCAAATTTATTAGTCAGCAAAATCTCAAGAGCAGGACAGGAAGAGCACTGAAGTTTGAAATTTAGACACAGCACTGTTTATGTTCATGGAACTATTACTATTTAATGTACTTAAACAAATGGTGTTGATAACCAGAATTGTTGAATTGTCATGCATATGTCCTTTTTTAAATTTGAGGACATTTTACATGCATTTGCCTAAACAACATAGATTTCTTTATTTAAGGAGGCATGTATTGCACGTCATATTTTTACTTTAGATCCGTTGCTGGGGCTTTCTTGTCTTCAAGGAAAATGGTATGTGGCACAAATTGGTACATTGATTAGCATAAAGACATTTCATGTTCTGTCATGCAAAATACATTGTACATCAGCTAGACATTGACTTTGCAACATGAAGACTTGAGAAATATCGTTTTATATTTTCCATATGCATTGTTTTTGATAAAGTGCTTTTGAGTCCCAGTTTTGTAATTGTGTAAATATCACACTGATTGTACAAATAAGCACTCCCAAACCCTACTGTGGAGAACGTACAAATGGGTGACCTTGTATTGCATGTGTTTTCTGTAATAAAGGAAACAATCTATCCAGCTGTTATACCCATCTGCCTCATAAATTCACTGTCACAGCCAAACTACACTGACTTCCAATGAGATTGACCAGTCTGGATGAAAGTGGCCAAAGGAAAGACCAACCTGGTTTTGCAGGTCATTAACTAATAGAAAACAATATTTTATACCTACATTTGTCAGTGACTACTGAGGTGTCCAGAACTGAACAGGTCTACACTGTGGTTTCTAGCCCGCATAGAAACTACATCTGTGGCAGTATGTAGATGATGCCCTAAAACTGGGTCAACTCATAAAAAATAATGTATGCAATGCACCATGCCTGTATAAATCATAGAACAAGTCATGTGAAGCTCAAGATCAAAGCGGCCACACGCAGTGGATCAGGAGGAACATGATTAAGAAACACTGAGCAGAAAACGTGTGTGGTTACAGGATGACTGTAGAGGGAAATGAGAAAAGCCAAGGTAAGCACGTGCCTCTCTCACCCGACTGGAAACCGTGGAAAAAACATGAACATAGCTTGGACAACTGCTGTCCAAGTAAAAATGCTGAGTCAGAAGTTCCACCATTAATTAGCGGCCACATGTTCCTTACAATAACATGAAGTATATTGAATCTCATTCAGTATTTTAATATGAATGTTTTCAGTAATAGTGCACACAAGACGAATACAAAAATACTTCACACCAGTCATGGCTGGTTGGCTTTAAAATAAACAGATAATTTTTTTCATTTTCACAGAAGTAAATAATTGAAATTGCAACACTGCACAAACACATACAAATGATCAAAGACATTAAGAATATTTTCTATTTATTTGAAAAATAAAAAATCAAATCCAAAATATTGACTAATGGGAATAGATCCTTTCTGCAAGGTCATGGCTGTGTGTGTAAAGACCCACACAGCCAGGCGTAATCAGTTTTTCACACTTTTCCCAGCTCCCTTTCCTGTCCTTTGGAGAGTTTTGACACAACTTCTTCTGCATTTCTTTGACCTGGAGGGGGAGGATGAGAGTCACAAGGGTCTATTTCCTCTTCTGATTGCAGTTCTTCTTCCTCCTCACACTCCATTTCCTCTACTTTAGCCTCACTACCGTCCCTTGATATCGGTCTTGGAAAAAAAAGGTTAGCAGTGCACCAAGGTGTGGTAATGCTGCATACAAGATCAATTAGATTTGATGAAAAGGTTTTTTTCAATATATCAACTTTAGCAATAGTAACACCAGCTGAAAGTAAAAAACAAGAATTCTCAATTTCAAAAACATCATTGTGCTATTGTGTCTGAATAGCCTTTTAGACATACCCAAACTGTTTGGATTAACAGATTTGTCATGAAACACATTTCACCATCAGTTTATCCCAGATTCTTCCCCTTTTCATAGACACAAACTGTAGACACACCAGCAGTTATACACTACCTGGATCATTGGAGGATAACAAAGTCAGCATCTACTCAGTTCATACAAATGCAGGAACTGGTTTGACTCGGAGTGGCCATTATAGAGGACCAAAAATACTGGCTGATTTATCCAATCATTCCTCAGTGAGGGTGGGCCAAATTCCTCCCCAATGCAGACTTCTGGCCATGGCCAGAAATTGCTTCATTAGAAATTTCATCCTTGAGTGCTTGCCAAAATTCAATATGGTGGAGCAGCAATTCCTCAGGAAGACCAGGTCAAGGACGTTGCCAGCTCTGTGAGATGGAGAAGAGTGCTGCATGGAGATGTCGAAAGAGCAGAGCAATGGAAGAAAGGCACCAGACCGGGATGCTACTAGGTGGATGTTGAAGTCACCTAGAAGGATCAGAGGGGTTCCAACTTCTGGGAGGGAGCTCAGCAGGGAGTCCAGCTCTTCCAGAAAGTTGCTGAGGGACCATCTAGGATGACAGATAAGAATAATAAAGAGTTTAACAGGGTATGTCACAGTAACAGAGTGGCATTTGAAGGTGGAAATGGAAAGGTGTGAGAGCGGAAAAGTGGAGAATTTCCAAGAAGAAGAAATGAGCAGACCAGTCCCACCACCTCGGCCAGATGGCCTTCGTTTGTGGGAGAAGGAAAAGGAAGAGGAGAGGGCTGCAGGAGTAGCTGTGTTGTCAGGCGTGATCAGGTCTCTGTAAGTGCAAGGAAGTTGAGAAAGAGGTGGGAGGCGTATGCTGAAATGAAGTCAGCCTTCATCATCTGCTGCACATCTGCAGTCATTGCTGTAGGTTCATTGTGGAAGTGGATAAGGTGTGTATTGTTAAGATCTGGACCACTTAGTAGGACACGTTCGTGCCTGGCTACTGAATTGGATACAACTCAGATTTGCCCAGGTTTTTGTGGGTGGGACACACCAAATATTGGTAAGTGCCAACATTCTTGGTCACTCTTTAAAGATGGTGCTAGTTCTGCTTGGTCATTGTCAAAATTCTTTTGCATAAAGCTGACAAAGTGCTCTTTCATGTCAGGCTTCCTTTCCATGATGCGCCTGAGACTAGAGAGCCGCTTGGCAGCTTGCTCTCTGTTGTTTGGCAGTTGACGTCGTGCTGACCCAAAAGGGCAGGGGTGCAACCCAGCTGTTAGAGTCATTCTCAAAAACCTCTCTATTCATGATCTAAAGGAAGGTCCTGTCCTCGACAGAGAGTTCAGTCTGGTCATCATCTTGAGTCCTATTGAAGACTGGTCATCATCTTGAGTCCTATTGAAGACTGAGGAACAGCTTGGCTGTGGCGTAAAGCAAGGCAACTTTTCCTTGACATGGATGCTGTTCCAACAGGGACTGAGGAATGATGCTCTCCCATTATGCAGCATGTTGGTCTTGTAGACAGTCACAGTAGCAGGCTCATGAGCTTTTCCTAACCATACTTCGCCGATGATGACCCACTCTTTGAGGTACGCTAAGCGTTCATTGAGAGTCTTATTTCTGAAGCTGCGGCACTTACTGAGGGGGTGTGGTTTGTTGTGGATGGGGCACTGTTTTGCTGGATCCTCGAATTTCTTCCCTGGGGAGCAGACAGGATTGGCAGTAGATTCAGAAGACACCTCTGTTTTTCTCACTGACACTTGAGTTTTGCTACTGGTCTTCACAGGTTTTTCTGTCCATGGAAAGCTTGTGGGGTTGTATGATGAGAAAGTGAAGCTCGGGTCATTTCTCGTCCTGGCATGGTTGCGCACAAATTTTGAAAATAAAGTGAATGGTGGGAAAGCAACATGGAATTCTTCTTTGTATCTTGACCCTTTAGTTATCCATTTTTCCTGCAATGCATAGGGAAGTTTTTCTACAATGGGATTAACCCCGCGTGCTGTATCGCGGTAAGCTAGCCCAGGTAGGTATCCTCCCTCCTTAGCGAGCTCAAGTTCTAGAGGGATGTCCCCAAGCTCTCTTCGCTTCACATTATCTTTGTTGAAGATTCAGGGGAAATCTTCAGTTTTATTGAACAGAGCATGTTCAATCATCTCTGGGGCTCCATAGGTCTCCTCCAGTAGTTTCCACACCATGTCGAGCCCTGCCATTATGTTGTGGACGTGGACTGAGCGAATCCTCTTTGCTTGCTCTGATGACTGAGGCCTCAGCCATTTAATAAGAAGATCAAGTACTTCCTTTGCTTACAGGTCCCAATCTCTAATGGTACTGAGGAAAGATATTTTCCATCCCCAGTAGTTTTGAGGGCAATCGTCAAACTTCCGCAAACCAGAAGTCACCATTTCCCGACGAATGAGATATTTGGCTATATCTGACAAGGCTGATGTGTCATTGGGGTAGACATTAGAAGCTAAAGAGTGTGTCGGCCCGTTGGGGTAGCTGTTTGGAGCATAAATGTGAGGAGGCCCACTGGACTGCATTGTACCTGGCTTACCAGGATCAACAGTGACATTAGAGGTAAGTGGAGTGTGCTTGATGACCTGCTTATTAGGAGCTGGAAATCCAACTCTTCAAACTCAGCATGGTGTTGGTTGGCACAACTTGAGTCAGCTTTTGCTATATGGTGATCAGCCGTGTCTATGTTCAACTGTTTTAAGTCCCGTTCAGTGTCCAGAGGCCCTGGATCAAGTGAAAATTGACTGCCGTGAGTGTGTGTGTGCCTTTGCACATGCTCCCTGCTACGCTGAGGAAACTGGAATGTCTACCTCATGAGACTGTTCTTCTTCCAATCTGGCAGCAGCCTGTAAGACAGTTGCGACTGCTGTAGCTGCGGCTGCTGCTCTCTCCATTTTCAAGACATGCAATTTTGCCTGCAACTCCGCCTCCTGCAACTCGCTGCATAGGAGACCTGTGCTTGTGCATTGTGCAGCTTCTCCCTTTGCACATGCCCTGAGAGCTGCAGACCTGGCTGATGCCACACTGCAGCGCCCAGAAGATCTGGAGCCGGACCACTGACACTTTGTCACAAGGGACCGATTATCCTGTGCATCCTCTTGATGCTGCATGCCATCCACATTGCCAGCTAAAGATAAAGCCATGACGTATACAGTTGTAGAATACTTTTGCTTGATTAAGTCCGCTGAGTGGACACCTTTTTACTATTCTGTCCTCACTTAACGTTTCTGTGCAAAGCTAGACAGATAGCTAACAAAAAGGATCCAATAAAGGCTTGAGGTAAGTTAAGCGCTTTACTGACAATTCCTTTTTTTTTCTTTCCTTTCTTATATTTTTATTTTGTAAAACTGAAATGACAATAATATAAAAGACGCTGAATTACATTTTCTGTCTTTTACTTATTCTTGCATGACATTAATAAATAGGCTACACAAAGGAGAACAGCTAGCATGGATTTGCAAAGAAAAAAATGTAGCTAGCTACATGGAGAAAACTAAGTTAACACACTTAGCAAGCACAACAGCTGAAATAATATTAAACATATATACCACTTAATATAGAATGTTTACAAGGACATTTTATGAATTAACCTTAGAATGAGCTCATCAGCTTTACGATACACTCGAATGAATATTTAGCTACGTGGCTAGGTAAGCACAAACACAACATAGCAAAATGCCCGAGAGATACATTTAAAAATATAGAAAAATGCTATCTCGGTTAGCGCGTATGCTGACTTGCTAGTTATTACACAAGAAATTTACTAATTTCCGTAATCACAACAACATTACTATTACTATATTACAAGTAGCTATACTATCAGACAACTGTTACACAAATTAAAAATAGTTTGTGACTTACAGGCGAATATTTCGAAGACCTACCCGTTAGACAGGTGAACGAACACTACACAGCATGGCTTAACCGTCCTCATTCTTTAAAATGGAGTATCCTGACAGGTTAATTCTAACGATACAAGAGCAGCTACAATTGCACCACTAGGGGGAGTCAAATTAACAGAATTAAACTGGTATACATAGAAAAAGTATTTCTTATAAATTTGAGGTTTAATATAACATAAGTGGAAACTAGTGATATGACTGAGAAAGTATTATGTTAGACAAAGAGTTATCAATATATGGAAGCTGGCAGGTCATGCAGTTGGGCAGAGACTCTTGTTTTGTTCAAGGCAAGACTTGAGGTCTTGGATACTTTTAGCTGTAATGGTAAGCTTCGCTCATCGTAAATGTTCCCATTCGACACTTACAGGACACCTGACTTGAGCCAACAAAATCTGCTGTAAATCCATCAGTAGGTGGTGCTATATCAAAGAAATGGTCATAACTCCTAAACCAATTATTCAAATAAGTTTTTGAAGATTTTGTGTGCTGTTTCATGGGCAAATATCCTAGTAAAACCTATAAAGATAAGCTGATAGCTCTAAAAGATGGCCACCATCAGCAAATCAATTTTCAGTAGCTGGTTGGACCCCTTCACTGCCACTTATGGTTATATTTGTTGTTATTATTATCATCATCATCATTATTTGTAGTCGTAGCAGCAATAGTGACAGTAGTAGCAGTACCATACTCCTACTGGGTATATTTTTATTGACCTTCTTGTTGCTTTCCAAAGAAATGTACATTTAAATTATTTTATTAGACTATTGTCTGTCACAGCAGACACTTGAGCTTAGGGTTCATTCAAAAATGCATATTTTAAATATTGCTATTATTGTCATTATTTTTTTATGTAAGTTGAAAATTACGTTAGAGGACTTGCAGTTGTGAAAGGAAAGCAACTTCCTATCTCTGATTTATACAAATTTGTTTTGGAAAAAAGTGACAGCTGTACCACACATACGCACATATATCTGCCTATACTCACATACCACACATAAACACAGAACACACCATCATTTATTCAGCACCTGCACACATATGGAGATACAAACATTTAAATGTTTCCCTACAAAAACAGACACTCAGAGGATTGAACTGAAGGTTCAGCTGAGAAGGATTCTTACATGAGCATGTGAGCAGGTTCCAGCAGCAGAGCAGGTTTTTGGAGGTGGTACCAAGCAGGTACCTGGAACAGCTCAATCTCCCGAAACAAAGGTCCCTGTAGGATCAAAGGAGTCTGTTTCAGCCCGTTGCTGCGTCAGACCACACCGACGTCAATTAACCACTGCCTTCCCTTTACAACATACCTCACGGGATTATCAACAAGACCCTTCTCACTGACCCAAATTCCTATCAAGTTCATTCAGTTACTTAATCCCCAAAAGGAAAACTGATCGACAGTGACCACCTAACTATAAAATTTGTTAAAGTTTCTGATCCACACTCTGCATTTACTCTACTGTTATTATTAGTTGTTTGTGTCCATATTCTCACACTAATGGCAAAACAAGAGAATGTAAACTACAGAAAACTACGGAACAGTTCAGCTTTCTTCCCATGGCAATCCTAAGACCCTTATACACAGTGCATGTTAATACCCTTTAATACAATGTAAAATGGGTACTTTATACTGGTGTTAGATTAGTGGTTAGGAAAGTATCCATTTTGTAACTATGTGAGCTATATAAGGAGTTACAAAGTTGCTGGACCCATTTCAGGCAGGATAAGGCTTCCCTAAAGCACACAGCAGCACTGAATACAAAAGAGCACCTCTAACCTGCAACTTGCTGGTCTTCCAAGTCCTAACCACTCGTCCATTGCCCTCTTCCAAAGTACACAACATTCATTTTAAATATTGTATTGTTATTGCAGCTGGAGTACCAAAAGAAATTCAGGTCATCAGCTCACTCATGAGTATACCAGCTGTGTCAACAACTGGGAGTCAAATCATGAAATTGCCAACAATATAACATTGCCTTCTGTTCCACACTAACGCAAAAAAATCAGACAGAATATGACTAAGGCAGAGAAACAGCAAGGTTATGCCTCGGGCAAGAGGTGTTCAGATGTAGTTTGGATGGGAGGGTGGTGTATGGACTAGGAGGAAGAGAGGCCAGAAGAGGGAAGATGGTGTACACATGAGACCAGGGTGTATGGGTGAGACTGGTGGTGGTGATGAGATAGGTGGGGTTACAACAGGAGATCACATATATGGGTGTGACCAAGGAAGGAAATTAGACAGAAAGGTGGGACCAAGAGCAGACATTGGATATACAGGTGGAGCTGGAAGAGATTAAGTATATGGATTTGCTGGAGGAGATGAGGTATCAGCCAGGAAAGAAAATGGAGAATCATTGATGAAGCGCACCTGATCTTGCCAGGAGGCTGGCACAGTGTGACGCATATCTCCCAGGTGTCGGGGCTCCAAACAGTGACGATCTCCTGGAAGCCGATAGCCAGAACGGACCCGTCTGCAGAGAAGCAGCAGCTCGTGGGCCACAGATGATGGTAGCTGCCCACAAAGTCACATGACCAGGAGGTTCCATCACCTGGCAATAGGTTTAGAGGATGAGAAAGACATGGGGAAAAAGATACCGATGGTAAGAGACAGGGGAGATGGAGAAAGAGAAAGAAACAGGGAGAAATATTCTCTTGTATTTAACACATTTACTCCCCTTTTCATACATGTTCACATGACAAACCTGTCAGGTTTGTGTCAATCTCCATGTGTTATGCACAAATAAGCCGGGGTAGATGTGAGCTCACCTTGTGACTCCCAGTCTTTGGCCAACTGCCAGGCTTTGAAGTGGCCGTCCTTACTCGTGGTCACCAGCAGGGTGGTCTCTGTATCGGTACTGAAGCACATTGCTGTAATCCGGTCCTCATGGGGGGATGAGATGTTTGTGTTCAACTCAAAACTGGCAAGGAATAAAGACAGGCATTAAAATCTTTGGGAAGAGAAAAAATGCAGATTAACTAGGGGGGGGTGGGGGGGTTCCATAAGAGTCAAGGCTCTTAAGCAAATATTTTTGAGCTTCTTCATTATTTTATCAGGTCAGAAATATTAGACATATTAGAAATCAGTAAACACAAATAAAAATATGAATATATTATAACAGTCACATACCATGCGCGTCATTTTGCCTTTTATTTACTGTTCTCTCTGGTTCCATGCTATGAGCTATGTCAAGAGGAGAATTCTTGCATCATACAACTTTGAGTAAGAATTTGTATATGAATTTGAGAGAACGAGAAAAAGTCAGCTGGGGATGAAAAAAGAATTACAAGGTCTCTGTCTGAGGTCTTAAGGGAGTGAAGGAAGAAAGACAGAAGCATATCTTACATAAGATATCCTTCAAGCTATTTTTTACTGTATAGTTAAATGGATATATGGATGGATGCAACAAGGCCACAAGAAACTTTGTCTTTAAATTTGTCTTTTTTCATTGTGCCTTACATGGCAACATGGTAACAATTCTTGCAGTCCACAGAAAGATATTTTGGGACAGGGAAATACAGTTTGAAAAAAAGAAGACATTAATACTTTCAAAGTAAAGGTGAATTACATGATTTTGTGGGTTTGATTGAATGGGTTCAGTCTTATTTCATTACCAGTGCCATTAAGTCCTTGGGAATGCGCACACACAACCCCTTACTATGGAAAATCCTGGTTGATATTAAGGGATTGAAATTGTATTTTGAGGTTGGACGATTGCCAACCAACTCCATATGAAGAGAACAAGAGGGCTTTATGCCTCAGCCTAAGGGTGGAGTTTGTTCTTTGGAAAACAGGTGGCCAGGATACCTGGTTCTTACTGGACTCAGACGCTGAGCTGCTTTCTGTCTGAAATGCTGACAGGAGTAGTCCTTCTTCCAAGTCGCAAAAGAACGGATTGGTGTGGCCAATCTCGAATTTATTAGTCAGCAAAATCTCAAGAGCAGGACAGGAAGAGCACTGAAGTTTGAAATTTAGACACAGCACTGTTTATGTTCATGGAACTAATACTAAAATTAAACAGTTGTATTGATAACCAGAATTAATTGTCATGCGTTTGTCCTTTTTTAAATTGGAGCTTTAGATCCATTGCTGGGGCTTCCTTGACTTCAACGAAAATGGTATATGGCACAAATTGATACATTGATTAGCAATAAAGACATTTCATGACAGAAGTCCTGTAATGCAAAATACATTGTACATCAGCTAGATATCATGACTTAGCAACATTAAGACATTAGAAATATTGTTTCATATTGTCCATATGCATTGTTTTTGATAAAGCGCTTTTGAGTCCCAGTTTTGTAATTGTGTAAATATCACACTGATTGTACAAATAAGCACTCCCAAACCCTACTGTGGAGAACGTACAAATGGGTGACCTTGTATTGCATGTGTTTTCTGTAATAAAGGAAACAATCTATCCAGCTGTTATACCCATCTGCCTCATAAATTCACTGTCACTGTCAAACTACACTGACTTCCAACGAGATTGACCAGCCTGGATGAAAGTGGCCAAAGGAAAGACCAACCTGGTTTTGCAGGTCATTAACTTCATATTTTATACCTACATGTGAGTGACTACTGAGGTGTCCAGAACTGAACAGGTCTACACTGTGGTTTCTAGCCCGCATAGAAACTACATCTGTGGCAGCATGTAGAAGACGCCCTAAAACTGGGTCAACACATAAAAAATAATGCATGCAATGCACCATGGATCTGCATGATCTGATAAGGTAGAAACGTGCTGTGAGTAAGCATGCCTCGCCCTGTATGGGAGCCTGCTTTGACATCCATTACTTAGCATGGGGTTTCAATTTTTTGCTCACCAACAATAATTTTCTTATTTTCACATTTACTTCATTTTGCTGTAAATGAAAAAGTATGGCATACAAACAGGCAAACTTGTCAATTTGCACTTAATTCACGGTGTGTACTTTGAGCAATTACGTTATGAAAATGACTGCTGAAGATGACTGTATAAAATCATAGAACAAGTCATGTGAAGATAAAGATCAAAGCGGCCACACGCAGTGGATCAGGAGGAACATGATTAAGAAACACTGAGCAGAAAACGTGTGTGGTTACAGGATGACTGTAGAGGGAAATGAGAAAAGCCAAGGTAAGCACGTGCCTCTCTCACCCGACTGGAAACCGTGGAAAAAACATGAACATGGCTTGGACAACTGCTGTCCAAGTAAAAATGCTGAGTCAGAAGTTCCACCAGCAATTAGCGGCCACACGTTCCTTACAATAACATGAAGTATGTTGAATCTCATTCAGTATTTTATATGAATGTTTACAGTGATTATGCACACAAGGGGCATACAAAAATACTTCACACCAGTGGTGGCGGGTTTGTTTTAAAATAAACAGTTCATTTTTTTAATTTTTCATTTTCACATAAGTAATTGCAAAACTGCACAAACACATACAAATGATCAAAGACATTAAGATTATTTTGTATTTATTTGGAAAAAAAAAAAAAAAACAAAAAAAAACAAATCCAAAATATTGACTAGTGGGAACAGATCTTTTCTGAAAGGTCATGGCTGTGTGTGTAAAGACCCACACAGCCAGGTGTAATCAGTTTTTCGCACTTTTCTCAGCTCCCTTTCCTGTCCTTTGGAGAGTGTTGGCACAACTTCTTCTGCATTTCTTTGGCCTGGAGGGGGAGGCTGAGAGTCACAAGGGTCTATTTCCTCTTCTGACTGCAGTTCTTCTTCCTCACACTCCATTTCCTCTACTTTAGCCTCACTTCCCTCTCTGGTGACAGAAGAACATTTGTGAGAAACAATTCCCAAAACATTGACAGCAATCTACAATTGCCCTTAGAGCAGATAACTGCAACTGTAAGCATATAAACACTGCTTATGCAAAAACGGATTCTGCAAGACTTGGTGGTAAAGTATCGAGACCTCTTTTGTACCTATGTGACCTTTGAATCACATGACTTTCATTACGTTAATGCATGTCATAGGGGCTTAACAAGGTAATGTCATTTAATCCTACCCGTACCCTTTTATGAAAAATACTTGGTATCGGTACTCAGTATAGGACGATACTGTTAAGTATTCGATATCAGTATCGGTCTTGGGGGGGGGGGGGGGGGTTAGCGGTACACCATGGTTTGGCTATTCTGCATGCAAGATCAATTCTATTTTCCAATGTGTTTCAAGTTTCAATGCATAAACTTCAGCAATAGCAACACCAACTGAAATTAAAAACAAGAATTCTCAATTTCAAAAACATCATTGAGCTATTGTGTCTGAACAGCCTTTTAGACATACCCAAACTGTTCGGATTAGCAGATGTCTCATGAAATAAATGTCACCATCAAAAATATTTTTTTTTGTTTGAAGTTTATCCCAGATTCTTCCCCTTTTTCCCCAACCTGAACTCAACTAAATTGATTTCTCGCTAGCAACCCTTTCCTGCCGGCTTCAGGAACCAAAAGCCATAGGCACACACTGCAAGGCACACCACCAGCTTTGTCATGAAGAAAAAACTCTTTGGATTGATGGACTTCACTGATGATGGAATTCATTACATATATGGCTGACCTGATGCTAACTAAAAATTACTCCCTGTTTGAAAATAAGTAGTATTTCCAGATTGAGGGGACGGCCATGAGTGTCACCATGGCCCCTGATTATGCAATTTATATTTGGGTTATTTGGAAGACAAATATGTTCTAAAGAGCAATCCTATTTTACAGAATATAATTTTGTTCCAGAGGTATATTGATGACTGCTTTGTCATTTACAGAGGGTCATCCAAGGTCTTTGAATTTGTTTTATATATGAACTGTTTAAGACCTATCAAATTTACACACCATGCTGGTAACCATTGGACACGGAGAAGAATAGTCTCATTCATCCTGAGGGCCAATCCATCCTCTCTAAAACGAAGTTTGCCCTACAGCCAGTTTACGAGACTTCATCGTGTTTGTTCAAACAAAGACGATTTTGAAACTAAAGCACAGACCCTCTATAGGGACTTTCTCTCATGACGGTATCCTCATAACTGGCTTGAAGATTCAAGGTTTTTTTAATGACACTGAAATACTATTACAGGTAAATCAAAATCAGATTTTGACACGATGCCATCTGGCAATGGTCTTATACTGTTCCAAATTTCCAATAATGCTTTCATAAAGTCTTACCTGGTGTCAGTACTGGATATGAGAAGGGAATTGACAAACATAGAGCAAAGAACTGCAGCAGATGGCAGGACATGGGAAGGTGTGTGCAGGAGCTAAAAACCAGAAACATTTTGTTATTATTATTATCATTAATATCATCACCATTATTATGATTGACAGACAAACTGTGATTGAAGCCAAAGTGGCTGCATCTACTTGAAAGGTGTACATTTATTAAAAATGGCAAGTCAAAAGCCATGGGGTAATGGCAATACAAGACATAGCTTCTTTCTGCTTATGTTGAAGTGCACTGTATTTTGTGACATAATGGATGGCCAACACTATTTACAAGAGAGCTGCAAAGTATAAACTTTTTATTCCAGGCAAGACCTGATAACCAGATAACTGGAGCAGAGAGAAGTAACATGACTATGAAACCTACAAATATATTTTCTTTCTAATCACCAGGTGCTATAAAAGCAGCACATGTGTAATCCCTTCAGTGTGTCATTTCATTGTGCACTACACACAGATGAACCAAAGGGCGACTTTTTGCATATGGGGATTTGAAAAGGTTAACCATGATGTATTTTAGTAACTGAGTATCAACTAACTAGCTTTCAAGTTTTCTGCAAACAAACAAAAAAAAGGTCACATAGGTTGGTCAAGAAAATTGCATTCTGTGTATCCTTAATGTTATTCCAGATTTATTTTCAGACATTCCCCTACATAGGGGAGGTATATGTTAATGCAGCTCTTGTAAACACAAGTAAGATAAACAGAGCCAGGCAACTAAAGATGGTGTCTGTTCCAAATAGCTGTGAAAGGAAAACTTTGGATGTATTATTTGGAGCAAAACACAACCGCCAACACTCAAGTAGTGAGGAGCATTATCATATTTCAGTAATTTTAGATGTTGAAAAAAAAATTACAATAACTGAATACAGTAGAAATTTGATGATACATTTATATAGATTATCTGCACTATACAGCGAATACATTATCTACAGAGCACATATAATATGAAACTGAATACTGCACAGCAAATACAATATTGCACAGTCAATTAACAGTTAAATAACTATGGCTGGTTAAGATTAAGTAGGTGTTAGATTGTTCACATAATCTAGAAAATACCTCATAGTTTTAGATTTAAAAATAGAAATTTATTACAGTAACAATTCAAATGCTGAAATAATTTAAATTGTCTATTTTAATAAAACTTGTTAAGTCACGGACGTTCATGGCTATGAAATACCTTTGCATCTGATACCTGTTTCAGGTAATAGTCAAATCTCTTGAATCACAACTTCCACTGCAGTATAGAGCATCTACACATGCAAACCTTGTAACAATTCAAATAAAAACTATTGTTTTTTTTTTTTTCAACAATTCCACGCAGATGCGAAAGTCACTGACCTCTCTGATAGAACTTGAAACTTGTGGTAGATGGACTCTTTCTGACGTCTGATTGGTGACGGAGCTCTGTTTCTGCTGTCTATGCTTCCCCAGCAGCAGGTAGAATGGTGTCATGGCAACGCTGTCATCAATTACAAGCTGAAACATGGACATGGTGTCAGGATAAAAGGACGGTTTGCACAGGGAAACCATTATTAAGATTAACCAATAAAACCTCACATTTTTGTCTGCCTTAAAACAAATGTAAATGACAATGATACATTATACAAGATGAGAAGAATGGGACAGAATAAATGCAAAGTTATAATTTTCATACCTGTTTACTTGAAGCCATTACCCTGTCCTCCTCTGACTTTGTGCTGAACGTCATTAAATCCTACAAACAGAGAATAACAGTAGAATTCTTTTGTGGAAATTGGAGACATTAAAGACAATTTCCAAGGTCATATCAGAGACATCCCAATATTGCTCCAAGCCAGCAGAGACCCATGCTGTTGACTTTGGTGTACACCTACCCATAATGCACAGAGTTAACTATAGTGTGGGAGGACCAGATTTACCATGTGTTCCGTAATGAAGTAGAGCTGGGATCTGTTGAGCCACTGGGAACACTGACCACAGTTCTCTAGCACTCTGTCCCGTGGCGTAAAAACAGCGCGATGCACTTTCCCAGGACACACAGCCTTCTGGGAGTAAAGCGGGCGGGGCTCACTGGGCTTGAACACAAATACTGCAGGATAGGGGAATGGAGGTGAGAAAAATGTGTTACTGTCATTCAGTAGTTAATGGCACGCACCCAAGATCCCTAAAACTAACCAGTAAAG
This sequence comes from Albula glossodonta, assembly GCA_019788955.1. Lineage (NCBI taxonomy): Eukaryota > Metazoa > Chordata > Actinopteri > Albuliformes > Albulidae > Albula > Albula glossodonta. The sequence continues at coordinate 19,885,993 of JAFBMS010000010.1, forward strand.
TGTTCTCTAGACTAATGTTCATAACACAACAATGTCTGTTCAAAATACACCTGCAGACTTTATGCGTTCAAATCATACCAAAATCCCCATTTCAACACATTCTCATGCTATGCTAAGCTAGTAACATCTACGTTGGAAGGATATTGTCTCACAGAGTGTATAAAACTGTGATAAATGCTTAAAATTAAGACAAAGCTACTGTACAGTCCTACAATTAATGACAAAATGACACATTCAAGACCAGTGTGTTAAGAATGGACTTTTTGTGGTCTGCAGTAAATGAGTGTAGTGTGGTTCGTTTCTCTGAGAAAGAAGCTGCACATACAGTCTGAGTTTCCCGCAGTGTGAACAAACGCAGCCATGTTTTCAGACAGCGGGTCAGACAGGAGCAACGTCACATCAATGCTGGTGCTCCACTCCACTAGAAGGACAGAGAGGGGCAGAGAAGATTGAGACACCCTCAAACAGAGAGCAAACTCCCACCTTATCACCCACATACACACAGTGCTAACATTTGCCTTAACACCCACAGACACACAGTGCAAACACTTGCCTTAACACCCACATACACACAGTGCAAACACTTGCCTTAAGACCCACAAACACACAGTGCAAACACTTTAACACCCAGCCTTAACACCCACAGCACGAACACTCATTTAACACTCACTTACAGCACTGCAAACACATACATGCCCATGCGCACAAAACACCTGCCTTAACACTGACCCTCATTCTCCCGCACGCACACACGCACGCACGCACGCACGCACGCACGCACAGAGAGAGAGAGAGAGAGAGAGAGAGAGACAACTCACACAGAGCTGTCACGTTTTGGTCATAGTTGCACAATTCAAAACAGGAAAAATATTGAAATTTTTGCTAATTCTGGAATAGTGGGAATGTATTCAACTTTTTTACAGATATAACTATTGTTTTTTTTTTTTTTTAACGTAACTTTTCTTTCTCATACACAACTGAATGGAAAAGCATTTTCTTGCACTTCCAAGTTAGAGTGCAGAGAGCCCCAAAAGGGAATTTAAAACATTTTCGAAATTGCTCTTGCTCTGCCAATTTGTATTGGATAGACATATATTATGAATCCGGATGTTAAGCGAACTCCTATTTTTTAGAATTCGCATTATATTTGTATCTGACACCTGACACTTTTTTTTACTGTAGAGAAGCTGCTGGAACCCTATTGTTTTTGTTCTGATTCTTATTATTATAAGCCTATAATGATTATTATTATAGTCTATTATAAGTCAATAATGACATGTCGATAGCTTAAACAAGTTGGCCACCAGCACCCAATCAAATTTCAGTGCCACTTAAACTCACTTAGCTACGCCCTATAATCAAATCACAGGATCATTTACGAAATGGCGGACTGTAAGATGTACAAAAATTGCTCCAATTTTTCCAATGGTGGTGCTACAGAGAAACATGAAATATGTGCAGATTTCAGAGGTCATAACGTTTGACCTGCTTGTCCATTTAAAGACACCCAGAGGATTGAATTGAAGGTTCAGCTGAGAAGGATTCTTACATGAGCATGTGAGCAGGTTCCAGCAGCAGAGCAGGTTTTTGGAGGTGGTACCAAGCAGGTACCTGGAACAGCTCAATCTCCCGAAACAAAGGTCCCTGTAGGATCAAAGGAGTCTGTTTCAGCCCGTTGCTGCGTCAAACCACACCGACGTCAATTAACCACTGCCTTCCCTCTACAACATACCTCACGGGATTTTCAACAAGACCCTTCTCACTGACCCAAATTCCTATCAAGTTCATTCAGTTACTTAATCCCCAAAAGGAAAACTAATCGACAGTGACCACCTAACTATAAAATTTGTTGAAGTTTCTGATCCACACTCTGCATTTACTCTACTGTTATTATTAGTTGTTTGTGTCCATATTCTCTCGCTAATGGCAAAACAAGAGAATGAAACCTACAGAAAACTACGGAACAGTTCAGTTTTTTTCCAATGGCAATCCTAAGACCCTTATACACAGTGCATGTTAATACCCTTTAATACAATGTAAAATGGGTACTTTATACTGGTGTTAGATTAGTGTGGAGTTCACTTTGGAAAGTATCCATTTTGTAACTACGTGAGCTACATAAGGAGTTACAAAGTTGCTGGACCCATTTCAGGCAGGATAAAGCTTCTCTAAAGCGCACAGCAGAACAGAATACAAAAGAACACCTCTAACCTGGAACTTCCTGGTCTTCCAATTCCTAACCATTAGTCCATTACCCTCTTCCAAAGTACACAACGTTCATTTTAAATATTGTTCCATTATTACAACTGGAGTACCAAAAGAAATTCAGGTCATCAGCTCACTCACGGGTATATGGACTAGGGAGAAGAGCTTACATTTATATTTTGGTGAGGCCAGAAGAGGGAATATGGTGTACACATGAGACCAGGGTGTATGGGTGAGACTGGTGGTGGTGATGAGATAGGTGGGGCTATCACATATATGGGTGTGGCTAAGGAAGGAAATTAGATATAAAGGTGGGACCAAGAGCAGACATTGGATATACAGGTGGAGCTGGAAGAGATTAAGTATATGGATTTGCTGGAGGAGATGAGGTATCAGCCAGGAAAGAAAATGGAGAATCATTGATGAAGCGCACCTGATCTCGCCAGGAGGCTGGCACAGTGTGACGCATATCTCCCAGGAGTCGGGGCTCCAAACAGTGACGATCTCCTGGAAGCCGACGGCTAGAACGGACCCGTCTGCAGAGAAGCAGCAGCTCGTGGGCCGCAGATGATGGTAGCTGCCCACAAAGTCACATGACCAGGAGGTTCCATCACCTGGCAATAGGTTTAGAGGATGAGAAAGACATGGGGAAAAAGATACCGATGGTAAGAGACAGGGGAGATGGAGAAAGAGAAAGAAACAGGGAGAAATATTCTCTTGTATTTAACACATTTACTCCCCTTTTCATACATGTTCACATGACAAACCTGTCAGGTTTGTGTCAATCTCCATGTGTTATGCACAAATAAGCCGGGGTAGATGTGAGCTCACCTTGTGACTCCCAGTCTTTGGCCAACTGCCAGGCTTTGAAGTGGCCGTCCTTACTCGTGGTCACCAGCAGGGTGGTCTCTGTATCGGTACTGAAGCACATTGCTGTAATCCGGTCCTCATGGGGGGATGAGATGTTTGTGTTCAACTCGAAACTGTCAGGGAATAAAGACAAGCATTAAAATCTCTTGGAAGAGGAAAAAATGCAGATGAAACTACAGATTAACTCTTTACATTTGGACATTTGCTTTTGGTTGGGGGGTGTTCCATAAGAGTCAAGGCTCTTAAGCAAGTATTTTTGAGCTTCTTCATTAAACAATGAGGTCAGAAGTATTAGACAGAAAAACAGTAAACACAAATAAAAATATGAATATATTATAACAATCAGATACCATGTGTGTCATATTGCCTTTTACTGTTCTCTCTGGTTCCATGCTATGAGCTATGTCAAGAGAAGAATTCTTGCATCATACAACTTTGAGTAAGAATTTAAATATGCGATTTGAGAGGACTAGAAAAAGAATTACAAAGCTCTCTGTCTGAGGTCTTCAGGGAGTGAGGGAAGAAAGCCAGAAGCAGAGAGAAGTAGAGAGAGGGAGAGAGCAGTTCACCTCTGGGTCATCTCATTATAAGCCCACAGTTTCAGACTGGTGTCCACTTCAGAATCAATCTCTCTACGCTCCTCCACGGTGGCCAGCCAGGTACCATGGTCGTGGAAGACAGCTTTGACAACCTCACACTGCTCCAGGCCCGACTGGTGGATATGCTCTTGCTGAACTATGTCCAGCTGCACACAGAGGAGAGGAACACACTATAAGGGCTACACATCAGTCAATACCCCACCCAAACCGAAATGTAAAGATGACTCTGTTGCACACCTCAAGGGTGACTGCAGGGAATGCTATACTAAGCTGGCCAGTGCTAAGATTATTGAATGATGTTTGTTGTTTGAAGCCCACAAGAGACACAATAGTTTCACCATTCAAACAAGATATCTTACACAAACTGCTTCAAGCGATATTTTACTGAGTAGTTAAATGGATATATGGATGGACGCTACGAGGCCAATAATCATAGTCATTTTACTTGTGTAAGATATCTTGTTTGAATGGTGAAACTATTGTGTCTCTTGTGGGCTTCAAACAACAAACATAATTCCCTGACACAATTATGAGAAATACAGGGCATATCTCAATAATGGAGAGGGTAAATCGAAATATGGCTTACACTGTACAGCTGTTTATCGTGGTGGAGAGAGTAGAACTGCAGGTGACCTGGCTCCCCGTTCAATACTAAAGATTTAGTGTGTGGGTCGATTGTTAAATCGGTCTTGACATCTCTCCCTTGGGGGGGGAAAAAAAAAAAGTCAGTGATCTTTTGAAGCTCAAATCTGGGACTATAAATGCTCATATGAATGCTCAAAACTTATTAAAATGAACTTATTTTTGGGCTGCCTCAATACATACCTACTAATCCCTGTATGACAGCAGACACTTTCAAATTGCTGTTGATGACGGTAATCTCTAAATGAAGGAAAAAACACTGTTTGCAAAATTTACAATGGTCATAAACACATGAACGCAAGAAAGCAGACTGCATGAAACTCTTGACAGGGAAATAAAAAAAGCCGTAAATAAGGAACATTCCATATGAAACTGAGATTTAAAAAATGACATCATCTCTTGATGTCAACTGAATTTTAATGTTGAGATTTGAATTTTTGGACCTGTGCATTAAGTCAATAATGAAGCAAGTTTAGACCCCAAAATGACTTTTTATATATCTGTAATCACAGAAAAACATTGGTTGGTCACGCTATAGTTTTAAAGCTATCAAACAAGGCTGTTAAACCAAACTACCACTTTTTCTGAAACAATTGTTTTATTTAGACCCTTAAACCTACTTAATTTTTTTTTTCCCTGCTAAATGTTGAGGCACAATACTCACTCAAAAGCAGAGTGTTAAGTGACCTAAATCTTCAGGGCAGACATAGCCATTCGACTTTCAAACTTATTTTTGTGATTTGTAGCCAATGTTCCATGGCTTTATGGACTGTATTCTGTTGTTCCTTCCTAAAAACTAAATCTTAACATTTCTCTCATGGGCAAAAGTATATGCAATTATCCGCCAAACTGAAGAGGTGAGAACACCACGAAAGTTGATCTCATATGGAATGAGCCGTGATGAACGCTTGTAATGGCTTCCCTATAAGGTGGTATAGTGATGCATCCTTACTGTTGTTTCTGTGAGATGTGCAGTACAGGGTCCCGTCAGGTGACACAGAAATGTGCTCGATGGCGGAACCCAGACGTGGCAGGAAGTCCTTGCTTTCCGTTCCATATTGCCACAAAACCAGGACCGACTCAATTCCGCCACTTAGCAGACTCGTGCCTGTGTACAGACAGCACACAAGAAAACAAGTTCAGGTGTCCCATGGGAGCAGCCTAGACACAACAAGGTGACGTCAAAGAACTACCTGCAACCAAGGCAGACTACAGACTGCTTTGAGTTCTGTCACGCCTCACATCATCCATACCAATTGCAACTGGGCACGCTACAAAGACTACTGCTGACAGCCGACGATAAACATAATATGTGTATATGTTCTGTGCCTCCATGAGCAGAAATAACTCTACATACAAGAAGGTGGCAGTAGTCTGTATTTCTAATTCAAAACTAAAATCGGAAGACGCAGAAGTATAAAACTGAAAGACTTGCAATGCATACTGTAAAACCTGCTCTTCTATCTGAGGACAACTTGTTGGGGGCTACCTTATCTTTAATTGCTTAAAATACAGTACCCGTCAAAAGTTTGGACATCTGGTTTTTAATAGCATTTTTCTGTTAGGTATGTTATTTGCCTTACGGTTGTAATACAAATAAAATACTGCAACGACCAAAAGAACTGTTCAACAAGTCACAATTATCTTAAATTTTAGACTCTTTGAAATAGCCCCCTCTTGCTTTGATGACAGCGTTGCAGCCTCCTGGCATTCTTCCAACCAGATAGTTAACAAGATAATTCTTACACAACTGTGATGTGTGCTGAGGGTCATTATCTTCTTGAAAAACAAATGGTGGGCCAGCCAGGCACCAACCAGATGTGATGGCGCGTTGTGTGGCTGAAAAATGCTGTGGTAGCCATGCTGGTTCTGTGTGCCTTCAGCTGTATATAAATCTCCGACAGCATCACCAGCAAAACACCTCCACACCATTACAGCGCCCCCTCATGCTTCACAGTGGGCACCACACATGCTGGTGTCATCCATTCACTTCTCTGCATCTCAAAAAAACACAACGCTTGGAGCCAAAAATTTATAATTTGCACACGTCTGACCAAAGAACACATTTCCACTGTTCTAGTGTCCACTGGCTATGATCTTTTGCCCAAACCTTTTGCCATTTTTTTATATTGTTTACATCCTTCAGAACAGGTTTCTCTGCATCAGTTCTACCATTAAGACCTCCTCTGAACAGTTTGAAGTTGAGATGTACTTGCTGCTACAGCTCTGTAAAGCATTTATTTTAACTTTAATCAGCAATGTGGTTAACTGGTGATTTATTAGGCTAATTATTAATATATTTGTCATCTGCAACAGGGGTAACGTGTGGTACTCCTCTCCTGGGGTGATCTTCATAAGAGCCAGTTTCATTGTAGTGTTTGATCGCTTTCGCCCACATAATTCCCAATATAAATACCCAATTTATTTCATGGAAAAGTTACATGAAACTGTACAACGAAATCAGTTTTGGTGTGATTATTTTGTCTTGTGTTGTTTTTATTTGGTGCTAGTTTAAAGTGTTGTTTGCTTGCTTGCTCTTGCGCGTTGTCTTCTTGTGCACTAATTGGGGAAGCTAAAACCAGAGAGCGCTCTCTCACTGTTGGCTTCAACATGCTCAGTCGGGCATAGAAACAAAACCATTAGGACCAACTTGTGCCAAAATTGCAGGACACAATGCAAGAACGTAGGCTGTCGTTGAGCATTTGTGCACAAACATTGCCCCAACTACAGCTGACGCCCAATGGTCGGCGTGGCGTGTCAGGGCCTTTAGTTGCAATAGGTAGGGAAAGGGTTAATCAAGAACAGGCACAATTAAAACACAAGAAGTTACATTTTTTAAATTACTTAAGTAAATAGATAAATAAATCTAGCAACCTGTGAAAGCAAACACTTCAAGATATGGTTATAAAATAAGAGGATGGACATAACCAATGGATTCAGTCCTTCCATGCGATACACTTAAATAATCAAGGGCATGACCTCAAAGTGAAAGTTCGTACCTTCAGGGGTGAAGGACAGGGCTGAGACAGCATCATGGTGCCAGTGATGTGTGGAGTACGTGTACTCCTTCTTCTGGTTAAAGTTTCTCCTGCAGGAGAAGACAGACATGTTCAGAACTGACTCTCATTGGTTGATATGCTGCTCGACAATCAATCCCTTACAAGTCAGAAGATAGAAAGTACAAAATACAAGAGAGCAACCACAAATACAAACATACGACCACAAAAGAGCGGTAGGGAATATAAATATTTTTGACTCTGACAGACAGTAATAGCATAACATAGTTGCACATCTCCACATTCTTATTTCAACAGTAATTTTTCAGTGCCTTTTAAACCAAAACCTACTGCCTATTTAATATCTAATTACTCTGAAATACAACACTGTGACGACAACATAATCTACACATGATCTATATGACCAGATTTACAAATAAAAATGCAATTGCAAGTTGTCTAGAGTAATTGTTTTGTCATTACATTCTGCTATCACAATGCTTACCACAGGCGGATTTTGCCATCCTCATGGCCTGTTGCGATACAGTCCTCTTTAGGGTGGCAGCTGACACAGGTGAAGGCATTTTTCGCCCCCTTCTTATCGTTGGCCTTCAAGAAGAACCTGTACGAGTGTGACAGCATAATTATGACATGATTTTGTTAAGATCAGGGTGTAGTTGTTAATGTGTATGTTCCTGAACACTTAAGGCCAGATTTACTGAAGGTTTGCGACTGCTTTTCAGGCCTTGCACTACTGGAGGAACTTGAGCCACGCAACCAAAGATCAAATTCTCTGTCGGCTGTGGTGATGCCGGATCTTTCTAAAGCGCAACTGCGTGGCTTACAGGTGCGTTGTTCCATCACACAATGAACAAGTGTTCAGAAACAGAAAACAGACATATGCCATGAATGTACGGGTTTTTAATAACCACAAATGCTGTTGCAAAGTATGTCACGGCAGCTTTATTTTCAGGAATACCTCCATCTACAGACAGTGAGAGGGTGGAAAAGGCGCAATGTGTTAGCCGCGCTGTAATCACCTTATTCCAGTCAGTGTTTATATTCTACCTAGTGTTAGACCACCAGCTGTGTTTTTTGCCCTCATTATGTTGTAGCTTTTTGTATGCCGCCTAACATCATGTCATTGTTTTTTTCTTCCTACGCTGTTGATTTGTACGGCATTATGAAGCTTTGCCTCGTTGGCTGTTATTATCGATTACCTGATCAGCAAATTTAAGTTTAATTTTTCTTGAGGTTCCTTCACTACTTGCGCCTAGTTGCTCTGCATCCATATGGCATGGCCTTGTTATCTGGATGTGTAAGCATGTCATATCTGACCTTTTTATGAGCGTTCCCTACCACAAAATTGGGGGCTTGCAAACATAAGGGTGTTTAATTTTTTGATTGCATAATTGGACCAAGTCTTAGTAAACTGGGCATTAATATTTCGGTGTTTGTGACCGCAAAGGTGTCGCTATATAGAGAATATTTTTGCACTGTGACTAATCCTTCGTAAATTTGGCCCTTAGTGCCATCCTGCAAAAAAATTGTGGTTTATGCTACACACAACCTCAAAATCTGTCACTTAAAAACAGGGTAATGAGACTAGGTGGTGAATTAACATAAAACTCACAATACCAAAAACATGCATAAGGTGTTAAGTGTAGACAAAAAAATGACTGAAATTCCGCTGCAAACTCAAACATACCTGTATGTCTTCTGCTTCCTGAAGAAGTGCACAGAAAGTTGAAGTCCCTTCACAAAGGCAATATACTCACCCTACAATAGCAAACACAACACAAACAAAGGCAAAGCAACATGAAACTAACTTTCAAACTGTATTCTGGAATGTACACATAAAAAATCTACAAAAAAAAAAAAAACAAGCACACGATTTGCAATGAAAATTACCACAAGGTATTCTGAGGGAACAGCAAAAAGGTGTTTGGGGAATGAATCATAGGGAAGGTCTTCACCTTGGCTATGAAAACCATTCCAAATAAAAATCACTTTAAGGGCTTTGTCATTACAGCATTGTAAAGTCGGCCTGCCTTATCCATGGGTGTATTTTTCCAGGACCTCCGCTGCCGGGCAAAAACCATGGACGCTCAGGATGTAATTTCACCCGATGCGTGTTCATAACTTGAAACCCCACTTAAATGTACAACTAGGAACTACTGAAACCCACACAAATCATACAGACTACAGTATTCTAGCATACGCTGAGCGTGGGAATTTCAAATGTCAACGTATTTAGTAAAGCTATATGGGTTACTGTAGTATAGTGTACCTGTATTGACTAAATAGCCAAGACATTGTACACATATAGTACTGTATTTCAACTAATGTATCTGGCAAGATAATATATGAGTTAAATAGGACGTCCACTACGTCCCGACCACCATTTACACTGGAATCAGGTCCGTTATTGATGTCTGGACTGTGTGTTATTATCATATTTATTATGATTTACTATGATGTGTTTAACCAACCTGTAAAGCCAAAGTCAAATTTCTACATTTGTGTGGACAGTAAAGATTATTATTGTTATTATTATTATCCTGGAAAACAGCATGCCCGCCACGCAAACTTGATGGCCCAGTAATGTTTTTCTCTGAGTAACGTTACTTAGTACTAAGGCTGCATTCAAATACAAAATAAAATACTCCCTTCACTTCTTCCCTCCAATTGAGTGAGCCCTTCAGTGAGGTAGCAGGCGAGGGAGCCCGTCCTGAGCAAGGGGGAGCAATTGAGGGGAGGGGTTGTGGCTGTTTGAACTGGAATGAACTTGCGGTTCTTCCTTCGCAAGGACTGGATTGCAGCCAAATAGAAGTTTCAGTGACCATGGAGATGGTTTAATTTGTGGCATGGGGGCTGCAGCTCCAATTTGAGTTCAACTCTCCCCTACATTTATGTAAAGACAGAGAGTTAGCCAACTCTAAAGCTGTGTTATGTAACTTATTGAGAAATATAGTTAGTGAAGCTGCATGTTAGCTAGATATACGTTACTTCCCCCAAAAATCCATATATTTTCCATCTCCATAAAATCTTTTTAAATGCATGTTTTTTATCTAAGTGACGTGATTTTACTTTCCATAACGTTGCCAAGGTTTTTCCGACGTGAAGCCACTTATTTGTATGCACATTTCAATATTAGCCGAAATCATATTCATAACAGCAATAGTTAATATAATTACTTGTGTAGAACATTTGTTTTGGCTTTCAAAATGACACACACAGCTAACAGACTAATACAACGACAAAACCAGGTAACAAAAGTAAGTACAAAGAAACTGTAGTCCTTTCCCTTTGTCAAACAATGCAGGCTATAGCCTTAAACGAAACAAAAAACATTTTCTTTTGCAAGCAGCCCAAAAAATTCAACTCTCAAAGTGTCAAATTTAGAGTAACACACACTAACTAGGCTACTGTGGTGGAAACTAACCTCAGTCTGGGCCAGATGAACTGAGTGATCCTCCACACCCTTAATACTTTCCATAAAATGAAATATAATCCTTTGATTAGTTATCCCCAAATATTCAATGCAATCCACAAAGGTATTCCCCCAAGATAATCAATACAAACCACTGGGTCTGATGTGATTAGATTTATTGTATATTACTCAAAGTGATATACAGGAAACCTGGGCTGGTCCTGCACAGAACAACTGGAACGCTGCTCTACCAAACGTCCCAAAAATACTCTCCTTATATCCTCTGAATACATTCCCTTTTATACCGTTTCCCTTGTTCCGCCTATTGTGGAGTTTAAACCCCAACTCCTCCTATTGTTCCAAACTCAGGTTTTTATCCCCACTGTTTCACATCTCAGCTTGGATTTTCCACCATTACTGTGAAGACCAGGTTCTTCTATTGACATAAAAATAAGTTTGTGTCCTTCCAGCAACTATAGGACAAGTTTAATATTCCCAAGCAACACTTTTTTGGATACTTGCAGATAAGACATTCTATATTTTCCCAGGTTACCCTTTCTCCTGCTAGCCTCCCTTGTAGTGACAGAGATTTATTTTGGAACGCCAGAATGGAAAAAACTTTATATCATGCTTTTACTCGACTCTCAGCTCCTGTGACACATACGAGTTACCAAATATTTCTCGTACATGTAAATGGATTTATTGTATTATATATATATTTAATATGACTGGCAGACGGCTATAGACCTGATCAGAACTACGTTTACATGTAACAGACTCAATACAAGATTCGCCATAGGCTACATATCACTCCTGTTACCTTGCATAATATAGACCATTCCATTTCTCCTTTACGCATCAAATGTCATTCCAATAGCGGGACATATTTTCAATGCTTCTGGGAGTGCAAACTAATTTCTAGATTCTGGACATTCATTTCTCAGGCGACAAGTGGGATATTTAAGAGAAAAATCAAAAAGGACCCTGGTGTTTTTCTCCTAGGCCTGCGTTCCAGGAAATTACATCTCCCTGCATCACAATACAAACGTCTTTAGAAGGACCTTTTCATTGCTCATAAGCACATCTTGCACAAGTGGATTAAAATCTCCCCGCCAAGTGTAACCCAGTGGTACAGGGAGATTTTCAACACTCTTCCCCATGGAAGGTTACAGGCTGTTTTAATGGGAAAGGATGAGTTGTTCATGTATGTACGGTCACCTTTCCATGATTATGTACGAGCAGACTTGGAAAAACTTATTTCTAAAGAGAACGCCTCGGTCTGAGTTGAAGACACCTCACATGACCCCCATCATGGGACGCACATGACATGCTTATTGATGACTGGTCGCACCAAACTGTCATGCGTAGAGTAGACCGGAGACAATGTCTTCTTTAACCTCATTTGATTAGTTAGCATATTCATCTGATATATATATTTTTTGATTATATTTCTTATTACTATAATTTTAAGTTTTGTTTATTTATTTTCCTGTTTGATGTGCTGTATGGCTGTCTGGGGTGGGGGCATTATATGTTGTTCTGTTTGCTTAAAATCAATAACAAGGTATTTAAAAAAGAAGTTTGTTAAGATTTATGGTGTTACACTCAAATCATGTTTAGGCTGACATCTAGTGTGTCTGTAGTGTATTACACATGGCATGCACTTTAAAACAATATGTGCTGACCCCTGGTGGTGCTGCATATGCACTACATGTGGCATGGACTGATTTAATAAATGAAATACCTACATATAACTGATTATCACAAACATAAGGAACATGCTTTTGATAATAATGAGTAATAATATTGATGAGGATATGAATATACTCATACCTGAGAAGGTAGCATATAGGGCAGGCTAAATGATTTCTACCACACCACCTCGCTAGGAATAGCAGCATGTAATTAAAAGTTATTCTCCTAACAACCATGATCAATCGATCATCCCAAAAGGTGAACATCGAAGTCGAACCAGAATATGGTTCAGCCTACATATTTTTACTAAGGAGAATAAGCATGTTTTCTTTATCTGGTCTCTCTCTGCTACGAGGTGACGTCACCTAGTTGCGTACGTAGCCCATTCACCATCTTTATTTGAAAAAATAATGATAGGTAGCTTCTACATTATATTAGACTGTTGTGTTTCAAGATGATGCCGAAATTGCTGACTAGCTAGGTACTGCTAGCTACAACGGATTTAACATTTGACAGCTCATTCAGTTCATTTTTTGTGCATTAATTTTTTTCTTATATTTCTCACTTAATAAACTAGTCAAGTAAGTTATACCCTGCTGCGTGCAATACAGCTTGCAGACCTTGTGCAGATTTTCATAAACCCATATGCAAGACAGCCCTGACAGGTCCTTGTAAATTACATGTTTTGTTTGAAAATACGTGGCTTTTCAAAGTGTGCTGAACTACTAAGAAGTGTAGTAAGATGCTGATAGCAACATTAACTCGTTGAGGACGATTGTGGAAGACATTTGGTGACAGCTTGACTTTGTGCTAGCAACAGCAGACTAGGGCGGTCTCAACTTAAGGTGACGCTTTTTCATTTTAACCAAATGATTGGGTATTGGAATGGAAATCAGCCAATCATACAGTTCGGTTCCCTCAACAATGTCAGAAAATTCTAAGACATATTTGTGCAAGAGGACCAACATCCTTATTTGTCGCGTTTCCAGTCCAACTTCTACGTTCAAGGCAGAAAGCTGCTCATACCTCTCTTCCAAAGCAGGTGGTTTTGGGGGCAGGGCTGATATCGGTCAGAACAGAGGACAGCTCGTTGACCTCCACTTCCTGTCCCACAGTTTTTGGCAAATGTATGGCAACTAGCTGAAACGCTTCTGGGAAACGACACAGCAGAAGGTTATCATATGGATATCTTGGATACATACTTTCAGTTCAAATAAAAATGAATCACATTGAAAAAAAAATATGCATACAATAAATGTTACTTACAAATGCTCAAGAGATTATCATTGGTTGCAAAAAGTGTGTTACGATAGTTATTTCCCCCCATTTAACTCACCGGAGTCCGTTTTGCTTGCCATAGGGACAGTGACAAAAATGATCCCCTCATGTTTCTTTGACACATACAAGGCAATGATCTTGTGCCCAGTAAACAATGTCTGCAAGAACAGAGATCACAAGATCAGCTGAACAGAAAAAACAGGAGTGCTATGACTGCAGATGAGACAAACGGCTTTGTCGTAAAACTGCACCTTAATGAGGATGCCATCTGTGTAGTCCCATAGACGGACAGTGCCATCTACTGAGCAGGAGTAGACCTACAAGGAGAGAAACAGCAGCGCATGTAACTCATACAGAAAAACCAATTTAACATGACCAGGTCTAACCAGGTAAGAGTACCATGATAATTACAGCCAATTAAACTTCACTTATGCATTTAGGCCACATTTTCTCTGGGTGACAGTATTGAATACATAAATAATTACACATTTATATCACCCTGCTGTTATAATGAATAGAACTGGGCTAAATAACAGTTACATTCCTATAAGGAGTTCAACAATTCACCAAATCCAGTTTGGTTCATACCTCGGGTTTTTTTTTTATTTATTTCTTTAATTACAAAATGCAGCAAATGTGTCTTTATGAATATTTCATGAAATCAACTGCAATTTACAACATAAACAATAATTTATGAAGATTAACTACACATAAACTTATGAACTCTAGGAAAAATTCTATCTTCAATCAAGCTTTTAGTTCTTTTCAGGAAAATATAACTTGACATTTTGCAAATGAATACTTAATTTAGCAAATATTTCAAATTAATCAATGGGTTTCAATTCCAAATAAACAAAAATTAAAAAGCCAAATATCTTCACTTCAAGACCAAAAACATCAATTTAATTTGAACGATATTGAAGCACAGGTTTTGTTAGATAGCCTTAATCGCATTTTAACTTAGCAAAATGCTGTACTTAACAGATTGGCATGTCTTTTTTTCATCAAGTGTAGCCTATATGTTCTGATTAAAACTGTATTTTCTTAATGTTATGCATCATTGATTCTCCCAAATATTATTTAGAGAAAGAAGTTGTGTGTTTACGTGCTTACGGTTAACCAGGGAAAATTACTGAAATAATTCTGAGAGACTGATGACAGCAGCTCAGCACGAAAAGGACTAACAGAGGATGACAACATCTCAAAAATTAGAGACAATGTTCCAATGTTAATGCACAAAACTGAGAAACAGAACTGAGACCCTGGGGATTATGAGCTGCGGTTTCAGTTTAAAACTGAGAATCATTACATCCCTACTTAATATGTAAAACGGTTTACATACTACATTAAATGAATGTTTTCATGAATACGCAATGTTGTCAAATTACAGAAAATCCATTATTTATTAGTGAACCTCAATCGAAACACACTGTCTATTCAAAATTTCCTACAGGTGATCTGAGGACATAATGCAGATATTTCATCTGGAAAACAGCAGAATGCAAAATATGTTCAACGTTTGGTTCCCCAAACTGATGATTTGGAAAACTACTTGGAAAAGAATTAACCTGCAGGTGGTTGATGGGGTTGAAGGCGATGCCTGTTACTAGGTCAGTGTGCCCCTGTAGGATGTGGACGCATTCTTCTGTGTTTGTGCTGTATACTTTCACGGAGTCTCCTGAAGCACACAGCAAGAACCTGAAACAACAAGTAAATAACACTGTTACCTTTCATCAAATGTCTCTTTAAATGACACCAAACAGAAAATGATGAGCATTGGGTCACACATGGATGCACAGAAGTAGCACAGACATGTGTCTGGCCCTCCGGTCTGGCAGCCAAGAATCTGTTGATGACACTGAGATAGTGGTCTAAAACCTATTGTTTCATGATGTTCTCATTTAGTAGGGGCGAAACTGATGTAACATTACAAAGAATTATATTGAGCTTGTGCAGCAGTATGTGACATTTAAAAACGGTCGCTTCACAAGCGAAGTACGCAATTGAAAACCTTATGAAAAGAAGAAAACGTGGAGAGCCAATCGAAGCAAAGCACCAAGTATTTAACGTTATTTTCGTGAGTGCACTTAGCCTTGTCAGGTACTGTATTTGGCGTCCCCAAACATCCAGTAGCATAATGTTATGTCTTCAGTGACAGCCAGCAATAATGTAATTAACCCGTTAGAAAAATCTGAAGTACTAAGAAATATGATGATGATAAGAAACAATTTGTGTGACACTGTCCAATTCCAGCCACTGCATCTGGTTGATTAAGCAAATAAACTGTTGAAATCAAATACAAATATGTTCAAATTCAAATATTCAAATAAAAATTGTTGAAAATGTTATCAACAGAGGTAACGGTGGCTTCTTCGTTTAATATTTCCGCGATAATCTGGAGTCGCCATCATAAGCAACTAGCAACCAAATACTGTCTCTGGCATCTTACTTGCTACCTACGTCAACACATCTAGCAATCTAAATTCCATTGACACATTGCTGTTTCGGATGACTTGCTGACACAACAAGACAGCTATTGACAATGTTATCGTTACACTTCAAACATTACTCCGACTATATCTTGGTATCTAACTCGGATGTCCTCATGTTATATTAAATATCTATCTTGCACAGTTTAACGTCAGCTGCGCCAAACGCGTTGGCAAGATCGACTAGTGACCACAGTACATTTCAGAGACATTTTTTTATGGAAGTGTCCAGTAAACGTGTCTCTATTAACCCTGTGCATTTAGTGCACCCGAACGTAGGTTGATAATGTAACAATACCGAAACTATGTCCTGGGCTATAACTTAAACTACAGACTTCGGGACTTGATATTAGACCCCGGACTTGCTGCCCTTACTGCACTAAAAACTGGCTTGAAATATGTTTCATGGCGGCTGATACAAAAGCTTCTACAGACTGCAACTTACATTGACATTATAACCTTCGGACTTACTTTGAATCATTTGAGATTATAGCTTCTCTGTAGTTTATTTTGCTCCCGCCACAGCGAACCACGCGGACCTCTGCCTGTTCCACCATTTTTTTGCACTACGGCCTCATTCACACGTGTTTTACATCGGGTTACGTCAAAACTCCGCGACACATCTTCGAAGGCAAGAGAAGGCGGGGCAGGGGGTGCTCACAGATCAGCTTTTGGGGCTCAGAAGTCAAAAGGTGGTAGTGGAGGAGAGAAGGATACATTTTTGAGTATTGGAATCAAGGGGCCAGCTTTCAGCTCTCAACCTAAGCACCGGAAAAAATGTCACTTATTAGCTGGTTGCGGGCAGAAACACTATTTTCCAATTGGACAGAGCATATTAAAAATATGAATCCTCAAGAAATGATATTCATTGCATTACATTGAAGCAGTTTTTTCCGTTTTGTTGCAATACACTTAAAAAGACACTGACATTTTTATTTCTCCATTTATACAGCTATGACATGCGCAGAGCCGGGTGCGAGGAACTTGAAATATAATGCTTGTTGGCCTCAGTTGCGGGCTCGACAGGCAGGAAAGCTTATAAAAGGGATGCTGAATTTTCATGCATCGTGGAAAGTGGAAAGTATTCCAAAATGGGAACAATTACTATGCCTGAATTATTATTATTATTGCAGTATGAAAGACTGTTAATATATATGCTTGTTTATTTTTAATGAATTTGGGTTCTCCATTAAAGTCATTGAACATTCTGCAAGCTGTTGACAGCAGATTACTTCTTGTATTTTCATATTTTTGGCTGCTGTAATGGGTGTAAATAATGAGTAAGATGTGTCGGTTAGAATCATTTTGTAAATATTTGTAATCGTTTTTGTATACAGCTTGTAAATGTCATTCTTACTGTTCATGACCTGTCTTCCACCTCCTGTTTTATCTTTAATTTAATCCTATATCATGTGTGTTCACTGTGTTTTTTATTATTATTTTATTTTTTGTGGTTAACAATTGTAAATACAAATAAAAATGTAGGAACTTTGAAATTTGGCATTGAGTCATTTATATAAGATGATAGTGGGTGTAATTCATGCTAGCCAACTAAAATGTAAAAGAAATAGCAAGTGGAGGTATGGGCGATGCTGTGCCTGTTGAGTAGGGGTTTATTGCTTTATTGGTTATTTTAAATGTTAACTACAAAAGACATACATAAATTGAAACGGTGGTTGAAATGCATTCATGTTAGTTTTGAGACTGCAACCAGTGAGATTTACTTTCACGGCAGTGAGAAGTCAAAAGGGAAAAAAAAACTTGGCTAGTATTAAGACGTTTTGACAATTTGTTGATGTGCAGCTTCAACCTATGTAATCCTATAGTAAGTGTGGACATGTGTAAAGAAACAAACAAAAACAAAAAAACAGACTGGCCTCCTACTACAAGAAAAGGTAAGGTCCATGGGCATGGGAGTCTCTGGGAGGGCCTTGTCTCCCTCTGGTGGTCAAAGATGGTAAGGACAGGAAACTGGTGAGGAATGGATATGGCTGCTATGCCTCCGTTAGCTGGAACATACCCAGGAGTCATTGCCAAACGTCTATGTATTTTTGGACTGCTGGTTAAAATATTTATTTTAACCTGATAAACAGCTAATAAGTGCTGACCATTTCTTTTGAATCTGGAAGCCTTACATAAGGATCACCAACAACAACACAGCACTTTAATGAATGAGTACACTGAATACATACACTTCCAACCTGAAACTGAGGTCTTTACTTTGTTATATTTGTTTTTAAATTAGCTAAGTTCCAGGGTATCAAGAGGACGTCCTGTGGGCAAGTGATGGAGCATTGTCATGCATTCTGGGCAATATCACAGCTAGAAGGGATGGTTTTTCTTGCTTCTGTTTGAGGAAGGAAAACCGAAGGCATGAGGTAATGACAATTCTGACAAATCACCCCTCTGGTGTCGGCTATCTTACATCCTGGTCTTTTTGAGGATTCTCTCCTCCAATTGAGGCCCTTGCTTCTTCTCACACTGTAGGCACACCAACAATGACATATTGCTTAAGTCTATCCTACAGCACAGTGTCCTATTTCCACACTGTGGGCGCACCACCAATCACACACTGCCTATGTCATCAGGATTACGCAATCAGCATTTTGTAAACTCCCTGCCCCTAAGGCCATCAGGCCCAAAACAATTTTGTTTAATACATGAAAGGCTAGCTGCAACCTCGTCTTAAGTTAACCTTGTGGGTGAACAGAGGCACGCTCCAACAAACTCATCTCATTTCGTCATAACTGCTGTTAAAACCATTCTGGTCATTCAAAAAGGTTCGATCATTGAATGGAGTATAAATCATATTACTAACTGATATTCCCTCCCATCGTAAAGTTTAAGCGTGCCCATGCTTGGTAAGCGTTAGCTTTGCAATCTTATCAATCTTATCTTTGTGTTCCAGTTTGGCTTTCTTAATCTTCCCACTTAATTCTCTATTTTTATCCTTGACCAAAACCTAATCCCCCCTCATAAAAGCATGCTTTCTCTCATTTAGACAGCCTTCCTATTCCTTTGTTACCCCATACTATTTTAAAAGGCCTTTACTGTTTTACTTTATATTTTATTATATTAGATTCACAGTATGTATAATGTGATAGTCTCAATCAGATCATGATCATCATCACAGCTGTCAAATAATATTTGCCAGTCTCAGGTCATATGAGCACCCAGACATATGAGCAATTTCATTTCCAGCTCCGCCTGTTTAGATATGGATCATAATTGCTCTTATTTTTAGCAAGAGATGGATCATAATGTGATCAGATGTCCCCAAACGGGGCCAGCAGACTGCCCTGCGCACATCTTCGATATTTCCATGGCACTGATCCAGCATCCTTGTGAGGCGAGTCCACATAGCCGGGTGTGTCTCCGTGTGTGTGTTATTGTTATGTTGTTGCATGTTCCTCGCACTCTTTCTCCCCTCAGACTTTTGCCGCTATCTCCAACCCCCCCTTAGAAATCCACTGCTGCCGCCCTCTTTGCTATCACCCTGCCCCTGCCATTCGTCATTCTTGCTGTCACTCGGTGACGTAACTTTTAGATACCCCTACTTCACCGTGAAGAAGTGTGTCTTGATGGTTTTATGTCTGTGCTGGTTGTGTGTGTTCGTGCAGTGTTTTGCCCATGTTATCCCTGCTGTGTGTTGTAGTGTGTATGGTTTCTGGAGTAGTGGCATCCCTTTTTGTTGTACCTCCTGTTTTGCTCTTTTGTCGGCCACGCCGGGGCTAGGAACAGGATAGATAGGGGCCCCTGTACACCGCACGCAGTGGGATACCGGTGTATAGATTCACTAGGGTAGGAGTGATTGCCACCCCTTGTATTTTTGGTTTGGTTAGTTAGAGTAGTTAGGTAGGTTTTTCTTTGTGTTTTTCGGTAGTTAGTTAGCCTGCTTTCGTTGTAGTTAGATACGTTTGGTTTTGTTCTTTTCATTCCTTTGGCAACACTCATAGTTCCGCCCCCTCGGTCGTGTGTGTGTCTGTGTAAATATACTGTAAGTACTGAACTAAAGATTGTTGTCACCTGTGCACCTTCCTCACTTGGTCACTTAATGAACACTCTTCACCGTACATGTGTATTGTTCTGTTGTTCCCCCTACCCGTTTCACTGCAGTTAGTTCTCTTTCATCCCATATACATGTTACTTTCCCATACCCCTGGACTGCCAGGGTCGTAACACTGGGGAGATTACGTATTATGTGCAAGATAACAAGCGTTGAAGTCCAAGAGAATGGAGACAAGCAGCGCCACGGAGCACATGAGATTAATAGCTTTCTGAAGCCGTCTCTTAGCCTGGCTCTGGCACCATAAGCCAATGTTATGATCACCTGGCCAAACTCCTGAAGAGTCTATATAGGACACATATGTCTAGAGAGTTCTAAAGGATACCATGGGGATCTTTTTTATTGAAGCAACAGAAAGAAGTACCAAGACAAAATGAAGGATGACCAAATAAGTAAGTTTAATTAACAATAAATAAATAAACATACAAAAAGGCAAAATTAGCAATTATATACAAAAATGAAAACAAAAGTACAAAATTATAGAAATACCTTCCATAACAATCCCTTCCCCTATAATATCATTATGTTATATCCATAGTCTTTTCTAGTGCACATACTATATCCTGTGGCTATGTATAATTTACATATATTTATCTATGGTTAGCTCCAAGTTTGCATGGACACCATTGCTTCAGGAATACCAGAATTTCTTGCAACCCCCAAGCACCCCACCCAGCAACCTCCATACATGTGAAGACTCTTCCCCCACAAAGCCAGCAGCATGCACCCCAGCTATACAGCCACCACACCCCCCGAAATCACATAGCTGAAGGACACAGCCAGAACGAAGAGGGTACCACTGTTCGAGTTCCTTTTTGCTGTCCGTACTCAAAAATCAGGTCAAGTCACTGTATTGTCTTTGATAAGAACCTGGTGGAGTTCTGATGTGCAGGGCACATTGGGAAAAGGGCCCAGTGGAAGACCTGTGATATGCCCCTAGTGACTCAGTGCTGGGCAGCTCCCAGTGCAGTCCAAGGTATTTTCTGCACTGCAGCAGCTCAGAACATGCCTGTAATTCAATTCAGTTCAATTCAAAGACCTTTACTGGCATGACCATACATTAGAATAGTGTTGCCAGAGCAATGTTTTACATATATTGTGAATTAACAATACAAATAAAAATAATAATATCAATAAATTAAGTTTTAGGTAAACTACACTTTTTGAAAAAGGAATTATTAATCAATTATTAAGTAATTAATTCATATATAGTAATGTAATTGTAACATGTGACATTATAACATTTACATACACACATACATACATCCAGACAACTATAACAATAACAGACATTTTCTACCAGAGCTACCAAGTTCTGTTATAAGCCTTCTTCTGTGGATGAAAACAGAACCAGATGATCTGCATAGAGTAAGAATTTTACCTCCGTGTCATGTAGGGTGAGGCCAGGGGCCGTAGACTGTTCCAACTGCACCGCACAACTCATTAATGTAAATATTGGACAGTGCTGGACTCGGGTTACAGCCCTGCCTCACTCTTCATGACAAAGAAGTTCAATTCTTACTCTACGTTTCTGTGTGAAGTAATCTGTTCTTTTGTCACCGATGTTCACTCCACATTTATTTTCGGAGAACAGTACATTGATTTAATTGCATTATAAACTCTACCCCCTACACCGCCTTGGAGAATTTTGTAATATAATCCGTCATGCCAAATGGAATCGAATGCCTTTTGGAAATCAATGAGGCATGCAAAAATCTTCCCTTTTTTGTTTGGTGGACATGTTTGTTTATTAGGGTGTGTAGGGTGTAAATATGGCCAGTGGTGCGATGGTTTGGAAGGATTCCAGTTTGACTTTTACTCAGGACACTGTGCTTGTTAAGGAATGTTACAGTTCTTGAATTTAAAATACTACAGAACACCTTCCCCAGATTACTTCTTACACAGATGCCTCTGTAGTTATTGGGGTCTAATTTGTCTCCCCTTTTATGAATTGGGGATATAAGCCCCTGATTCCAGATGTCAGGAAAACATCCTGAAGTCACAACCAGGTTGAACAATTTTAGCACAGTGTCTTGCATCTCAGGGGTGCTGTTTTTTAGCATTTCATTCATGATTCCATCAGGACCACAAACCTTTTTCAGTTGTAAAGACTGGAGATTTTGTATTCACTCTGTGTGTGATTGGATTATCAAGTGGGTTTTGGTTATTTTTAATGGTTGATTCCAGTATTTTTAGATTTTCTTTTATCAAATGATGGTGTCTTTTTTGAGTGATATGTATCTCCACCACAAAAACTAAAGAATTATTTTACACATTTTTTTCATGTCAAAATATATTGTCATTTAAAATACTTAAATTGAACAATCAATACTTTGGACTCCTTGGAATTTCACTGAGGGCCATGTGTAGAGCAATAAGCGTGTGATCTGACTTTAGGCAGTCTATAATGGCTGTTTTTGTGATATTTTAAAAAAATTACTCAGAATGATATTAGAAATATGACTTGCCTTGTTTGCTCTTCTCCATGTGTATCTAGCAGTGTCTGGATTTTTAAGCCTGCATATATCAACTAAATCATTTGCATCCATTATATTTAGAATTGCCCAAAGTGCGTTTGAATGATAATTTGTTTTTTGTCCTTCCTTTCTGTCTATAACTGTATTATAGATTCCTATCATCATTATTTAAACACAGTCAAAAAGGGGTTGTTTAACGTGAGATTGAAATTCATTTTATATTAACAGCAGCACATGACTCAGTCACCATGTAGTGGTGCAACTTTGTGTGAAAAGCTGTCCTTCAATACAGTTTGTGACACTATGAGTGAAGCCAGTCTTCTTTTCACTTTCTCTTTTAAAGAGTTGGGTTAAGTTTTTTCACCTCTCTAATATCTCCTTTGGAAATTGGTTATGAAGGCCAAAGTTATTTCCTTTTATTTCTCTTCCCTTGCTTTTACAAGCTCTTTCTGTCGGTAATGTTTAAATTAACACGTATTGATAAACAGCCATGGAGTGGGCCTCTACTGAGACTCCAACCTGGTTCCATCTACCTGCAAAATATGTAAGGAATAAACCACGCCTGGTGGTGCAGTTCTATCTTCCATTTTCATTGTCAAATTCTACAATAAATGGAAGTGTTCATTTTAATTTCAATAAATGAGAACGATGTAAGTTACTGATATACCCAGCTACACAATGTCCGCTTAGCTGGTAAAGTGGAAAACCTTACGCTTTTGTCCGCTGTTTCCACATAGGTACGTTTAAGATGACGGACACGAATATAACTTTCTCCACTACACCCGCTAAGCGGACATTGTATAGCTGGCAATATCAGAAAGTTACTATCGTTTCAGTAGCTGAAGCCTAAATATGTACTGTATAGTACTTTCAAACGTAGGCTAACATAGTAGGCTCCATTTTAAAATAATTCCTAAAATTATTACTAATTTTAAAGTTTGGATGTTTCAAGCTATACTATATGAATGGACTATATTCTTCGGATGTACACACATTACTTTGTTCGGAAATAATAAAATAGTAGCCTAATATGAGTGCCGAATTATTTCTCTGGTAAGTAGCTGTGGTATAAGCGGAATAAACCATGACTGGCTGTGCAGTTCTATAGAAATAAACCACTGCAGGGTGGTTAACACATTGCACCACCCTGATTTATTTCCATAGAACTGCACAGCCAGTCGTGGTTTATTCCTTACTTAATATACAATCATATACAAGTAAATCCTGTCTTCTACATGACTTCATACTGGACATGATGGGATTGACATCATGCCCCTTGGCATCAGCTAGAGTTGTGCTTTGTCATCAAAGTACACTATTAAGAAAAATTCCCCTAAAATATGCAAAAAGATACAACATTTAAAGGACATTTAATCCAGGCAAAATAGCCCCTCTCCCTCCCCCTGTATATTATCATCCCGCCATCTCGCTTTAATGATATTACCATGGCGAATATGTGTGCTCAAGAGTTTAAGATGGTTCATAGTGTAGATATTTTTGGGAGGAAGGGTGGAGGAAACAAGGGGAGGTGCAGGCTATGGAGGGATACAAGCTGGAAGCCAGCAGGGCTAACAGTGGGGCTTTAAATGCTTTCTTTTCTCTTTAAT
Source organism: Albula glossodonta (assembly GCA_019788955.1). Classification (NCBI taxonomy): domain Eukaryota; kingdom Metazoa; phylum Chordata; class Actinopteri; order Albuliformes; family Albulidae; genus Albula; species Albula glossodonta. The sequence goes on from JAFBMS010000010.1 coordinate 19,910,350, forward strand.
AATTAAGACGTGCAATTCAAGCGGGTTGGAACACAGCACCAGGGAAGGAAGTATGATGTGGAATATGACTTGCTGAAGCATTTTTATAATGTGGCTTTGGGAGAGGTGCCTGCATTGACGAATGCGACGTGTGTGATTGGGCAGCCTGTGGAGGTGATGAATGCAGTGATCACATGTTGTGTTATCTGATTTGAGCATTTGCTTTCGTGTTGTGTTTTGAATGTTTTGTGAGAGTTGGAGCGTTTCAAGACCAGAATGTTTCATTTTGGCCAGTAGGCACATTTTAAAAATGTGACTTCTGAAAGGACAATTGTGTTCATGCAAACTAGACAAACTGATTCATTACGAAGGCTTTTTTCTTATGATTACTAATAAAGCTTTCAACAGTTTGGTACCTCAATTCATTTTTTGAGTTTTTGTGTTTTTACCTGTAGGCTATGGAACAACCTTCCTTTGAATATCAGAAGAGCTAAATCAGTGTCATCTTTTAAGACTCAACTGAAGACACATCTTTTGTTATCCAAGCTTTAAATGTCAATTAATTTGCTTTCTTGTTTCCTCTTTGATTATATGTATATTGCAATTGCCATACAAATAAATGAATGAATGAATGAATGAATGAATAAATAAATAAATAAATAAATAAATAGATGTCTGCATTTGTATGCACAACTGACAAATAAAAACAATGACAATCATTAGATTCCTATTGGTTTTGAGAAAACGGACTACGCAGGAAAAAAAAACTTTTTTAGACACACTGTGCTATATAATAATAGAATTACAGCAAAAGAATATAGTTCCTAAACATATTTAAGCATAACATGTAGCTTATTATCTATGCAGCTTATATTGTTCAACCTCTCTGTGTATCTTCATCAAGGGTGAAAACATTTGTGGGGTTTCCTGTATTCAAAATCCGTCGAACATAAGACATTTGGAAACAATTTACTAATTATCTATCACAGAGACTCAACTGATTTATGACGATTTTCCTTACTATGCACACATAAATACAGAGTAAATTGCCACAATATTAGAGGCGTAAACTATACATGTTCTGACATACATATTTAGCCTACACTGCCACAGTGATCGTTAGAGGGATTTAGGACGTAGAGGGAAAACTGTGAACTCAGAAACTGTGCCAAGTTTATATCTAGTTGTTCCGTTTCTTTTCAATGCTAGATTCTGTAGCGTGCTTTCTCAGAAACCACGTGGTAAGCATTGCGCTGTTCCATCGGTTGTTCAACCCCCTCTGCAGTCAAACCTGCGCGGTGGATTACCAGCGCTCAGGATCAAGAAAACGAAAGCGAAACGCTCTGCCAGCGCGTAGGTTATTTACAGCCTTCATGCTGATTTATTTAACTTGGTTTATTTCGATGTTTTGTCTCTCAGAGGAGTTGTACACCAGAAGAAATTAACAATAATCCGAATAGTTGTTACATTTGAATTATGATTTGCCGGGATTCTCTCAATTAAATCTGATCTGAGTTCAGGTTTATCTGGGTTTTCAGACAAATGCTGGCCGAGTTTCCTGATCCTGGATCAGCATTTCGTTGCAGTTTCGCTGAAACATCATACAAAAACGCCACCCTCTCGAAAAAGAGTTCTGAGCTATGATTGGACAAAACGTATGTCAGTCTGAAAGTTTTTATCAGCTGGGCAAAGGCAAAATTAATTTATAGACACTTTCTGCAGCAACGAACATTGACAAGTTTCTGTGCCAGCGGGTGATAGGTCTTGTCCTTGTGATAACTTCCTGCGTGGAACCAGAGTTTTCCCCTGTCCACTGCAATTATCAATTTCAAAGGTAGGAGAATTACTGTTATAATTTATCCTAATTACACAATGTTTTGATTTGTGATTTGTGATTATGGCAGAAGCATGAACCGGCATATAATGGAGTTTATTTAACTACGGGACAAATCTACGATAGTTCTGCATCTGACAGATATTTTAGCCTCGATACTTTTGTAATTAAAAACGTTTATTCAAGTTTCCTGTCAATCGTTGTATATTTGAACATTTTTTAAATAAAATTTGTTTTATATGCTATCCGTTTTCACACAAATATAAATGCTTTTTGTATTAGAGAGGCTTTGACACTTGTTTTAGGACAAATGCCAACGTTTTAAAATAATGTGTGATATGACAGTCTGTACCATTGACTGATGACTATTCCGTCGTTGAGAATGAAGCAACTTTTATTGTGCAATTAAATCTTTGCTGAGAGTACATGCTCAGCAGCCTGTGTCATTTTATCCGTTGAAGTCGACTATGACATTGTTCATCTGTCATACATCTCTTCCCAAACAGGTGTCTTAAATCGATGTTGCGCACTGCATATAGCAGGATATTCATAATTGTTTATTTGTTTGGATTCTGACTAAAGATCAGCCTACAGCCACTGTGGTTTGCATTTGCATCGTAACTGTATCATTACGTAGGATTATGTTCATGTGGACAGCCTCAAGTTTGTACCAGACAAGATATGCATAATATCGTTATGATTTTCATACAGGCTTAAATAGCCAATCGTCCCTAGTTAAAAAGCAGGCTACCTTTATTTCTTTAGGTTTTTATTTCTCATTTCCGTTAATGACCGACGGATCACTGTTTTTTCGAATATAGAACAACAACAACAACAACAACAACAATAATAATAATAATACACCCTGTGGAATTTTTACACATTTACTTCTCCCTCTTACCCCCACCCTTGTGAAAACATAGGCAATCGCCGATTGAAGCGGTGATGGTTCCCCATAGGAAAATGTCGTCATATCACCCAACGCTAATGTGGAACGTACTCAAATATCTGTAGTAGAGAGGAATTTTAAACTCTGTGCATATTCTTATAATGTTGTGATAGATGTCTTCCATCAGGGAAGTTAACATCTGGTTATGGCTATAAATAAGTGAACAATTCAACTGTTTATTCCTGTGGAAACAACGTTATCACTGCAGCTGTTGGAGCTCTCCAGTAAATAGTAGCTGTGATTGAGGTCGTTCACCCAAAAGCTTAACATCTCTATGTGGTCATCCTCACTATGCACAGTGAGATGGCTCAGTGGTACCAGTTGCAGCAGCTGGAGTCAAAATACCTGGAGCAAGTGGGCCAGCTTTACGATGACACCTTCCCCATGGAGATCCGACAGTATCTAAGCCAGTGGATTGAAAGCCATGACTGGTGAGCACTGAACAGAGGACAGGAAACAAGTCTGCATCAACACAATTTTGCTTTATGCCGTCACTACATAACATTGCAACAAATCACCACTGCACAGAATTTGGAATTTAAAATGGGTTTCAAAAACATTTCCATTCCCATGGCTTAAAATCATTTCCAGGTTAGACTCCACATTCAAAACTGTTTTGATCCAGGCACCTACTTATATAGTCATACTCATTGTAAATATTAAATGATAAATGTTTTATAGGGAGTAGTAGGTTGCGGAGAGCTTAGGAAAGAACTGTAGAATTTCAGCGCTACTGTCATTTCTATACTATATTGTCCTTTTTTGATGTGATATGGAATGTGTGCTATTTTAGTTCCTTGTGTGATGTGGTTATTGCTTCATGTCATTCATCTACAAATCTTTTTTTTTTATTTTTGAGTCTCTAGCAGTATGTTTTGGAACAGCAACAGTGTTTTAGGGTGTGGGCAGGGATGGAGCTCGAAATTCTGGACCCTGTACACAGGCAGGTTCTGAGGGCCCCTCCACTCTTTATAAAAACATTTCCCAGATTTTCATGGGCCCCTTCAAACGCTTGGGCCCTGTATGTTTAGTTCCCTTTTTCCCCTGATGTTACACCCCTGGGAGTGGGAACTCTTTAGCCAGTGCAGGCAAAACTGAAAGTAAAATCACTGAACTTGTTTCAGTTTGGACATTTCCTTTCAAGACAGCATAAAAGCTTTAGTTTGGTTTTTGTCAAGATTCAAGCTGGACTCAGTAGTGGACGTAATGACAAAATGGAATTTATTGAATAAGGAACAGTCCACAGTCCAAAAATCGAGAGTAGTCAAAAACCAAGCATATAAGGATCGATTTCAGGTAGACTCGGCGAAGATACAAAATCAGAGAGGAATAATAAAAAACCGGGAAACAGTCACATGTAACAACAGGTTTATAGTGTATACAGGAGAAATCGCCGAGACAAATTCACACTGAAACAAAGAATAAGCAGGGGATAATTACACAGAGCTAACAGGCAAATAAAAAAAAAAGGTAAACAGAGGGGCGGGTGAAACAAATCGGCAATCAGGTAATAAGCAGGAGTTGGGGCAGACATTAAAGGGAAAAGCAAACAAAAACAAAACTGAAACCAAACTAACAGAAACTCATGTAATCAGACCACATTACTGACTGTTTTTTTGTTGGCAAAAATTTTTTTGACCCAATATTTTGCTCTCCCTCTCTGGACTTAACGCCCTCTCTCTGACTTAACGCCCTCCAGGGAACTTGCAGCCACCAATGTCTCCCTGGCAACTGTGCGTTTCCATGACCTCCTGGCTCAGTTGGATGATCAGTACAGCCGCTTTGCTTTGGAGAACAACTTTCTGATGCAGCATAACATCCGCAAAATCAAACGCAACCTGCAGGTAACCCATCCTGTTAAAAGTGCCAAGGCTACTTGATGTGAATTAATATTAAATACAGTACCAGTCAAAAGTTTGGATGTACCTGCTTTTTAATGCATTTTTCTCTATTTTAGCTATGCTATTTGCCTTACAGTTGCAAGAAGGCATCAAAGGAATGAAGTAATACAAATCAATTATATTGCAACAACAAAGAGAAGTGTTCAAGAGTCAAAATTTTTGACTCTTCAAAATAGCTCCCTATTGCTTTGATGACAGCATTGCAGACTCCTGGCATTATTCCAGCCATCTTCCAGAGGCATGCTTCTCCAACAGTCCTGAAGGAGTACCCACAAGTTCTGGGCACAAATTAGCTGCCTTAATCTTACTCTTCACGCTAACTCATTCCAAATCAGCTCTATAGGGTTTAGGTTGGGGGCTTGTGAGGGCTAGGTCGTCTTTTGCAGCACTCCATCTCTGTCTTGTTTACAAGATAAATTCTTACACAACCCTGAAGTGTGCTTAGGGTTGTTATCTTGTCAAAAAACACTGACAGTCCAATGGGATGGCTTGTCGCTGAAAAATAATGTGGTAACCATGCTGGTTCAGTATGCCTTCAATTTTACATAAATCTCTGAAAGCATCACCAGCAAATTGCCCCCACACCATTACAGCGCCCCCCATGCTTCACAGTGGGCACAACATATGCTGGTGTCATCCATTCACTTCTCTACGTCTAAAAAAACACAGCGTTTGGAGCCAAATATTTCTAATTTGGACACATTTGACCAAAGAACAGATTTCCATTATTCTAGTGTCTAGTGGTCTAGTGCTATGACCTTTTGCCCAAACCTTTTGCCAATCTTTTCGTATTGCTTACATCCTTCAGAAGAGGTTTCTGTGCATCAATTCTACCATAAAGACCTGCTCTCAGTTGAAGTTGAGATGTGCTTGCTGCTACAGCTCTCTAAAGCATTTATTTCAACTTTAATCTGTGGTGCTGTTAACTGGTGATTTATTAGGCTCATGACTAATATATTTGTCAACTGTAACATGTGGTCTTCCTCTCCTGGGGTGATCTTCATAAGAGCCAGTTTCATTGTAGTTTCATTTGATTGCTTTGGCCCGTGCACTTGAAGAAACTTTCAGAGTTTTTGTGATTTTCCTGACTGATTGGCCAGCATGTCCATATAGTAATTATGGACTGACATTTCTCTTTGCAAAGTTTTGCTTTTCTTGCCATATTACTGATTATTACAACAAAAGACGAAAGCTTTCTACCAAATAGGTCCCTTGGTATCCACTCTACCTTGTCATAACATTAATGATTATCTCAGGTGGTTAGACTAGGAAAGGATAATATATAGTACTTGTGGCACCTGCAATCACTTTGCAAACACTCTGTTTGTTAATATTTTGTACCTATAACATCTTTGTGATATTTAAAGCAAAGCCACAAAACTGTGGTACTGTTTGGAAAAACGTTTTGCATGGACATGCAATTGATTATTTGTGTTTATGTAATAAACAAATTTCTGTTATTTTAACATAGCCCTTAAGGTGAAAATGGCTTTAAGAAAGATAAATGTGTGATTTTCAGTAGGTGTGTCCAAACTTTTGAGTGGCACTGTACTTTTCTAACATGGAAGGGCTTCACTTGGTCTTAGAGCTGCCTCTTTCAGTTAGAATTGCATATGTTATAGTTATTTAGCTGACACTTTTATCCAAGGTGACTTATAGTTGATTAGGCTAGCCAATGGTAGCAATGTGGGGTTGAGGGCCTTGCTTAGGGGCCCAATAGCAATGGTGTTCTTGCTGTGGCTGGACTGGGGCTTGAACAACCAACCTCAAGGGTCCCAGTCATGTACCTTAGCCACTAGACTACAGGCTGCCCTTGTACTGTATTAGCATTGGTAAATAAATACAGATATGTAATTGAAAGGGCTCAGCACTTTCAGAATTTCTACTCACAGTAGAATTGAGTGAAGTCACTGAAGACCACTTCAGATTGAAGAAAATAAGGCAATGGTTTCGTTGTGTGTATAGAAACACAGTGGTAAAACTTGCTAAATACTCACTGATCGCACTTTGGATCTCTACAGGATAACTTCCAGGAGGATCCGGTACACATGGCAATGATCATCTGTAGCTTCCTCAGGGAGGAGCAGAAGATTCTGGCTTTGGCCAAAAAAACAGAGGTGCGTAAACGTTTGCAGCACAAGCAACGCTGCAGCAGTGTGTTGTCGTCATACACCCTGAACGGCGTCATCGGTTTGGCATGTCACGGCATACATTATGGGCATGATTTACTGAAACATTTAGTACACATAAACAGTTGTGCTGGTGCAACATGCCTAATAGATCAAATGATTGGTTTAGGTAGTTCATTTGCACCAATCACAAATCATGTCACTGAAATTGTCCAGTGACATGATTTGTGATTGGTTTTGATGCTAATGTGATTGGTTTTGATCCTAATGACCATGCTAAAGGTTTTGATTAATCAACCCCTTTATATATTATGTAAGTGATTCGATGGGTTGATCTATCGTGAACAATTTGATTTGTGTCATACTGTCCACATAGTTCAATAGTGAATTACACTATTTCCACCATAACTTTTCACAAATTCATTTCATTCAAACTGTGGGGTGTTGAATTGTGCTTATGTGTGTGGAAATATAGGATTGTTGAGTCTTTCCCTTTCTTTGCCAGGATAAAATTGGGAACACACAGGCCAGCGTAGTTGTGGTGAAACAGAAGGAACTGGAGAACAAAGTGAGAGATATAAAGAACAGAGTTCAGGTAAAGTGTTCCCTCCTCCATCATGGAAATCACCCATCAAATTATTATTTGGCAGTACAGACGGGGTATAAGGGAAAAATGTTGATAAAAGAAGGTTTAAACGGAGGCCAACCAAACTAGATATTATCGATTGATATAGCCTAACTAGAGATGTACACTCACCGAGCAGTTTATTAGGATTGCCTGTACACCGACTCATTCATGCGATTATCTAATCAGCCAATTGTGTGGCAGCAGTGCAGTGCATGATATCATGCTAGCAGCTTCAGGTAATGTTCACATCAAGCATCAGAATGGGAAAAAAAAGTGTTTTCAGTGATTTCGACCATAGCATGATTGTTGGTGCCAGACGGGCTGGTTTGAGTATTTCTGTAACTGCTGATGTCCCGGGATTTTCACGCACAACAGTCTCTAGAGACTCATAATGGTGCGAAAAACAAAAAGCACCCAGCGAGCGGCAGTTCTGTGGGCAGAAAGGCCTTAGAGACGAGAGAGGTCAATGGAAAATGGCCAGACTGGTTCGAGCTGACAGAAAGGCTACGGTAACTCAGATAACTGCTCTGTACAATTGTTGGTGAGCAGAAAAGCATCCCAGAATGCACAGCACATCGAACCTTAAGGCGGATGGGCTACAACAGCAAAAGACCACGTAGGGTTCCCCTTCTGTCAGCCAAGAACAGAAAGCTGATTCACGGAACATGAGAACCGTGTGAGTTTTCCTTTGGTATCAAGCAGCAAAAAAGCTGTAGCATGGCGTGTTTGAGTTCATTTGCATTGCTTGACATCGCACGTCCTGCAATGTGACTATTGCGTATGAACACATCGTGATGATGATGCTGAAACAATATGTTGTGCGGCCCTCCTGACAGTTGTGACTGGTTGTAAGTAGTTACATGAATTTCAAACAATACCACGTTGAAAAGAAACATATATTTAACATACTTACAACTATACATAAATGAGGCTCACAAACCTTCTGTTGCAGCGTCCAAGTCGAAAGAGAAAGTAAAACCGCATAATACATAATATGAACCACTCGTGGGTGTTGCTTTTAGAGTCTTTACACACAAAATATTCCCTTCACCGCAATGACAGTCGAATTATACGTGAAAAACAATTCATGCCAAATTCATGTTTTACGTAATAACAATTTTGTTATTACTTACCTAGACCTATTATATAAAGAGCTACCCAGAAGTGTTAGCACAATCTGTCCATTACCTCTGTATATATGCTGGACATGTCACCATAAAAGTCACAGTTCATAATAAGTGTAACAATTAATAATTGCTCTACCACAGCCGCTATACTGTAAACCATAGTGTTATATTGTAGCTAATATGCTACATTAAAGCCTCTGCATACACATGCTTCAGCAATCTCTGCAAGAAAACAGAGTGTAACTGTGGGAGGAATTGAATCAGGAATTGGTCCTGTACTAAATGGAGTTGTGTTGGGACCAGTGCTGGGGCCTTTGCTCTTCCCTATATACATAAATGGTATTGATGCAGAGATTATGAATAAAATAGTAAAATTTGCAGATGATACAAAACTAGGGGGTCTAGGGGGAGTACATAATCAACTTATTTTATACAGGAAGCTTAAACAGAATCCAAAAGAGGGCAGATACCTGGCAGATGACATTCAATATAGCTAAATGTGAAGTCTTGCATGTGAGAATTAAGCACCTTGCTTAATTGCTATCTGTCGGTTAATTTTACAGATTAAAATATGTTGTTCTTACAAACTATGTTGAAATGTTTAGCACTGCTTGTTTGAAAGCAAGATATTAGCTCATATTTGTGCTGGTTAGCCGACATTATTGTGTTATTAGTAAACATGGATGAGAAAATGTGAAAAGATTAGGTGGTTTTCTGGGTTCTTTCAATTCGAGGGAGTTTAAAAACATCAACAGTTGAAAAGAGTACATTAACAACCTGCTAATAGTGGCTGAGTAAATAATACATGACCATACTTCGTTTTGATTGTCTAAATTTGGCTTGAAGCAAAATTGCTTGATCACTTCATTGCTGTGACAAGTTGAGCCTCGATTAACTTTTTGATCATGATTAGGATTATTCAAGATAAACTATTTCCAGTAATTCTGGATTTAACCATGTCACAACTGAAATAAAAGACCTAGCTACACTAAAGGTATGAAACAAAAATACAGATTTTGTTTTGAAACCAACATTTCCTGCCCAGCTTCACTCTGCTGTTACATTTTTCACATGTCCTCTCACATACAGCATTCTGAATAGTAATATTACATTGAGAAACCATTGCTACAACATGTACCTATTTGTTTTATTAATCTGTTTAGGAAATTGAACAGAAGATTAAATCCCTGGAAGATCTGCAGGATGAGCATGACTTCAAGTACAAAACACTGCAAAGTCGAGGTAAGAGGACATGAGTGCCTGCCAAAGGCATATTCAGCAAAAGCTTTCCATGTATTAAATATGACTACACCAATTAACATATTTTTGTTGTGAAGGAACAGGAATTTTGTTTAGTGTGTTAAGATGTACTTGTGATGGGGGCCTCTGGGTGGCTCTCAGGATAAATTGTTTTGTGGGAACCCTGAGGTCGAGGGTCCGATTCCCTGGGAGCCCTGAGGTCAGGGTTTCGATTCCCAGGTCTCGCCATTGCCAGCCATGGTCTGGGCCCCCCCCTGGTGAGGCAACAATCGGCCAGCCTCGCCTGGGATTCAACACAGAGTAAGCCAGCTAATGTTTGTTGGTCTCGTCGCCACAGCACCCTCTCTGTCATGCTGGGCGCTCGTGGCAGCGCAAACTGACAGTACGCTGACTGCGTCACCCTCCAACGTCATAGGCAGTGTGCAATTAGAAGTGCGGCTGCAACGTGAATAGAAGCGAGATTGTCGTCACGTGAATTGGAGGAGTCACGTGCTCGACCTCCCCTCCCAAAGCCATCAGAGCAGGGTGCTGCGGTGAGGCCAGCCAGGTCAACTGAACAATTTAAGGTTGGGAAAAATGGGAAGAAATCTGGGTACATAAAAGATGTATTTGTGATGACTTACAGTAGTCAGTATTAGATAACAGAAAACCAGAATGAACTGAAAGAAACACATTTTCAGGAGTGCTGATTTTTCACTCTCCAGTTCCATTAAAACTTGAATTTGTCACCATCCAAGAAATACATTGCAAGGAGGCTAACCTGTTACTACCAAATAAAGACAATTGTGACGTTACACAGTTTTGATCCAGTTCTCAGTGCTACTCAGCGCTAAGAATTTAGGAATCAGAGTACTACAGTCATGCTGTTCTATACTGAGCCCCTGCTCTTTCTTCTCAGAACACGAGGCGAACGGAACGACCCAGAGGGAGATCAGACATGAGCAGATGCTCATTCGGGAGATGTTCATCAAACTAAACATGAAGAGAGAGGTAATAAAAATAATAATAATAATGATAATAATAATATATGCTGTCTGAGTTGAAAGAATAAAGATCAGAAAAGGTTAAGGATATTATTTTGATTTGTGTGACCTTACTATTAGGCATGGTGATACATACGGTTATTATCTAGCTTGTCAGTAGTATTTGTAGTTTTCTGGTAAAGTGACACCCCAATATGCACAGCTTTTCCCAGGCTTAGTTGTATAGCTGTATTTTCAGTTTTTGTTGGAATTGGGTTGACGGAGCTGTATGCTTCTGCCATTTCTAGTACACAAAAAGTGACGTTTTACACAAATGCAGAAATAAAATTAAAAATGTAGGACACAAATTTTATGAATCGTGCTTTACAAATGGACAAGGGTAGCGAAACATTTTGACCATGATAATATTTTCTGTACCATTCCTGATGGAGATACCGCAAGCATATACATGCATTTGAAAACAAATATTAGTGATAAAATGACTTGAGTGCACCTTAAAACAGAAACATACTGGTTTTCTGCTTAAAAACATGGTAGAACAGCAGTTAGCTAACCTTCAGATAACAGCACACCAAAGACTCTCGTTCATTCACCAAGGAGTTTAAACACAAAAGGAATTTAACTCTCTTCTTTACACACAAACACAGGAAACACAAAATATACAATGGATAATGATGGGAACAGATCAATAAGTCTGCCTATGGCTTATGAATATTATTATGCACCCCTACGGCCTCTTTTCTTTGTTGCTTATGATATACCTGCAGCATAAAATATTTTATGATATATAAGTATCGTGTATAACTCAAAATACCACTATGCATTACACACAGGAGCCGAGAGGCATTTTTCAACATCCCTTGTAGAATTTATGTCTTTCTGACTTATTAGAAGCGTTGTTTGTGAAATGGGTCTCGGTGAGTAGTTTGCAGTCTCATGCCTGCTGAACGTCTGCTTCACCTTCCCAACCGTTCGTTCCATCATTCTCTGAAAAGGCCTCGGTGACAGCAAGCATGGGCCACTTGATTCATTTGACTTGGCTGGCTTTCGACAGGATTAAAGACATCCTGTTTCAGGTTTGAGTGATTGTCCTGCCGTTTGTAGAGTCACAAGGTATTAGCTCCACCATCTATCCCAGAAGACATTGTCACGGTGTTGTACCTGCTTTCATTGCTGAAGATACATATTTTTAGTAGGGGTGACCCCAAATATTCAACTATTTGACGATTTGATCTAAGGAGCCTGATTCGACTGCCAATCACACCGTCGAATCGTCACAAATTACGGTTAAGAAACAAGGAACATTCCACTCTGGCTATATGGGGGTGCTGAATGTCTAATTTTACATAGCATTGCTTGGTTTCTCCCAATAAATCATGATATATAATCTATTTTTGTATATATCAGCCTATTAATAATACTGTTAATAAAAATGTGAAAATAGCTCATGTGCTTTTAATCAATCTCCTCAGTGTGCATGAATAAATCACCATGGCAGACTAAGTTGCACTATCCAATTTTGCGGAACTATCTGAGCAGCATCTCGGCTGGGCTTTAAATCTGAATGAGCAAAAAAAAAAAAAAGAAGAAAAACATGATTAGACGATCAGTCGACGATAAGCAAAACTTTGACCAATCAAATTCGACTATGTAAATTTTTAGTCAGGGACACCCCTAATCTTTAACCTCAAAGTGTTTGAACGCTGTCGCTGAGACGTTACTTGAGGGTAAACAAAAAGATGAGTTGTATTTAGCAACTCAATGTCAGCTTCAACAGCAACAAAAAGGCTTAAATATTAGCAGAGCCTGTACTAGCACAGCTTGCTATTCAGATAGCTATTCAGAATGTATTATGCATATCCTTAGCTATTGATGGATTTCAGATGCGATTCATAATGCCCAGCTTTTGGCGTATGTAAGATTTTTTCGCGAAGAGAAGAAAGAAATCTGTGAGGTGAGATCTGTGGGGTCTAACACCACTTGAGACACTTACAAGAAGAGAGGACATTTACGAGGCCATAAAGGAGATGCTGAGAAATTGAAATGTATTCTTCAAAACATTTCTTTAGGCAAAATAATAAACACATAGTCTGGAAGCAGGACAGCTCTTATAACTAGTGAGGAATTGCTATTTTTGAAATATGTGACATGCTGCATCAGGTGACTTTATCGTGATTGGTTTGCTCTGTAGGAAGTGGTGAGGCAAATGGCAGACATGCTCGGCTTGGTGGAACAGGTCCAGTACACGCTGATTTCAGAGGAGCTGTGTGAATGGAAACGAAGGCATCAGATTGCCTGCATCGGGGGCCCTCCCAATGCCTGCCTTGATCAGCTTCAGACATGGTGAGCACCGTTTCCCAGCACAGCCCTATTTGTACAAACATACCTTTACATGCGTTTGAATGCCTGCCAGTATAACGGAAGTGAAGTGTACCTCAATATTGAAAGGCGTGTCTTGAGTGCTGAGCATCCCCTCTGTTGTGCAGGTTCACATCAGTGGCCGAGGGCCTGCAGCAAGTCCGCCAGCAGCTGAAGAAGCTGCAGGAGCTAGAGCAGAAGTACACCTATGAGAATGACCCTATCACACAGAAGAAGAGCTTCCTGGAGGACCGAACCCTTCAGCTCTTCCGCAACCTCATCATCAAGTAAGACGAGCCGAGCGCCACACCTGTATCTCAGCACCCCTACGCAAACATCCCCATCTCTCCATCTCCTCTCCATTCTTCTCCTTTCCTTCCCCCGAATCTCCCTCTACGTTGTTTCATGTGAAACTCTGGAAGTTCCTTTTGTTTCGTTTCAAAAAACTCTTCTTTTTCAACCGCCCAACCGTTCCCCATTTTTGTCATACATACTTAATCAGTAACCATTGCAAACCTCACAGCACAGCCACTAGTAACACATAAATGACACTGACACCCTCACTATTCTTCTCATTGCAGAATCCACACCAATTACACATTTCATACACTCTCAGAGGAGTTTGGAGATAACATAGGTTTCGTTCACAAACCTACAAGGGGTCGGGCAACCAAGGGGGGGTTGCCAGCGTGCAAGGAAACTGATGAGTTCATCGGACTATTCTACCAGTTGTTGCCTTGCCAACTGTGGCTCAGACTCAAACTCCAAGCTGAGACACACACAGCTGTACTGATCACCTTCACTGTTTGTGCTACCATACTGGCCTTTTTCTGTTCGGACCTTTTCCTTATTCAGCTTGCCTTTTGCGGTTACAGATGTGTTCGATTACGCAACACTTTAGACTGTTATGGCTGGTTGCGGAGCATAGGAAACTACGGTTGACTCATGGTGGTGTGTTTCAGTTCCTTCGTGGTGGAGAGGCAGCCGTGCATGCCCACTCACCCACAGAGACCCCTGGTGCTGAAGACCGGGGTTCAGTTTACAGTCAGACTCAGGTTGGTCCTCCCCATTTCCATACAAATTATGAATATTATTTGTGGGGTTTGCCCTGTAAGAATTTGTTATTATCTGTACAACTGAGTAAAACAACCAATTAATTTGATCTGTGTGGAAAAATAGCATAACTACAGTGATTTTAATACTTTAAAAACTGCAGCGCCTTCGGATGACCATATTCGATCATTCAGCTTCTTCGTCTTTCTTTTTAGGTTGCTGGTAAAGCTCCAGGAATTTAATTACCAACTCAAAGTCAAAGTCCTATTTGACAAGTAAGTCAACATGGGGAAGGTAAATGAGATTGCACTGAGGTTGATATGTATAACATGATGTAATTACATGTAATAATACGTGTGATTGTAAAGCTAATGTTTGCTTACATGTGTTTTTCAGGGATGTCCCTGAGAAGAATTTATTGAAGGGGTATGTAACATCTCAGTTCCTAAGATAAATTGGTTTGTGGTTATGTACTTGTTATAAAGGTAATTATACTCTATTCTAGGTTTCGTAAATTCAATATTTTGGGTACCAATACCAAAGTTATGAACATGGAGGAGTCCAATGGAAGCTTGGCTGCAGAATTTCGTCATTTGGTATGAAAGAGTGCTTATTCTTCTGCCATAAATGTATAGCCAGTTGAAATAATTAATTGGATTAGACACACTCTAATTTAATTCACTTTTATTGTAAACATGAGCACTTTGTGTACTTACCATTGATACATAACTGTATCAGAGTTGACAGAAACTATTATAAATTCATAAATTATTTTTAAAAATGTATGGTATTTATGGAGATAGATATTGTAAACTGAGAGTGTGAAAATGTCCGCTGTATTCTGTCCTCTTATCTGCATGTTGTCTCTTAGCAACTGAAAGAGCAGAAAGCAGCCAGCAGCAGATCCGAGAGAAATGAGGTGAGGAGCTAATAATGACTTATGTTTTTTATCTGGGAGCCTGTACTATACTTTCATGGAGTATTTAAGTTGTAGTAGATCAATAAGTTTGGGAAATGTAGTTTCTGGAAGTCTTTGGGCACTTTTTCAGGGACCCATGATTGTGACCGAGGAACTGCACTCGCTAACCTTTGAGACGCAACTCTGTCAGCCAGAACTGGTCATTGATTTGGAGGTAGGATTTCTTTCCTGATTAAATAGAGTATCCATACTGGAACAAAATGGCATGGTTATTCAATTAACTATTTCCATTAACTGTAGTACCATTTGTTTGAGCATGCGGGTTTGATATGTAAACGAATCCCCAATGACACTATCCAGTAAAAATGCGATATAGTGTGCAGCCCTAACACAGCAAAACTGGTACCAATGTGTTCCACCAGGCAGTGTTAAATTTAAGCGTTTCAAATATTTTCGATTATTTCAGATACACTCCCTGCCCGTGGTGGTGATCTCCAATGTCTGCCAGCTACCCAGTGGATGGGCCTCCATCATGTGGTACAACATGCTCTGCAGTGAAACCAAGGTTATCAACTGAACCCAGTGAACCCTGACTATCAACACATGCAGACACACACACACGCATACAAGTGTGCCCACACATATGTAACGGGGGTTATTTTCACTTTTCCTCAGCATACATATATTTACATCTATACAGTTTATCTCGGGGGGACTTGGTAGTTGTAGCCATAATTTCCAATATAAAAAGGGGGTGTTCCATTGGCCAGTCTCCTCATAAAGCTAGCAAGCTACAAGCTAACCCCTAATGCTGCTTTATGCTGCTGCTACTAATGTATCCTCTGCGTTGTGTTGTTGGTGGATGGCGTATCCAGCGAAGAAACACAAAGTCTCCAATGTGGAAAAACTGGCATTTATTGGTCACACAAGCACTTCGGGACCTTGAGGGATACAAGCCCAGACCATAAATCGACATGTAATAAATAAACATTCAAAGTAACACAAGCTATGGCTGTGAAACATAACAAGGAGATGGCTAGTACATTGACTGACTTGAAGGGAACTCTCGACTGATATGGCAATACATTTAATTATCTATTTACAAATTACAGAACTGTATTATTATTGAATTACACAGTAAAGCCAGAAAACCATTTTGAATATAATTATGTGAAACCTAAATTGAAAATTCCTGTCAGAATTTTTTGTTTGGGTGCTCATTAATATTTAACACTCACCTGAGGGATACAAGCCCAGACTAGCTTGATCCCATAAGTGGCAGGACCTCTACCCTGGCCAACAGTTAATATTGATTATTGTATAATTCAGAAACAAAATAAAATATATGATTACGTCATGGAAATAGCAATGTCAAAACCATTCGATTTTTTTACAACTACTAAAAATCACATTGCAACGTTTGGGCATATCGCTGGTGTTAACAAGCAAAGGGGCAGTCATTTTTTGAATGTAACGATGCAGCATGCATCTGTTTACGCACACACACACACACACACATACAAACATCAACATTAACACATTTAAAGCACTCTGAGAACATGTTCATCACAGGGCAGTGACTTGTAGTGACTTACACATTTATCCTTAATATGCTCACCTTCTTCTTCTCTCTTTCTCTCTCCTCTCTTCCTCTATGGAGTAGAATTTGTCCTTTTTTCTGAACCCTCCCCCAGCCTGCTGGGGCCAGCTCTCTGAGGTGTTGAATTGGCAGTTTTCCTCTGTCACCAAACGAGGCCTGAACATGGAGCAGCTGAGCATGCTGGGAGATAAACTTCTGGGTGAGTCTGCACTTGTAGCTACATGGTGTAGTGTTCACTGTTTCCAGTTTTTTTTTTTTTTTACTGTAGGTTTAGTTCAAATCAATTATTCATCTTCAGAGGATTAATAAAGCAGCAGCCATCCCTCCCCACTGGCAGACATAGGAGGGTTCACTAAACCACCCACCATAAAAAACAAAAAATTTATTTTTATGAATGCCCTATCGAAACACAAACACAAAAAGTCCAGTGATGTTATAGAAATGTTTGGGGGAGACAGCTGTTCTCCATGAGATTTTTAAGAACTTTAAAAGGTAACCAACAAAGCCAATGTCATTATGTAAAACCAAGTTTGTTTTCGGAGGAAAATAGTGATTGTCTGTTTTTTAATATTGGTTTGATTGATGCTGGAGGTACTTCGAAGTCAGTGGAAAATGGGCACAGTGAGTGGGTTGAGGCGAGATCCCCTGCTTTAGAAGGGCTTTACCATTGTGAAATGTACTCTATAAATACAATCCATTCATTATTATTGAACTATTGCAGAATGTATTGACAACACTCTCATAAATTGCATTTGAATGCATAAGGTGGAGGTGAGTCCATCTAAGTGAACTGGTTTTAACAGCCTGGTTCTGACCTGCAGGGCGTGAAGCTGCTGGAAACCCAGATGGTCTTATTCCCTGGACCAAGTTCTGTAAGGTGTGTGGACATTGGATCAGGGCAGATAACCCTGATTTTAACATGAGAGAATTCACTTATCAGCATTTCATCTTTGGTGAATTTTAGTACAGGGGAATAAAAAGAGCAAAATAAAACTGTCTCTAAGTGATGATGTGTTTATCAAAGTGGTATTTGTGTATGATGGAGGGAATTTGTGTTTTAACAAACAGAATGCAAATGAGAAGAACTTCTCCTTCTGGCAGTGGATCGAGAGCATTCTAGATCTCATCAAGAGGCACTTGCTGTCACTATGGAATGATGGGTGAGATAACCAATCATGGAGAGGGGGTGTGGCCAAGGCACCACAAATGCTTCATGTCAGACATTCGCCTGTATTTGGCGCAATGTAGCACACATTTGACCAAGTAAATAAAAAAGTGAACTTTTAGGTACATGGAGAGAGCTGAAGCTTTGTACAGTTTGCTCAAAATCTAATATTTTGAAATGAAAATCCTTTTACACTTTCTGACATCTTCCATCTTCCTCCCTCTTTCTCTCCCCATTTCCATTGGCCTTCAGGTGCATTATGGGTTTTGTGAGTAAGGAGAAGGAGAGGGCCTTGCTTAAGGACAAGAGCCCTGGGACCTTCCTGCTGCGTTTCAGTGAGAGCAGCAAAGAGGGAGCCATCACCTTCACCTGGGTGGAGTGCTTTGCTAATGGTAAGATTCGGTGGCAGCCATGTCTGTGCTCCATAAAAGTCGAGTGGGTGCAGAGCGTGGTTAGGAGGAAGACACTGGAGCAGGTCAAGAGGTCTCGTGAGGTTCACAGTGGTGTGTGAAGAAGGAATGAGTGCACAAACATGTCACAAGATTTGCCTGGTGACTGTATTCAGATGGCTGCAGAGAGCAGTCGAAGAACACGTGTGCCATACTAGATGAGCAAAGCAACCGCTCTCTAGCGAGAACAGAATTCTTCGATGTCTTCAAGATTGAGGGAAATGTACCGCCCTACAGGCTGAAGACATGTGCTGGTCTTAAGGATACAGCTGCTAGAAGGGCCTGTGGTTATGTTAGTAGACACAAAGATAAACCTACCAATCCCCATGCTGCTTGAGTGCAACTAAATTTCAAACTATTGCTCTGAGATTCCAACCCCTGGCATAGCTTGTAGCCACAACCACTTGATGCACGTTGCTTAAAAGTTCCCATCTCTTGACACAGATGCTGAAATACTGCTCCTCTTAGGCAGAAATATCCTGCAAGTACACAAAGTATGCCAACAAATGAATGACCCAGACAATACCCCGTTTGCTCAAAAGCTGGACCTGGGATGAGTTGTCGTTGGAGATGTGTGCCTTTGGGGTGCACACCAGCCATCTTACATAGCCACCTATAAGACATGGATTTCCTCTGCTTCTGTACTGGAGCAATGGCCTCAACAGTGTAATAGCAGATTATCAAATGTGCTCCTGTCACTATTCAAGGCAAGCTGCTATTAAGAGAACCCACCAAGCAAGGTGAAAGCTGGGATTTACCTTTACCAGAGGAAATGAACGCTGTCGTGTTTGCAGTCCAAGCTGGCACCCCAGCTGGACATCACTGTACCTAGACTGGAACTTTGTGCAGCAGTGATCACTGTTGAGAATGCAGAATTGATCACGGTTCAACAGAATCCGGTACTATACCGAATAGCAAAGTGGTGCTGGAGTATATCCACAACCAAACAAAGAGGTTCTATGTCAATGTGAACAACAGGGTTCAACATATCTGGCTATCCACAACCTCTGACTAGTGGCGATATGTTCCTATGTACCTTAACCCAGCAGACCATAGTCTCAATCCTATTGAGCATCTGTAGGGTGTACTGTAACAATAAGTCCGATCCATGGTGCCTCCACCCCACAACTTACAGGACTTAAAGGATCTGCTGCTACCGTCTTCGTGCCGGATACTGCACCTTCAGTGGTCTTTTAGGGTCTGTGCCTCGGCAGGTCAGAGCTGTTTTAGCGGCAGGCAGAAGACCAACAGCATATTAGGCATGTGGTCATAATGTTTTCGGTCATCAGTGTCTATGTTTTGTGGTTTGGAGCAATCCAGCTATAAACAGCATAAGCACCTCTTGTGGAGTTATTTGAACCACTGTTTATCTTGTACAATGGGCCAAATCATTTAGATTGGTTGTGCCAGTCGTATCACATTCTGTTTCGCATATTTTTAATCTGTATAACACTGTTGGGAAGCCTTTTAAGTCTGGAAAACAGCTCATGTGGTGTCACTACATGAAGACGGTAACACAAGTGATGTGAATAGCTATCACTGCATTTCAAAACTATCAAGCTTACCAAAAATCTGAGAGAATCTTGTGATCTCACACAAACGGTATGACACTGGATTAAGGGAGATGTGTGCCCAGATGGGAGTTAGCCCAGAAAATATACGTAAGTGTTGATTTTTATGCAGATGACGCTGTATTTTAATCATCACATTCCTTGTGTGTGTGTATCCATATATACATGCAGATGAACCCCAAGTCCATGCAGTGGAGCCCTACACCAGGAAAGAGCTGGCCGCTGTTTCCTTCCCTGATATCATCCGTAACTACAAGGTCATGGCTGCTGAGAACATCCCGGAGAACCCGCTTCGCTTCCTCTATCCTAACATCCCTAAAGACAGTGCTTTCGGGAAATACTACAGCCGGCCAACAGAGAGTAAGCCCTCCTCATTGGCACTGCCTACTGTCATCTTGTTTCGTATTACTGGTAACCAGGAATAAGTAATATGTAACAGATTACTTTGAGATGTAGTCAGTTACTGAATACAAATTACATGACAATTTTTGGAATTAGTAACGTAATCTATTGGATTACAAAATAAATGTAATCTAATCTGAATAATTTTTGATTACTTTTGGATTACTTCAAAATCAAACATTGAAAATATTTCGCATATCATTATATTATGACCTGGTATGCTTAATATAAATGAAGGGAAAACTGTCTGTAGGATTGTAAAGCTGTCACAGAGCAGCTTTACAATCGATCTGGCCTGAAAATGCCTTCACAGCAAACTCCCTGACAAACAGGAAGAAACCTTGAGCAGAACCTGGCTCAGTGGGGGAGTCCATCTGCTTCTGGCTGGCACAGTGTGTACAACTGGAAAACAGAATAGTAGAGATGGCTTACATGAATCTTACTGACTCAAATGATGGTTGGAATAATAACAGGAACATCAATTACAATAGCCGTGATAATAACAGTTCAGGTAGAATAATAAACAGGGTAAGTAGGGTCCAGTTCTTGGCACAGGGAGAGCAGGACGGGCAGGACCGGAAGAACAGGAAGATAGTTGAGCCAGGGCTGGGCTGGGGTGTTTGGGCTTCAGCTCCAGGCAGGGGCCCAGAGCAGGGGGAGGAAAATAAAGTTAACCGTTGATTAGTGGATGGTAAAATTCATAGAGGGAAAATCAGAGAAACAGGAAATGAGGAGGGGGAAAGAGGTGCCCATGTGCAACAAGGAAAAAACCCCAGCAGATTAACAACATACCAAAGACATGTACGGCATGGGGTTAGCACAGGCTTAGGAGAGTGATTGTAAGTCACTCAACACCAGACCATGGCAGAGCAGCTTAACACAGAGTCTCTATTCCATGATGCAGTGACAGCAATGACCACTCAGTCCACCAGAGACCTATGATCCGTGCACACCAGGCCGTGTCCCTCAACTAAAGGATTTACCGTATCGGTATCTTTTGAGCTTGGTCTTATAGGAAGTGAGAGAGTCTGCTCCCTGAAGTTCAGTGGGTAATTTGTTTTAAAAGAGAGGGCCTTGATATGAAAAGGCTCTGGTGCCAATGGTACTTTTTACCACTCTCAGAACAGTGAGAAATCCTGTATTTTGGGAGCAAAGTGATCACTGAGGACTATCGGGATGGAGATGGTCCTGAAGATAGGGAGGGCCAAGCCCATTCAAAGCCTTATATGTGAGAAGTAGTATTTTGAAGTGAATGCGAAATTTGATGGGTAGCTAATGTTAAAACATATATGTATGTATATACATATATATATATATATAAATCTGTTCAAATATAGATGTTTGTTAAAGGATTATAGATGAAAATGAATTCTTTCAGGTACATGGTTTTAAAAGCAAAAATTTCCAGTGCTACCAATCTTAATAATTTCATTATTAAGTACAAAATTAAGGAATTTTGAAATTCAAAACTTTTTTTGCTTCCCTAAACCAATGAATAAGACAGAACAACAGTTTTTTTTTTTTATGTCTTCAGTCTCTGAGCCCATGGATGTGGAAGACTCCAGCGGGCATGGCTACATTAAGACAGAGCTTATATCCGTGTCTGAAGTGTAAGTGAGGTTTTTCTTCATATGTTGTGAACTGAGCCCACCTTAATCTACTCACAATAAGGTGCTTCTTTGTGCAATTCAGATTCTCTCTCATTGCAACACACTCTTGCATCTGTTTCCTTCTATATTTTATACTTTAAAGGCTGAAATGTGCCAATGGTATGCTCTCCTTAAGTCAACAGCCTTGCGGTGGCTTAAAGTATTTATGGATTAAAGTGGATTTTGTTTGGGGAGGTTTGACTGACACTTATGGGATCAAATCAGACCAACAAAAATTCAGGCATTGACTGAATCACACAAAAGCTATGATCCAAATTCAGAAAACAGGGTTTTTCATTGCCATATGAATTCATTGCCATGTATCAAACCATATCTGCTACTCCTGGCTGAAATTTTATGATGGAGTTTCCTCTTGCCTTTACTATGACTTTGAATCCAGTCTCACTTTGTCTGCCTTAATTTCTGCTTCTGCGTCTGGCAAATTCTTCATCTGGCAAATCCAGATTCATTTTCAGGTATTCTGCTTAAAATCCTGTCCGTCACTGTTGGTGAATTGTGCCTTACTGGGCCTTAGAGGAAGCACATAGCTAAGAAAATCCTTATTTTTCAGCCTGGTGGAACTGAACTCTGGCCCGGCAACACCTAGCAGAATAAATCCCTATGCAGGGAAACCCCTGTGAATATAATCCACTTTCCACAATTTGGCTTACAGGTGGCTGGCTTGAGGATGGGTCTAATTTATCATAAACTTGGCGATGTCGATTTTGCTGCTTCTGTTTCTGCTTCATTGATTTTTTGAAAATGAAAATGAGTGAATTGTCTTATGTTTTAGTCCTTCCTCTAGACTTCAAGACTCCATACTGCCTCTATCTCCAGAGATGTACGGAGAAGTATATGGAGAGGTGTCACGTTTAATTAGCCCAGCAGAAATTGACACTGTGGTATGTGCAGTCCAGCTACATCTATAGTCATACCACAGCCTTGTCGTATCTTAGGAGTGCAGTAAATACCATTTGTTGTGGACTAAAAATGTACCTGCAGACCAAGTTTGTGTAGATGGTTAGCATTTTGATAAAAATCGTTCAAAGAAAAGACCCCAAGTTCTTGCAACCATAAGAAGCACTTTTAAATGAGGGAGGTATAAAATTGTACAGACAAGCTATTTCCAGTATTTGAATGGATTTTGTTATCTGTTCTACTCTGATATCACTCTCTATTAATCTGATTCTCCTGCTGTCCGTGCGACTTCCGTTATTTGTGACTGGTGATGCAAGGGTCTGCAGGTGCAGCCGCTGTCCTCAGAACTTCCACCACTAGTCAACAGTATAGCATTTGTCCCTATACCTCCTCAAATGAATTAGGTATGAATCCTTGGTCGCCCCTAATGTCTCGATGTTTTCCCCACAGATGTGCGAGCCATTCACTAACTAAGCGGACTCCTCTAAGCTGACCTGAAGGTTGGTCGCATTTTACGCATTTCACCATAGGAAGATCTTTGTTCTTCACCTATAGAAGCAGAAAAAAGTAAATCCGAAGATGGATTTGACTGCGTATGACATTTATTGATTGTAGATGTTTTTTTTCTGTATGATTACAGTTAAGTTCGATGCAATACTCTGTTTCAAGTCTTTGGCATGTGTTTATCTCTTTGGATGAGTAGAACTGCTGCTTATCTTACAGTATTATCTGACGTATTAAACATAAGAGGTGAATTCAGTGTTCCCTACTGGATTTTAAGTTTAGCAATTTATACTGTTCAATCTGCTCAGACTTTTTTTTTTTGCCAACAAGACAATGTATTCCCTTAGTATCTTTTCAGCACTGCTTTATTTAATATTGTTCATAAATATAAATAATTCCAGTACTTGCACCAATCCACGCTCTCAACCATCTCAACATGAGCTGAAAAAAAAAGAACATCAAAGGAATACATTCAGCATTGTCAAAGTCCTGGCTGAAGCAGGTCAGCGCCTGATTTCAGCACAGAATACAGGACACAAACCCATCCACTACACTAAGCATCATTAAGGGACGGAGGGAATATTCACAGACTGACAGTACAGTACAATATCCGTGAGCTTACATCCTTAACTTTGCATTTTTCCATATCGAAGTCAATATCTATAAACAGTTCCCTGACTACTTCTGTGGCAGCATGTGTTTGGAACGGTGGAAGCATTATGCAGCTTTTGTAGATTCAAAGCGAAGATGGCAGAATGACTGGAGAAAATGTTCAAGATGGAGAAAGAGATTAATTGGAGATGAGTAACAAAAACACCATTCAGACAGTACACAGCTAGTCTTAAAAATGTAAAGCCCCTAGTAACAAAAACAAAATGAATGTGGATGAAGTTACTACTGTATGTCAATAATACATTTTTGAAGTCCTGTCACATGTGTCCTGTCACTGTTACACCTTGACTAATAAGAAACATTTTTAAAAGTACACCCCACAAATCTTTGATGAGTGGCTACTGCATCACTAAAGTTATAGCACTATTTACATTCAATACTTGTGGTCCTGTTTGATTGAAATTCATGGGGACTTTTAACAGTACACAAACATAAAATCTGTATGCATATATCTATAATGTAATCACTTTGCACACACAAGAACGTGGAACATATCAGGTACTTAATGCAGAGGTTCTGCTCGACACACTCTCAGCACAACAAGTGAGCAGGAAAAAGTATGGCAATATCAAAGAGAAAAAGCTAAGCACATGACAACAGACAAACCATAGTTCAAAGGTCATGGAACGGGGGGTGCAACACATAGGTATATTTTTGCCCATAAATACACTTTTTTAATAAGATCACTCAAACGACACATGAATCATGACACAGTCCTACTGGACGATAGCTTTGTATCAGTTCTATAGCAGCCCGTCCAAGTTTTTCTCGGCGCACTCCTTGTCGCCTGAATTCTCCTGGGGGCTGTACTTGTTGTGGTAGTCCTGCAGAATGGTTACCACGTCATGGTGGCCGAAATGCACAGCCTCGTCCATTGGGGTGTTGCCCCATCTAGAGAGAGCAGAGCCAGCGTAAGGGGAAGGCTTCACGCTACCATACCAGACATACCTCACCATCATTTAGAAGTTGACATTCAGCAGAAACGCTTACCATCTGCATAATTTAAATGTATGGTTTACATACTATCCTACTTTGGCAATGTATTTTTATTTTGATTTGATTTTTTTAAATCATACGACACATGCACAAACACAGTATAAATCACCAGACCTGTCTTTGGGAACTGGATTAACCTTGCAGGCCTCCAGTAGGAAACGCACGACTTCCGCATGTCCTGAAAGCGGAACAGAGCGATATCCGCAACGTTCAGATACCCATTCACATCCACACAGCCACAAACTTTCATGAAAAAGTAATAAAAAGCCCAAAAGGAGAGTTTCCCCAGCAGGTTTTTTAACATGTAACGACACAGAACTCAAACCGCCTGACCAGAGTACATCAAGATAACGACATCAGTGGTCTCACAGTCGAATTGCATCTTTCTGCCACTGCTCTGGAGCTGCAGAGATGGGCTCTGTTTGTGTGAGCCCTATGTTGCAGGCTCGCTTACTCAGTGGTTGTGTAACGTTTGTTCTGCACAATTATTCCAACACCTCTATGGAAACAGTAATTGTGAATGTTACTACATGAGAGTGAG
The DNA here is from genome assembly GCA_019788955.1 of Albula glossodonta. Taxonomy (NCBI): domain Eukaryota; kingdom Metazoa; phylum Chordata; class Actinopteri; order Albuliformes; family Albulidae; genus Albula; species Albula glossodonta. The sequence continues at coordinate 19,935,937 of JAFBMS010000010.1, forward strand.
ATGTACAGAATTAAATAACCCTCCCCGGATGTTTGGAGGGGTATCAGAGTTGTCATGTTCACTGCTCACAGAAGCTTCTGGAAATCCCAAGATATCAGCAGCTGGTCTTATGATTTATGTAAAGACACCTGATTGCAGCTGTATGAAACTGTAAATTGAAAGAAAAGTTTTTGGTTGGATTTATGGGCCACTTACAAAATACAAAATCTTTTATATCAGTGATTTGAATAATATGTGTTTACAAAACACATTAATGAAGTACATGCTGAAGGGTGACAAGTAAATTGCACAACATACTGAATTTCAGTTTCATCTATGGTTAATTTGCCTGTTTAACTCTGCATGTTAATCAATGTAAAAATCACGTCTACTGTATCCACCAAATGGCCCTTCCCCACATGAATGAAGGTCCTCCGATCTTGTACCTTCTGCCGCTGCAACGTGGAGAGCTGTCCTAGAGTCATAGTCTCTTTGTTCCATGTCCATGGAAGAGAGTGCAAACCTGAAAAGGAAAGTATTCATGCATTTCTGCTTCTGCAATGGTCAGCACAGGGGTGGGAACTAGAAAAATCATTTAGAAAACTCAAATATATTGATTTTTCCCATCCTATTACCAAGGTTTATACATTTACCCTTGTTGCGATTACAAATGAAACTTGCTCTCTGTGTGGCTCTGTGTTAAACAGTCATTTTTGATGTTCTTCCCTTGCACCTCCCCAAGTCGCTGCAATTTACACTTTACTAAATTTTTTCAAGTCTGAAGGCTTATAGTAGCCGTATGTAGCTATTCTGTATACCTGTTTGTCGGATGATTAATGCTGGCACACAGTCAAATTATGGCAAAACTGGCCTTATGTCGGACTGCTTACTTATCTCATCTCCATCTGATCTGTTATTTCTCCCTGCATTATCCACCTTTGTCCTCAAGGTTACGAAATGAAATCATTTACACTGTAAATTATTGATTATGTAATATGTTACTAAGTGCAAAATGTCTCTGTGTCATTAAATGTTTTGGAAAATGAATGCTCGGAAAAATGCACTTTTTTCTACTGACAAGGAGTGTAATGGTTCTGAAACAAAAGCCAAAACTGATTCATAGACCCAAGGTTTCAGTTTACAGTTTGAAAACTGTTTTTTTTTTTTTCATTTTTGCATGTATGGGCAGACAGTGAGCAGAGCAGTCTCTGATTCTATCATCCTTAAAGCGTTGTTATCCCCTGCTGTTTGTCCGTAATGGACTGCGGCAAAGCACCCCTTTAGTTCATGTCATTGCATGGATTTGCATTGCCCAGACTGGTGGGTATCTGAGAAATCCTGATGTGTTCATCTCCTGAAATGTCATGTTTATTATATTGCAAAAATCTGCATGCAACATATGAAACTAAACGTATATGTATGACTGTATGTTGGAAATGTTATCACAAAGGTACCAGTATAGCAAGCTCATTAAAAACTTCAGCATGGGATTAACAGAGTTGAACTATAACAGAGATGATGTTGATAGTTTAATACCTAAAACTTCATTTTACTGGACAAAATAAAGCTTGTATAACTTGGCTATGTGTCCTAGTCGCTGGCTCGGGAGCACTTTTGTCCACAGCACACAGAAATCGTCTACAACATTATTTGTCTATTTAATGGTATGGCGAGCTGGCACAATCAATACAGGCGGTCCTCGGTTTACGACAATCTCGAGTTACGTTGTTTCGTGGTTACGACGCATTCGCATAAATTACTTAAAAAACCTAGTTTCGACCTAAGCAGAAATAAAGGTAGGGAATTGTTCTTTCTTTTTTTAATTACCGTATTTTATATGTGCCTTCATGTGTTGTGTGCACAGTGTGAGTGACTTAAGGTGTTAATTTAGGTATAATTTAGCTGTAAATTCCAATTCCAAATTCTTACGTCGAAAATTGGCTTACGACACGTCGTAGGAACGGAACTCGCTCGTAAATCGAGGACCCCCTGTACACTATTATATTCATATTTACATTTTATTTTGCAGTACTTGCACATGATATATAAGTGCATGTTCTTTATTGGTCTCATTTGCTAAATTCACCCTATTTTAGCACCTTCACCCACGCTATACATATGCACGAACAGATTTTACTGTGTATCATGAGGAAAGTTAAAAAGTGAGATAGTTGTAACTTACATATTGATAGTGATTTTCACCCACTGTTACTGTAGTAATTCACACAAAAATATTCCAGTTTTAGCAGCTGATTTTATATCTGAGTAGCAGACTCAGATATCCTTTTGTAAATCTGGCCCAGAAAATAAAGAAAATGACAAATACCTCACAGGAATGTTTTTGGCCTCCAATGCAAAAATATTTGTCTAACGGTGAGGATTTGCCCTTAACTGGGCCCAGTGTCTGTAAACATACCTCCTCAGTGCTGAAACGTCTCCGGTGTAAGCAGCAAACAGGAGGTTGATGACCGACTTGACCTGTCAGTGAAAACAAGAATTTATTGTTTGGACAAGGACCTCCCCCTCAATCCCAAAAACAAAAAAAACACAAAAAAGAAAATTGTTTGGCTTCCTGGCCATTCAAAACAAGTTAAAAAAAAACAAGACAAGCAATATGCAAACTATACAAAATTATTGCATGTGCCATTGTAACAAGCAACTTGAGGACACGATACAACATATCGCCCATTCAAGTTAATTTTACAAAGAATAATGTTTCGAAAGGCCCACACCAGCCAGTCCTAATTTCAGATATTACAAAATGAAAAACTGAAATGAAACTGAAGCCAAGAGTGGTGACACAGGAATTAATGGAACTAGAACCAAAAGTAAGCCTGCCTTATTTGCTCATATGCAAGACCATACATTTGCCACAGCACATTCACTAGCTTGACAGGAAGTGCAGGCTTGTCCGATGGCTGTAACCCTCCTTCTGACTTTTGAGTCTGTGTGGACTAGCTCCAGACGCCATGTGTATCAAAATAGTCAGGACAATTCAGATACACAGAGCCAGGGCTGTGTCTTAGTGGATGTTGGTGTGTTTAGGAGGAGGGTGGGGATTGGGGGGTGTGGGGTGTACACTTACCCGCTGGTCTCCTCCCTCCCTGCGAGGATCCAATTTCTTAGCAAAATGCCTCAGGTTGTCATAGTTGTGAAAATTGCAGAGTGAAACCAGGTCCTAAACAACACAATACAACCCAGTCAAGGACAGCAGACAGATCCAAACTGGGATAACGCAGAAGAGGAGTGGGTACATATTCACATACATTATAGGCAGGCCTGTCACGATAATTACATTATCGACTTATCGTACAATATATGGGTATGACCTCGATATTGACCTCGACAGTCTCAAGAGATAAGCATAGTCAGGATAGTCATGACAGGCCGTCAGAGGAGAAACACTGTGCGCTATGAAGGCCCAGCATGAAAAGAAGAAATCAAAAGCATGAATCCGTGATTACTGCAGTCAACTGCATACGAGTGGTGACACGCCATGCGTCTATGATGCCAATGAACTTCTAGACACTGACAGATGGGTGATTTGAACGGTTTATGATGGAAACTACGCACTAAAAAATACATTTACAACACTTCTGAACACAGCATGTTAGGGGCTACAGAGAATGCGTGGGTATGTGCTAGTCCACCAGACGTACCGTGCAGAACTGGATTCCGCGCACGCTGTTGCCTAGTTTATCCAGCGGCGGGGACCAACACATGATGCCCATAACGTTGGGCACAACCAGCAGAATGCCCCCTGCCACGCCAGACTTTGCCGGCAGGCCCACCTGCGAGAGAGGGGAGAGTTAACTTAAGTTGCTGTTCAAGAGATTTTTAATCCTCTGGTAAATTTTCAAGATATTAACAATTACAGTCAAATAATTCCCAACAGAGATACAGTGATAAATTGTATATTACCATTATATATCATCAATGTGTTAACCTTACAACATCAACAACAAAGCAGTAAGATGACTGCCACCTGTCCTCATTTATTTACTTGCTAGCATGCTAAAACTTACGCTACCCATTCATTACTTTCTATGTAAGTTGTTAGCTATGTAAAATACTGATATTCATTTGATTCATAATCTTCTGAACACAACTAGATGAAAATCAAGAAACCTGATAATGAACATTATTCATGTGATATAGCCTGTTCACTTTTTCACCTTATGCAAATAAATGTTTCATACAAAACACCTGGTCCAACGGGGCGGCTGGTGAAGGTGAAGTACTGATTCCAAGGAATTAAATGCTTGGCCAATCTGAAGTTTCTCTTAAACATCTATTTTCTAGTTTTTATTATCATCAGTGTTGTATTAAACAATGTAATAATCAATCTCACATGCATTAACATTTGTGTTATCAATTGTGCAATTCCTGTTAATACAATAATTGTTACTCCTAAAGAATAAGCTAATTTGAATTTAATTGAAAGGAAGGGAGACTGAGAAATGAGTATTACTTTAATCTCAATTCTGAATACTATTTCCATTATCACTTGGCTTTTTCATTTTATGTCAGATGCTAACTATGCTATGATATCTTTTCTTTATTTTCCTTAAATTCCAGTGAAACAGATGGAAGGGACCGTGGGTCAGAGCAACGTTTTAATTATGAGTTATAAAATGAACAGATGCTGAAATAACCTAGGGATAATGTCAATCAAAAGTTCCTGTACACACCAGACAGCTGTGAGCATGTATTGTAATACTCTTGCACCAGTGTAGTTGAGTGGTTAGAGACTTGTGTTTGTAATTAGAGGTTGCAGGTTCACATCCCAAATAGGGCACCCTAGAGAAATGAACTTCACATAAAAACTCCTCAGTAAATTTCCAGTAACTGGTAAGTAAAAACATTTTTTGCATTTTTATCTTATCAGGAGTATCTGCTAAATGCTTTTAATGTGATGACATAAATCATTTTTAATTTAATAATTACTATGGGAACTAAGTTTACAGTGCAATGACAGATCATGTGAGATTTATGTGTGTATTTCATAGCGTCAATTTCAAATCTACGCAATACTTTCTCAGTGGTTATTCATTACTTCTTCGCAATGTTATTTTTTCAGTGAACACCGACTGATACTATTTCCTGTTGCAAATAACTTGGAAGTAAATTTACAGGTGAAAATGTAGTTCCTCCATTGCAGTAATGCGAATGACAGGTATGATGAGTGAAGTGTCAGGTGACCTTTTCACAAAGCACATGACCACATTATCTCCCAGGAATGGCTGTGACTGTCTATGGGTGTCTGAAAATGTGTGCCTTGCCAGTCTTTGTTTGTAATTGTGTTTTGTTTGTAAATGAATCAGTGTGTACTTATGTTTGTATGCATATGAGTGTGTGTGTGTGTGTGTGTGTGTGTGTTTGACTCACATGGAAGGCAAACTGCCCAGAGAAGTCGTACATGCCACAGGAATGCATGAGGCTCAGCGTGTTCCGCACTGCTTCTGGGCTCAGGACACGCTCCCCTGTGATTGGACAGAAACCCCCATTCGCCAGTGTGGCTGCCATGACACTGGCGCTCTCACACGTCACCTCGATGGAGCACAGCTAACAGACACCAATAGATGGACAAACACACAGGGCAGACATGTAACACATGCAATTAGAGTTCACTGATTCATATGAACTTTTTCATTGTCTTTTGTGTACCAGTTCTAGTTTTTTACTTGAAAAATTGGAATGTATCTTAGTTATGAATGTGTATCTTATGCATTTTAAAACCTTAATAAAGGTAACTAAGATGATCCTGCTGACCTTTTGAAACTCCCACCTGTAAGTCTGCAAGGGTTTTTGAAAGTCCAGAACCCTTCAGAAATTTTCTGACATCATTTTTCCTAAAGCTGAATATGATTGGTCATCTGGTATATTACACTCACTGATCATGATCATGTACGCACCCACTCACGGATACAGACATTTGCATCACCCCCAGCAGCACTGGTCAGCTACAAGATAATCTGGGTACTAACTGAAAGTTGTAAACGTTGTTTGAAACATGGACATTTCATTTATTCCCTCTTGAAAATAAAGTATTTATATAAAACATTGTATATGTTTACAATATTTGTATTTACATTGTAATTTCATTTAACCGATAGACAGTGTCATCAGTGAGGGCATCATGGTTTGTCTGACAAACTGACTGATAGTTAGCCATAGCCAGAGTCAAAGTGATAGATTATATATAATTGTATTTAAATCTAATACTAAATCAACAATCAATATAATATATGATGGCTAGATAGCAATTCATTAGGAGAAGTTCTTCTATTTTGGTTTCTTCTATTTAATTCTGCTTAGAATTAGCCATGCTCTGTTAAGTCGATGCTGCAATGTTATCTGTAAGAACGTTTCTGCATAAATGAGCTGCTATGCTGGCAGTTGCTGAGCTTATGGAACTGATGTGTCAATCAAAGAAGCAGTTAATGAATAATAATGAGGGAGGCGATATGCCCTCTTAAACTGTCGGACTGCCTGCTGCCTAGCAGTGTCTCACCTCAAGCAAGGTGTTCCAGGACATGTTTGAGACTGTATCACTGAAAAACGTTTTGATTACACTGTGTTTTGATTATGCTGCTGATTTTATGTGACGGAATTTTCAGCCCTTCCATTTATATCTCCTGCAGTTAATATTGGGTGACAACTCCATGTCTTCTAGTCTGACAAGTAGAGAGAAGAGGGTGTAACGGTAGCATGTCTGTATTGTACTGCCACAGGTGGCACAAAAAAATCGGAAACCTGAAACATTTTAATTCAGGTGCACAAACATGAATCTGTTACGCTATAGGAAGGCTTTTGTGTGCTCATACTAACCTGAAAGTAGAAATCCAAAATGGAGGTCATGTCTGTCCCCTCAGGAAAACACTGTTGGGTTACAAATGCACAAGTATTCCACTGTATCAGTACAGAGAAACCAAAATAACAGGGTTCCCACACCTTCTTCTACACCAAATTCAAAGACTTTCAAAGCTGACTTCCCCCAAATTCAAGGGCTCAGCATAACGTATTAGCTCTTGAAACTAACTTGAAAAATCTACGGTTAATCACTGCAGATGATTCAAACTGAGCGGTGGTACAAAGCGATGCAAACAAGACAGAAATTGCCCTGCCTTATTAGCACAGGAGCTTGGAAAAATGTTTGCATGCAAAATGATAAACTAATTTAAAGAACGATTACTGAGATTAGCATTTTTTTCATAACCACCTCCCACTCATTGGTGGACAACTTCATACTTTCTTACAGTTGACAAAAATATTATAAACTAATGCTGCTAAGACGTTCCCTTCCTTAAACCTAACAAATGTTGAATAAAGGAAAATAGGGGAAGACGAGAACAGATTAAAAAAGAAACAGAGGAGAAAAACAAAAGGTAAGTAAGTTTTAAGACCTAAAAGGTGAGCTCACATAACACTGCACTGGATTCCGATCAATTTTAGAATACATTTTAAAGATTCTTTTAATGATTTCTAAATCTCTTCAAGGTCTTACTCCCAAATATTTAATTGACAGGCTACAAAAATATGTCCTTGGGTGAGCGTATAAAACCACAGACACCTTACTTCTCACCATTCCAGGGACACAGACTAAGACTTACAGCAAAGATACTATTACCTCTCACAAACCAAAACTGTGGAACTCTCTCCCACTGTATCTAAGAGCAGCTACTCCAGTAAACTGCAATTATGCGCTTATTAAAAGCATACATTTTTTTAAAGATTATTTTTTGGGGATTTTTCCACTTTTATTTGACAGTTACAGTAGAGAGGCAGATAGGAAATGCAGGAGGGCGAGAGAGAGGGGAGGGCATGCAGCAAAGGGGGGCAGGCTGGATTCGAACCCGGACCACTGCAACGGGGCCTTGGCCTATTGTGGCATGCGCTCTACTGGATGACTGTAAATCCCACCTTTTACTATGCATTCATGTCACAATGTAAAGCACATAGCATTGCATTTTAATGTACAAAAGTGTGCTGTATAAATAAAGATGAATTTAATTTATTGAATGTCTATCTTTAATAAAGCTTTAATAAAGCTTCCACAGTCACATTGTTGGCAACAGAGTTTTGGTTCTTCAGATTCACTTCCTCTTCACACATTTGTATTTTTTTTTGTAAGTTTTGCTTCTGTTTCAGGTGATTCCTGATCTGTCCTTTCTCAGGACAGATAAACAACTGGCTTGTGTAATGTTCATTTCTTTCATTCATTCACTTAGTAATTTAATGTCTGCTGATGGAGGTGTGTAGGTCTGTAGTCTAGACTCTGAATTTTATATTTGCCTTACTGTCCAATAAATCTTTTGAAATGAGTCCAATTGCGAGTGTTTATTCGACAAAGGCTGATCCACCAGACTGCTCATTTCATTTCAACAAAGTTGGTGATTTTATTGATCATTTATATTTTGCCATTAATGATGTCATTAATTCCTACAACTATTGGATTCTGTGAATTGTTTTTTTTTGTTTCATTCTCAAATCCCTATTTCAACTTGCATATCCGTTGACAAAAAAAACCAAGAACTCTCATTTCCTCCTCACCACATTTCAAGCCACCTGATGTACTGTGATTCCTTGTCTCAGAGTTCAAATAATAGGTATGACTACTTTGCTCCAACTGGGATTAATCTCATGAATAATTATTGTTTTCAACTGTACCAGGAGGGTATGGTGGAGAAGCATTCCACCACAGCGCTAACCTTCTTTTCCTTCAGGTAGTATCCGATGGCGAAATTCCGGTCTCCCGACTCGCGCTCTGACTGGAATCTAGGTCAGAGAAAAGACGACCCATCAACAACAGTGACAAATTCCAGAGCGAGTCCTCTTCTTTCCATTCCTCTCTGTCACCTCCGAGTCACTGAGAATTTAATAAAGCTTGCTAATTACCGCTGTTAATATTAGTGGCAAAATTCTGGCTTTGTGCATGTACGTTTTAATTACATACTTATACTCATTGAAAGAGGACAATAATATCGAAACATGAGACAACGGATTATGCACACTCCTGCCAAGAAATACCTAAACTGTCACCCTCAGTATTCTTTATCCAACTGTACTTACGTGGCATTGCTGAAACTCACATACTCATTACCGGCCATTTTATTCATGAAGTTCATGACCTGCAAGAAAACAGGACCGATACTGAAAACCGCTCGCAACTTAATCAGATCAAAACAGTTTCATTAAGGAATCACAGGCAGGTTAACATATAACCTCTGTACTCACATAGTCAAACTTTTCAGCATTGCTTGCCCCTTGCTGCAAGACAAAAAAGCGAGAAGTATAAATGTCATGTTGTTAAGTTACATAAAAAAAAAATAACAGAGGCTATAAGCTAAATATAATGGGTGCATTTCTGCTCAGTGTTCAAAACCAATAAACACAAACATGTTTATCAGTATGTGCACTACAAAAAAAACATTTTAATAAGCTGTGATGCAAATTCACAAACATAAACGACTGGAAAGGAGCTCAAACAATAAGTGAAATCTCAGAATGAATGAAGACTACTATATGACCTAAAAAGGAAAACAATACTCAAAACGGAACAAAATAGTCTCTGCAGGTCATACAACAATTGGTATCGTTAGTTTTCTTATAACGAAGCAAAGTAGCTAAAATAAAATAATTCGATGCCCAGGCAACTTCTAAATATGCAAAAATCATTGTTATGTGATAATCATTATATCCAAAAGCCATTTCTTTCTGTCTTTTAGCACTGAATCACCAAGACAGGTAATACAATAAGAGAACAATTACATCAAAAACTTTTTTATGAACTGAATGAAAAAGGAATAAAATAATACCTTTTGATATTTGTAACTATGATATTGTGTGGATTGCTGAGTAGATATTTAGCCAGTATGCCACTTTGTGACTAAAAATTGCACTGAACTTGTTATAATATCATACGATAATCCTCCATTTTTCATAATTCATGCACAAGCATGCTAATTTGTACTTCACATATAATAATTTCATTTTAAGAATGTGATAAGACATTGGTTATATCTTAAAGCCAACTTTTTAAAATGACAATCAAAATCATGTCAGTTTGGTGGTAGTGGCTGGTGGTTTATGGTAAGAGTTTATATTTTAGTCAACCCCTTCACACTACACAAAAACATTAATGTAACATTTTAAAAGTATGAGTAGTGTTTCTCAACATAATCTAAAAACAATGCATCTACATATTAGTGTGGTTTCTGGAATGGTCTTTTTAGGGCTGAATAACCAGCATGAACAAGCTTTAAACAGAAATAGGCCTACGGTCCAAACAGTTCAGAATTGTATGTTAGTTACCCAATCCATACCCATACTGTAGACATACATGTACAGTAACATGTCATAAATAGATATATAAACAATGACGTCAAAATTAGTCTGCAAAATAGTTTTAAATTCCAAAAATAATTGAAAGAAAAAAATTACCAACGTCACTGAACTGTTGCAGTTGTCAAAATATCCCATAGATCCTAATGCTGTAAAATATGTAACAACAAATAAACCACAAAAAATCCTTCAAAAATACATAATACAATTCCAGATTTTTTTTATCCTGTTCTCTGCAAGGAGATGGGTTAGGAAGGAAAGACATCATGCTTTGCTTTCCCAAAATTTCACCTTTTCTGAAAACATCACACACAGAGCTATGCAACAGCACTTATTTCTCTGAGGGGACATTTATTTACGCACCGTCAAACTGAGGTATTCTTCTTATTTCCTCATATGACTACTTGGTTTGGTTTTAAGAGTGACAAACACAATTGGGTATCAGGTCAAAGATAAAAAAAACCCAATTAAGCAACTCGACTCTTATTTTGAAATCAGAGTACAAACACAATTCAAATATGGCATTTTCACTTTGATTAAGCTGTGCCCTTAAGATTATGAAGTACACTTAAAAGGACATTTCACCAACTTTAGACAATAATTTCATTGTCTTCATAGGAAACAGAGGTTATTGTGTGAGAAAAGATCTTTGTACATTCTGTATTTCCAAAACAGGATGTTTAAAAAATGACCTAACTGCGATGAAGGGGCCATCTTTCAGCTCTCAAACTAAACACCGGGCAAAGTGTCGCCATCTAGCAGGTTGTGGGGAGAAACACTATTTTCCCATTGGACTCATTTTCAACAGCATATTAAAAACATTTATCGTCATATAAAAATATTCAATCTTAGCTTAAATTAAAATTAAACACTCCAGACATTATATTGCAGCAGCTTTTCATTTTGGGACAATACACTTAAAAAGATACAGACCTTTTTTATTTCCCCAAAAAATGCAGTGATGTCACATAAAACGCCTATGACATGCGCAGAGCTGGGTGCGAGAAACTTGAAATATTTTGGCTTGCTGCCCACAGTCGTGGACTTGACAGGCAGGAAAGCTTATTAAAGGGACACAGAATCTTCGTGCCTGTCTTGTGGGAAGTATACCAAGTGCTGCCAAATTCAGTCACCACAGGAACATATGCACAGCAAATTTTACCATGGGGGGTTGGGGGGGGGGGGGGGGCGGAGGCTGGGACCAGGCCATCTGTCATGTCATGGAAGAAACATAATGTGCTGAATAGGGACTATTTGATGTTGCATTTCACTTTACTTGGATACTATACATCCAAGAACCAAACGAAATACATTGATCAGAATCAGTTGGCACGAACTCTTATGTGGTGGTACTATATATATAGTACAGGACATGTGTACAGGACATTAAAATAGACCATGCTAGCTTTAATTAATAGTGTAATAGCGTAATTTATGTAAAAATGGTTTTCAAAAAATCAAACCACTAGTCCCACCCTAAGGAAATGTGACTATTTTTTGTCTTTCAAGTGAAATAAATTGAATATCTGAACCCACTAGCATTGTCCCCAGAGGTTTTAGATGAAGGGAGGAAATAAGGATGGATTACGACATTAGACAGACAGACTATTTCTGAGTCAAACTGGTGCTGTATGATACTTATACTCAACAAATCAGCTGGCCACAGCACAGGGACCCGTTTCATTCAACCTCACGAAAGGCTTTCATGCTCCCTAAAAAAATAAATCCACTCCTTCCTGCTCTATGTGGATGTTTATCTGTATTAAATGTGACAAGCTTCAAAAGAAACATTCATACAATGCATTTTTTCCCCCACAATGTAGCATTTTGTCCTGTCGGCAAAGAACACAGTTGGGCTGCTCACTTGTGGTACAGAAGCCTTGGTTGTTATTGGTCAACAAAACCCCATGTGGACTGTGTTTAATTCAGACAAGTCCATATGCTGTAGCCATGCTGTGATTGTCATCAGCTGTGACTTTTACTCGAGATGAAAACACTACTTAACACAACTACTACAGTAGGAATGGAGAGTTTACGAGTTTTGTAATGCAAGGATTACAATAAGCTTTTCTTTTACAATCTATTGGAGATGGGTGTGAAAAAGACTGAAGACTAGTCAGCACATTCTACAGCTTTAAAAGCACGTCCAGTGTGACACATACTTAAGTAGTTACACTGTGATGCAACTGTAAGATGGGAGTCTTATCTGACAAATTGCGGCGTACGCAGCGTACGTGTCCTTTGAGGGTCTAGTCTTCACTGAGGCACCTACAATATGCATTTGGAGGTAAATCTGAGCAAAATCGTTCACCTAAAATGCCACACATCAACAATGTACAATAGTGAGAGACAAGACAGTGCTACAAGAATGGTTATTTTTTTTAATCTATCGCCACCACCCCACCCCCCCTTATTAATGGACAGACAAAAAGTGAAAATATAATATATTCACATTCTGCACATGACTTCTGATTATTCTACTATGATTATAGAACAGTAGAGTATGTCAAAGATCATTAGTACTGTATATCTAACAATATTTAGGTTCTCACAGTTCAGAGTTATTCTCATTCATGTAATAGCTCCTTTTATGCTGAAGGCCAAATCAGGCTGTTTTAAATATACATCTAATGATACTGCAATAAACACTGCATGGCACGGGTAATGTGCAATCTATATTGGTTTTTCCTATTGAACGCAGCAGCAAATCACTGCTATATTCAAATAGCTCTCTGCACTACTTGGTAGACAAGATCAGTAACAAAAGTCACTTCACTCATGACACTCATTTAAAGAAATGTGTTGTACAGAATTCATCCAAAAGTAATAAGAAGTGATGATCGGCCTAATTCCGAGGTAGGTAATCCTGGCCCTAGAGTACCACGTAACATGTATGGTTCTCTCTGAGCCGCTATCCACATAATACTAGTAGTTGCAGGCCTTAATTAATGCAGGGAGAGCCTGTAGTCTAGTGGCTAAGACACATAACTGACACGCCTGAGGCTGGTGGTTCAAGCCCCAGTCCAGCCACAACAAGAACACCATTGCTGTTGAGCCCCTGAGCAAGGCCCCCAACCCCACATTGCTCCCAGGGGGGATCAGCCCTTGGTTAGCCTAATCAACTGTAAGTCACTTTGGATAAAAGTGTCGGCTAAATAACTATAATATAATAAAAAGGAAGGGAGTTCAAGGATGAGTCTCTCCCCTCCAAATATTTAAGCTCAGACACTTAATAATAAACCTGTAATCCATAGCTCAGACGTAACAAAAATCAGAAATGTCTCTGGCACCCCAGGATCAGGGCTACCTACCCATGGCCTGCTGTGGCACGCGCCACTTCGTGTGCCCTCTGGTCTCCACCTACGACACTTCCCCTGGCATAAGTGGCATTACCCAAAATCCGCAACCAATTTAATCAAAGTATATTTTACCTTTAAGAGATAGATGCCATATGACACCACATCAATGTGATTAAAATATGCTTTACCTTTATGAGGGAGGTGCACACAATTGCACCAGCGTTCACCATTGGATTGTGGGGTTTATCTGCAGACAAAAGAATGTAAAAAAAGAATGTGGCACATCAAATTCTTTGCAGCATGTATATTTTACACAAAAACATTACATTTACTAAGCATGAAACAAACCACCATACTGAAGGATGAATCTATGAAATTCTAATAGTGATGGCGTTTCAGAGATACATTTTTGCTATGGTTAGTCAGACCTCAGCCATAAAACACAAAGACTTTCTTTTGAATCTCTTTAAATGTTTTAGCCTTGATTACAGTCTTAGCTGCAAAAATGTTGAGCGATGCATTGCTTTTGTTTGCCCCATAAAATGGATATACAAGTCATAGCTATGAGGTGCGAAAGTGGCTTAGGAAGAGAGAGGCGGGGACACGATAGTCTTGAGAGAGTGCACCAACCCAGAGAGAGTGAACCAGCCCAGAGACAGCGTTCCAGCCCAGTGTGCACTCTCTCTGGGCTGGTACACTGTCTCTGGGTTGGTGCGCAAACAAGTTTCTGTTGGCCTGCGGCTGCGAATTCGCTGCTTAAAATTCACCAAAGTTGAACTCCATGCAAAGCGAAGATGCGAATTTGCTTTGCCACCGGAAGCGAATGTTTCATTTGCCCCTTTGCTCGCACAGAACGGAACGGGAGGCGAATATTCGCCAATATTAATTTCGCGCATGTGTGACCGTGTCCTAAATCAGACAACAGCGTAGAAAACATCCTTGGGCAAAAATAGGGGAATGTTTGCTTCACAAGCTTGAACCCTGACATCTTATGTCTTACAATCTAAGCACTGCATCTCACTCCGTGTTGGCAAGAACAGGACAGTGCTGTGGAGAACGTTATGTGCTATGTTTGCGTGCTTTAACTAGAGTAACCAAAGAAGTATTCATGGAACCACAGCACTTCCTGTCATCACCTAATCTTTTTATGTAACAACAAAATGGAAAAAAACTGAACAAAACACATTTGCCTCGACAAGGTTGTCAGAATCCATTACATAACATGACAGAAGGACAGAGTAGATTACTGCAAGGGCAAAACCTGCAATCTACAACTACACCTACAAATAGAGATTATTTCTGTGACTCACACATCGGAGATTATATGAACTGTAAGAATGTTAACTCTTGCATTTTTGTTGTCAAAATTATATACAAATTTGTAATAGTCCAACATAGTGGACAAAATCTCATCCACAGAATTTTTTAATTAATATCCTGTATTTTTGTTTATTATCACACAATAATTGTAGTCCTTTTCTTTATTGAAGTTCAAACTACTGTGATATTATGGTATAAAAACAAGTTCTTACAGAGACAAGGGCCAGGCTAAAATTTGAGTAGTTCTCTTCCAATAATTTCACAATTAAGAGAACGACTAAAATTTGCTACTTAAATTCAAGTTAAATGGATGTAAGTACACACATAGTACTGCCATGGTGGTGGAAATAAAACTGAAGTGAGTTAGCTGAATTTTGTACCAAAGTGCCCTCCAAAGGTATGCTCGTCAGTCTGTGTACTTATACCCTGCTTGTTCTTGTGTTTGTTGTGAGTTTGCATCAGTGATTTCTCCAGTGCGCGCAACAAGTCTTTTTCCTGTGTCTGTTCTGTCTGGCTGTTGTGACTTCTGCCTGTTCCGTTTTGTGATTTTTGGATTTTGATTTTGCCTTATTGCTGTGTCTTCCTGGTTATTTGATTTTCCCTGCCCAATTCTTGACTTTGCCTTGTGGACTGTGTCTTCCTGGTTTTGACCTCCGTCTGGCTTTGACCTTGATTTTTGTATTTTTGTACTTCTTAATACACTTTGGTTTATTATTATACTCTGTCTGTACCTTATTCGTTTTCCAAGTCCTGAAAAATAGTACATAGCGCATATGATTGCCAAAATATTTCCCAAGATGTGTACATGGATACTGCATGGTATAGTGTATTCTTACTGGTTTTTATATTCAATACATCTGAACCTTACATTTGATAAAACAAAACTGTGGGGACTGTAATGTTGGTGAGGAAAAAAAATCCGACCGTCAGCCCAGACAGTTTTCTGGCCAACTTCCTGGATTTTCAGTCCCTATCAGCATTATGCTACTGGAATCCGGATTAAATTTAACTCTTGTTTGTCTGAACAGTTTATGCCCTTAAAGAGACCAGGTGCATCTTATTAAATCCCTGCACTGGTAATCTGTATGTTCTAGATAAAGAACAAATTCAGAAACTAGGATATGAAAACATTCCCAATGAATGTCCATTAAATTAAAACTGTCTAAAATGTCACAATATTTCACAATACATTTTTCATACAGCGTCACTGATTTATGGACACGGATAAGACAAAAACTTAAAATATTCACACAGTACTATACCGCGCATATGCTTCAAACTACTGTAGCTGGAAATGTTGGCAGAAAAATAATTAAAATGAAAAAATAACTTGAAGCGTTTACAGAGAAGGCAGCTTCAACATTTTTTAAATCAGACAGTAAAGCTGAAAAACCAGAAATGAAATAATATAAAACCCCATGGGGAATGACCAGCGGCCTTTAGAGACTAATCCTCACCATCCTCATTCAGGAACAGTTTGTTGAATCGTAAGCCGCTGGGCTCCTTTCCAATGAACCTGTGCACGTACTCTGTGCCGTGGTCATGCACAGCGATGGCATACTTCAGAGGCTTAACACATGACTGCAGGCAGAATGGGACTTTGGTGTCACCAACAGTGTGCCTGCCAGGGGGAAGAAAACCGCTGTCAAAATGTTTTTCGTAGTAAATTAACACAAGGCAAAAAGATACAAATGAAATTGAGCTATCTAAGTGACAGACAATGCTCCTCTGTTGAGAGTCCTGTACTCTATGCCAGACACTGAAAACGCTAAATTATTGTTGCGTCCACAAAAACAGACAGACATGTTATTTTATTAGACTGCTGTGGTTTGTAACCTGACTGTGGCAGTTTAATGGCAAAAAACTCTGAGCTGAACTCGCCATGTTGCATGTTACAACACTGCAGTTATATAAAACTGACCCACAAAGGATGTCAACAGTAACTGCCACATGTTATGATGTTAGCGTCATAACAAATGTTGATGGAACTAAAAGGTTGGTGTATGTTTGTGTATTTTAGATTGAAGGAGGGGTGAGAGTTGGATATAAGACAAGGGCAGATCTCCGATACACCAGCTGATTATCATTATAAAGAATAGAAAAGGCAGATAGAATAATTAAATTATTAAATAAGGTAAATTAGCTAGCTATCTACTCTGTGTTGATATAAGAGCTAGAATGCACATTGACTGGTTGTAGAATTAATTAACTTCTGTCACCTTCACTGAGACAATGTTGATAATCTGAAGTTCAATATTGAGCATTGATTGCCGACCCTGATTCTGGAGTAAACCTGGAAATGCTGCTTTTTTATTACAACGTTAAGTGTAATACCTGACGCATAAAAAGCTGTTTGTTGTATTTAAATAGACACTCATACTTTCAGTTCGGTAATGAGTTATCCTCTTATCGACACTTTGCAACAGAAGAGAAACGAATTCATCGTACAAAGAAAGACTTCTGATCAGATAAGCTATTGACTTTTGGTGTGTGCTTTGGCAAATACTTCCTACAATGATATATTCTAATAATTAAAGCTCTTTACTCTCTTTCTAAATCCGTTTCCTCTCAGCTCAGTTTACCTCTGTCCATCCACTGTACACAGGGACACTGCCCATAGATCAGGGCTGAATTTGGCAAGCTGGGGAATATAGTCAGCAACCTGAGAAAAAGACCAGAAAAATTACAGCATTAACGACACCAAATCCTCATTCAGCATACAACATTGAGCAGACTGCTTCCTACATACCTGTCCTCCAGACAGCTTTTTGGCACTCTCGTACAGCTCATCAATGTGGGAGGCAAAGGACAGGAAGTCTGGAACCACAAACTTTTTCCGGAATGCCTGGGTCAACAGCACGATGTTGCTCTGGACACACCTGCAGCGAGACAGGACGTTGGTGAGGAGTATGGCCATGCACTTCTAGACACCTGCCAATAGGGGGTGTGACATGCACAACTGCAAGGTCATGAAGAGGAACTAGAAGAGCCAAAGTAATTCAATCTCTGCAGGACCTTATTGGTTTAGATTACGGAAAGTGACTACTAAATAGAAGTCAAAGAATGTTGAATCAGGAAAAGTGGTTTAAATGTCATACATGGACAAAAAAGCCATGTAAGGAATATCATTTGTGACAGATAAATACAACACTAAATATCAACAAGATGGGTCACAAAAAATAGTTCACCTAAACACTGGTTGCACAAATCTGTTTTATTAGGCCAGCTAGAATGCAAAATAGCAGGATACAATTAAAAATAACAAACTAACAAACTTATTTGAATAAAACATATCATTCAAATAAAACATGCTTTAGAATAAATGAACCTCTGACATGACATTACAAGTCACACTACAGCAGACTTACAATACAACCTTGACTAAAAGACCAGAATTACACAAACACATGCAGTACAATGTATTACTTGCATTCTGTATATGCCTCTCATTAAACAATAAGGAGTGGCATATAAGATGCATTGGAGATGTCCAAGGGATTCACGGCAAGACAATCTCTTTGCTGGAGTCCTTTTCCATTCAAGGTTAACTCAGAATGTCACAATAATTGTCACAACAATCTATTATTGTGCCTTACATACAGTAGCCATCAATTTACGCAACCGCCAACAAGATTGACACCTCAAACCTTGGCCTGCTTCCCTATACAGTAAATACAAACATGGACTACCTTTTTTTGCAAACAAAGGAAACCAATTAATCAAGTGATAGGTGGGCTGTTAATAAGAACAAGGGTGGGTGACGCAAGTCTCTGACATGGCTTCTGTTGGAGCAAAATACACAGGTTTGTTCATGAGCATCTAAGTGAATCATCACCACAACTGCTTCCAATAAACAAGAAACGAGCAACATGTTTAAAGCTGTCATGTCACTTATGTTTCTGCTTATTTGAGCGTATTGTGTGCAGGTAACACACCATGAGAGAGACAGAGGCAGGGAGCAATGAAAAGAGAGAACTGAAGCATTATAGAGGGGGATAAAAGCTACTTAATCACTGTTGCCAAAAACTACCTATTCTGAATACAATTTTTTATCAGTGTGATGATTGCCTTGCTTAATATAAAGTTCTATATTTACAATTAACTAGTAATTTTGTGTCAGCTCATTGAAAACAAATTGATAAATTTGACAATTATGACACTGCCAGTGATACAGGCAATAGGAAACCAAGCATTTCTGTTGAGGTATTGTATGAGCAGGAAGCCACACAAGTCACCTACTAATTTTGATGAGTACTTACTTTTTGAAAAGGTGTCGGTCTAGCATGACTCCATCTGTGGTGGACTTCAGGGTGACCTTTAGCATCTCCATGCATTCCCTCAACCTGGGGTCACCTGTTCGCAGCCCAGTGGCCTTCAGCGCCTGCACAACCATCAGGTAATTATGGGTAAAAAAGATTCTTTTATGATGGAGTCAAACTAAGGGCCTGTTTGCTCCCCATCTCCAAATACGTGACTAGGTATTCAGACAGAATCATACAGACAGACATTGCAGAAAACATTACTGGCTTAATGGTGAAGACTGCTGGGGAGGCTGTGTACGGCTCACCGTGACAAACTTGTGAGCAGGGATTTTTTCCTGGCCCTCCGCAATGGTGTAGAACAGCAGGTCCTCCAGACTGGGTAAGATGCCCGCTTTCCTTCTCCTGGGGAATATAAAACAGCAGGGAATGAGAACTGCCGACAATAAACCAACCTAGAAACCAACATTAACTGCAGCAAGGCAACAGAGCTGTTCTATCAGCAGCAGCTATAAGAAATTATCATGGCATGTTCTATTGCTATGGCTTTGCGAAATTCATTTCAGCACTGCAAGCAAGCAGGATATCTTTTGATTAGCTGCTGGCTTAGGACTAGTTTCCATATGGAACAAAACATATAACTATAAAATCTGACAATACATAATTTGCCAGTTTCTACACTTGAGAATGTTTCATTCTTTACACTGGTCAATCAACATACATATTCTTCTCACACATACAGACAGGGAATGAAGTTACTGGGCCCATACTGTTGTTTGAAAATTATTTTTACGTTCACTTTGAGAATGCTTGTCCATAAATGTATTTCTATCATTTATCGATTTTTGTTCTTGTAATATTTTCATTGTTACAGGTTTGTAGACATTGGAATTCATTTGAATTGAAATAATTTTATCATTTCCATATACAGGCCAATACACTGGAGAGACACAGAGTGTCTTCCTGTGCTGTGACTGCCACCATTTACTGATTGACAGGATATAATTCAGGTTCAATTGCAGTTTTGCTTAAGAGAGGTGAGTTAGTGACTTAAAAGGAGAAAAGGACAGCCCTCGCCCCTTAATTAAGATCCCTCCACATGTTTGCTTGAATTTGGCACACTCTTAGAAAAAAGGGTTCTTTTAGGGTTCTTAAAAGGGTCTTCATTTGTCCTGCCAGGGGAACCATACATTTTCTTATTCAATATTAATATCACTCAAGGATTCTCTGACGAACCTTATTCTGAGGGTTATATAAAGAACACCTTAAACATCTCAAGGCCAGATTTACTAAGGAATAGTTGCAGTGGAAAAATATTTGCTATATAGCGACTGATTTGCAGTTGCAAATAACAGAATATTAATGACCGATTTACTAAGACTAGCTTCAATCACGCAATCAAAAAAATGTAACGCCCTCAGGTCAGATATGGTAATATTTACGCATCCAGATAACAAGGCACTGGGTGATGAATATGGAGAAACCAGGGAACCACGAGTAAAATAAAACTTAAACTGATCAGGTAAAAGACATAACGGCCAATGAGGCACAGCTTCATAATGCCGTATTACAGCATAGCAATTAAACACCAACTGAGAGAAGAACGTTTTGGAGTGACATCATCAAAATGAACGTATTTTGGTATAGTCTGACAAAACGAACAGTAGAGGAAGGAAAGAAAATGTGGCATGATGTTAGGTGGCTTACAAAAATCTTTCCTACAACATAATACTGGCAAAAGACAGCTGGTGGTCCGACAACGGAAAGAATATTAATACCGATCGGTCCAAGGTTATTACAACAAGCTCACACATTCCACTTATTCTACTCTCTCCATTTATGTAGATGGATCTACTCCGGAAAATTAAGCTGCGATGACTTGAATCACTGTACTTTGCAACAATATAATATTTGTGATTATTTCTTTTGAGACACACACAACCTGGACGTTCATTACATATTTGTTTTCTATTTCTGAACACTTGTTCATTGTGTAATGGACCCACGTAACTATACTTTTAAAAGATCCAGACACAAGGACATATACAGTTAACAGTAGCTTCACCACAGCGGAAAGCGTGTATAATATCTGGGTGCATGGCTCAAGTTCCTCCGGTGGTTCGATTATCCTGTTACTGTGTAACGTATATCGCGTCAGTATTGTTCAGTTAACTGGTAGAGGGTAATCGTTGGATGGAAGACCATCCCTTTTGTTATTTGGTTTTGCCTTTGCTGTATCTTCTTCTGGTTCTGATGACTGCTATGTGTGGGGGAGAGATCAGCTTATTAACATGCCTTCTATAATGTGCGAGCTATAGTCTGTATTACTGCAAAATGTCCGACTGCTTTAAGAGGTCGTAAAAATGAGGGAGTCACAATTACTACAACGTATAGTAAATCAGATGGAAGACTTAATTGGCCTGTTTTGCAAAATCTCCACCCTGATTTAGCGCCTTCACCCCAAATATACATATACATGAACAGATTTTACTATGGATCAAGAGGAAACTCACAAAGTGACGCAGTTGCTGTAAATTTAATCTTATTAGCAATTTTTCACCCACTGCAATCATAGCATGTTAATACCGCAAATTAATAATAGATGTTTTACCGGCTGCTTTTACGCCACAAGAGCAGACGCAATCCTTCAGCAGATCTGGCCTTAAGTATCTAATGACAATCCTTATGGGTTCCTCCATAAAGACAAATTAAAACCTTTAAGGGAACTACAAATAACGTTTTCTTCTAAGAGTACAGAGCTCACCAAGAATTGCATTATACCTTTTACACAGGGAAATGACTACAACATTTTTACTCGCTTAGTTACAATGTGAGAGATTCAGAAATGACCCAGAGATTCAGAGTGCACCAAGTGTGACAATTATTTTATGGACACAGTTAAAGGAGACAAACTGATTGAGACGAATATGTGAGGAATTTGCCTGTCTGAGTTGGTTGAACTCATTTGATTTTTGAAATTGGCAGGTTATCAGGCTATCATCAAAGATAACAGTGTGGGTACCATGACTAAATGAGCAACTGTTGCTCTCTTAAACAAAGAAAGGCTGAAAAGAAATAAAAACTAATTCAAACATATAACACATTACAACAAATATAAGCCCTCAACTTTTAATCATAAATTTAATACTCAGGAGTTACTGAACCAAAAAGTTCTAGCAAGAAAGAACAAGAACACACTTGGATTGTTACCAAAATATAATAAACAGCATACTGTACTTAGACTGAATTTGAGCCACACAACGGATGGAATTGTTAAATAATGGAATAATCAGCCCAAAATGTAGCTGTCAAAACTGGCTTTTCATGACAAACAGATGAGCCAAGTTTATTTAACTGGAAATAAATGATTTCCAATGACCTGTTAGTCTGTTTAGTGAAATACAGTATAAGTGATTTGGATTTGGTGGCTTTCAGACATCAACGTAATATGCAGCACTGTGCAAAAGACTTCGGCACCCTAGATATTTTTTCATGTAAATTTTGTTTTAGGTGTTCTTTTTTTCTGCTGTATTCCAAACATGAATTTTCAAATAATAAAGTAATGAATAAAATAATCAAAAAACCGAACAACAGTG
This sequence comes from Albula glossodonta, assembly GCA_019788955.1. Taxonomy (NCBI): domain Eukaryota; kingdom Metazoa; phylum Chordata; class Actinopteri; order Albuliformes; family Albulidae; genus Albula; species Albula glossodonta. The sequence continues at coordinate 19,958,734 of JAFBMS010000010.1, forward strand.
TACCTAACAGACTTCATGCAGTTTTAAAGGCAAAGAGTGGTCACACCAAATATTGATTCAATTTAGTTTTTTTACTGTTTACTTCTCTTTATAGTATTTTTCCATTTCTATAAACTTTTAATTTCATTCTTTTGAAAGCAAGTTCGCTGTACCGTATGTTTTGATGCACCAAAGACGTTTGCACAGTACTGTAAGGGTCACTGACAGGGAGACTGACAAACAGACCCCTGGCTTTGCAACAACACTTCCCAGCAGAGGCCAGTGTTCCCAGCATAGTGTTGGATAGGAAAAGGAATGCCATTTTTAAAAACATTTCTAAACCATTTTCTTTAGCTGAAATTGAACAAAATACATATATTTTTGAATCGCCACTTAAATGTATTGGTTATTTTAAAAAACCTATAATTTCTATGGGTTTTCTCTGTCTCTGGAATCATTCCCGCATAACTGACATTGGAGAGGGTGACTAGTCTAGACAGGGACTATGGGATACCTAGGAGGTTGAGTCAAGCAACATTGCTCAAGGGGTGTGTGGGGGGGGGGGGGGGGGGGGGAGGATTGGGGGTGGGCTTTCTTTGGTAAAAGAATTGTCAGCTACAAGCCTCAGAGTCAATACTAAAGCAACAGTTCTTTAAAAGAAAAAATACTTACACAAACGTAAAGCAAGCACATGAGTGAAAAAGAGAAAAAAACATGCAGTACATAAGTGACATTTTAAAATTTAAAAAATCTGTTCAGGCTTTTCATTAACATACAAGTAAAAATATAATTACAAAGACCAAACCCTTGCAATAACACTGCCCATACCGTGGCAGAATAATATATGACTTGTTTATTAATTACACAAAGGATTCGCACAAATTTCGTGAGCCTCGAATGGTAAAAGGCCATTGTAGTTTTCTTTCAGTATATCTGTAAGACCTCACCTTCATATGATCTCAGAGCTTGTTTCATGAACAGTGCAAGTGAACAGCCAAATTCCACCATTAAAATTTACGAATAACAACCTACCTTCACAAGTCAGTATTTTTATGTATTAACATGAATACATCTATGCACACTCCTCCTCTAAGCTTGGTTCTTAACGGAACTTTTATTATTATAATTATTACAGGAAAGACATCATATATTTGCATATAAATGCTGATCTCCAATAACCAACTGGTCAATAATGTTTTTGGTTATACTATAAATTGATGCCACTGATATTGTAGACTCAGTATCTTCAATCTCAAGGTTTTCACTTCCATCTTGTTGTTTAACACAAGCATTTAGACATCAAAACTTATTCACTATACAGCTTCACTGGCTTCATTACTTGGTTATTCCCCATCACTATGTTTCAACGATTGAAGTCCATTGCTTCTTGTCCAATTCAGGAATTCCTTCGGTAAACTAAAAAAGAAACATTGTCTCCATTGTAATTTCACATAAAACAAAGTCTGTTAAGGAGAAGGAACAGTTAATTCCATCAAAGACCCTCCTGATTCTTTAAGTGACATTCCTCCCTTTTTCTACCAGCACTCGCACACATGCAAGCACGCACGTGCACCTACACACAGACCTGGGTCAAATACAGATACCATTTGAAAAAATTTTATTCGAAACGTTGGTTTTGTGTACTTGAATTACTTGCAAATGAAGTGGGCCAAACAAATTACTTCTGAAGTTCAAATTACTTACCAAATACTATTTAAAGAAATAAATGCCATATTGAAATATGAATACTATTTTGTAAATGAAATTCGAAATAAAATTTTACATATATTTCTGTGGAACATGTGCTCAGCATCAGTCGTCATGTTTTTAGACCAGACTACTACTCACTTTCAGATAAAATCAATGTAAACTCTTTCTTTTTACCTGCTTTTCACATTTTCAGCCCTGTCCTCATCTCCATCCGCTGAAAAGCAGTGCCATTTGCATGTGGCATTCATAGTAACCACCAAACAAAAATAGTAGTGGGAGGATGAAATAATGATATAAATACATGTCCTTGAAATTATTTAGATATGTAGAAAATAATTTATAAAAGTAAAAAAGGCACCAGATGCTGTGGTCGGTTACATCACCAGCATAGTCACAGTTTACAAGCAGTATACCTACAAGATGTGTTTGCACAACAGTACAAAGCATTACAATCATGCCGTGTCTCTGTTTTTAATAACCGTGTCCTGAAAAAGTGCAAGATGCTGGCTAGCAAGCTGCTGACTTTGGAACTGTGATTATTTACTAGCGAGGTGCTGCAGTCCACTCATCCCAATAGCCAATGACGGAACATTATGAATGTGAATGACTAAGTGCAATTAAGGGTGCTTTCCACAACTGGAGTGTTAAGTTTAGCGTTTACTCCCTTGCTGTGATTCCTTGGGATAGGTAAGAATGTCCTAATTGAATCCTGGTGCGAACCAAACATTCAATTGAAAGAGGTGGTCTTCCAAGAGAACTCTTAAGTTTTTAGTTTCGAGATAGAAAGCCAACCAAACCAACGATATTCATTGTGGGATTAAAATGGCGAATAGTGGTGATAAGGATTTAATTTATATTAGCTGTGCGCTTTGCTAAACAAAAATGAGCAGTAATTTCAAATCTCAGCTGTGTGGTTTTTAATACTGTCCTAAAAATAGTTCATGTTTTCGTTTGATGCGATATGGGATCGTTCACAGCTGGTGCCGGTGCCATACTTGCTAAAAAAAGGTTAAAATTACACTAGCATCTCTAAGTAAAAACATTGATCTACAATCAGTTTAGCCTCTTGAGTCGCACTTACAACTGGGTAGGCAGGCAATGGTGGTTGGATGTCAGTGGTGTCAATCGCGAAGGGAGGATCACCTTCCTCGAAGCATCAAATTACGTTCCCTGGCCAATCACAGGCCGAGAGAGAAAAAAATGGAATGCATTGAGTTAATAAGACTGCTCCATCCCCCTACAGAGGACAAGCTGTGCTGTACCTCATCCAAAGGAGTTGAGGGGTCACTATTGGGGCGTTTTGATTTTTCAGGGTTGAAATAAAGGAATATTGTACACTAGAGCTTTTAGGAATGTAAAAGTGGTTTTTATTCATGACAGCAACATTACATTTTTATTTTAGTCTTCCTCTTTCCTCTCAAACAATAGGGGAGGGGCACCCTCCCTTACCTCTATGGACCAGAATACTCTGACCCACATATATAATACATTAAGAAGACAACATAATCCCATCAATGTCACCTCCATTGACAGGCTCCTAAGTTGTCACTCCTGTCCTCAAAACAGCACCTCCCAATCTCTCTCTTCACTTACTTTCTCGTTATTGTACTTTAAAATAACGCCACTAAGGATATGCACTGAATTCACTCTGTTGCTTTGGACATAACTAACAGGATTTGTTTTTTTTTTCCTGGCAGCTTGTTCACGCAAAGGGGCTGTGTGTGTGCGTTGGACATGGTGACTGTCAGATTTCCAGCCAAACGTATCTGGCAACACCAGAAAATGTTACCTACATGGGTGTAGGTAACATCGAGTTAAGTTAAACAGAAAAATACCTCTTCATAACAATCTAAAGGTGATCCAGATCTCTTAACTAGATTACACACAAATCAGGCGTATGTGTATTTTTTTTATTTTTTTATTTTAACCCTGATTTTTTCCCCAATTTTGCCAACCCAAACTCAGCTGAACTAGTTGACCTCACTGCAGCACCCGCTCTGTCGGCTTCAGGGGGGGGAGGCTGAACATGTGACTCCTCCGATTCACATGACAACAATCTCGCTTCTTATACACACGCAGCAGCCACACTACTAGTTGCGCACTGCCCCCGACCTCAGGACTCCCAGGCGAACGTCTTACCCTGTGAGCCACCCGGAGGCCCTGTATGTGTATTTTTTTTTAAATCTCCAGACTCTTTATGTTGGCACAGTCCATGCTTCTATCTTTCCACACTTCCATCTTCTATATTATAAATCAAAAGGAGAAAGGTCCTGAGGGGGTAGTTCTGGCCTACATCACAGTCCATTCTCGAACCCCTTAAGATATGTATGATCTTGACTGTTCCCTTCCCAGCTGGCACATTTCCAATGTAAACCACAGACACCAGTGAGATGAAATGCCATTTTCAAAATTAGTATTGCAAAACGAAAGCACTTTGTTATTCATTATTGATCACTCTTTCTTTGCCCAAACTCTCAGTGATCACTCTCTTTGTCCCACTCTCTATCTCCCACTCTTTCCACAACTCCTCCTTCCTCTCTCTCCTGTTGTGACTTTGTACTGGATGCCAAGGTAATGCCAGGTATTTAAGGACAGAAGAAGCATCAAATTATAGTTTATACTCACCTTTTTGTAATTGGGATCTTCATAAGTGAACTGGGAAAAATGACCCAACGGTCAAAAACTCTCATTTACAAATGTACAAACAGCCAACTCCGAGAATCTTTACATTCACATGTTTTAGAGGTATGAGTGGTCAGTTTCTGAGCAACGCGCTGCTGTTGTATGCCAAAACGAAGCTTTTCATCTGAAATGTTTACGGTTCCCATATGGTCATTTAAATGTAAATCATCAAGGAATTCCTGGGTACCAGCAAAATGAATATGCAAACATCATATACGAGGCAGAAATTCATTACGAAATGATATATAAACATGAGGGGGTGGGCAGGAGTTCATTATATAATGTGAAAACACAGAACTGTCAGCTTGCATTAATGAACCCAAAGAGAATGAGAAGTTTTGCACAGATAGATGGTGTCATTGAGGGAGCAAATAGCATTTCAGACAGACAGACGTGGCTGTATTGCTTTTGCACAGGTAAAGTTAAATCCCTAATCTGTCAAGAAGCTATCTAATTTTCTTCTTGTCCACAGCCACTGCGAGTGAACTTGTTTTGTTCAAGAAACTCATTCTTCCGACGTGGATGTGAACTTTTGGACTAACCAATGGGGCGATCGAATATTGTTTGGTCATGGAAGCAACAGATATGCTGGTGTTGCAATTTGTTTCCCAGTGATATCATCACACACAGGGCCGATGGCGAGGGTCAATGGTTAATGGTGGTTTTAAAGGCTGAAAGTCATTTTTTCATATTAGTTACATTACATTATTACATTACACAGTTATTTAGCTGACGCTTTTATCCAAAGCGACTTACAGTTGATTAGACTAACCAAGGACCAATTATAACACAAATGCCCAAAACAAACGTTTGACAATATCTGTCAGATATGATCTGTCAGTTAATGGTCTGTCAGAGCTCAAATTGCTTTACCACACAGACCTCATTTTAATGGGAGGTTATTAGAATATGACATCTGATGAACTGAAAGATAAGTGGCCCTCTAAATTTGACAGTTATCACTATTATCACACAATTGGAGAATTTATTAGTAAAAATTCCCAAGTAGACATATGGAGAAGTTTAAATCCAAGAAAAAGACAATATTCCTGGTTTAAACCTAATGGTACCTACAAATCACTTGACTACTGGCTTGCTGCTGATCCACTCATGGAATTTGTCTCGGACATTTCAACTTCCAAAGCCCCATTAACTGATGACCATATTTTAGAAATGAAACGAAGTTCTGTTATGAAAACAGAGCAAAACAAAGGCTACTGGAAATTTGACTCCAATTTGTTAAAAAAAATGAGGAATACTGTGCAAAGATAAAAGAAATTATAACTGAAATGGAGGGTTCAGAGACCATAGACAGTTTTGGTAACAAATGGGAATTTGTAAAATATAAAGTAAGAGAATTTTCAATAAAATTCTGTAAGGAACTCATTAAGGTAAAAAGGAAAGAAGAAAGTAACTCATGAAATCAGTCAGTGCTGCTCAAAAGCAGAATTGCGTAGTGAGGATAAGAGAAACTAATGACACTGTAATCCACATTAGAAGATATGTATCTTCTAAAAGCTCAGGGTGCGTTTGTGAGATCAACAGCAAAGTGGATAGAGGAAGGAGAAAAGAATATTTTGTACTTCAGTAACTTGGAGAAGAGAAGACAGGGCAGTAACAAGGAGAAAAAGGGCAGTAACAATCTTACTGATAAATGGAGTAGAATGTAAGGATATTAGAACCATTGACAAGGAAGTTTTCACTTTTATTTCTGGATTTTTACAAAGCATTTGATTTGGTGGAGCATCCCTTCATATTAGAAGCTTTAAATTATTTTGGTTTTGGACAGAAATTTATCATTTTAATTGGTATGTCATACAATGGTATCAATAGTTGTGTTGCTTCGGCACCTGTACAAGATTTTGCAATCGGGAGGGGCATTAGACAATGTTGTAAGAGCTCACCATTATTATTTATATTGGTTGCTGTGGTGAATTTCCGCATATCATTAATTATTTTCCTCTTTGTGAGTTTTCTGTACGCCATGTCCCCTTTTCGGCGACCTGCTATTTTTGGCTTCTTTAGTGCTGCATTCTGGCAGGGCAGGGTGTAGCAAGTTAGCTAACTGAATTGATCATAAACTGCTCCTGAATTGTAACATTGTTAAATTATGCCTTGAGAAATTGTAATAACTTGATACTGGTTTGGGGTGGTTTGGGGGGGGACTTAATGCTGAGTAGACTGTGGTGACTTAAAAACGGACTTGAGAGCGTGGAGGGAAGACTCGAATTGGCATTCATGACCCGGCTCCAACACTGGTTTGTGATCTGTTAAAAACTACCTCATTAATGTGCAAGCACCTGCTGTGTACAGCTGCAGTCTTCAGTATAGGTGCGTCAGTAATTCACTGGAGAGAGGTATATCTTCCTGAAGCTCATGAAAAATATTGTGGCTGCTTCTTCTTCTCTAATAAATATTTAAAAGCTGCAGTAGCGCAGAGACGCGTATACGTATACATGCTCAAGGTCGGGTAGCCACAGCCAGACGCTTTGGCTTACACATGGCTTTAGAGACTGCCGGTTTCCCGGTGCATTGGAGAATGAACCAGGACAACTGTCCTGATGCACCAGGTGCTGAAACATGAGTATGAGAGTGAGCAGGAAGTCAGCTTTTCCACCATTAAATTCTTTCTGCCGCTCCCTGTCTCACCTAACCACTCACGTATACGATTTCCCCACATCATTCACACTTCTGATTGTTGAAGCAAAACTGCTCCAGGCAGACCAGCACAGAGTGAGGTTTGCTCCCCAGAGACAACATCACTGAAGCAGACTTTAAAATAGCCCCAGTGGTGTCTGAGTGGGGAACGGAAGGAGGCGAGGTTCAGTTTGATGAAGCTGACACCTGCAAAACCAAGCCAACGCTGCGGTCTCTTTGGTTGTTATGGCGACACTGGAATGGGGTCCTGTAAGAGGGCTTGATCTCAGTCAGCAGTTAGCCCTGCATCCAAACCGAATATCAATCCCACACATTCACAATCACTCACACAGTCCTACATGACAGCTGTACATCAGTGTACAGTTTACTCAGAAACTGATTGGTGCAAAGTAGCATGGTCCCGGTCCTAGTGACAGGATGTAAAACAAATTTGAAGCCATGGAGAAATGAAGTCCATCTTTAATATAAAAGGTTATATTGGGCATCAGAAGCAGAATAGGGGTGTAGAAGTAAGGTGTTCAGTATAATGACACACTGTTACTATATACTATATTGAAAATCTTCCTTAATTGGAAAGAGAGCAGGCCAAGCTTGTTTCCAACACCTGCTCCTTACCAACTCGTTCAGGAAAAAGTCTCAGGACTGAGAAAGCTGCATCAAGATCTTGTAAAACCAATGAGCATATTTCAGTTTTTAACGACTTCCAAACAGTTTCAAGAGTTTGGCTTACAGAGTTCGTAAGAGCCTTAGTTTGCCCCCTGCATTATGGCATTACATGTGACAATATTTACGGAAGAACTGTGTAATACAATGACTCAATCTCTAATGAAGTACTTCAAGCCTTATTGTATGGCTCTGGTTATGATCTTATTGTCAGCCTCACAAGATAAAACATACAGCATCTGGTCAACTCCCCGCTTCTTAGATTTTAACTCTTCGGAATTAAAACACAAACATCCACAGCAGACGTTTAGAAATTATAGGGCGCCTGTGGTTTTAAACAGAAGGTAACACTATACTCTCATACTTATATTGGGTCCAGTAATGTACGACCACGCGCAACTGAGAACTGGGCGATTCGGCGTGTTAAACAACCAGTGATTGTTTATATATCCTGTTATACTATAGGGGTTTCACTGATAGTACGCGGTGCATGTGGCTTGTTTCATGACACAAACGCAATTGCATCAGAGAGGGGTTTGTGCTCCAGGGCGTAAAGGCCGGCTCATATCGCAGACTGAAAAGCCATGCTGTGATGCACTGTATTTGATATGTAGACTACATACACCCACCGATCGTGAGAGAATATGACCTGGAATACGTGTGATCTCATCCACAGCGATTGGATAAAGTCTTCCAGAGAATACATCTGTACAACAGAAAAGTCGTGACGATGACTCAACTCCTGGGTGTTATGCCAACCCGCAGTGCTTTTACGTGTTTTTCTCTTATAGGCTTACATTTTTTATACAAAGAATTCATTTTTCCAGTTTCAAAGAACATAGTTATTACCGCTCGTAGATGCTATGGATGGATGGCTTTCCCACCGGTACGTGTCATGTGTCTAAAAAAAAATACCCACGATCTCTGAGAAAGCACGATAAACCAAACATTTCAAAAGCTGCCAGTCAGATCTTGAGATCAAAAGAGATCAAACTCATAACGGCCCAGACTTCCAGAAAAAAAAATATGTGGTATGGTAATAGTGATTTACCTGACTGGGTTTAGTTATAGATAATCGTATTATTATTAGGATTATTCCTCTAGACTCGCAAGTGGCTACATAGGTGGTTTGATCGCGATCACTAGCGGTTTGTATTATTTAAATGATAAAATGTTCTTTCAAACATAAAAGCAACGCATTTTCCTCCAAGGCATCCAAATGATGGTTAGAAGGTAACCGATGAACCAGCAATTATGTGACGCTACACTGTATAGCTACCTACAGAGGTACTCTGTTTCCTAGCATCAATTCCGTGCTGGATTCTACAATGTTTGCTACGCACTCCAGTTCGATTGCAATACATTTACACCCGTCGTCATTTACTTGGACTATGCACATAAATACTATCATTAGCTTACATTCACCACGAGATTTCTCTTGCTTGTGGACAGCAGTACTTACTTCTCTGCCAGTGCCTCTTTGCTGATTTCATCCTTTTTCGTTTGTTCAGTCGCCGCTACAGCGCCCTCGGTCTTCGTACAGAAAGATCTGACCTCCGTGGAAGGGTACAGTGACGGTCGATATTCGCCGGCATGGAAGGTCCTCAATTTAGATAACACTCTGACATCGTGACAGCCGGACCTCAAACCGTAAAATTCTGTAGATGACGTTTTAATTTTTGCAATACCTGTCAAAGAACGCTTAAGACTGGATTGAAACAACTCCTTTAGCACTGTTGGGGCCCTAAACTGTAACATTTCAATCCTGTCAAGCTAATTGAACGAAGTTTTTGCTCTTGATAAACCTGGATTATTAAATCTAACAGCGTAATCTATGTATCTTGCGTGATGTGGCCACCCAACCGCACACAGCGTTATAATGATTCCTTAGCGAATCGTTGCTGTCCAGTGGAAAAAACACTTTCGTCCGCATCTCTCATGAATCCTATTCGTACAAGATACCGCTAGTTTGTCTGATCAGCATTCCGATTGGTTTAATGTTGTGTCATTCATGTACTAGAGCATCATTTCGTACCAGCAAATCACAGCTTGTATGTTGTGGCGAAAATGTTTCACGTCAATCGCAAAAACAATCATGACGGACAGATTAATGAAGCGACAACAGATAAAAATGGAACCGTTTATTAATACAGACTGACACTGTAAATCAACTGTACACAAATTAAGTAGGGCAGGAGGACAGCATTACAAATGATGGAAAATGACATTTTCTTGCCCCTGACTGAAAAAAATATCCACAATTTTTGGATAGCTGAAGTGAATGGTTTAAACGTCAAGAATGCAAAAGCGTATTTCGTAGTCCTCAGCAAAATAATCTTTTTATCTTGACATTCCTTATCTAGAGAGGTTTCAATATGTTACTTGTTTGTTTGTAATTGTATATCTCTGAATCAATAAGTAATTTCATGTACAATACCAGTGATATTTTCAACACTTTTGGAAATATAACTAGGTAATGTGGACCTACAAAAATGATAAAACAATGGCTCCACACGGAAAGTGAGAGTGAGATTTACCTTAAAAAGTTAGTCTTGTGATTCTGAGGCATAGAGATGCTATTTTCAACAAATCTTATCACAAATCTTTTATGTGAACTGGCCTTAAAAGACAGAAAAAAACTAGTTATGTTCACTCTGGTATTACAGTTCTTTTGTGACTATTAGGGTGGATAGCTTCCCTGCCACAGATGTATAATAGGTAGCAAACAAGTGCGCAGGGCATGTTTTCAGACCCATAACATAAATTCGATTTATGAGAGCAAACTGACCCGGCAATCCAAAAAGGAAGATAATATCCCAGTTTGTGAAAATGCGTAGATGTGGTATGTCCAATGCAGAAACATGACACATAAACTATTGAACCATTTGTACAGATGGTGGTGCTACAAGATTAAAAAGGATCAAATAAATAAGAGTGGTCTAGATGGGTCTCCAGGTTGCTAATGCAGTAAGACGCTTGTCCAGGAAGCAGGTGTGAGTTCTTAAACTGGATGGTCTGAACCTTCAGCCATAGCCATTAATGCTAGGAAGTGCATGGCCAGAGGTCTACGTTGGCAGGGCTATAACTGGTCTGGCCTTACCAGGTGAAGATAGGTGAAGATTGAGCCATTCCTTCTCAGCTGGGCACTTGTAGATGAATGAATTGAATATATGCTGACATTAGCAGTACGTGATTAGTGGTGTGTCACACTTTGGTTGATTTTGGGAGGGAAATGGAGTAGAATTTGAAATATATATACATTCAGAACATGTACTCCATAGTGAGAGAAAACCTTTGGTTCCTAGGAGAAATTGTATCATGTCAACCCCTCTCTTAGTGCCAAAAACTGAAATTGAACCCAAATTTTACATCTCCAAAATAACACCAAATGTTATCAAATTTGGTTTATGTCATCTCCAAAGATTCCTTTGTTTTTTATATTAAAAAAAGGCCACAATACATCCAAAACAGTAAACTGTACTGTGCCTTGACTCAAAGTTGATCTCTGTCAAAATAAATATTGTTATGCCCTGTGGTTTTTCACTGCTGCCTGTATTTTTGTGCTTAGGGAGTCGGTACCTTTTTCTTCCTACAGAGGGCGCCATACACATTTTGGGAAACAATTACCCAATTAAGCTCACATGTGGAAAACACTCCCAGGTTATAAAAGAAGGCCCTTCTGTATGAGAGAGGGTTTTTTTCTTCCTCCTTTCCCCCTTCTTATTTCAGTTGCTGGTTGGTGGTAAGAGGTCTTGTCGGTTCTATTTTGGCTGGAAGACTGGTATGTATTTGTTTTTTTTCTTTGCACTTTTTGCTTGAAGGGAATAGTCGTGTAGTAGGCTGCGGAAGACTCACTCTGTGTTTTATTATATTCAGGAGACCGTAGAGTTAATTTATTTTTACTAAAAAGGGCTAGCCTCCACAGGCCTACTTCTAGCCTGTTTCGTCCCTGTCCTTATAGGATCTATATATGTGCCTTTGTATGGTGGTAATGTTTTCTTTGTTGTTGTTCCTGCTAATAAATGCTAGTAGTTGTACCAATTGTGCCTTTTGTATCTTTGGTTATTGTGAACCCTAGAGACTGTTGGGACGTAACAATATCATATTATTTGTAATATATATTTTTTTCAGTGTTCACTGTGATATGTAATATAGGTCCATGCAACACATTGTATAAGACAATGAAACATGTACATAGTATAAGACACTGTACTGCTCGATTACTATTAGAGTTGTATTGGCTGGTCAAGCAGATGCAAGCCTGTTTGTGAATCAAATATGAATCCAAAATAATGTCTTTTAAATGTTGCTATCATAAGGATATCTCAAGATTGAAACACTACCTAGGTGGATAAGGGAGTTTAACAAGGAAAGCAAAAACAGTGATAATTCTGTATTTCCTGAGTATTCCCCCTTACGGATATAAGAAACGTGTATATGTCTACAAAAATTGTTTTATTGAATTATATACTCAAATGTGTGTGGTGACATGGGCAAAAAAGAAGAGGACTATATAGAACTCACCATCAGATCTAAAAAAATAAAGTTTAATGTTTATGCGCTGTATAACAAATTTAATAAATTAGTGTTTACAAAATCACACAACAAATTTCCCCAACAACAGAAAGTCTACTGACAATTAATATCAATCTGTCTATTGCTGCCAGGAATACATGTAATTTGAGCCACATCACACCTATTATTAATACAAACAATACCTAAATTTACTCCTGACAGGTGTGTGTTTTAGGAGAACAGACAGTGTTATGGAGCAAATTTCCATAACAGTAAACAGGTGAGCTTTAACTGGTACAATGTGGAATGTCTCGATGAAATTTAGATATGAAATCTACTGTCTATCACCTCTTGGGTGGGAGAGAAAATTTTATATCGACAATAAGTTAAACAGATGGACATTACAGAATGGCTGTCATTCAGTTAAATACTTTCTTCTTATTGTGACACAACAGACATTAAATATTCTACACTAATAATAAAGGAATCTAAAACTACATTTGTAGTTTTACACAGGTGCACTTGGGCTGAACAAGGATGACTGTGAGTATAACACAGAAATACTGTATAGCACGTGACCCAGAAAACACGAGACTCACTGAGGTTCTCAGTGACTGAGGTTCTTTCATATTGCTCTTCTGACATGTAAATAGTAAAAAAAATCGATGATTTTAAGATACAGCATGGAATGATCGCTGATTAAATCCTTAATATTAACATTAAGATTTTAAAATAACACTTCCTTCCTGAGGGTTGGAAGGATTCCCATTTCTGGAGTGCTTCAGCTGATAATTAAGTTTTCCATAATAATCGAGATGTGTTAATGTTGAAGGGTGTTAAGTTGAGCAGAGCATCGGCCATGCCTAACGCTGTCACTTCAGCCTGTGTCTCTGCATCCAACCATGTGGCTCCAATGAAGGAGTCGAATTTCTGTAGTACACCGGACTCGCCACAGAAGCCAGTGTCTGTGTCATATGTCATGTCATCAAAGGGAATGCCTTGAGTGCGTATCACCTGCAATGATATCTGTTTTTCGTTTTCCCTTGTTTTCTGAGTAAATACATTTTTTTATGCAGTCTTTTTATACATGGTACATTTCAATATTGGAAAACACCACACACAGACCTTTTGAGAGAAACAACATATGCTACAAAAAAGGTTGTGGCATTCTCTAATGAATCAGACACACAAAAATTTTAAGAGGGAGGGGGTGGAGAGATTACCTCCACCTCTGCTACTAAAAAAACGTCTTGGCAGAAGTGTGGAAAAAAAATTTTGAGGCAATGTTGGTTTTTAAGGCTCTGGTTTGCTTTGCTTACGTAGTATTCAGAAAGTGAAATTTGTTTGCAGTAAAAAGTAGAGGGAGACGTTATCTGGAGTCTTCTGGTTCTGATTTGATTAATGTTCTGTTGGAGAAGTTGAGTGTGCTTCGTGAGTGGTTTGTCGCGTTCCCATTTTCTGCTTTCGGCTTTTCTGTAATAAGAAGAAAAATGATATGAGCCAAAGGGGGAAAGTTGAAAGTGACAGAGCTCAATCAGCAAAGATTTGATATGCAGTACTGCTTCTGTTGGGAGTATTCATATCTCAAAAACTACATTAATTTATACCATTTAGCAATAAATATATTCCCTGCCTTGCCATTATTGGCCATGGCCGGTGGTCCACAGTGGCAAGGCAGCAACTGGCCCTGCCTCGCCAGGGAAGGTAGGGTTGTAGGCTAGGTTAAAATTAGGCAGTGTGTGATTGGTGGTGTGCCTGCACCGTGAAAAGAAGCGAGAGCCAATCGAAACATGAGCTGCAGAAATCACATGCCATGGATTCCTCCCGTTGGCAAGAGCAGGTTGCTGCAGTGGGCTACCTAGTTTGGCTTTGTTTCAGGGTAGGAGAAAGAGGCAAAAAAATACTATTCAGCATTCAAAAACAAGTGTGGCTGACTAAGCTGGTCTACTTCTAACTGGGACAAGCCAAAAAAGTGGCTGTGAATGATGAAGTAGACAGTACAATATGATGCTTTTTGATGGTATTGATGGTACAGTGAGTTTGTACTCCAAACTGGATTTAACTACATTAGCGGTCAATCACTGACTTCTTTGGACAAACTTACTGCCATTCACAACATAACAAAATGTGTGACTCTAAGTTAGTCTGTGAGTATATGATACCTTCTCCCATTTGTGGTCTCATGTAACCTCCTATCTCCCATCACTATGGCATAATAAAACATAGAGGCTAATGAGGACAGGGCCAATCCAACATCAGGGAAAATGCGAATTTGTTTGAATTAATATGATTTTTAATTTGCCCCAGTACGAACAGCAACGAGGAGAGAAATATAATTTGGAAAACCAGACCTGTGGTGGGCGTCGCCCTCTCTGAAATGGAGTGGCGCCTCTTCAGCTCATTGGCCAGCTGCTTTCCCAGGGGTATGTCCCCATCAGCCAATCTGTGCCTTGGACCAGCCATCTGTAGATTCAGTGGGCTTTCTGCTGGAAAGGGTGAGACTGCATTTAAAAAAACCTGTATATTGATCTAAATATTAACAGTGCTAAATGTAGTCCTTGTCATAGTCTTCTAACTAAACTGTTCTAAAATGTAGTTGCAGTTTAGTCACGCAGTCCTCATAAACAAAAGAAAATGTTAATATGAAAACAGGCTGTTTATCATCAAGCTGTTCAAATTTTTAAAAATGTTTTTCATTGTCACACAGAACCAGTCTGGGTGGCTTTTAAATGCATTTTAATTACTGCTTATGTTGATGCATTTTTGAGAAAAACAGGATGAGAGAAAGGTGGTCTAGCTTCTAGGCCAAAAAGACTGCAGCTGAGTAATGAATGCATTTTGTCCTTTTGTGGATTTAAGCAGTGGAACATAAACTGAAAGAAACGTTAACTCGAACCCTCGTACTGCGACGCCCTGTCCTCTACACAGCTATGACCAGAATCCCCACACCCGCCTTCACACGCTGCGAGATCCTAAATGAGTTACAAGCTCTGTGTTAATCAAAATGCTCCAGGGTGCCCTTCACTCGTAGACACCGATTTCAATATTACCAAAAAAGTACTCCTCTTTATTAGCTGTCTGTAGTGCATTGAGAGCATCCGTTTGCTCAGAGATGCATATTCCCTTAGTATAGTCAGACTGTACCTTGTTGGTCACTGGTTTTGAATGTGAAGACTCTGCCGCATCTTTGCCAGTTAACACCGTGTTTGAAAGCTTCAGGAGGGATCCTCCAGTCCAGAGGCTGCAGTCTATTCTTTGCTGCAGCATCCTGTAAAATATCCATATTTGTAATTAATCATGGGCTTTTTCTACCTATGAGCTTTTTTGCAAGAGTATACTATCAGCACACATTTGTCTGGTTTTTCTCCCATTCTCCCCCACCACGACCTGACAAACGCTGGAAGCAAAGGGACCCTGACAAGTACTGGAAGCAAAGGGATACCAGGCAAACGGTGGAACCATGGGGATCCCTGACAAGCGCTGGCTGAGCCGGTTAAGTTTGACAGTCGCTCTTTAGCGGCCGTTCCTGGCCATGAGTCGAAGTATGTGACTTCATCATTCTCCGGGGACATGAGCGATTTGTAATTGGGGGTACGTCTTTAGCGTGAAAAGAAGAAAGAGCCTGTCGTCATGTGTAAATGTAGGCAGAGAAAAATGTTCATGGCTGCCTCCGCCGGGTTGGCGGGAGAGGATAGCTGTGTGATGTGAAACTGTTTAGGTGAGTCTGGAAAGAAAAATGGAAAGTATACCAGCAAAATCAAGGTTCATTACCACCAATGCAAAAATACAGAACCAGAAGTAACTGCACTGGCTGGCGTATTTGCATGTCATGCAGACGAGAAAGCCCAATACCATATTTACCTGAAGGCTTTGTCCCAGTGACTCCTCTCCTTTCGACTTGGCGTGCTCCAGCTGTTCTCTCAGGGTCTCCTGCCGCATGCGGATTGCTCGCACAGCTGATTGGAGGTCCAAAAAACCCTCCTACAGAACAACACGGGTAAGTTTAACCATAGAAAAGACCCCCTCTGTTCAACATTTCAGATAGCATTTGCTCATGGAAGTCTCAAATAAACCCAACAGAAGTTGGACGCCAGCATTGTTTTGCAAGGGTTATCATTTGAAATTCCCGGGCTGTTTTACAAATGGTTTGAAATTCGCTTCTTTTGTGGCATAATAAATGCATGTCCTTTCTAAATAATGTGATCTAATCAGCTTAAACAGACGTTCATGTGAGTTGCAGCTGTTCCATTCTGCGTTCTTGCACTTTGTAATGCAGTGTTTCATTTTTAGTTTCATTTAAGTGTGAGGCGTGTAATCTCTCAGCCAAGTCAGAAAGCAAATGAAACTGTATCCTCCAGGCCAATCAAACTGGTAGTTATTATGGTCATTAAAAGTTTTGTACAGTATGTTTGTGAAGATATTTCCCAACTTTTGTGAGTGTTGGGCCAGCATAGCCAAAGTGCTGCAGTGTCACATCAGAGTGTGATGGAAAGACAGGGTTACTGCATAAGTCATAAAAAAACATGCTGAGCTTGTCTGAATTCCCTGTCTTTTCCTCATCCTAACTCCACTCCAACTATTAAGACCTCAAATCTCTCAGACTCTTAAATTCAAAAGGTATTGTGTGTGTGTGTGTGTGTGCATGAGAGAGACACATCCTCCATGAAGTGCATGCGTGCCATGTGATAGTGTGAATATGGGTGTTTGTGTGAGTGGGTGTGTGAAAGTAAGAGAGAAAGAGAAAGAGAGTTTGTCTATGTTGTGTGTGTGTGTGTGTGAGTGCTTTTGCTCTTGCTGCTGGTACAGACTGCACAACATGCTGAGAAAATTGTCGTACAATGTTGGAGTGATTCACCGACTTCAGTTACATGCCTTAGATAATGTGAATACATTTATAAATCATAACACAGGGTTTAAAATATGTTCTAATATACAATAACTCACATTGTGCTTCTGCCAAAGTAAACACCGACTTTAAACATTGCAAGAAGGACTTGTCGATTGACATTCACCTTCCTTTTCCACTAAAAAAATCTGGCAGACTTATCTGTTGCTCCAACAATGTTGAACCAGTAACATGTCTGGTCAGACTAAATAGCTTTTTTATAAGTTACATAATTGTAAAATACATAGAGAAGTGGAAATTCTTGCAAATAGATTTGCAATACGAAGGGGCACTTAATACTACATCACTCTAAATGACCTAAGAGTGTACAAAGTTGCACAACTTATCACCAATGAAACATTCTTATTTAAACCACTCTCGGATGCAGAGTGTGTTTTTATGACCAACACGTCCATACAGCGTAGCACACCCCCTTGTTTCTGTCCAAAGCCAAACCACTCCAACCTGAGGGAGAGAGCCACCATCTCTGTTCTCACGAAAAGACAAGACACAACAGAGACACGATTACCTCGGTTTTTATCTTCTTTGGAGATAGTTCGTCTCTGTCTCCAAACTGAGATCTGAGGGGAGGGAGTGAGAATACAGTATTTAACCAGCGAGCTCAGAGATGAAAGACAAATAAGGGAAACCTGCCTATTGGTTCAGTCTACTTAAGTACATTCTAATATTATAGATGGTATATAGTCATATTAAGCATTCGCTGTAGATTAATCCACATTTGCGGAGGATGAAATCACTTCAACCATGACATGGCAGTATAAATAACATTGTACCGCCACCTCCCCCCACAATTCACAGTTCAGTGAGAGTGAATGACAATTATAATGATGAGTTAATGACACTTAAAAGTTAGTTTATTATATTGTAATGCCCTGAATTGATTTCAAAATACCTCTCCTACATATATGGTTGTAAACGGGCTTACCCCTCCCTATTTTAAAGCCCTCCTTCACCCTTATATACGTCCACCAAAACACAGGAATTCTCATCATTCTGAGAGTGGGTAAAAGTACCCACTCTTATTGAGTGTCTCTCCTGTGGATTGGCTTACCTGATGAAATTCAGGGAACAGACTCACTCCATCTTAGGTCTACGCTCAAAACTGACATATACGGCAAATCTTTTAGCAGAGAGACACAGCTTGGTGTTGGAATGGATCATAAGAGTCTCTGGTGGATTGAGTCACTGTATCATGGGTGGAGTCTGTGGTAAGTTTATTCGGGTATGGTCTGGTGTTGACTGTCTTATGGTCACGCTCATGACTGTTACCGGCCCCATGCCTCTCCCTTAAGAGTAGATACTCTTGTACATAGTGCCATGGTTTATTGTACATAGGCATTTCTTTCTCCTTCTTCTGTCCTGCTTCTCTCTACCCTAGGCTTGTTCTGTGGGTGTCTCAGGCCTGGCATCTGTTGTGTGACAATTTGTATCGATAAAAGCGCCATACAAATAAAATGAAACAGAACTGCATTCTGGGCAAGTGATGTGACGGTTGAGGTAAGTGAGGTTGTCTTTACCTGCTGATTCTGCAGGTGTACTTGTAGGTGACCTCACGGGAGATCTGTCGAGCGAGGGCAAAGAGTTCGTCTCTCCGGGTCAGGAGTGCCGTGTCTCTCATGCAAAGCTGTGCTGCTGCCTCGTTCACTGTGAGCTGTGGGAAGAACAGCACGGTTAAAACACTGTGCGCTGTGGAGAGAACAGCACCCCTAAAACACTGTGTGCTTTGGAGAAAACAGCACCCCTAAAACACTGTGCTGTGGAGAGAACAGCACACCTAAAACACTGTGCGCAGTGGAAAGAACAGCACACCTAAAACACTGTGCGCTGTGGAGAGAACAGCACACCTAAAACACTGTGCGCTGTGGAGAGAACAGCACACCTAAAACACTGTGTGCTGTGGAGAGAACAGCACACCTAAAACACTGTGTGCTGTGGAGAGAACAGCACACCTAAAACACTGTGCGTAGTGGAGGTAACAGCATGCCTAAAATATGTATATCAAGCAATGTGACAATATTCCTCACACTGAACTGCTTGCTGGGGACAATATTAGCCCCCGCGGTGTCATGGCACACTGCTTCAGAAGTTGTGGATCTATTTGATAACTTTACAGGAGGGCAGTCAAACTCCAGTTCTGGAGGGCCGCAGTGTCTGTAGGTTTTCATCGTTTCTTTTCAATCGACAGCCATTTTAGACCATGGAATCCAGGTGTGTGGACTCAATAACCAAGCATGGATTTAAATGAGTGAATTAAGTGTTGAAACACACCAAAAACTCACAGAAACTGCGGCCCTCCAAGACCTGCGTTTGAAACTACTGCATTAAAGTCTTGCCTAAATGACAGGTTTTTTTTTTGCCTAAAGTCATATTTCCTGTGTTGACATGCAGCTTGTATGTTCACACATGTAGAATTACACAAGCACGTGTCCACACCTCGTGCAGAGTCAGGTGCTTCCCGTCCCTCCTCTTAGAGTCAAAACGCCCGTATATGGTGCTGTACTTTCGGACCTCCTCTTCCCGCCGCGGGTCCTCCACGCTCATGTCGAAGATGTGACCGATCATTCGAGCCAGCTTTTTATTGCCCCGCAGCTGCTCGTGGGGGTCAGCCGCCTCGCCCCGCGGCAGGGCCCGGGCCATCCTGTCAATGCACTCTGCCACCGACTGCACGGCGCCGGCGTCCAGCGCATCCAGGCCCTCGTGCGGTGACGCCGGGGAGTTCAGCTCAGCCGGGGACAGGCTCTGCTCGCTGTCGGCCCCATGGCCGGCCCAGAACCGGAGATCCCCGCCGCTCTGTGGGGTTCCCCCTCCGGGCTGGCCGTTGGTTCTGTCCACCTCAGAATTGACCAGGTCTAAACATTCTGCCGCCACACACTTGGGTACCTTGTCATGTGGCGGACAGGGACTTCTGGGAAGCGTGGGCGAGCCCTCGGGCAGCTTATACACGGGGATGCTGCAGACAGGCAGGGAGCCAAGGGGTTGATTGAAAAGGGCGGGGTTGGTGACCCAGTCGCGCAGGGCCTTCTGCAGCCGACGCACATGCAGGGGCTTACTGGCCATGCCCACCAGCGCCATAATTTCCAGGAACTCGTCCTCAGCCGCCTCACAAAGCTGCTGCACGTCGTCGCCGCCCTGCTGAATGAAAGCTTCATAGTAGCACAGCAGGTTGGCCTTCTGCAGGATGCGGTAGAGCTGCAGCTCGCCAAGGCTTCTGGGTAAGGCTGCCGCCATACCTGGAGCAAGAAACACACACACAGACACACATTCAGAGCAAAGATTTAATGATAGTTGACTCCCACTCCCAAGGACAAGACCGTCAACAATAAAATTCTCTTACAGGAGATGAAAATACATTGTCCAATCTGTGTCGCACCTGACGATTTCTCATGAATGGACATAAAAACATTCTACAAAATCTATTCAAATATGTTAGATATACTCTTCCAAACACAGTCCTCCGTTGAGTGAATTTAATGGAGGCCTTGATCAAAGTTACTAGTAATCGGACTCATATATGTGACATATATTTGTTTCTGCACGTTTCATGAATTGGCTAATGCCATAGGCAACGAGCATATGATCAGATTAAATTATTTTAATCTCATTTTAGCACAGGCTGTTGTGCATTTAAATCAAGGGATTATGTACATTTTATTATTTTATGATGCTTTTGTGATTATATGTTGGACACTTGCAGCAACTTTCTCATTTCCTTTCCCCTTCAAGTATTATGGTATGTAGCTGGTTCTGACTACCTTATATTACTCTTTTAAACACAGTTCTCCTTTGAATTAATTTAACGGAGTTCTAAATCAAATTTATTAGTAATCAGACTCATATATGCAACATCCTACCAAACAGCTGATCAACAATTGGGGTTTATTAGCCATCTTAACTATATGCAGCTGTGTCAGTCATCCAGCCAGGCCGTTTTTTTGGTTTCATTAAGAGAAAAACTTGTAATGGGTCTAGCAGTCTTTTTAAGAATATGTTGAAAATGGAAATTGACAAATTTAGCTAAATTAGGTGATTCCGTTTTTCATTCGTCCAGGCCCCGAAGTTACAGGAACCGTATCAGGGCTGTTTCTGGTGTTTGATCAAAAATAACCTTCAACTAAAGTGATGAAGACTTTTTTACTTTTAACCCACTGACTAATTTTTAGAACATGCATCACAGCGACAGACAGAAATCGCAAATGGCACTTGACCAAATTTGGAACTGACTAGCTACATGGTGGTGCTACACAGATGAACTGATATGGCAGAAGTCAAACAGGCCATTCATATGTCATGTCCTGTTTGACCACGAGACTTAAGCTACCGTCAATAAATCCCTACTGCTAACAAATTTTTCCTACAGTAGCAACACCGTCTACCCCTTCCCTCACAAAAAGGAATACTTCTAAACCTAACTGACCCAAGGTCAGCTAATTACTGAAGAGTACTTTCTGGATAAGTGGGGAACACATCACAAGTATCCAAGTCACTGTGACCCGTCTGAGATGGCTAACCCGCTACTGTCATATGGAGGATGGGAACAGAGGGGAGAAGGAGACTGGTTAGCCCTCGCTAACTATTTCAGTAATCTTCTGCTTCTCTCTCTTAGAGTATAAAGCGTTTGTGTGTGTGTGTGTGTGTGTGTGTGCACCCTTGAGTAATTATGCGTGAGTGAGAGAGATGGTGTGTGTGTGTGTACATGTCTATACATGCATGTATGAGTCTCAGTCAAGCCTTATGCAGACACACAGGCCTTGTTCACGCTGTAGCGTAGCTGAGTAGAACACTCTGTTTCCCACACACAGAGCTATACACCCACAAAGGCACATAACCTTTTCACTGGAATGATGGTGAGAAACAGCTAACCTTTATATATGACATAGACATACCGTGGTATGTCTACATTTGTCCTTTGGTTATAAACACACCTAATTACTCTGTGGGGTATTTCAGGAAGTGGAATTAAAAGAATAACTATGGTGAATGTTTGGAATATTTTGAAATATTAATATTTACAAAATTAAGTATCATTCCAACAAAGAGTCTGCCATGAGGTCTCTACTTGCACATCCTGCTTTGTGTACAAACCCCCTTGCTTTGTCCCCCAAAACAACCCAATTTAACAAGCATCACTAAAAGTCACACTGACATTCAGTCTATTTTTCATGACAAATATTTGGGCTAATGTGAAACCTTGGTGACCTTAGTGAATCTGGCTGCAAAATGTTTTGAAAGTGGGTTTATTTAGTTTATTTTACTTGCAACATCCAATTGTAATAGTATTCTGTTGCAAAGGTAGCCTGGGTACAAAGTCCATGTTTGTTGTAGTTAGTTGTACTTTTATTGCATCACACAGGATAATTCAATAAGAAAACAGAGGTGCTTCACGCCTACATTCAAAACTGTATTTGTCCTTATATTCTCAATCCAATTACCCGTTGTTAATGCTCTTGTTTAACGTCAAGCACTCTGAATACCAAACACAAGTGATGCTAACTACCAAAGCCTTTCACTTAACCAACACCTTAAATAAGCTGAAATAGAATTGATTAAATAATAATTATTAAAAATATGAACTCTTAATGAAATCACCAAGTTCAAGATAGGGAAGAACAGTCTGGTGGATCAATCTTAGTCAGAAATGTACAATTATAAAATAAATACTTTAAATAGGTTTATTAGACAAACAAACACAACTGAGAATCTACACTATAGACCCGGTCCACTGCCTTGACATACAGTGATAAAAGACACTAACAACAAAACAAGAATATGAACAAATGACAGAGTAGACGAATGAATGTAATGAAAGTTACCAGAGCCAATCGTATGTCTCACTTAATGAATGACGAAGTAATCACCCACATTAGCAGGACAAAACGGAGCGAAGGTGGAGAAAAGTGAGCGTGGAGACTGAAGCAGAAAAACTTAGCGATGAGGCCTGTTCCAGGCCCAACTTAAAAAGGTTCTCTCCCCTCCTCCCTGGTCCACGCATAATTAATTACCTGATGGAGGAGTGGAGAGTTTACTCGAGGCTTATTCTTACACATATGAGCCAAACCTGTGGAAACACAAGTTCTCTTTTCAAAATTATCATTTTGATAATCCGCTCATAAAGCTGCTATGTTGAGGGGTACAATTGTCATCAGAAGAGTTCAAGTTTTCAAACCTTTAAGATTACAGTAACATATCTGGGTGGTATAAAAAGGTACTTTGATCCAAACATATACATACACACATACAACCCACACCCATGCTGCTTGTCCTGGAGGGAAAAGGAGAGAGAGACATACATATATGTTTGTATGTGTATATGTCTATATGAGTATATGTATGTATATGTATATGTATATGTAGGTGTATGAATACATACAATGTATGTGTTTGTACATATATATGTATTTATTTATTTTTCCTTGTCTTTGTTTGTCATGTGTAGTTATTTTGAGCATTGTAAATCACACTTTGCATTGTTGTTAATATGTTGGTTATGTGATTTTGAAGGTTGCTTTGGCAATACGGCATTTGTTGTCCTGCCAATAAAGCAAATTGAAATTGCGAGAGAGAGAGAGAGAGAGAGAGAGAGGGGGGAGGGGGGGGTGATGGCCTCCTGTGATCACATCAAGGCTTACCAAGAGTGCTGTACCATGTCCAATACTGCTTTAAGCTGGCAACCCCAAATGTAGATCCATGTTAAACATCAATAATGTGGTGTTTTAAGTATTTGATTGGGATCTTGAGAGAATGGCTGTTTAACTTTAAGAAGGTGCGTGACCCTGTGGTGACTGACCAGAATAGCTAGTGTGTCTTTATTGAAGCTATTGCTTCAGTAAAGGAAGGTAGTTTATGTCCAATGCAAAACAAAGTACATTTTCTCACACTTTATTTTTACACCCTAATCAGTACATTTGAAGACTGCAAGCATGAAATCTGCTGTGAAAGAGATCACATCCATGCTAATAGTTGTAATCACAATCTCATTATGCTACATCATCCAACAGATGTGAGTATTAATAAACAGATGTGAATATTACAGAATGCAGTTTATACTTATTTAGAATCGCCAGTATTTAGGCAAAGAAAAAAAGTCTTCTGCCTATTGGTTTGAGGGAACCTATGTAAATTGTAAGATGCTATCATGAAAGAAAAGATTAATTAACATAAAATGATTTTATTTTCTAAAAGTTTTACAGGTTTCCCTGGGTTGGTCTTTGTCTTCCATTGCAACATAACAGCAGTAAGGAAATACAAGAACTACACTGACCAGATATAATGAGTTAAAGGCTAGTCTTGACAAGTAAATAAAGATGTTCACATTTTATTTTTATTTATCGTTTTATTTAACCAGGTTAATTCACTTCTCTTTTGCAGTGATGACCTTGATAATCAATGTGGTTAGGAATTTCAACCACCAAATACAGTCCACCAGACAGAGGGGATTTTTGAGTGACCAGAGGTACGCAGGTGTAGGTATGTAGTGGGATTTTTGCAGATGCCACACTGAATGCTGCTTCTCTGTATTGTTGTGACACTGCCCCTGTGACCCAAAACTTGTCAGCACTGACTAGGTGCTCATGTT
The DNA here is from genome assembly GCA_019788955.1 of Albula glossodonta. Lineage (NCBI taxonomy): Eukaryota > Metazoa > Chordata > Actinopteri > Albuliformes > Albulidae > Albula > Albula glossodonta. The sequence continues at coordinate 19,983,420 of JAFBMS010000010.1, forward strand.
ACATTGACATAGAAAAAAGTAGGCTTGATTTTGTCTCAAAGGTTTGCTGCAACACACAGCAGTACTGTGGCTCCCAAACCCTTAGGCAACTTCTAATTTTTAATGAGATCTTGTAGTACATTTGTCTACACCCTTGTAATAAACTATCAGTGTGTTTTTTTTTCTCTCTCAAGGTTGAGTGTAATGTTTTGATCGATGCAAAGTAAATCCAACATCATTACTTGACTGAGCTTAGTTTCCACAATGTTTTTACCAGACAAATGAAAATGTATTTCTGAGAACACTTGAGAGAAATACTGACAAGAGGTGAAGAGCAAAGTTGGTGTATATAGCTTCTCCAAAGTTACCTTTAGTCAAGGACTGGGATTATTCCATGTCCAGGAAACTGGCCCTTTGTGTTTGAACTTATCTTGGACCTCACCTTATTTCAAACAGTGGGTAGGTGAAATTCGGTCCCTTCACCAGACGGGCCAGGGTCTGCCCTTTTACTCTGAGGTTTTTGATGCCCATTACAACACTACATAAAATCAGCTTTCCAGTATCTGTCAAAACTCCACTACACATTCCAACACAGGTAATAAAAATGGCCCATGGCTTGGGCTACTATAAAAGGAGAATTCCCTTTAAATGTTGCCTACCTTGTATAATCTTAGGGGTAAGTTTCTGTGGAAAATACCCAGAGTCATTAGGATATGGCTTTTTTGAGTTTTTCAAATTGTGGATATATGGTGGATTATTATTGAAAATTCGCAATAAACGGCAATTTTTAGTATTTTCAGAAGACATAGTCCTGAGGCAGCACATTCAACACTTACAAAAATGAAAGGAAAGAGCTGAATGCTCCACATTCATGTTGCACTTAGCATACCAGCCGCAGGCATGAAAGACCATTACTATACAATACTAATGCAACGTCTAGTCCAGTAGTAACAAAGACTGTGAAATCCAATGCAGATCAAACGAGACATCCCTATTTCACGGCTCCATCATTTCAATTGCCCAGCTGCCATGCAGTACAACTTCTCTTGAAACAGCCAGTGCACCGTATTAAAGACAATGAGAGTTTGAATCTGTACCCACGAAAATCCATGCGACATTTCAGGCTTAAACAAACTACACAAAATCAAGCAATGATTCCGAGTCACTTGTGCCAAACGGATAATCGAATAAGCCATTATCGGCAACTCGACACAATATTCTGAAATCGGTCGATTTTGAGGAGCCAAATGAGGAGAGGTTGCATTATCTTGGGGCACATCTACGCATCTGCTGCTCCATACCCGCCCACCTCGCCTTTCCTATATTTTGCATTTTCTCAAGGATTCACCCACACAGACGAAAACCCGTCCCGTCCTTCCAGTCAGCATCGACAAGCCTCCACTCGCACTATAAATTCGCAGCCATACGGAGTTAAGTCCAGCTATTATAGAGAGTAAAGGGGTTGCATGTATGCTCTTACAACTCTGTGGAAAGTAGTTCTACCTCCACGCTCCGCATTCTTGATGTAGGCTACATGTGGATGCCGCACATACCTTTTGCTTCCCTTGCTCTTCTCCCTCTCTGTCAGAATGACAAGGACTTTGTTGTCCAATCTCAAGTTGTTGCTGACAGCCACAATTACTTTTGGAACGATTCCCCGGACGTCCTGCAGGGAGGGGCAATAGCTTTCCCCCGCGAGCAGGTCCTGTACCTCTGCAAAAGATTTTCACAATCACTTTGTCCCTACCGTTGTAACTGCTCTGTCGTAAGCAAGTGCGAGCGTTTAGATTTGGTAAAAAAAGAGCCCAGAGATCCGTTGGTTTCCTCCTCCTCCCCCTACTGCTACAATTGGGATATTCCGCTCATGCCACACTGCTCTCACACTCCCACGCAACTGCGTGACGCAGATCCTGGCGTGGGTGTCCGCGGGGTGTGGGAGGCAGCAGTACGGAATACCGAACATCGTATTACACGAGTGGTCCAGCGGGGAGCCGGGCTCGATCGCGCAAACACTGACACACAAAGTAAACGAGCGTTCTTGACCTTACCTAAAATGCGTGTGACGAGGCATTTGTTATTATAATATACACATGGATAAACCGGTGTCCGCCTGCACCTGTGCTATTCTCGTTTCCTTATAATCTCCCTCACGAATTTGATAGCTTTTCCAGTTCTGCGTATACCTTGCTTTGCAAAAATATGGAGTTTCATGAAATAATATTGGAACGTTAATTCTTTGCTGATGTTTTTAAATGACCATTATCTCCTGCTTTGGTTGCACATCGTTTAGTGCAAGAAATACTTCTCCATCTTGCATCTATTCAGCTACGCCACGCTGTTTTTAGTTGAATTAAAACAACATCAGAGGTTGTAAAACTGGAAAAAAGTTCTATCCTAACTGATTATCATTAACACCATCCAAAGTAAACACTGCTTGTTCTGTGGTCACTCGTTTATTGAAATAAGTTGCTGTAGTTGACCATTTTCTTTTTAAGTGAATGCAACAACCAGTTATCCAAAATCATTTAAAGATAAATACACGCGAAAAATTTCCCTACTCACAAAGAGTATTAATGATGTGTTAATATTGAGGACCATCATGTAGATCAGGCCGTTGGTACGGCAGGATGGTTTCTGAAGAAGGGCCATTTACGACGTTTGTGTCATAGAATTAAATGGCACATGTCCACTTTAAAAAACCCTGGAATTAAATGAGCTTGCAGTAAGGGCGCTGTATCCCTTAGAAGGCAAGGCCAAAACCTGTGATAATATTTTTAGAATAGTGTTTCAATGTTAAATTACATATACTATTTATTTGAAGAAATTTTCCCTTGTGAATTTATATACACACCTCTCTCTCTCTCTCTCTCTCTCTCTCTCACTCACTCACACACACACACACACACATACATGTATACATTCACACACATTTCCTGCTCCTGTGACTCAAGGTCACAACTTCCAATGGGTTTGCCATTCAGGATGACTTTGCAAGAATGGGATGGGAAGGCATATTCATATGATATGCCATAAACTTATATTCAATTAAATGTTGCAAAAAACAAAACCTGAAAAACCATAAAGCCAGAGGATACCCTACTGAAAACAGTGACCTGGTGAATTCTTCTGCTCTGAGAAAATGCCTGACGGACAAATTTAACATATAAGAGAGGAAGATGGAAAATAACGGGAGACGGGAGGGATCTAGTCCCACATGCAGGCTTTAAAAGCTCCCATTTCAGGATATTTACACTCCCACACGCTGTGATTCAACTGGCACTAAGCCTCTCCAAATACAGCCTTTGTGTTATAGTTCATCTGAGACAGACAGAGACTTCAAACTGTTTTTCGTGCACTAAATACACCCCTCCTCACAAAATCCACAGAACTGTGGTTTTCCCAGTCACTAACTCTATGTCAGATACCAATCTACATGATTCATGTATATAAAATGGTAATATATAGTATTATTCTGTGAATGCAAGTGTGTAAAATTAAGTGATGTCAGTCTAGGTGTGTGGTGCTGAACCTCAAACATTAATTTGAGCAGGAATTATAGGAAAAGTTTTGAGATGCATATACACCAAGAGAATTAGACAAGGGGATCACTTCACCCTAAAAATAGTGAGGCATGACACTGCCCCCCTGGGGTCCAAGCCCAAGATCAATGTCTATACCAATATACAACTCGCTACATCATAAACGCCTACGTCATACTCCTTCCAAACGCATTCATGTTGTCTGAAGGTTCATTCTCCTGAAACCCGAACAAATGAAAAACACATTTTACAAGCAAATAAACAGGAATATAAAAGGTTTAGTGCATTTTTTGTACAGTATTCACAGTCCTGTTTTAAATGCCGTCTGTTCTCCCGATTACTGATCCCGGCCAGTAAGGAAACCCTTGCAGATCACTCAAAGGCAAAGTGACACTCTTTGCACTTTCATTTTTTCACCAAATGTTGTTTCATAAAAAGATTTGAAACTGAAAGACTTCACTCTGTACCCGATAGTGTATAATTACTAATTATAATTCTGTTCTCAAATTTAATAGATTGTATAGTGGGCCTAGTAATTAATGGCACCCTTGATAAAAACAGAACAAAAACGTTTTGTGTTTTGTGTGAGTGTGTGTGTGCCCACTGTACATGCTAGGGCTTGTCTTCCACATTTCCAAGCATATTACATGTTAAATTCAAAACCAGAGTGTAAAATAAGTATATTTATATATTATAAATATGTCATATTTTAATGAGTATACCTACCTGTCCCATAGTATTCATAATATACTAGGTATAATAGGTCATATTATATGTACGAATGACACACCGTTTGAAAAAACTATTAAGATATAATAAATAGAAACGGTAATGCAAATTTTTTCTTTTTGGAAGCACATATTAACGATCCAGAATGGACCAGGCAAAAGTGAATGACCAGGTCCATTTTGTAAATATTCAGTAGCAAAAAATGACGCTGTTTAGCCTTTCTCCTTGAACATTTAGTATGTGCACACATGAGAACAAGTAGGAGGAAGTGTCTTAGTGAATCATTTGGGTAACAAAGAGTAATATAACCACTACTGGCAATGACCTGCAAGTAGTCCTGAGAGCTCCGGGTTTCGTGCAGAGACTGCGTACCGTTACTGAATTATGACTGACATGACATCATCCCTATTTCTGTTTCAGTCTTACATATAGACTGTAAACAAAACCTCCTCCACCGATGAACATGCCCACGCATAAACCTGACAGTCCCTCATCCTGTGACAAACATGCCCACGCATAGACCTGACAGTCCCTCATCCTGCAACGAACATGCCCACGCATGGACCTGACAGTCCCTCATCCTGCGATGAACATGCCCACGCGTAGGCCTGATAGTCCCTCTTCCTCCGATGAACATGTCCACGCATAGGCCCGACAGTCCCTCATCCCGCAGTGAACATGCCCACGCATAGACCTGACAGTCCCTCATCCTGCAACGAACATGCCCACGCATGGACCTGACAGTCCCTCATCCTGCAGTGAACATGCCCACACATAGACCAGACAGTCCTGTGCCCTGCGATGAACATGTCCACGCATAGGCCCGACAGTCCCTCATCCCGCAGTGAACATGCCCACGCATAGGCCTGATGGTCCCGTGCCCTGCGATGAACATGCCCACGCATAGACCAGGCAGTCCCGTACCCTGCGATGAACATGCCCACGCATAGGGCTGTCGGTCCCATGCCCTGCGATGAACATGCCCACGCATAGACCAGGCAGTCCAGTGCCCTGCGATGAACATGCCCAAGCAGCTCTGGGCTCTGCCCTTCTCTAGAACAGCTGCCCAAGCCTCCCTGCTGCTCACCCCTCCCTGTGACAACGCCCACACACACTGCCAGGGCCCTGCGCCAATGGAGCTGTGTATATGTGTGAGTGTGCTCACGCATGTGTCTGTGTGTGCGTATGTATTTGAGTATGTGTGTGTTTGTGTATGCGTGTGCGAGTATGTGAGAATGTAATGTGTGTGTTTAGAGTGTGTATGTATATGTGAATGTCTGTGTGAATGTGTGTGTGAGAAAGAGTGAGTCTGAGTGTGAGTTTCTGTGTAGATGTATGTGTATGTATGTGTGTGAATTCCGCTTGAGAGAGTATGTGTATTTGTATAAGCTTTGGAAAGCGTGGGTTGGAATGTATGTGCAGAACATGCATGTGAAAGAGTGTGTGGGCGAGCAGCTAGCATCTGCTTGTGCGTGGTTACATGAACAGCATATGCCTAAGAGAGTGGGTGTGTGTCCGTGGCTACATGAACTGTGAGAGTGGGAGTGTGTGCGTGGGTGGATCTGCGCAGGGGGACAGACGCAGAGATATGACCCTTAACTTGGAAAAGTCTCACAACGTTAATTAAAGTTCTCTAAAGTTCTAAACTAAAGTTCAACTAACTTTCCCGCAACCACAGGTTAAAGGTCAGGGGTCACTCCCTGGCTACAGGGAAGTGGGGGATGGGCTTCCCCCAAGCCTCTGGGACTCCCAACATTTTAAGTGAAACTCTACAGTGATTTGTCTTTTACGATCGTTCTTTTATGATCATGTGCAAATGACTTCCCTTCTTGAACCACTGTTGTGAGCCTCATAGTCAAAATAAGGCTCTCTTCCCATGATGTACAATATATGTATAATAAGCTCCCCTTTGCTTTTTTATAAATTAATAAAAAATGTATTCTAAATTGCATTAACCATAATTGTGAATTTCCCTAAAAAACACTTGAAAGACTAATACTTACTTCAAGTAAATACAGCACATATTTAAAACACTTTTGTATCAGTCCTATATGTGTCTTACTAATCATTTTATCACAGCCATCTTCTAACTTCATGTAGGAGAATTTTACACTAATACAGAACATTGTCCCATGAAGTCCAGAAGTGTGATAAACACACCATCTACACATTTATCATAATTAGGATATACAAACATGATAGCCATGTATATATTTGTGTATTTGATTTTGTTGGGTCATATATGAGTATGTGTGTATGTGCATATGTGAGTGTCTAGAAATCTAAAAAAGGGTGTGTATGTGTGTAGACGTCTGTGAATGTGTAGAAAGCAAGTGTGGGTGTATCGTTATATGTGCAAATCTTTGTGAAATCTACACAGGAGTGTATGTGAACATGTGTCTCTATTTCTGAGAGGAAGGAAGAGTTTTTAAGTATATGTTAGCGGTTTCTAGGGTAAGAGGTTTATACACATTCTACAAAGTGATTTCTGTGAAGGGGGAGGAGAGGAAACACGTCCAGGGGATGACTGTGTGTCTCTCTCTGTCTTGCTCTCTCTCTCTCTCTGTCTCTCTCTCTCTCTCTCAATTCAATTCAGTTCAATTCAAAATGCTTATGTACTCACACATGTTGCCAAAGCATACAAACAATACATAAAAACAATTAACATAACATTAATAAAATTATAGTCATGTGTAACTGTTGTGTGTAATAGTAGTGTGTATACTAATGTGTACTAATCACAAAAGCAATTAATCAATTAATTACTAAAAAAGTCAAAACTTTTACTGATTGTCACTGCTGTCTCTCTACCTGTGGAAAGTAGATATATTGTGCTGCTGAATTTGAACAGCGCCTCCTCTCCGGGCAGGGATTTAATTTTTGATTTTCAGGCAGGGACAGTGTGCGGAAATTTGGGCAGCGGGTGCGTGCAGCGATATAATGGCAGGAGACAAAACTTCAGTTCACCCAGGTTTATTTACAGGAGACATGCAGATTAAAAAAAATCCCAGAAACCAGTGTGAAATATATAAGAAATCCTTATTTCTGAAATATTAAAGAAATTTATATTATGTGAAATATTTAAGAAATTTATTTGAGAAATCCACATGTAGCCTCATGAGGATGACGAGTTTCTTTATTGTTAATTAAATGGTCAAGTGCTAATAATTATGTTTGTCCTTCTATGTATAGGCATTAAGTTCTACTTCCAGATTTCAGAGCTATCATGTTCAATTGTAGTCAGTGTCCTCCTGAGTCTCAAGGGAAATCACATATTCGTTGGTGAATTTGGGTCAGACAAATGGATTCAGTCATTCTTTTCTCGAACCAAAATAATCAAGCAAGACTATTTAAATGTCTCCATGAGCATTTTACAAGCTATCTTCAGCTGCAATGGGGTATTTTCTGAAGGATGCACACAAATCCAAAGGAGGAACTGGATACTGATGACTATGAAACTTACCATTGCTCTAATGCACCTGAGTCTTACGTCCTTGCACCTGCAGGAATGTGCATTAACTGAAAATACCATGTTGCTGGTGATATAATTTTTCTGTGATAACAGATGAAAATATGATACCACTTCAAGCAGTTATGAAGATGTCTATAATTCTATAACTCTCATGTCTGTGAGTCACTATTTATAGCCACCCTTTGCATTAAAATTTATTGTGACCCAATTCCGACAGCCAGATCAGAGCGTGATACCGCCTCTTGCACAGAGACAAGTACAGACATAGGTATAAGACTATTTCTGAACTGGATTGGGCACAATCCTTTTGGGAAACAAAAAGGTGAACCTTTTCTGTCAAAAGAACGGCTAAACTCTATACAAATTTATTAGGTCTTGCCAAACATTTTGCAAATAATTATATTAGTAGAGTGATAGTGTATAATTTTAATGAGAATTACTAATGCACTCTAAGGGAGAGGGTATCAGATTGAGCAATTTAAAAACACAAAGAATTTTGGACTACTATTTGTCTCCAAAACATGACTCGGAAAAAATGATTTACAGAAGTAAATTAAAGTTGTTTTGAGGGCTCAAATTTGACTAGTTCAACATATTAGTTGGGTAAAAAAGGTGAGAAACGACCTGACTAGAAGGCAAGTTCAAACAAGATCAAACTTGCAATATTGTACGGTGCCACAAGAGTGCGTTGTTGACGAATGACTGCGAACATGTAAATCAGTTTTGCAGGACACAATGTATCAGATTTCTTGCTTGGTAGCAAAACAACAGCTATTTTCCATCAGCAAAGCAGCCAGCACACGAGAGAGGAGAAAATAGAATATTAAGTCACAATATTTTATATTGAGTTCATGTCTTGATATAGTAATAGCCATCGCTATTACACTAATCCTTTCAGTTTGTGTTTGAATTTTAAGACCGAACTAGCGGATACTTGGCTCAGAAGCTCAAGCGACGTTGAGTCGAACAGATTCCATTTATTATTTGGTATAGACTACTTATCAAACGTCCATAGCTTTTGTACCCAGTGATTTGTGCTTTGCAGTAATGCATTTTAATGCTATCGCTAGCCTTTGCTAATTTACACACAGTGTTCCTTTGTGAAGTGCCCTCGTGGACTCTGGTCTCTTGCATCGTTTGATTAGGCCTGACCGTACAAGGAAAACCACCGAATTTGAAAGTAATTCTAGTTATCTAATCATCAACATGATGCATGCAGCCGCTGGAGGAGTGTTTCCAAAAATATTTGTTTTTATATTTATTTTCTGCCACTATGCCGATGCGAGTTACGGTTATTCGTATGCAGGTATGAGCAGTCATTCTGTTTTGTATACCTAACAATCATGTTTGTATCACTAAAAAGTTCCGTCTTTACTTCCGTGTTTTCAATGTGCAGAGCAATAACTTTGTTCAGGGTTAAGCAAAGTAGGGAGCAGATACTAGCTCGCTAGCCAGCTACTGCTAGCTGTAGTTGTAAATGACATCCAGAGCAATTCGTGTTTTGGGGCGAATTATTTTGGATTGTCAAATTACAATTGCAAATGTGACTGGCTGGTTTTAAGGTGTAATGATCGATGGAACTGTAATATCTGCACCGGGCAATATTTGAGTTCATACCTACATTAAATACATGATCACCTCTGAAGTTGCATCGTTTTTTGACGTTGGTTATTAAGTTTCTTGAACGATAGTTTTGTTTTGAACATCCGTGGGAACCAATCTCAATGTAGCGAAATGCCCTTTAACTGAATAGCAATTTGCCTTGCAGATTGCACTTACTTGAAAGGAAATGAAGAGTCTACGCATTACGGCGGTAGGTGTTTCTGCTACAGCTCCGGCACCGTGATTAAATGGAAAGATATATGGTCGACGTTTCAGGTAGATATACCTTCGCACCTACATCATTACAATTAAATCACGAAAGTGCTTGCTGGTAACATGTTTTTATTGTGTTTAGATTGTTTACGTTGATTTATTTTTTGTTTAATGTTCATTGTTTCTGTTTTAATAATAATAAGCTACATGTTTTGCTTCTGTTATTTGCTAAGGGTGCTGCTACTCCTTCCTGTTGTGCTACAGGTACGGGTAACAGGTGATGATGGTGTCCGCCTAGTGTACCCCATGGAAGCCGGGAGCTGTCTCGAACCAGATAACTTTATCACGCTGTCCAGGTGCATATATGATCACTATTGGGCGTCCAGCTCAACGGGAGAAAAAAGTCTTGACATCCCTCTAGTTGCCCAGGATGTGTGCTTTATGGTGAAGTCAAAAAGGGCTAGCGTTCAATACACCCTGCAAGTGGCTGGCAAGAGTAAGAAAAATATTGCTTCACTCATCTTAAGCATTTCTGATATGTCATTGTTTAAAGTCTAAAAACAGACTAATGTGAAATATTTTACCTCTATTTGTTTTCAGAACTGAACAGAGTACACTTTGGACTGTTTATAAGTGGAGCCATCCTCTTCTACTTTGCTGGAGCAGTGTGCAGGTAAAGACTTATTTTTCTTTTACCCTCTGGTGTGGCAACCCACTTTTTAATTTATACACAAAACCACAAACCAGACAGGCAGCTTGGTGAATGACATCTGGCACCAAAGAACATTACCCTAGGTTTTCAATGAAAAATAATTTCTAGAATTTTTTATAAACCAGTAGTGTCATTTAATGCAGCTAAAGTGTTTTCATTTCACAGGAGCCCCCCGTTTTATTATGGTGCTGGTGTTTCTCTTGGGATGATTTCTATACCAGTTTTCATCCTGTTCCTTCTGAAAAATTTTATACCAAAGGTAAGTACTCCATCATTTCTGAAAAGGGACTAACTGTGAGAATTAGGATAACTATTGACATCAGTGTTCTGTCTCAAAATGGACAAAACTTCAACACTTTGTATTTAAAGGGCTCTGACATTTTGGCAGTTTAGCTCATTTGTCTACGTACTAAGAGGGAAGAAACTCGCTGGAACTGTTTTAATTTCAGTTAAACCCTGTTCAATTGTATTTGTATAGAACAACAATTGTCACAAAGCAGCTTTACAGTTGATCCCTGGGCAACAGCTGCAATAATAAAGGCACAGGTAAACAGAGTTATTTGCATAAGGAGCGGTGGGACAAAGTGCATGGTGCCAATGCAATTAAGACAGGGAAGACTAGGCCCATTTAAAGCCCTGTATCTGTAATCAATGTGAGATTTAATGGGTAGCCAGTGGAGAGAAGCTAGGACTGGGGTAATGTGCCCATAGAGCGACCTCATGCTGGAGTTGTCCTTTTGCTCATTCTCCTAATTTTGGTCTTGTGGTCTCGCAAGAGCTTTTCGTCACTTTTAATTTGAGCTAGATCACATTCCCAGAATTTCCCGCAAACTTCAAGCAATTCCAATCCATTACATAGGATAATAGACCGAAATTTAAAACAGCTCCGGTGATTTTCTCTCCTATTAGAAAAATGTCAGTGTCCCTTAAAATAACTTGGGAGGAGTTGAAAGAAGTAGTTCAAGGGGAGAAGGAATCCCTAATTTTTTTCCCTCATCTACAGTGGAAACTGTCTCTGATGATGTTTCTCACTCACCCATACAGAGGGGGCTGTTTCTGCTGTTTGGTGTAAGTTCTAGCCTGTCCTACATGGGCCTCCGGCATCTGCTGGCTCACTGGGATGAAGTCTTGGCTCTGTACTGGAGAGAACTTCTAGGTGAGTGTAGACACTATTATGTTTTTTTTTGCCAGTTCCCTGTAGTCTGTAATATATTTAAGGTCTGGCAGTGCTTCTGAAGTACGAGGACCATCATCCATGTCAGCTGAACAGCAAGACGAACTTAATTTATCCATCAGAAAATTATAGCAATAAGTTGTTTGTGCTAATTTAAGACATCTATGTTCCACGAAAAACTGGCACCAGTCAGCTACAGCAAACTGACCATTTTGCAGTTGGCGTTCCAAATACATATTCACTGTCTGATCTAGGAAATAAATGTGGTCCAAGTTAGAAAATATATATTGAATTAGGTAGATATTGAATTGTTACTGAGAATCTGTATAGATTTTCCTATTCAAGATGCCAAATGTAGGTTAACCATATCACTTTAGCAACAGCGGACCCATAGACAACACCATGTACTGAAGATCAACTTTGGTGACCTGGCCTTTTGGAGTGCAGAGCCAAATAAAGAAAAATATATCTTTGTCCCTAATGTTAGTGAGGGTAATGTAAATAGAACTTCAATAAAAAACCTAAATTTGGAATCTTTAAGAACATGTCCGTTTAGACTTATACTATACTTTGAAACTTACTCTGCTGCCAGGGTGACCAGGTCTTGATTACTCGATTGGCTTACGCGCACTGCTAAATCAATTTATCTGTTTAAAGACCTTTGATTGAACACATTAATACATTATGTAAACGCTGTTTGCACATGTTTGGATGAAGAGACGGTTGGCATGGTCATCAAAGATAATTTCTTTTCCGCAGGTTACCTATTGATGTCATGTCTCATCAGCTTCGCCATCTGCTACAAGCGTGGCCCAATCACAGATGAAAAAAGTCTGGTTCTATTGACTTGGACTGTACAGATTGTAGCGATGGGGATGATGTACTACGGCATAACGTATCCTGTGGCATCCTACACTCTCCTGGCAAGTTTGCTTGGGCTTAAGTGTCTCCCATATTTCTGGAAAGTTCTGCTGGCTACTTGCAGGTACATTAGAATATTACTATTTTCAGTTTTTTTATGTTCCTTTCTTTCCTCCGTAGCTTCAAAAAAACTGCTTTAAGATTGTTTTTGCAAAGTTACAAAACCTGGCTAAATATAGCTGCGTGCAGAAGTTTTGGGGACTACTCAGTCATAAAGTAATGTATTCTGCAGAAATTCTGCTATGGTCACCATGTTTTAAGTCACACGAAACTGCCTGTACTTCTGCAAAAAAGAATAGATTTTCATAGCTAGCGGTCACAAAATGTTGGTGTAACATCCTAAACATGGGTTTAATTGCCTTATGTTGGCCAGTCAGACTATTCTTTTGAAGAATGGATAGTGTGAATACATTTTTATAAGGAACATCAGAAGAATAAGTTTTCAGCCTGATGCCATAGCCCCATGTAGTTAAAGAAGTTTTTTTTTTCTGTTCTCCTCACTTACGCAGACTAACAGGGAGGCTCTTCCGCGGTGGCCAGGGCCTGTTTAGGCGGCGGCCCCAGGTTCAACTACTGACGGAGGAGGAGTACAGGGAGCAGGGGGAGACGTACACCAAGGCCTCCCTTGAGGCTCTGAGGGAGCATTGCACCAGTGCTGGTTTCCCTGCATGGGACACGGTTCTCAGATTGCGCTCCCCACAGAGGTACGGCAGACCACTGCCACAGCGACGACTCTCGCCTTCCCGATTCCCACATTCAGCAATCAGATTTAAAATTAAAGCCAGCCAGTCCAGATCAGGATTTATTATAAGCAGCTTATATGCCGTTGTACATATGCTCCCTGTATGCATGTCTGTAGTGAGGACACGCAGCTGCTATGAGCAACACACATTTGCGTGTGTAGCATGAAGCAGCCGTGGGTGAAGCTAACCCAAGATCGTGTTCTCTCTCCAGGTTTGCAGACTTCCTGCGGGGGGGCTCCCACCTCGGTCCTGGGGAGTCCCAGACGCATGAACAGCAGTATGGCCTGGGGGGGACCTATTTTGAGGACATGATTTTCTCTGGTAACAGAGGCGGTGCTGCTTCAGTAGGAGGGGCGTTTCAGCATGGAAGCTGGGGTGACGTCAGTCAGGAGGAGCTGGAGTACTATGAGCCTGCCCTGCCCGCTCCCAGCCCCCCTCCTACCCCTTTGCCAAGCCCAGCGCCTGTCCGTACTCCTGCCCTTCCCTCCAGTGACTCCGTTTCTCTCCCTCCTATGTACGGACTCCCCATGTGCCCCTACCCTGCGCTCACCTACACACCTCACCCAGAGGCCAGCATGCCAGAAGATTTGGAGCTGTTCTGAGGGCTCCATTTCACACCTTTTAGTTCGACTGGATCTCCTCAACGAACAGACATTCTCAAATTTGCCTTTGACATACAATCAACGAAGTCAACGTTTGCCTTTTTCACTTAAAATATTTCATCCGAGTCCTTATAGTCTTAAGATTGTCCTGTCTTGACATCCAAAGAACTGAACTGTCAAATCCACTGTCAGCGGTCATCCAAACAAAACCATATTCCGCATAACAGTTGAATTGTGCGGACAGGGGCCTGGGCCAGGTTTCATGCCTTGTCTTCACCTACATCCAGCTTCCCTCTAGAGAATTTTATTTCATTAAATGAGACGCCATAACACATCATGGTTGTAGCCATGTTTTTATCTTTTTTATGCTGTATCTACAGGTCTGTGTTCTACTGTTTTTCATTTTTTAATAGTGCAGGGTCCTCCATGTTGGATAGCTCACGGAGTAGTTGAAAATATATTTGATGTAGCTGTGACTTATGGAACTGGATGTTCCAAGTTCCAGCCAAAAAATTACTGGCTATGACAGGAAGTCTGCATTTGTGCAGCAAAAATTAGCTCAGCCTTGCTAGGGAAAGATAGTCGCTGTTTAAAAGAAATCATCTTCTGCTCTTTAGCACCCTCTACTGGACATCCAGGTCCCTGCAAGAACATGAACCAAGTACATCAGTGGTCTCAAACTCCAGTCCTGGAGAGTCACATTCTTTGCAGGTTTTTGTGTTCCTTTCAATCGTAGCCACTAGTTGCATGGATGCTATTGCTAATCAATTATAAAGTGCTGAAACAAACCAAAAACCACCAAAAAAAAGAGAAAAACTGCAGCCCTCTAGGACCTGAGTTTGACACCACTGAAGTAACTGTTGAAATTATGTTCCTCTGGCACAGACAATATGTCTTCATTTGCAGTCTTGAAAAAGAAAAGCTAGTCGCCATGTGAACCAGAGGAGTCGTATGTTCACAGTCTCTTACTGCCAAAACTTAGCGGGAAGATAGCTTTTTTTGGGTATTGGAGCCGTTTGGGTGAGAAAGTTTAGGGTTTTTTTGTGATTTTGTGTTCATTCTCATGCTTACCTCCTATTATAAATTCTTGAAGATCCTCTGGTTCATATCCACTGCTTTTAGGGACTTGTATGTTGAACTCTTGTTTCATTTTCTGAAACAAGCCAACTAATGCCATGTCATGCTGTGCATTGATGAGCAAGTGGTTTTTAAAAACTTGGATCTTGGAACAGTCCAAGGAGATAATCACCAGCACTTGTCCAGCTCAGAACCAGCAGAACATCTGGATTCAAATCAGGGATCTTCGGATACTATGCATACCTATCTGGTAATTCCAGCCAGACTGACAGTACCGCTGAAAACTGGCTTGAATATGGCGAAATAAAAACAACGGATTCTTTTTCTGTTTGATTGTGTATTTTAAACCACATTCTTTTAAAACACACCATGTAAACATTTTTTTTTTTGGAGAGAACTGAAGGGTCAGAAAGCGAGTATATGTGGGGGAACAGGAAGCAGAAGGTGCACATACAGCTCAATATGACACGATTCCTCAAGAACACAGGCCGACAAGTGCATCTAAAACCAAATTTGTTTGTCCTTCATTAGCAGTTGAGAGTCAGCAGGTCAGCCCAATCAGTCACCATTACACAAACTTTAAATACATAGTTTCTATAATTCAGTAGTTTACACATATACACAGTCAAGTCCAATTGAAATGCACAATTGTGAGCAAGGGGGCCAAAATCAGAACACTTCCTGAAATTCTTAAATCTGCACAATAACAGCAGACAGGAAAGTGTTGTCCAAATAAATTATAATAGCTACACAATAGGCCAAGGCATGTCTTGCAGTACAAATAATATTATACATACAGTAAAAGATGCAGAATATTTTAAGGCTGTAACTTTTTCTGAAGGGTTCCGGAATATTATCCAAATCCCAACCATGTACATTAAAAGGCTTGGTCTTAGGGCAGGGACCTTTGAGAGGGTCATTAAGTGAGACAATCATGAAAAAAAAAACAGTATTAACTGTTGAGGAGCAGGTACTGCTGCACCTGCAGAGTCAGCACTTCCAGATCCACGGCTATATGGCTTGAAGCAGACTAGCTCACTGCGCATCAGTCAGGGTCACTTATTAGCATCGCTGGCGTACATAGAAACGCTTTACAAATGTTCCCACTAGAATCTGAGCTAAACTGGAGATAAACATGGAGTCTAGTCTATAAACTCTCTACTAAAGCTCTTCTTTGGACTGCTGGTGGAGTCAAAATGGTCTCCTCTGTCTAGGCAAACTCCAGAATTCCCAATGGCATGTTTTTTCTGCAGCGCTGACGGTGGGTATTTGATTGTGGCCTCTTAGGGCTGCCGAGGTTTGGTTCCAGCTCTATAGGGTACTCTTTAAAGGCTACGGGTGGTGCTGAAGATTTCCACGGTTACCCCAATTTTCCTCTTCATCGTTTTGGTCCGGAATCGTCTTAGTTGCCCAACATTCCCAAGACAGGAAGTAATCTCCAATAACTGGAGTGTAATATAGTCAAATAGACCAGTGGGCATAATTACCAATCACTGGTGCGGAAGGGGTTACTAGAGGACATCTGAGAGGGGACCTCAAGATTCCCTGGGAGTGGATTGGGGTTCTCTCCAGGGTTCTCTGCGGTCTCCATGTGTTCATTGGAGGCACCTCTAGGTGTGGTGAACTGCTCCTCCTTTGGTGTGGGCTGGACGGGTGCGTTGGAGTGCTCTGTGGGATGGGTTGAGTGTGAAATCTCCTGCTCCGGGGCACTCATGGTCGTAGGCTCACTTGTCTCCTGTGAACACATGAGCAACTGGAACGTTAATCATTGCCATTAAAACTACCTGTGCCACAGCCACAATGAATAGATTTTAATTGTTTCATTAAAAATGAAACACTGTTGCACAGAAGTAACATTAAACTGTATCCGAGTGGATGTCAGTGAAGTGATATATAAAATACAGTACACCTTTATGAACATGAAGTCCATGAAATGTTTAAGGGTCATTGGATGGCAAGCAAATTTCCCAAAATTTTGAAAATGCCTTTTGAATTAACCATTATATACATTTGTGTTACCTATACATCCCACAAACTTTTTAAAATACAGTAAAAATTATTCTAAAGAAATTAATGGACTGTACTTTTTTTAATTGTGTACCATAAGGAATTATACTATTATACTACATGTACTAGAAAGTAATTAGGAGCTGCAGACAAAGCCCTCATAACCATCTTTTAAGTGAAACAAACTGCAAAATTACTGGCACCCTCAATGAAGATGAACAAAAACAATGGGGCATTCTACTTATTTTCAATAGTTTTATCATCATTGCCAGCCCTGTTTTTAACACTACTGTGCGCAGCCTTCCCTGACAAGTACAGTGGCACTAGTCTGTTAACTATATTGTTGATTTGGAAATTTGTCACTCAAAGATCAAACCAAACTTTGTTCTCAACTCCAGTTAGTCACTGATCCATTGGTTTTAAACATTTTGAGTACTATCCAATTGTAAGTGATATATTTTATTCTCAGTGTATTTTTGTACCCATTACAAACTTTTTGAAACATTTCACAAGATAACTTACCCAGTTAGGCAACAACCTTACACCCTGGGCCTTCGATGGGACCAAAAAGGACAATAAACAATACTTAATCAATGAAGACGATAAATGAATTTGAACTGACCGAACATTTTATTTACTTATTATCATCTAATTTTATTTAATATTTCCACAGAATGTAAATAGAACACTATTATTATAAAATTATACATATAATTATAAATTAAGTTACAACTATGGGTACCCTTTTTTTGGCCAACACACTACAAAACAATGTAAGACAACATAAAGACAGAGTGTGATTCCTGGTAGTTATGCTACAGTCTATATCTCACCTCTATTGACCTCCCTCCTGGAGAAAAACAAAACACTACATAGACTTACAAACCATAAAATACAAGACATAAAACCTTGGACTCGTCAACAAGGGCAACTAACCCAGATCCCCTGGGAATCCATTGGGTCAACCGCTGAATCAATGTTGACAAAAAGCGTGCTTTCCCAGGCACCAACAAACAGTAGCCCAGAACCAACCCAGTTTTACACCAACAGGACAAACACAAAACACGACGACCTTGGACTCCTCAACAAGGTACCAAGCCCAGATCCCCTGGGCATCCAACAGGGTTTAAACGACAACGTTCACGAAGGACAGAGAATTAAAACTGACATGATTATAATGTGTGGTCAACATTTATACTGTTTAAGAGTAAGACATAAGCATGTGATGGCTCATATATGGTAATGGGGAACCCCACGTTCCCCGGATGGCAGGTAACAGGTCGTTAACAGGAGGCGCCATTTGGCCCTGGTCGGATGCGGCGACGTCCCTTTGTTATTCTAATACACTTTCTCAAACACTTGTGCCGCTCTCCAGAACTGTCTCCCAACAGTGCCAATAATTTTGGAGTTGACAGTAGACACAACTACACAAAGAACACATCACAGTATGAACACATAAATTACTGCATGCCATACTCACCCCTCTTCAGACCAGATATGACAGCATGAAAAAAAAAATAGAATACAAATTCATGTTCCACAACAAACATGTGGCTGAACCGGTCTGTGTTTGTCCTGATTACATCGTTTTTAAACGCTGTAAAACAATGTCTTAAATACACGTTCAAGCATGTTGGTCTTCTTGGGTGACTGACTGAAGTTCAATGGAGCATGGTAAGACAATATAGACACAAAGCTTTGTCTTTTCTCGTTGCTGTTTTTTGAACCATTCAGATCATTACCAAGATCTGCCACATTCATAATTTCATATTTGGAGTATACCTAGCAATTATGGACTAAAATTGCAAAAGAATTTGCTGGAGTAAATTCTATGTGGAGAGCTTAGACATCAAAGACCTTAAAAGAGGCAAATTAATAATATTGCATGTTTCACCAAATGTGCGAGACCAGCAAAACTACGAAAGATTGTTAACAAAGGGGTATCACGGTGTTATGGTGAACTGCAGAATGGGAAAAAAAATGAGGTGTGAAAATGTAAAATACATCACTTGGTTGGTGTGTCATTTGAGCATATCATGGTAGGGTTAAAAGGTTCTCCTGCACATCTTGTAAAAATTATATTGTTATATTGTTGTAATAAATTATTGCCCAGTCCTAACTATCACTGTACCTGCAAGGGCTGGATCTCTGCGGAGGACTTTGATAGGGTGACCATCTCTCTGATCTGGTAGATAGCAAAGGCGATGGTGACCCAGGGGGAGGACGAGATCACCCATGCTGGCTTGTTAACGTCCTCCTGCTCCTCTTGGTGTTTTGTCTTTTTGGGAGGCTGCTTTGCTTCGACCCAGGAAGTCGCCAGTTCCGGGTGGCTCTGGACCAGGTCGATGGTTGCTATGGGGACAGGACTGGATGGAACTGGAATGTTCTCTGCCAGCATCTTATCCTCTGCAAAGGGAGAGCGAGAGACAGGAGCAGTGGGGGACGGAGGTGAGTGGATCAGGTTTCATAAACGGTTTATACCATTTTATTCTTAATGCTGATTTGTTGTGTACTCTCTGTGATTTTTGCTTGTGTTTTGAAAGCTTGTACTTAACGTATGTCAACAATTCTTCATTAAACAGGATAGCGAGAAATACATCAAATGGAGTCCGGTACTTCGCTTGTGAGCATGGACAACTCCATATGTCAGAAGACCTGTGCTTAAATATATAATTAAAATTCAGAGAATGCCCAGCCTTGCAGTCCGATTGATCTTTTTGGCTGCTACGACAGCAGACGGGAAAGCGCTCTCACCCTGATCCTCACTCTGTCCGGTGACGTACTGGATGAGGGAGAAGATGAGCAGGATGAGAAGAGAGGCCATTCCAATCCCTCTGAATGTAGCTGCTGCTTCTAAAATGCACAAGGATGCACATATACAAGTTAGAGGGTTGTGAATACATATAACACATATTTATCATTTTCTTATAATTTATGAATTGGTTATTTTCAGACTTGTTTTATAAATAATGAAACAAGTCTGAAAATAATGAAGTCTAGTATTATGTCTATGATTTATGTCTATTATTCAGCCACTGACAATTTTAATACACTGAGGCAGAGTAACATTCAACTTACTGCTTTACTAAATCTTTCTGGGGAAAGCTGTAAATTGCCTATGTTGCAAGTGTTTTGTATGTTGTTTTGCTGCAGCAGATGCAAAAGGGAGAAGGTTCACTAAAGGTAATGACCACAATGCAAGCATGATTTTGGTAAAAACAGTGTAGTAGAAACCAGTGACATAAAAAGGTCTAAACTGGGATTTAAACATATAATTGAGCAAACTTTTTCAAGCGAATTTGGTTTTGCTAGCCGGCTAACATTTATCGACAGCTAAATGACTGGCACTATTAGCCAGCTTGGCAAAATGTTTGTGTGTCAAACGTAGGATTCTGAATAAGTGATTCACCTGAAGTTGCCCTACTTCTGAATTAGAAGTATGCAAATAATTTTATGCTGTTTAAAGGGCTATGTTTAGCTTATTTTCTTTCCTGTAGGTATTTCCTCAAATTGCACATCAAATCCTTTTATACAGATAGAAGCTTCACTGCCGGTAGATATAATTACAACGACATAAGAGGACAGACATAAGAACAGAGGAAGACATGAATTGCACTATACATAACTGGCCATCCATTGAAAGAATTTTTTTTGAGGACATGCTTCATTCTCTTGTGTAGGGCTTCCCTAAACTGTACTGCAGTAATTTGTCCCCCCCCCTGAAAATTGGGGGATGTGAGTGAAAATTGCTCTAGTTTGGTCTAAAAATTTATTTCAATGACATTTTAATTTAGTTATATAGTACTTTAAAAGTAGCTGTAACCTTATTACATTTTCTCTGTAATTCTAACTTATTACAGGTAGTTTTTGTCATTTGATTATGTAGCACTGTTATGTATTCTGTTACTCCCCAACCCAATAAATGAAATATTTTATTGTCTCTCTGAGAAGCATCACCTTCAGATAACCTCAAACCCTCAGACTTCAGTTTCTATTGTATCTGGCTAAAAAAATGTAGTGCAGTAACTGTATGTGTCTGTAAGTGATCCATTTAATTGCATTACCTAGCTATAATAGGGATCAATTAAGTTACCGTACTGCACGTTAAGCTGCTGTGTCTGGCTCACAATAGCTACATGTGCGAGCATTATACCTCTGCTCTGTCAGACTGGTCAATGTTTGTTCAGTTATATCTGCCAACGTTAACAGATTTGAATCTGTTACATTCTGTTAAAGAAGAAAGAAATCTTTTGGATGCTAGTTTTAAGATGTTACACCGCTTCCCATGTTTGTTTTTGTTGATTTACACACTTTTGAAATATAAATAATATTGTATGTATGATTATGTAAATTTACTGACGTTTTCACAGGTCATTTGAAGCGTAATACATTGATGTTTTGTATACAGTTCTGTCCCTGCAATTGACCATTATGGGCAAATAAAGAAAATGTTTGTCTGAAAACATTTCTTGTTAAGGTTTGGACTTTGTGTGGCCTGTATGCAACATTAATGTCCTTTGCCAGTCACATATCTGTTTAAATGATGAACTGCACTATTTGTGGTTGTTTTTAGAGGTGGCAACAGACGTTTTATACTTGTGCTACAATTTTGTGGCCTGCTCTACAAAACTATCAACCCCTGTAGCACCAGTGCTATGTGCAAAAAAAGTTAACGTACAGCCCTGATCTGACCTCAAGAGCATGGTCTTTAAAAAAAGAAATACCACAAATTTTATGTGCTGACTCAAAATAAACCACAGGCTTGTAGTCTTCAAATACTGTCTGAGTCTAGTGCTGTTGTCATAGGAAATTCCTTCACTCAATCAATTGTTCCATTGATTTTCATTCCATCATGCTTAGTTTCCAGTATCTATGCACATATTTTTTCTGACCTAACCTACATAGTTTATCCTAAATTGGCATTTGGAATTTTCATTCCTTTTGGATTTTTAAACAGATGAGGGGCACACTTACAAGGCCAGATTTCAAACACCCATATCTCAGGAATCACTGGTTCCAGTGAAATTATTCCCTTTTTTCTTGACTCAGATAGATCTGCAATAAGCCTTCAATCTAGCAAAACACCTGGCGTAGGGTTTACAAAAACTTTCCAGACCTTTTTTTAAATTAGAATATACTGGCAGCAATTCAACCATAAAAACACATCTGTCACTGCCCTCTGAGAATCTGACCAATGGCTCAGATGCCATGTCCGAGTGTCGTGATTCTTGTTGGATCTGCTTGGAATATACTTCAGATCAATCACAATTCAACCATCTGGATTCCGATTGTGGAGTTAGATTAGTAGAATGTATATGAAGTAGGGCTGGGCGATATGGTTTAAAAACAATATCTCGGTATTTTTTTAAAATGGCGAAATACAATATATATATGTAAAAGTCTGAGTTGAAGTCAAAATGAAATGTAATTTTAAACAAGAGCCTTATCTGATGAAAAACGACAACTTTGAGAGAGCTTGTACCTGTCAAACGCTGAAGATTTTTAAAACAAACATACAAATGATTACACACTGTGAATTAAAACCTTGATCCGATACTACAATATGGCAATTTCTTGGATCTTGTTTAAAAAACGATCAATTATATAACTATATAGAAATTATATGGCCCCTGGCAATATAATTTCCATTTCTATAACGTCCATACCAAAATAGTTGACGAAGACCCCGCCCACCATGGCCCCACAGCCCCGCCCCAGTCCCAGGTGCAGGCCCTGCAGGATGCCCTGTGCGGAGGTGCGGAGGTCTGGGGGCACAGCGGCGCTCAGGTACGAGATGCAAGCGGCCCACACAGAGGCGTGCGTCACACCTGCCAACACAAACACACACACTGTCAATACAGGGCAGTCTGAACATACTACAATACCCACAAGCCATAGTGGGGCTGTCAGTTATCAATTGTTCATAAAGTGTATACATTCACACACGCTCTAGCTGCAATACATGATTACTCTGGTAAATGAGCCTCCGCAATGCCAACCATCTGTAATTTCTATCATGCTAATACCACTCCTTGCTAAAGTGTTTTTTTTACAGAGGTGGAGGGGGGGATGGAGACAACAGCAGCTGTGTAGTATTCCATTCTGTCATCATTCACATGGCAGTGAAAACAGTGTCAGTTGAAGACAGGCTTGGCCTATTTCTTTCCTAGCACAAAGCACAAAAGGGGCAGTCTCATTCTTCCACCCATCCCCCCTCTCGTCTTCAGACCTAAGGTGTTCCTGGAACATTCAATGGTGGTCAACAATTTATCCACAGATATGTCTCTATACCTGGTTTGTGGATGTTGTACTGGAACTCATTCACAAACATAGATGACCACTATCTCTTAGTACCATTTGGTATTTATTCCAATTACACAGACAAAACTGTCAGGAGGTCAGAGAGAGGACGTCATCATGTGAAAGACTTATTTGTTGTTACAGATGCTTATTGGTAGCCTGTGGCCTGTAACCAGACTGCTCGTGGTATGGTTGGGTTGGGGGTGAAAGGAATTAGCTCCTCAATCTGCTGCTGGCAGCACGGACATGCCTGTGGAATCATTCAAATATTTTACATTGTGATCCTATAGTCCAGCATTTGTTTTATCATTCTTTTCAATTTTCTCAGGGCCGTATAAATGTCTAGCTCCTTCTATAACTAATAGCTTACCACACAGCTCTGCATTTACTCACACTCTCAGGCAGAGAAATGAATAATATCCATTAATTTTCACAAGAAATACACCCTCTTTCCACACCGCTATTGTTATACGATTATCAGTTCTTTGAGAGATGTGATTTCAAACAGTAAAAGAGGATGTTGTGCTTTCAAGAGATTGTTTATGCGCTGTGACCATGCAGCCCCTACAACAGCGCTCTCCTCCGGAAAAGGGTGTCCAACCAGCCCTTGGCTTAAAATAACAAACAGGGTTCCTGTCCTTAAATGAACTAAGGACAAGAGAAGGCGTGTCTCAATTCCCTCAAGCCTAAATCCACCCAGCCTTTTAGATTAGACACGGGCCAAAAAGCCAGGCCCAGCTCACCTTGAAGCACCTCCATCGGTAGAACGATCCAGGCGTTTTCCAGGTAGGAGATGTAGAGGTAGCGCGCTGTGTTACACGCCAGACCAATATACAGCACCCTGGAATGGAGAGGAGACACGTTACCCTCAGTGACCAGACACTGCATCACGTTATGTGCACTCAGCACTCTGTTATCCAGGGCGAATTACACAGCTTGGAAGACAAACATTACAGCGGAACCGCAACGAAGAACCATGTTGCAGCAGCGCAGGGACCGTAACCTGCAAGCTTCAGGTTGCCAGTCCAGTTTTCACACAACCACACACACACAAACACATTACCCACATACACTACAGCCATGTGACTCACAGTTCCTTTCAGAATCTACATGGATACTGGTTGTTTTCTTGGTCTAAGAATTTCAGTACAGACATGATGCTCATTGTTGTAAAGCATACTTTCGTGAAGACACATTTAGCCGAATACTTTGCTGCTAAAGCTGGATTTTTAACCTTCCAGTAAATGTGTAACACATCTGACAGTGGAAAAGTAGAGAACTGGGAGAAATGAGACCAACGGGAACAGATTGGACAGGATTGTGTTATTTAGAGCAGATCTGCACGTACTACAGTTCTCAGGAAGAACAATGAGGGACTGCAGGGCATCGATGCCGCCACGACGAGCACACAGTCCTGGCTGGGCTCTGGGGAGTATTGAGTTACATCAGCGCAGGACAACAGACACCTGACTGTTCTACGAATACAGCGACTGAGCCTGCAAGAGAGGAAACCATAGCCCCATTCCCAGGGCTAACTTCACTTCCTTTGTTCGCACGCCTTATCTGCAAGAATAAACGCGCACTGGATTCAATGTCAAAACCGCGTGCGGGGGCAAATGTTCGTTAAGCGGAGAGACCATTTTCATAGCAAGGGAGGCATAAGAGTGCCAAGGCCCCAAGACTCTGGCCCCCATGCAACATGGTGTCATGTTCAAGCTTACAGAGGCTTTCGGCGGGCACCCCTGCTAACACGCCACACTTCCTTAGACTCTCCATCTTGCAGCCTGAGGAGCCACAGAGGCCAACATCAGACAGCGTGACTGAAAAGGAGTGGTAAATCCGGTGTTTCCCATCACACTCTGAGGCGTAGCGTAAAAATGCATATAAAATCGGCCACGCAGAAGCCACCAGACCGAGCGTCACGAGCCAGGAAGATGACATGCATGTGAGCAGACACGCAGTGGAGCAGCACACAAGAGCTTCATGCAGCCAGGGGTCAAAGCCAGCCTGGCTGTCCACTATCAGCTGATTAAATACGCCTCCTCTTTGCTACCTTATCTAGCTCTGCAGCGTCCACAGAGTGTTCCAACTCAGTTTGTACCCAGAGGATGGCGTGAGCATGCAAAACGTGCTAAAGAGAAAAAGCTTCTCTATGCAGCATAGCAAAAAGTTAAGTCCGACAAAGTTTTTCAGATGGAAACCATCCTTCCGCATGAAAATAAATATAATAATGAGATCGATAAACTGCTTAAGTCTGAGGATAGGTCTACACTCCTGCCCCTGTCATTTTATACAGCCAATATTGGAAAAATTCAATAATAATAATACACATAAGTGAGAATGGGCAAGCGAATGGGTGTTTGGCACCACAGGTAAAGAGCTGTTGCAGATTACCAGGCAGGACGCTGACTAACTAGAAAAAGGGCCTATAAACAGCACCGACTCAAATCCAATCTGAACATTCGATCGACAGCTCTGTCAAGAGCTGGTTTAACAGAGGGACCGGAGGGCTACCACATGTTATCATCAAGCAGGACACTGCTCTGCCCCCAAGACCGCCCTCCGAAACATAGCACACTGCTGTCAAATACCCCAGCCCGGAATGAAAATGTTCCATGACAATACTGGGTTAGGACAGACCTTCACGAGTCACTGCCTGATCAGTCCGGTGACACCATTTCACCAATCTGCACTCAAACAGCAGGCAAAAGCTTAAAACAAAGGGAGATAAAACAAAGTATTGATTGTCAATGCAGTCTGGTATCTAAAAATAAATCCAGACGACTGCAGTGCATTTGTAACTATCACCCTCTGCGCTAGCCCTGAGGATTGAGAAAAAATACTGAATACTGTCTGAATATTGTCATAAATAACAACATAAATGGTTATTTCATTAATTGTAAGAATAGCCACAAGTATCAGACTTGTGTCTATTAATAATTGTCTGTAAACTGCCAAGGAATTTTTAGCTAGCTAGCTAGCCAGTATACATTACTTATCCCTGAAAGTACAGTTAAAATATGTAGATTGTGAACAGTGTAATACATTTACTCCTGTCTTTTGGCTAACTAAAGCAGTTATTTTCATTTACATTTGACACATGCTCTTGTCAAGAGAGACCTTCAACTGACAGATTAAGTTTTCTGTATACAGGAATATGAATATAATTCGTAGTAGATGAAATAGAGGGCCATGAAAAGTGAAAGCTTTGGGCTTTGGACATCAAATAAATCTCTTGAAGCTATATTCTTCACTGCCAACGATATGTGTTGCATAAAAGCGTTTGCATATTAAACTTTTTGTAGTTTAATATATTGGTTAATAAATCATCATCATATCACAAAGTCTCATTACAAGCACCATGTGGAAATTTACGTGTAAAACTATACTCCCTAACTGTTGACATATTGTTTTCTCTAAGCCAACATAATGATTAACTAAATCATTATGCTTGGCCCCCAATCATAACTGTTATATTTTATTCTCACTTAGAAGAAAAATGTTCTTGTACAGCCTGTTATAATGACAGCTTTTAGGGAAATGTTGAAAATGTTTTATTTTTTAGTGAATAGCGAAAGCTGCCATTTCTCTGTTCAATGTGGCATGTATAATCGGCAAAGAGACATGCCCAGCCACTTAACTTTCCCTTCTTAAATTCCAATACACTCTATGGTCCCTGAATTTAGTGGGTGGTTCCAAACATTGTCTTTGATAATCTGTTCAACATTTAACAACACATTCAACAATTTTAACAAACATAGAGCACAGGTGTATAAATCCAGACAAAGGCCCAGCTCCTTGACTTTTCTAGAGCAAGGCCCTGGGCAGTACGTACCGGATGTGGCCGACCAACTCGATGAGCTTATGGCTGGTAAAGTAGGCCGCTAGCTCAGAGATGTGACTCAGCACTGAGCACACCCCAAACAGCGTGGTTGTTCCTTTCAGATCCTCCAGGTGCCAGTAGAGGAAAGTGAATACGAAGCCGTACCCAAAGCCCATAAACCAGGCCACAAAGAGCACGGTGCCATAGCGAACGCCGCACAGCAGCCGGATCAGGTCCCAGTAGCGGAACGACTGCTGGCTGGTATGAACAGGAACGGCTGCCTCCTCGGACCCCCCCTTGGTAGAGGAAGGGCTCTGGGGCACTTGCGTGACCTCCGTGCCGTCCACCTCCTCCACCTCTTCCTGCAGCGGCCTGCAGTCTCCTTGGTCAAAATGGAACCGCGTCGCTACGAGCAGTGCCGTGCCCATCAGAACCCCGAAGAGGATGAAGGCGATCTGGTAGTTCTTGTAGTCGGGCAGAGTGCAGCCGGTGCCAGCCATGTTGGGCGTTACGTGGGTGTGATCTATCCAGATTCCCACTGAGAGCATGGCCAGACCCCAGCCAAGAGAACCCCACATCCTCTGCAGCCCATACTGGTCCCGGTGCCTGCCCAGGTACTGCAGCGTCACCGTGTCCACGATGGTAACCGCGGGGGCGCTAAAGAACTCGCCGATGATAATCACCAGCAGGATGAGGAGAAAGATAGACTCCACCTGGTCTTTGTTGTACGTGATTATATGCTCTTTGGGCTTGGTGACACTGGCTGTGGTGGTGGTGAGGGTGGTAGCATTTGTACTGACAGTAGAAATCCTTATAGGGGCTGTGGTAGAGGTTTTCACAGAGGTACCGTTTTTTGTGGCGGGGATTAAAGTCGGTATATCAGTAGTTGTGTTGACGACGAGGGGTATGTGATCTGTTACATTTTCAAAAGCGAACTGAGACACCGAGTCATTCAAATCAGTGTCTCTGACATACCTGCGCAAAATGTTGTACACAGACACATGAAACAGTGAGCGAGAGGTATAGAAATCTCCTGTTGCGCTCCTACGGCTCCTGCTGTTGTTAGTCTGTGTCTGGGGAGGTGGGATCGTGTGATTGACAGTCGGGATGGGGATGGAGGCATTCGTGGGGGGCACCGTAGGGTTTTTCTCCACGCAGAACATCTCGGCCGGCTTGACAAACCCAATGCCACAGTTGAACACAATCCAGCAGAGCACGGAAAAGAGCAGCACAGCCTTTCCCCTCTTAAAACGGTCTGCCACCACGCCCCAGAAGGGGGCGCTGCAGAACTCAATGAAGTAGCGAATGCCCACCAGCAGCCCACTCTGGCTGGGTGACATCCCCAGCTGCTTGTAATAAACGGCCAACAGAGGATGCAGGGAGCCGTAGGCCGCGTAGAAGAAGAAGTAGAAGACCTTGGAGATGAGGAGGTGATTATCAATCCTTAGGCAGCACCTCTCCAGACAGTTCAAACCCTCCAGTGATTCAGGGACGGGAGGGTTGACAACGGGTCCTTCCAGGGTGGATGGCACGGCAGGTGGGTCCCGAACCTGTTCCAGGGCCAGGTTTCTGAAAGGCTCTGACAAGACATACTTTCTTTTCAACTCCTCCTCATCTTCTGTCAGGATCGCCACTCGGTCACCGGATGCCATCTCTACGGAAAAAGTGGAAAGACACTAAGTGAGAAAAGCCCACAGTAATGGTGGGAGCTGATGAATGGAAAAATGTTATTGACCAACCTGACAGAGCAGCGACAGCTGCATTTGTGTCTGTCACGGAGGCTGACGTTAGCACTTACAGCCAAAACCATTATCTGGCTAGCATCCATGTTAATTAGCTTGACCTTCCATATAGTAAACAGAGCTTCCTCGCTCTTACAATAGGAACATTTTCTGTTTAAAGGACAACTTACATAGGATCTAAAAAACAAATACAGACCCATCTTTGTGCTACCTTTTATCTATAAAATCTCAGAAAATTGTGTAGACGCAACACTTACAGGTAGGGCTGGGCGATATATTGGATATATTCGATATACTATATAGTTTTTTACACAAGATCCAAGAAATTGCTATATCATATAATTGAAATAGTATGTTAATTTGCAGTGTAATAATTTGTGTCTGTTTCAAAAATCTACATTGTTTAAAGGGCACAAGCTCTCTTACTTGCGTGCACACCCACCTCTCTCTCTCTCACACACACACCCCTCTTTGATGAGGCCCATCAGTCTTTGTTGTGTCAAGTGTCTTGATAATTGAAAGTAGAAGAGAACCGCGAAGAACAGGTTGCTAGAGGCTGAAGAAGGCCTAATTATGAAAATGAACATTCATCGGTCTGTTGCATAGAGGTGGTTTGGATTCAGGAGGGAACACGTGCAACAGAGTACACCCTTCTGTAAATTATGCCAAAAAAAGGTTGCAACAAGATGTAGCAGTACCACAAATTCATGGCACCACCTTAAACAGCACCACCCAGTGCAGTACGACGAATCCGTCAAACACCATGAAGGTAGTTCTGCTAACATTACTGTTACCGTTACAAGAGAGATGCTGTGAGTTCAGTTAGCTTGTTTGAACAATTTGAACGTCACAGCAACTGTTAAAGGATATGTTGTGTGTAGTTGTGTTTAAACAGATAAAGGCTCTTGCTTAACATTATACTTTTTTTTACTTAAACTCAGAATTTAAGATAAAATATTGAAATATTTACATATATGTTGTATATCGCCATTTTTTTAAAATATTGACATGTTGTTTTTAAATCATATTGCCCAGCCCTACTCACAGGTACTGGAAGCCAGTATTTATTACAATTTTTCAGTCAGGTTTTCAACAGCATTACAAATGAGCTCTTGCTGACTGCAGGTGCTCTGTGATGTGGTGCTTGTTTTATGTACAGTATTTTACACTGCTGACTATTCAACCCTAATTCATAGATTGACTGCTTATTTATTTTATAGTATTTGTACATCTTTAACCTTGTTCTCTCTTTTTTGTTGTTTTTTTTTTTACTGTGTTGTTTTTACTGTGTCCAGATTGAGGCTTACAAATCAGACCTTTAACTTAATGTTCCTACTGTACACTACTTTAAACCAACGTGCCTATCATCATTTAGCTGGAATGTAATTCAAAATGCAATCTGGGATATATTTTATTCAAGTACTGGTATCTTCCCTTTATTTATTGCCGTGACGATGAGAGCAGCTACACCATAGACAGGCTTAGTATTATCATTTATTAATTTCACTTACATGCCACGATCTGTTTTGGTGGCCAAATGATTTGGACTCCACAACCATGCACACACAGAACTGAATGTTGTGGGAGATGAGACAGGTTGTAGTTCTAGTAAACAATTTTACTGTTAGAATGTATATGTCAGGCAGATAACCCTCTGCAGGGTGACCTACACTTATTTTTGTAGCAGTATTGTTATTACTTCAAACAGAATATCAGTTTTACTGTTAATCAATCAGATCAAGTATCACAAGTGTCCATCATAGCAAACATGAAACTTCCAAGATGCAAGCCCAGCTCACATTATCTCTTACCTTGATTTTGTATCCACAGAACAAGTTACACTTATCAAACCTTAAACAAGGAAGTGATGTGGTATGGGTAGAACGGGAAGTCTTTTTTAAAAAATATTTTACAAATATGTATATAAATAACATATAGTAAAATATGGGACACACGTTCAACTACCAGCCAAAACCGACAATGCAAGCTAGACTTCGACATTTAAAAATGTCAAGTACAACTTTCCAGCGGATGCACAAAAACGTACTCTTATGACTAGACTTGCCTCACGTTAGAATGTCAAAAAAAATGTCACCGTGCAACCCTGTCGTGTAAGTGTCATAATCTGCCGCACGGGGAATCCGACCGAGGTAACCGTCGATTTAGTGTACATAAAGTAACCGCATTGTCATTACGCCTTTGAAATGAAAATGTGTTCCATATTACTGAGCTTTATGACAAATTTCAAGGTTGTGTGGAGCTGTTAAAGAAAAGAAGAATGACAGCTACCTTTTTGTGTGGCGTCTTACGTTTGCGGAAGTAGACTATCATCCTTTGTGTAGCTCATTAACGTTAATACTGCCGAGATACCCAGCGTTGTTTTAAAAGTAAGTATTCCTATAGTAAATGAAGAAGTAGGCTATAGCTAGTTACTTAACCAAAAGCATACTACAGTTTTTTTGCAGTGCATTTTTACTAGCATTTAAAAAATATTCATAATATAGGCTTCGTTTAACTTCATGTCCAGAGCAGCGAATCTCTGTGCGCTTTACAGATACGTTTAACATCCGGATGTAACGAGCGTATTCTAAATAAAGCCAATTTAACAATATTGTTGCAATTATTTGATTGCTCAATGGTCTGCAAAAGGCTTACTGAGAAAAAGCAAGAGCCAACAGATATCTACCAGAGATGGTCTTCCTTACCGGGTAATCTTGTTTTGAAGTTTTGCCTTGTGTCTGCCTCGTCACACGGCAGGTAACCTAATTTGATCTGTTCATCATAAGAACGTCGGGCGTCGCTGGATTACAAGGATTGCATGATACATAAATATATTTTAGTCCAATGTCTAAAGAATCATCTTACACCTATAATCGTCTGTACTAATCGTATTGACATAATGACCTATGGACTATAGATGCCTAGACGTCAGTGCGACTGAGATCCAGTTCTCACCTGCAAATGAGTGGCAGCAGCAGGGAGGGGTCGAACTTGCCCCGTGACGTAAACGGAAGCTGCTGTCTTCAACTGCTGGGTCCGACCACTGATGAATGCAAGCGCGAAAGGCTGAGCCATATTTCCGGAATGGTTACAATCCTTTGGTTGTTCTCAAAGTAAATCGATTTCAAACCCAGATTCTAAGAAAAGTACAGGGATTGGCTGTTGGGCATCAGCAGCTGTGACTCTCGTCAATACATTAACTTACCTAACTGGGCTGTACTACAAGGGACAATACAAAAGATTAGTGAATCACCTTACAATCATTTGGATTTATTTCACGTCACTGAAATGACAATCTGAACAATACTGGTGGAGGTACAAACGAAGAACAATTTCCTCTGTTGTTTATGCATATTTAAACTTTATCTAATTTTTCAAAAGTTTTCACAAACTTTCCTTGTGATCCAGCAAATCACACTCCTGTATTTCATTCATAATTTTAGTGTCCCAAAATTTATGGAAATAAATAAATATAAAATTGCATTACACTTTTTTATTCATTTGATTTAGCTTTGACTGTAGCTTTTATGACAATGAACAAAAGTAACCACAAAATACATTTAGAAGACCACAGGTAAAGCTTTCCTTAATAAGGCATACTTATAACAATGTTTGCAGGTTTGTTAAACCTTGTTCCTGGATTCTAGATTTTTGAGGTTCTTTTACACCAGCAGTGGCAAGTGTAAAAAAACTTTGCTTGAAAGTTATTGAAATGCTTCTGTTACAGGGCCCCACAATCACATGACCTTTAGCAAAGAGATACTTTGAGCTTAGGGTACATGAACAAACATGTCCACTTTCAAATCATGCCAGGCCAATGTGTTATATTAGATTACAGTCTACATGCAAATGTACATATATATACACATTTACATGTATTTTTAGGTAATGGACCTACACAAATAGTCCAAATTGGTGAAGTGAAATTAAAAAATAAAACTTGTTTTAAAAAATTCCAAAAAAAAAAAAAAAAAGTGTTGCATGCATATGTATTCACACCCTTTGCTATAACAGAGCTAAAATTGGCTCAGGGCCAAAGGGTTTCAGAACAATTAATGTAATATGTTGCTTTGATTCAATATGGGCCAAATAGAGCACTTTCCCTTACAAAATTGTTTTATCTCTTTTGTTGTTCCATTCTCAAAGTGATATCAGGTCTTTTGAATGCATCTCAATGGGTTTTCAGGTGTGGAATGGATTCTGCTCCAAAAAATATGGGTACATTTTGGAATACAGAG
The DNA here is from genome assembly GCA_019788955.1 of Albula glossodonta. Taxonomy (NCBI): domain Eukaryota; kingdom Metazoa; phylum Chordata; class Actinopteri; order Albuliformes; family Albulidae; genus Albula; species Albula glossodonta. The sequence goes on from JAFBMS010000010.1 coordinate 20,016,293, forward strand.
TTTACTCAATGACTGATTCAAACACAAAGCAATGAGCTAAGCCATGAGCTAACAAAACAGCCCAAAACCATCATTCTCCCTCCACTATGCTTCATGGTAAAGAAGGTGTAATTTCAGAGTGTTCCCCCTGGGTAATATTCTCAATAGATTGAATAGTAAAATTTGGCTGAAGAAAACTGCTGAAAGGTGCACCTTCTGTATTATATAGCAATGTTGTGGGAGGGTTGGTGTTTCAGACTGCTTTGCTCACTTATGGCCTTGACATCAAGTCAATTATTGAATAAACCTTTTATTCCAAAATGTGCCCACATTTTGAATAAGCTTAAAAGTTGAGACCTTTTGCTCACAGTTTGCCCCCCCCCCCCCCTTCAAAAATCTCTCCTGCACCGCTCCGCTCTCAACATGTGTTTAGCTGCGTTCAACTCCAGTGACGCTGAAGAATATAAACAGAAGACAGGTACTCCCTCCCAAAGACAATAAAGACTGTCAAGTGTAAGTACAGGAATAAAATTGAACAACAGTTTAACAGCAACACCCATGGCATGTGGCAAGGACTTAACATCATGACAGACTTCCGGGGGAAGGTATTTCTCGTGGAGGAACATAACGCGTCCTACGCTCGTTTCGAGTCCCATGCCCGCCCTGAGAGAACGTATGTGGAAATCAGTGACGTTACCCCCTCTCCATGTCCTTAGAAGACGTGCGCAGAAGCTTCCTCAGAGAGAATACAAGCAAAGCTGCTAGCCCAGACGGCATCCCTGGATGTATGCAGAGAGCATGCACAGCCCAGCTGAGTGGAGCATTCTCGGACTACTTCTACTGCTTTTCTCTCAGGTCAGTCACCGCCCATGGAGCGTAAGACAGTATGCGGGGAGCAGCAGTCCCACCTGACTGTTGTGTCTTCAGAGAACACATACACATCCACCAGACCAAGGACAACACACAGGCTTTTGTACCCAGCGCCTGCGGCATAGTGTACCCCACCCTCGCAAGCATCCAGGAGGACCCTCCTAACAGACTCTGTTTCTCTTGTGCTAAGAACCGCTGAGCATACAACCTCCTGCTGGCCAGGTGGTGTAAATGTGCTGCTATAGTGTTCTCGGGTACACCCTGCTGATAAATGAACGGAATTAACATTGCTCAAGCCAGATGGTATCCCGTAATAGTACTGTCCACTCCATCTGTGTGAACAAAAGAAAAATATACAGGTTACTGTTCTGAAGATAACTGCTATGCAGGCAAAACATGCCTTACACAAATTGTTAAATAGTTAATATTTTAAACATATATGCTGTCATATAAAGATGAATATTTTTTTTCTTACCATCCTTCTTCTCTTCAAAAAGTAGGCAGAGTAGGGTCTGTTCCTGTCTGCATGTGTGGGCAATGTTTGCTGCCTTCTCTGACACCCTCACCAGGGCATGCAATAATTCAGACATCTTATCCTAACAGAAAAATGGAGCAACGCAGAAAATATTTATATCAAATCATTATGTCACTACATTAGACTCATGTCTCTTGTTTTCGGTTTTATTCGATTTCTCGTGAAAAATTAAAGAATTATTCTTAGGAAGGACAGCTCAGATTAAACCAATTTTCAGCCAGATGTTATGTTTTCCATGCATCAAAAAATATTCAGTTTGCATGGCAGTGACTTTTAATTTAATTTATTTTGGTAAATGGTGCCATCTTGTGGTCATGTAGTAGCACAAACAAATGTGTTGGTCTTGGTTGAAAAGGGAGAAGCTGTTATGCCAGTGGTTCTCAGTGTCGGTCCTAGGAACCCACTGTGTACGCTGGTCTTTATTCCAACCAATTTAGCGAATGTAGCTATGTAGCGGTAATTAAACAGAAAATGTTAAAAATGACATTTCAAATCACGAATTAAAGTCGTAGGTAAAAACCACCGATGAACACTGAATGCTAATCATTCCACATCAGTGCACTTCCACACAATTACAGGTTTTCTGAACACACTTTGTGAAAGGATTTCAATCACAAATTCTTTCACCCCTTCTTCTTTTAGCGATAATGACCCCTGCTTGCTACGGGACCAAGTTCCGTCACCGAGTGCACGGCTGGCCTCGATCTTGAATCACAGGTTGCATCCATAAAACGGTCATACCTGCTACCATGGGCCAAAAAAGATCCGTAAAATGAGTCATAGTGATATGTGATAAATGGGTAATTACATGAAAGCCCTCTATTAAAATGATATATATTAAAAATATTATATTATAAATGACATATTATCGTTAAGCTACGACATCACCAAATGTCCATGTACAACTACATTTTTTTTTGTAAATGCTTAATTTATTTAATACTTTATAATATCATACAATACAAAGTATGCATGCAAAAATAACTTCATATACATGATATTGTCCAGTGATATTGTACAAGTGATATTTCCCATTCAAAACTTGGAAAATACGTGCACTTAGCCTCATGAAACAATAATTAAACATGCCTCCAATCAGATTGTTTTCTCTGATTCTCATTATTATTGCATGAATAGGCATGTGCATGTAGTATACAAAACTTCCACTTTTGGGAATCAATGGGGCCAGTTGGTCTTTCAGTTGGTCATGGTTGTGGGAGATTCCCATCTATGAAGCCTCGTAGATGGGTATGTGGAGATGCCAAAGGGTTGTCTGTCTTTTGCATACAGCTGCATTCCTGGGGCAAGTGCAGCTGACATCAAGGCAGAAGTGTTTGGTGGGCCAATGCCTCACTCACCAGACATTATCTGTCTTTTGGCCCCAAGTAACAACCTCACCATCAGCCGCACAACTGAGAAGACAGGAAAGGAGTTTAAGGACCTTGTCCAAGGTTTTGTGTGCTCTGGTACAAAGGTACATTACCACTGTTAACAGGACTACGATTATCATAATCAGTTAAGCTGTTTTAGTCTGTTAGTTCTAGGCTTTCTTGGAGAATCTGCCGTTTTTAAAAATGTACTGAAAAATCTTTAAAATATGTCAATGGCTGATAGCTTACCCTTTTAAAACACACTAGATGGCCAGGTATCAAATGCTAGTGGTGCACAAACAGCTATAGTGCAAGCCTAATTATAGCTAAAATGTGTCCACAAATCCGTTCTTTTTCTTCTTCCGAGAGTGTCCATGATTTGAGTTGCCAAGTTAACGTTATTTAAAATATTTAAAGCTCAATTACCAGAGGAGGGGGGATATTGGCGGGGCAGCACTACCAGTATGTATCAACCAATCATAAGCATGCAATACATGGCTGTGCATATCTAGCAAATTGAGTGCATGCACGTAATTGGATGAAAAAACATAGGCCTATGGTAGCTAAATTGCTTGTCCATTCCCCTGCCTCTGACATTACTGTCGCATTATTTTTCGTCAACGAAAATGGTAATATATTTCGTCACAGTTCTTATCAAAGGTGCATTTTTATTTAGTTAACATCTCGTTCTCGTCATGGAGAAAAAAAGTTTGGTTGACGAACATTTTTCGTCACAGTTTTCGTCGATGAAATTAACACTGATTGGATACCATAATTTTGGCCTTTTTTCACTCTTCAGGCAAAGCAAATATATTTAATCAAAACATTTATATTTCGCTAAATTAAGTTCACTTTCCATTATGTAAAATGACTTTTGACCTGACAAAGACATGACACCTCAGCAACTGTTGACAGAACCACATCATTCCAGCCACATCCAGGTTCCTCAATGTGATTGCAGAAGTCCTTTATTTCAGTACATTTTAACACACAGCCAAAAGACATGGAGATCAACCTGTACTGGTTTCCTTTCAGTTTTACATAGACGAATATTGTCAGTGTGTTAACATTATAAAATAATTGTACTGTGTCTCATTAAAAAAGATTTAACAATGACAAAACCCCATCTCTAAAGGTAAACGCTGAATTCACTGAAAGGGGGTCTGCCCCGTATGGCACTGTTTTCTTTTTTGCAAAACATTACTTGGAAACAATACAGTACTGGAAGGTTTCAGTGAATCAAATACTCCATAGCCCACATTTTGTGTGAGAGAAGATAATTAGTTACACAGCTGTGTTTTTGATTTGTAAATAGTGCTTCTAAAATGAATAGAAATCATGATTTTAATAAAAATCTTATTATTTACATACCCGTGTCTTTAAAAGTCCATTTAATAGATTGTCAGTTTGTTTTAAACGTGTTGTTGATTTTTATGCCATTCTTTACATAAAATGTGTATAAGAATAAAAACAAAAAACAAACGAAAACATGAGATCGATTGCTGTGATTTTCGATATTTTGTCATAATAGCATTATAACAATGAAGAAGAGTCACCTCTAAGCACCTTTCTAATAAAATAATGACATTTAAAACTCATTTACAGTATGCACAAAACATCCAGCAATGTATCATTCTATAAGAAACAACAGAATCTCTTTTTGGGTCAGTGTATTTGTAAATATCAGGTGAACCAGATTAAGATGGCACATGATCCTCTCGAATTTCTTTAAAAAAAAAAAGAAGAAGAAAAAGAATCTAATTCAGTTTAAGCAAGTGTCTCTCTGCATACTACCAGACCTTCACTGACATTTGATCACAGATTTTCTTGTTTGCAATTATGCATAATGATATTCAAGGTAGCTTGTCAATCATACAGTCCAATACAATAAAATACAATAAGATAAATAAACAAAACATATTCATAGTATTCCCATACTCTATCCTCTATCTTGACGCTTATGTTAATACTGTGATGATAAAAACATTGTCCACAAGTTGCGCTGTGATCCCCACAGTCCTATCAATCCAAGGACAAATAAGTTTAATAAAAATGATCATCAGTTTACCTTACAGCCACATTTTATGTGTATCACCAATTTGATTTGAAAGTTTACAGGAATAATTAGGGCATGTGAGCATTTAAAAATCAATCCCAGGATAACGATTGTTGGACGTTCAAAGGAAATATTGTAACAACTGCCCTTCCACTGCAGACTTTGACATTTGTACCATTACATCCCTCAAGGCTGGTAACTGGGGAGTGAGGTTCCACTGATTACGTTATAGTATAGAAAGCATCTACTCTTACTTACATAGACCAAAATGCACTGGGGTGGGTTTCCCGATAACGATTGTATCTAAGGATTCACAAACTCCTCTGTGAACGCAATTATGGTGAATGAAGTACTTTAATTTCTTCCCAAGACATCATGTTTTAGGGTTTAGCACATCTGACCAAAACAGAAGTTTTGCAGTTTCTTTGGCACAAGCACACTTGTCAACATACTGCAGGAACAGTGTTTTCATGACAACACTGCATTGATAGGAAATGATAGACTCCACTTTGCTGTAAGTCTGAATAACTCTGCACCAATGGCAGAGGAAGATGACAGATTATGAAGAGACAGTAAAAAAAAAAACAATAACCAGAATAGGGGGAATGTGATGGCTTGTGGATGCTGTGTATCTATCCCTGGTCCAGATGTAGGTTGGTTTTCCTCCCATATCATTCTCAGAGGTAGAGCCCAGGAGCCTGTGGGTTTGAGAGGCTGGGAGGAACCTCAGGGCAGGACTGTGTGACTTCAGAAGGCATCACACCATTTCCATTGTGCAGGAGACAGTCTTCTGTGTAGGCCGCACTGGTGCCATTTAGAATGCAGCCATTCTCTATCTGAAAAGGATGGAGAAAGTTGTCCTTTTTATTCAAGCGACTTACAGCTTTCACTGTCTGCAAGAGACAGTCTTGGAATCTTGGAATCTCTCAACGTTCACAAAAAGGCATAATACCTCTGGGGTATATATAAATTGTGAGTAAACAATCTAAGCACAAACTTCACCTGAATTGACCCTTTGTTTCTTATAGCACATGCCTGTAAGTGTTGAATATCAAGAATACCAACTGAAATTTTTTTTTTGCTGTTATTAGTACTGTAACTGTTATTTAGTGTGAAATTATTGTAGTTGGGTTAGGTTTTATTTATTATGCGAATTTGTTATGTAAATTTGTTAAGTGTCTGGGTAGAAGGGAACGCCGTCTGGGTAGAAGGGAAGAGGAGATGGCCGACCACTGGGATTATGGTTCGGGACCTCAGCTGGCATAGGTTGTGGTGGGGAGTTAGCCAGCAACAGGTAGCCGGAGTTGTAACAGTCATCCTGTTGTAGCCAGGAGCTACTCGGGAAAATGAAAGGGCTGGGGAGCTATGGAAACGTGAAGCTGGATTTCCATGAACTGCGACTCAAGAGTGTGAGCTGGCAGTCTCAGAGAGACAGGATGCAAAGCACGATGGGAAATGAGGTACGTGGTGTTTATAGACTTGTATGACAATAATTCTCCTGAACTTTTGTTTTATAAAACTCCAATATGTTGTCATTTAAGAGTTCAGCATGCAGAAAAAAAGTCACTTTCATTCAAAAAGACACCACAATAAGAAGAGTTCATATTACTGAAATCAGCATGCAGACTACTATCTGGAAGAGCCTCTCTTGTGGTAGCCCCTGGTAGCTCTTACCCTGGCAGTAACTGTAGGGCTGCTCTATATCTGAGCATGAAACACAGGTATCATTCTTCAGGTAATAAAATAGAGTCTGTCTCACAAGGTGCCCTCGGAGCCCATCCTAAACTGATCAGGCTTCCTCCCTCATGGACTGTTTCCTATACTAAGCATTATCGTGTCATTTAGAACTGGCATAGGAAATGCCCAGTGACATTAAGGTTTCTAGAAGGCACCTTCGCTGAGAATATCCAGCATCCCTCATGCCACCCCTCTCAGCTGGGCCTGTGCTTTTTATAGTAATGGCAGTGGCAAATTGTAGGTCAGAAAAGCTCATGCTTGGCTGACCAGCTTTGCTCCTTTTTCTTTTCATTGGAGATAGCTGACCCTGAGCAAAAACCCAGTAAACACAGAGCGGTAGGCAGTGCCGTGCCACAGCTCACTGCAGCTGTCTCTCACTCTCTCACCTTCTGTCTGTTTGCCCAGTTTTCTCAATCCATTAACATTTCCAACCTCAGGGTTAGTTTTGAAAGATGAGTTCGACTGTCAGTGTTTCTTAAATATTCCGGATGGTGGAAAATCCATCACAGTGGACCATGTGGGTAAGTGAGACATATTCATTATTGATGAGGGGAGTCGTGTAGTCATTATAGATTCAAATCTCATGGTCAAACACATCAGGAGTAATAATAGTCTGGAGACTGTAATGTTAGCTTTCTGTTACAGTGTCATCAAGTAGCCAGTCAGTGTTAAAATCCACCTTTGAGTTATTTACATTTGTCTCCCTCAAGGTGGCAAGTGTCATAAAAACCAACCAAATGGATGTTGAGTTCCTAGCAGAGAAAGTTTTCCTTACAAGCGGTTTGATAGGTTAATTATTATTTTGTGTTGACACCTCCCTCTTTTTATTACCCTAAACTGACCTGCTGTGACCCTCATACACATAATTCCTCTGATTCAAATTTCAACAACAATTTCAACACATTTTTTTGCAGGACAGTGATATCATTGGCTTATTATGGCTCGACTGTTGAAACATTTTATTTATACAGCAACCAACCCCCATCTAAATATGGCCTGCCAATGCCAATGAGCTAACAGTTTACAAAGAAGATTTTAATTAATTGTACACCCATACACAGATCTTTCTATAACCTCTTCAGTAAGCACTGCTTTGACCAAGTGCAGCTTCATAACCACTTAAGTCGACTTGCACCCAGCTCAACTCTGCTTGCAGATTTAATGTATTCATGTTATTTGGTTAACTATTTAATGGCAAAGATTTATGTTCCTACACTGATGGATGTCCAGGAGCAATAATGTATGTTTATTTATATTTATTTGTTTTTATGTGATTCAATTTTTGTTGAAATATTCCTACTAAGAGGAGGACCAAGAGGAGCAACGACAAGAATTATTTTAAGAGAATTCCTTTACTCCCAGAAAATTATTTGGTAGTGTATCAATAAACATATCAGTAGGTGGTAGTATCAATAGGGAGTATCGACATTTGGTACCAGTACTGATAAAATCCTATTAATACCCAACCCTAGTCATCACAGAACGCAAGGCAATGATGCAGCTGGGACTTAAGGACTGGGAGAAAATACTCTCCCATATGTATGTATGCGTGTACATACAAGATACACACTCTCTCTCTATGGACAGACGGCCTAGCTTGTGGACAGATATCTATCCGCCAGATCTTCTCCACTGTCTTCAAATGATGTACATACACAATATGTGGCCTTCAGACTTAGGTGACAGATGCATAGATGTCTCTCAATTTCCAGCTCATTATACTGGCTGTGTTACCTCTGAAAATCATAAAAACCAGCAACCCTGTAGATAATGGTGGGGGATTCCTCTTATCATTGGGCTTTGATTGTGGTGGTTGGGGGCGGGTTCCTCCGATCACTGGGACTGGTTTGCAGTGACTCGCTCTGAGCTCTCAGGGCATGCACACCCTGGAGAGTTGACGCGACGGCCTCACAGAACAGGAAGTCAGGCCAAGGTCCAAGCTTATGCTCAGCTGCATGTGACCCAGACCGTTAGACAGGCAGCAAGAGAGGATTTGCAATGGCCCTCAGATCATGAATTCATTGCGACGGACTCAACTAAATGGGATCCAGCTCTCGGCTGACTCAGGGTCAGCGGCAGCCTCCTCTAGCCCCCTCCTACTTAGTTACTGGATAGTTATGTAAAGCAGCCTATGCGGGCCAGCAGAGGGCTCAGACGAACGGCTCAGTTTGTGCAGGATAGTTTCAGATTATAAAAAACACTCACATCGCTGCAGTAACATAATAATATCAGTGTTACGTCACAGAAATGTCATATGGATGCTGGGCCACTTGGAAACCTTCTCTATGTACTGTCCTGGCATCAGAAAGGGCAAAATGAAAGTTTCTACAAATTCATTTTTAAAGCAATTTTGAAAATGGTACGTGCATATTAAGTAAAAGATGTTAGTGTTTCAAATTATATAATATAAACAAGGTTTACCAATGTAGTACAATAAAACAATTGATAAGTATCCTGTTATTTGGCTTTCTGAATGGAGTTATTCAGTGTCCAAACTAAATGTTTTGCAAGATAAAATGTTTTACAATAAGACTACATAGAACGAGCAGCAGCAAAGCCCAGCTGTTAAGTGAAAAGGTAGTTTCAAAGTTGAACAGCCTCTATGACTTGTGCGTGCTTGTTTATGCGAAAATAGAAATGGTAACTGAGTATCAACTCCATTAAAGTGAAGAAAATAATCCTAATCAGAAAATATGTTTAGTTTACATTCATTAGCCCACAAAACCATACAGCCTTAAAAACATACAGAACCTAATAAAAAAGGCACAATGCACAAAGACACATAAATACACACACATGCACATTCAAATACGTACAGAAACACTCAATCGCACAGTTACCTACACATACAGACGTGTTCAGGGACCATACCTTATTGCGAGAGGTGTTGGACGGTAGCGTGGGTGTGATCAGTCTATATGACTCCGCAGAAGGCAGCTGCTGGGATGGTCCCAGCCCCAGAATCTGCTCCACGGCAGGGTCCTGGCCAGGGCACTGAGAGACACAGGTGGGCATGACCTTGCCATTGTGAGGATGCCGTTGCTGTTTCTGACAGGACGATGAGGTAGCAGCTACCCCTTGGTACGGTCCCATGCCACCCAACACACCATTCAGCGAGTACTCCATGCCTGGTATGTTGTTCCTACTGTAATCCGCAAGGGACACTCCGGGACTTGCTCCCACCCGCTGTGACTCGCTCTGCCCGCTGGAGAAACAAGGCTGATTGCCAACAAGTTGTGTCCGACAGTGGGGTGACTCCTGATGACAAAAGCTATAATCTTGCCCCTGAGGTACCCCTGTGGATGGCTGGCAGAGGGCGTGGTACACTCCCAGCTGGCTGCTGCTGTCAACTCCCTTCTGTTTCAAACGACACTGAGAGTGAAACTGCAGGAGAAGCTGATTTTGCTGCCACTGGTTCTGTTGCTGGTGCAGGTCTATTCCCTGAGACTCATCACTGAACACTGCCTCCTGCTGGAGAGGGTGAGAATGGCTGTTACCCAGGCCTTCCTGGATCCCCACATTTGTGTAAATGTGCTGGGTGACCCATTGGCCATTGCAAAGGGGCTGCTCCCAGCTCTCAAGTCTGTTTTCCACAGGCAGGACCTGGGAGTTACTGTGTTGGCCCAGTGAGGGGCTGCCCCTGCCTAAGGCTGGCTGGCTCCTCACATGCTGCTCCATCTGCTGGGATGGCTGCACTATGAGTGGCTGTGTCTGTAGCCTGCAGGCCCTGTATGGTGTGTGTGTGGCCTGTGGGGCAGCACCAAAGCAGGGCTGGGATAGGGTGGGAGTGGCCTGGGTAGTTGTGACAAAGCAGGGCTGGGATAGGGTGGGAGTGGCCTGTGAGGCTGCGCCAAAGCATGGCTGGGATAGGGTGGGAGTGGCCTGGGGAGTTGTGACAACGCAGGGCTGGGATAGGGTGGGAGTGGCCTGGGGAGTTGTGACAAAGCAGGGCTGGGATAGGGTGGGAGTGGCCTGGGGAGTTGTGACAAAGCATGGCTGGGATAGGGTGGGAGTGGCCTGGGCAGTTGTGACAAAGCAGGGCTGGGATAGAGTGGGAGTGGCCTGTGGGGCTGTGCCAAAGCAAGGCTGGGATAGGGTGGAGGTGGCCTGGGGAGTTGTGACAAAGCAGGGCTGGGGTAGGGTGGAGGTGGCCTGGGGAGTTGTGACAAAGCAGGGCTGGGATAGGGTGGGGGTGGCCTGGGGAGTTGTGACAAAGCAGGGCTGGGATAGGGTGGGAGTGGCCTGGGGAGTTGTGACAAAGCAGGGCTGGGATAGAGTGGGAGTGGCATGTGGGGCTGTGCCAAAGCAGGGCTGGGATAGGGTGGAGGTGGCCTGGGGAGTTGTGACAAAGCAGGGCTGGGGTAGGGTGGGGGTGGCCTGGGGAGTTGTGACAAAGCAGGGCTGGGATAGGGTGGGAGTGGCCTGGGGAGTTGTGACAAAGCAGGGCTGGGATAGAGTGGGAGTGGCATGTGGGGCTGTGCCAAAGCAGGGCTGGGATAGGGTGGAGGTGGCCTGGGGAGTTGTGACAAAGCAGGGCTGGGGTAGGGTGGAGGTGGCCTGGGGAGTTGTGACAAAGCAGGGCTGGGATAGGGTGGAGGTGGCCTGGGGAGTTGTGACAAAGCAGGGCTGGGATAGGGTGGGGGTGGCCTGGGGAGTTGTGACAAAGCAGGGCTGGGATAGGGTGGGGGTGGCCTGTGGGGCCTGGGCGGGTGGCAGGGGGCAGGACTCCCTGCCTCCGCCACTTCCATCACCCTCCTCAGTCCTGACCTCCAGTGAGTCATGGATGTAGGAGAGGATCTCGTTGTTGGTGAGCAGATCGCTGAGGGAGGGGATGTAATCGGGCTCCATCTCCACACGGATCATCCGCTCATCCAGCAGCAGCAGTTCCAGATCCTCGGCGTTGAGCCCCAGGTTCTCCAGAGCGCTGAACAGCTCGTTGTTGGAGCAGCTCTCCTCGCTGTCCAGCGAGAGGGAGTCTAGAGTCGCCAGGAGTGGGTCAAAGCTCAAACCTTCAAGACCAGGCTCCGTCCTACTGTCAGGTCCCACTTTCCAACTCTCACCTGCCGTGGGGCCAATGAAAACCTTGGCATCTCCCTGCTCACTGAAAAGACTGCTGTGGAAGGAGAACTTGGGCTGGATCGCGGGCTGGCAGACATACACCGACTCATCCTGCCTCATCAAGGCCCCCAGTAAAGAGCTGGGGTCGGGGTCGTCTGTGGAGGCTTTGCTCCGTTTAGACTTGCCGCTCTTGCCTTTGCTCTGCAGGTTGTCGGAAAAGCCTGGGATGGGAAAGCTGGTCTGGTACAGCAGGGCTTCCCCTGTCGCGAAGGTAAAGGGGAGATGCAGGGATCGTTTCCGCAGGTGCTCCCCACCCTCCTCCTCCCTGTGTGTGGAAAATCAACGTTAACTTTTATCATGACATTCTTGAGCAGATTACATACATCATATGTGGTAGAATCTAACCGGATGCATACGTGTAGATATTCTGATTTTCACAAATTCCAAAGATTTAACTCTAACTGCGAATCAAACCTCTTATTTGAGACCTCCGTCTCCTCTGGTGTGAAATGCACCTTCCTCTGACTTAGCTCATCCATGTTCCCTTGTGGGTGCTGGGTGCACGTGATTTTATTGTAACGCTCATTATGATTGGCTGAAACATGCAACGTTGTGTCAGCGCCCTCTAATTGACAATAACACATTACTCCATCCATTGTGAATTGTGCCATGTGAACGAGGACCTCCTATTGCGAGTTGCACCATGGAATAGACCCGCTCAATTTGATTTATCGCCTTGAACTTATCAATAATCAAGATTCTGTGCTATGTCCAGGTCAAATTTCAGCGTATTTGTGACATTGACCCTGTCAAAGCCTTTGTAGAAAGGTCAGACCCCATTGAACATTTACTGGGGCACTTAAAGGCCAAGAAAGTTTTGTGCGCTTAAAGACCATGTTGCACAAACTTGTGGAGTCCATGCCAGCTCCAGTACACACTGCCATTAAAGCAAAAGGAGGACATACCAAAAACTAAGAGATTCTGGAAATGAATGTACATTTATGAAAGATTCTACCTTTCACTCAAATTGTCAATAATTTGTCATGAAAAAAATGTTATTAAATCATTAAAGAATGCAAACAGAAGCTCTTCTACTAGTGGTCTCCGACTTTTGGACCCCACTGTACCTGTGATAAATATATAATATATATTTATAATATATATACTAAGATATTATCTTGGCCCTTTTGGGACAAGTCATTGCACTTACACAAGGGGCCTCTGGGTGGCGATAATGTAATCTGGCTTGCCATTTTTGTAGACCAGCCTGGCGTTGGCCTGGACCCACTTCCAGTGATTATCCTTGGTCAGAAGTCTGAACACAGTCAGGCCGCTCTCTCCTGTCTTGATCACTGTTAATCATAAAAAAAGAAAACATATCAAGATGATAACCAGGTGCAAGAAAAGACAAATGCTCCTCAATGCTGACTTGTCCATCCATATCAGTGACAGGGAAGATGAAATGATGAAATCAGCCAATCCTGTCTGGCCTATGAAATCAGCCAATCCTGTCTGGTCTATGAAATCAGCCAATCCTGTCTGGTCTGGGTAGCAGAGGCCACTAAGGAGTAATTAGACTGAGGATCCTAACTGCCTGAAACCCTCTTTTTCCCCGGTAAGACCGAGTGTAGTCATCATATACATTCTTTGGTTGAAAAGGTAGGAACACATCTCTATAATTTAAGATGAAGTTAATGTAATGCTCTGTTCTACCTCTATGTATTCCACATTCTAAACAAGGTACACAAGTACGACATATATATAGTGTGGTACCAGGAGAGGTGGAGGGAGGAGCAAGCTCCTCGGCTCCTTCCCTCGTCCTGCTGTCAGTCTTCCGGTTCCCTCCCTCAGCCTGAAGGGCCAACCGGAGGTGTAATAGCAGTGGTCTTACTAACAGGCAGGTTCAACTAGTGGTGATTTTCCAATCAACCTGGCCGTGAGCACTTGCCTTCAATTTGGCCTTCTATTTAAGCACCACCTTTTAGGCTGAAGGGTGAAATTTTGAGTTGTTTTTGGGCTTTGCTGCTTTTCAGTTTGACTGTTGTATGTATTCTTTGTTTGGTTTTTGCTGAGGTCACCAAAATGGCGTAAATAAAAGGGCTTTCTCTTCCACTCACCACCTGGCTCAGTGGCCACACCTGCCACTGCACCACAATATATAAATTTAAGAAAGAGCTCAATTCAATACTGATAAATTCAGTGCTCAATATAATTAAGTATTTATTTACATGTACTGCAGTTGTCAAAGCTTTGAAAAAGTTATACAGTAGAGGCTCGGACCAATGGAGTGCTTAAGTTCAGGCTTGATGCAGTGCAGGAGGGTCCAGCAACTGTAAGCAAATGAGCCTAGAAATGCCTAACGGCCTGTTATTATCATTATGTATTCTTAATCTCAATATATGACTGTTGAATATGCAGTCACAACATCTGCAGGTTTTAAATACAATATCTGTCTTGACAACTAGGAAACTTGCCAGTTATGTAACACAGACACACATACGTGTGGCAGTATGGACAAATTATTCAAACAAGCAAGATAATTTCCTCAGCAAATACCAAACCTACTTCATAATTATACACGAGGAGGCACCTGGCAGAATGAGGATAGAGTTATATAACATTTTCTCATGATTGGCTTCACTTTTGCATTTTGATCATAATATTCTCTTTTCCTAATCAGCGATTCCCAAAAATATTTACTTTGTGGGCAAAACAGCTCACTGGTGACACTGATTTACATAAAAACGTGAATTCTACTTAGGTACTTAAACCAAACGAAAGTATCTGGTGGTGGATGAAAGGTCTGTTGATTTGGAGTGTGCCTGTTTTACTGCCACTGTACACTGCATCTAGGACATAATTTCTCTGGCTCATTTTGATATGACATCATAAATTACCCATCATTATTTGGAGATCCTTAACCACATAGCCCACACTGACCTTGGATCAGAATTAAAATCCCTGGTGTGGATTTCCTGCCCCAGTGTACATATCTGTCCTTTCTACTGTGAAGTTTTACCTCAATCTCCTCTATAATCTGAGGGATAATGGGAAAGTATCTGGCCTGGTGTTACATGTCCACTGCCAGCTGCCAGATGCACCCACAGGTCAATCTATGGGTCATCAGCTCTGGCTCTAGCCCACTTCTCCTCTGTCACCCAGACCTGCCAAGAAATGCACATCACTACATGACATGCTCATGGTGAGCCGGATATGATGCTTTACCCAGCAACCCCTGCCCATGGCAGTAAGAGTGTGGCAATGTGCCATATGGTATTGAGCCAAGAGCTCAGTGCGTAACTCCAAGCGGTTTTTGAGTCCATATTGCGTAAGTAGCACAAGCTGCTGTGGTTTTTACTTATATTCCCTTTAAAAAAGTGGGGCATTTCACTTCCATGAGCCCTTAGAGTCTCAATGTTAATTTTACTGCCAAAATGATACTAAGACACAAATAGTTCATGATCTCCATTTGACAAGTTTGCTACAATAATAGTAGTACTTCTCCCATTAAAACAGCACCGCCTCTTAAGTTAAACCAGCTGTGGTTTCCCCAGCTAAGGATACTTGAATAATGAAATATGCACAATAACAATGCAAATTTGAAATCTGAATTTTAGCTTTTTTTCTAATCTTACATTTTGAAATCTGAAATGTAGCTCATAAAGCCGATTTCTGTTCGTGGTTTTTGAAAACGCCAGTTTATGAGACTACAATTCCAGTACAGACTGACATTTCAATAGCATCAGCAATATTGGGGGAAAAACCACCATATACAAAGCGTCACTTTAACAAAGCATGCAGTTAGTCAACTTGCTAGCTGATGATGCTTAAAAAGGAAAGGAATTGTAAGCCCAATAGCGATAACAATAATAATGCAACACAACCTTACAAATTCATAAGGCAAGCAACATTGCTACGCTACCCATAGCCCATGCTCCCATGCTCATTTTCCCCAAATTAACCAATAAAAACATGGAGACTATCCTAGCCAGCAACTACATGAGACATAACATGGGATACATCGATGTATCCTTCATTTGGAGGAGAGGAGGAGGTGAGTGGAGGAGGCGAAACTCGTCTTCTACCTTTTTGGAACAATGGAGGGAATACTCATTGATATGTTTCCACAGCACGGATTACAGGAGGAGACGAACCTTGAGTATTGGAACACACCCCGAGACTCTCAAACCTCAGAACACGGCTGACCAATGAAAAACACTGAAAAAATATGTCACGTTATGACAGTTCCACCTCCACTGGCTGCCACCTTCACTGGTAAGCTATGTTCAGCTTGTGGAGCCTGCAGCCAGACCCTTCTCATTAAATTAAGTATGCAAGGACCAGGGAGGAGGGGGAGAGACACTGCATCTAACAGTCTCACTGACACTGGAAAAGGCTTTGTTTTGTTTGCTCAGTTTTGTTTCCATTTAAACATTCGTCTTTTCTGCCTCACTGCTTCATCTTGCTACTTCATTACTCAGTCCATCTGTTTTACTTCAGCACCAGTCTCTGTTCTCAAGCTCAGTCTATCCTCCCTCACCTCTGGAGCTCTTGCATGTTGCATGCTCATGTTTTCCTTTTTTTGCATACTTCCTACATGTAACTCGCAAGTCAAGGATGAGAATTTTATAACAGACTCAAGAGGGGCTAGTAAGATATGGGTATAGTCTTACTCTGGACATGCTAAGGTAAGGGTATGGTCTTACTTGGACGTGCTAAGGTAAGGGTATGGTCTAACTCGGGACATGTTATGGTAAGGGTAAGGTCTTGCTCTGGACGTGCTAAGGTAAGGGTATGGTCTTACTCTGGACGTGCTAAGGTAAGGGTATGGTCTTACTCTGGACGTGCTAAGGTAAGAGTATGGTCTTACTCTGGACGTGTAAGAGTATGGTCTTGTTTTGGATGTGCTAAGGTAAGGGTATAGTCTTACTCCGGACATGGTTTTCTGCACAGTAGAGCATGTCAGCCGCGTGGATGAACTGGTATCCGGAGCCTCGAACCCGGAGCTCTGCCTCTGTGTAGCCCAGGACAATCTTGCCCCTGCAAGACACTGCACGGTTGATATCAGAAAAGAAACACTTATCATAATTATTACTCATTTGAGAGATGATATTTTGCACTGTCACTTAGAAGGCTGTCACATTACCTTAACCATGACATATATTTCAAAAACCACAGACAATTACACTATCTCTGATACCACTACTACTACTGCTATTATTGCTCCTAATACTATTACTACTAACTACTTATATTAATAAAAAAAAGACAGAAGGACAGAGGTTTTACTTTGCATCACAAGCCATAGGAGTGAAGTCCAGTTTGTGTTTGGTTCTGAAGATCATGTTCTTGGTGCGGATCTCCAGAATAGATGGGGGCTGTAACGGCATGGCGATGGCAAACAGAGCCAGCTGGGGGGGGACACGGCCTCCATCATCCAGATGTCTGTTCTGGCCATGCAGGAACTTCAGCCTACCCTGCAGGCTCAAGGCCTTTGGGAACATGGGGACACCTTTAATACCCCAAAACTGGAAAATTCATTTCGCTTAAAGCTTCACAATATAAAAACAGTTAAATGCAAGACAGGAATTCACATCAAACAGCACACAACATATATAAGACAAAAGATCATGGCAGGTATACCTGAAAGAGATGAAAACTAAAAAATAAAAGTCTGGTACTAAGAAAATACGTGGCCTATTCAGAGTAAAGCCAAGAAATCATGACATATTTCAACCAAGTGGCAAATTGTATAGCTCATTTCGGCAAATGTTACAAATGAACTTAATTTTCAGTATGCATGTTGTGTTGGAAAAGATAAGTCTAATAAAGGGTGTGGATTTCGCTTTTCAGTTTAGTTTCCCCGACGTTTCTGTAATTATAGTACATACAGCAGGTCAGCTATTGTTGAAGAAAAGGTATCTTGACCTCCTTCTCACTTTGAATGGTGTCGGTCAATCCAGGTAGCTATTTGCAAATCTCCCAATTATTTAAGCTTCAACACGATTTAGGTGAAGTACAATGGGAGTCATGCTTAACTTTTTATTTATCCTATAAGGATTTACGGCTACAGACAGTCTCTGAGTTACGAACGTCCAGCTTATGGACAACTACTTGCAAACTGACTGCCATAAAGCCTATTATATTAAAAATTCGAGTTAAATACAATGGTTCGTAATAAGGCGCTATTTTGTGACACTCATGAAAACATTCCGCCTCCATTCATTGAGAAAATTGCTCTGGGGAAATTAAAGACGACAAATAAATCCATACTTCCTCAATTGAGCAGTTGTAAGCACACATACAAAAATACACACACATATTCAGTGACACTCATACTTAATGTTTAAGATACAAATAAACACACATATAGTACAGTATTCACAGAACTACAATATACACGCATGTAATTATTTCAGTTAGATGTAGCCACTCTTTATGTAAATGGTCAACAATATGTAAACACACACATTAAAGTACACCAACCTCTGCATTATTATATTAAACGTTCATTGCAACTTTGCCTAATTTATTTTCTGTTCTGGAAGGTTAGTTTTGATTGGACGAAAAGGAGCGCATCATACCAAGAAGCCAGAGGAGTTGTCAAGGAGACAGCGGAACCGACACACAAAGCTCCTCTCAAGGAAGGAGGAGTTCTCTGGTGGCAGCTGATCAGGGTCATAGGTCACAAGAGATGTGTTTGTGACTTCTTCTCCATCTGAGGGAGAGAACACACAAACAGATTCTCCCTCTAGTACATTCATGTCTGGATTTATCCTACAGTCTTATAGAGGGTTAATTCCACTGTTTTGTGCGTGGAACAGGTGATATGAAATATTAGCATACTTGCGCTGACCATTGAACCATAAGAGGCTAGCTAAATTGGCAAAAATGTAAAAAGCATGGAAACTAACGAATTCAAAACGTGAATATGCAAAAACGAATTAATCCTACAAAGCTTATTTATTAGGCTACCAAAACAAAAGTGTTCCCTGTCTGGGTCCTGCCCGGTTAGCCCGAGTCGCTAGCACGCCTCAGCACCCTCAGGCCGGTCCTGCTGTCCTGTCACCATCCAGCCCAGCAGTGTCCACATTGTGCTCTGACTCCGTAATTAAAGCAGACGTCTGCACATGTTGTAACATTTAAACCACAACTCAGGGAGCTTCTCAGAAAGGTCAGAGCAAATTTAGTTACATCCCTCTACCCTCACTCTTTGTCACTTTTAAATTTTTGCCCAACTTCGCCCATCCGTCCTTTATTCCTCTGTCTCTATTTCCCCCTCTCTCTCTGCGCACGCAAACACATGCACACAACTGTGGTCCTCCTGAACAAGATAGTTCAAATCCAGCTGTATAAATGAGCACTCCAAGGTACAAGTTAGTGAGAGACAAAGTTTTTTTAAAATTATAGTAATGCTAATCAACCGTCTACCTGACTTCATAAAAGTCTAGATCTTACAAAACCTCACCCTGCAAGACTCAATGCAGGATACAGAATGGGGGATGGTCAGGGTAGGGGTGCAGTGACACAGCAGAATTGCCAGGGCAGGGGTGCAGTGACACAGTGGAATTGCCAGGGCAGGGGTGCAGTGACACAGCAGAATTGCCAGAGCAGGGGTGCAGTGACAGAGCAGAATTGCCTGGGCAGGGGTGCAGTGACACAGTGGAGCTGCTAGGGCAGGGGTGCAGTGACACAGAAGAATTGCCAGGGCAGGGGTGCAGTGACACAGCGGAATTACCAGGGCAGGGGTGCAGTCAAGGGGATGTAAGCTCACCTGCCGTTGACAGCTCTGGCTCCGGTACAGAAGTGGGTGGATTCAGGGCCCAGTGTAGGTTCCTCCGGAACTCCTGCTGGTCCTCCGTATGGATCAGATCAAACACACTCTGGTACATCACATCCGTCTAAGTCAGAAAACAGAGAGCCCGTCAGAACTACACAAGCCCAACAGTTTTTCTTTAATGAATAATGAAATCCACCATAACACTCACTCTCACCCCAGTAACAATTTACTTGAAATAATTCACCTTGGCTGCTAACCATCCCTTCCCCATCACTGTTCACTTCAGACTTCCCACTAATGACCTCAACATTGGTCAGAACTGAGTTTACACAGGGCAATTGCTGCCAACATATTGTGATTTCAGATCACTACGTACTGATTCCTTCAGCTTTACACATTTGGTTATTCGTGATATTTCTTATCTTCACCGGCTATCAATCATCATTCAACAATCTATCGGTAGAGTCATTCGTAACGTCCACTGACAAAGACATTTTCGGAATATAGTACATTCAGAGGTCACTGAAGATTTTGTGTTTAATACCCTGTACCTTACTGTCTGCTATTTGGCTCCATCAACCAATGGAGCAAAATGCCAAGTTATAAAAAGTGCCAGACGGACCCCCCTGTTTCTATGGACATGCTGAGAGGAGTCACATTGGATGCATCACTGTGACATTCACTAGCCCGTTGACGGACTCTGGCAGGCACGCATATGGCTTTCTTATCATCTCAGCTCCGTGTTTAGCCAACGAACTATCTGGAACTACAGATTCGCCCAAGAAGTGTCAGCTTCAAAAGAAGGCTTTAAAAGGAAAACAAACGAAATATTTAACTTGGAAAAATATATACATACACATATACATACATGCGTATACATTTTTAGAACTGAATCTATAATTTCACGGTCATTTTATAGTCTAAAATACAAATCTGTATCTATTTGGGGCAGCAGAAAATTAGTGGCAACAAATATTACCCATAATTCCATTCCATTCCTTCTGTCAAAGAGATTTATTGTTTAATTGAGCATCCACAGCAATGACCATTTTGTATGATGGTCAGAGGGGTCTATGGGCCGTGAATAGATCGCATCACTTACAACTCGGGCTTTCCCACGCCGTGATGGTCATGCGTAGGCATGGATGCCTGCTTATGTGTGTATGTGCACGCATGTGTCAAATTGACAGAGGGAGGTAGAGACATGGCTGTTTGACGCCTGCATCATAGACTAGTGCTTGGGTGATAATTTCATACGAAAATTATGTCAAATTGAATTAGATGACGGTGGCCAGTGCTGTGGTCCAAAGGCTGTTTGATGAATCTCTCTCAATCCCTGGGGCTGAAGCTCAGCTACTCTTCTCCACAGGGCACAAAGGAGGAGGATAGAGCTGAAGGACTGACATTCACAGTTTCTGCTTTTCACTCTGCTGTTTTCTCTTTTTGTTTCAGGTTCCCAATGACTTAATATTGACATTATCCTGCCATTTAATGCTATAGAAGATGGTACATGCCTGTATGAAGCAACAAAGGTAGACACATTCTAATCAATATGCATTTATGACATTCTCACCATCAGTTCATACCGAAAAAGCACAAAACTCCTCTGTAAACCTCACAATAATGTAACATTTTTTAGGAGTATGCACAGACAAACAGACTGGTACAAGAGAGATAAAAGAGTGGAGCATTAACTCCACCAACTACAGATAACACTGTCAGGCAACACAATACAGAGCAGTGTTACCTGTTTACATTTCTGCAATAAATGTGCCACTCCAAAGCTAGAGGTGCTATTAGGGCTATGACGATATTGAGCCCGTCACCACCATTACCGTCACAACACCTTTTTTCCCTGATTTGAGTGCTGCCATCCTCATGTAGCCTTTGTCTTGGTCTGTGTCCTTGTCTACACGTATCCAGATATTTTTGAAAACTCACTTTTTCTGTCAGTTTTGAAAAGGATCACACATTTTTTAAAATCTCTATACAAGAGAATGAGAAAACGATTCTTAAACACCCAGACCTCTCCACTGAGCATACACATAACATCGAGCAAGCGCATCATGTCATTGTAACCTTCTGGTCACCTGAAATCGATCGAGATGACTGACAATGAGGAGAAGCAGTTTGCGAGTTTGGTGTTGAAAACTAGTGGGCAACTACAACTGTCAACATATAATGTTATGGAGGAAAACGTTCAATGTATGATAACCTCTCTATACCCATGTTTATTTATTATAATGTTTAACAAAACTCATGTAAAATGCTTTTAAATGTGTGTTATATTTAGGGACAAGTAACAAGTAAAAATGAATAACTGATCCTTTGCTAAGTCCCACCCTCCTTGGTTACTACTGCTATGCCTGTCAAGATTTCGCACCCCAGGATGTCAATATGGCGTTTTCAATGATATTCAACAATTATAACAACTGTTATGCAACTGCTGCCCAACATTAATCTAAGTATGGGAAAAACCGTCTTTACCGTTGATATGCTAGGATAAAAGGCAGTCAGTTATAACCTTACAACAAACAATCACCTACACATCGATTAATCTTAATTCCCTAATAGCATACATTATTGTAAATAGGCTGTCTCGCATTATCTTCACAATGTTTAAATATACTGCAGTATACTACACTGCACTTCCGTAAGTGTATTTATTGAAATAATATTCACATAGACATTACCTAATATATAGCAATTTTGTGATATAGACTATATCGAAATGATGCATTTAAATTAATCATGAATTTCGTATGAAAGGACAAAAACTGAGGGGGAAGGGGTAGGGATAGAGTGGCAGGAGGAGGTGTGAGGACTGGTGCAGACCGGGGGGAGGGGGAGGGATGGGGAGAAAGTGGGGAGGGGTGGAGAGAGCAGGAGGAGGAGGGGGAGGGAACAGTTTGAGAGGGATAAGGGCGAAGCCTTTTTGGTCTGGCCTTTGGCATGCGCAAGGGTCACTGCCGCTTGGAAATGAGGGGAGCTCACCTGGTGGAATCCCAGGTAGTCCTGGATGGTGTGGGAGGAGTAAAATATGATCCCCTCAGCAGTTACCACCAGCACAAAACCATTCAGTGCCTGCAAAAAACACAGGGATGGGATCAGAAAAATAGCAGTAAAGAAGTACTACTACTGAGCTTTGTGATAACAAGGACAATACAGAGAGTAAAGCATATTTAGCACAGGAGATCTTTTTGTGCCCATCGACAGGCACCGGCATGTTTGTTCACACACACACACACACACACATGCACATACATCCACACACATACACCCAAATCACAGCAGAATTTTCACCAACCCCCATTTTTCACATTATGAAAATAAGATAAGACAGAGTGGTATAAGTAATAAGTATACATCATTTAAGTTTTTTTTGTTGTGTGTGCTGGTGAAGAGCCAGACTTCATTAACACACAAGGACACCACTATAAAAACAGGCAACAATATTCATTTTCCCCTTTTTTTCCCCTAGGAACACCTGCGACAATACCACAAACTCCAATAGAAAACAGATTCAGCTCTGCCACACCCGGTGTCTGTACATTGATAAGGACTTCCAATTGCCCCAGAAGTTATTTGACTTTATTGATTCTTCACTGACTGCTAGCGTCACCCCAGAAAGGGTATGTGACATTATCATTATCACAATTAGAGGAGAGCGACACCCCGCCATCCAAATGATAAGAGCCCAAGGAAGACCACATGTTTTAAATAAACATGTATTGTAGTATTAACCCTCCACCTCCCAGCCATCATGTTTAAAAAAAGACTATACTTCATCTGTATTTCATTTTAAGTCTTCTTCATTTCCTGCAAATAAACATGCTTCAATATTCTTTTTCATAATTCACCAACAATGAAGAAAATCATCAATCCATCATCTTTGCTCAGGGAGTTGCCATCGGTGTATGTGAATTGAATAAGTAGACTACGCATTATATAACATCATGGCGTTATAAACTCATTTTAAACTTCTAATTTTTTCCAAGCTAACTCATGGCCTTTCACTGCCTCTGCCTTGTTACTTTTTACTGAAAGATAAAGTCATAGTCTGTATAAGAAGACATTAATATTTCTTGAGTGAAAATATGAAGTAACTGAATACATGCATGAGAGATTCAATGACTCTGGATTTTTCGACGCCTTGCCATGGTGCATGCTGTTATTTGCACTCTATTGGTGATGATTTCTTACTTTCACTATGAACGCGCATCAGTCAGGTTCAATTTCGTCAGGGTCATTTGAACTAACTGTAATCGGGTGTTCTGGAACAGAAAACTCAGGGTATGTTACCTCAGGTTTGTTCAGCCCAGAGTACAGGTTTAAGTCCAGAGTTTGTTAAACCACCTTTCTGAAATACCCCCCTGGTGGTTGGTTTTGGTTATTTTATTTCAGTTTTATCTTTTGTTGGTGGTAGCTTACCACCTGGCGCCCAAACATAATTCCAGACACACCCACTTTTACCCCAATACCGCCACACCATTCAAAAGATAACAATAGGTAATGCAACTTACCCATGAGTCTGCAGACAGCCGTGCTACAAATGGATAACGCGGTATGATACACTAGCAGAGATAGCGCAAGCAGGGTGATTGCAGTTGCTGCTGCTGTGACTGTAGCGTATTGCAGAAAAACTGTAATGTATACTGAAAGTGTGTCAGCCATGCAATTGAACTTCACGAAAGAATGGTGTGCACTTTATATGTTAGAGTTGGAGACCTGGCAATGTTACAGTGGCAACCTTTCCTAATATGTGGAGTGAATGTGACAAACATAGGGATGACACGAAGAGTCAAGTGGTGTTTCTGGAGACTTATGAGAGTAGGACACTGAATTTTATTTCTACTGACTGAAAATAAATTCTGTCCTGGGGATGAGAGAGGATGAGCGAGTGAGAGAGAAAGAGGCAGAGCAGAGGGAGGGTAAAGGGATAAGGCAGGCCTAAACCAGGGCACCACATAACCTGAGGCCAGCAGGAGCAGACTTTGAGGACAAGCCACTTCAGTGCTACGACAGGGGTCACCACTGGGGTCACAGACGCATCCAGACAATCCCGTGCAGTTGTGCCGCACACCTCATTATCCCTCTCCCATGGGGCGCAGAGATGGGGCTGTGTCTGTGATGTCATCATCCCGCTCCACTTACCCGCTGAGAGTATTCCTAATGTCTACAGACGCCACACCGAGCTGCTGTCCCGAAATTACCCATCATCCTTCCCTCCCACCCTTCACTGTCCTTATCCATAATACTTCAACAATTCGCCAGAGATAACACCTAGAGAGTGAGGTTTTCTCCACTGGTACAGAGTTGTAATTAGGGATGGGAATTGATAACATTTTAATGATACCAATGCCATTATCGATTCTGCCTATCGGTCCAATTATTTATCGAATCCCTTATTGATTCCTCATCAATTTTCTGTGTGGAAAAAAAGTAGGCCAACAGAGGTTTCCAGCGTCAACGCAGCTGTTTTATTATCTCTGAGTCTGAACACAGTGTAAAATGTCTGCCTAATAACAATAACAAATATAAAAGAGACTGATAAACAATTCCTCTTTAGAAAAATAGGCATGTAAGCCTAGTAACATTTGAATAAATTACTATACTCCAATGACAAGTTTCTGACAGCGTAGACCAAGGTTAGTATCTTTACTAAATCTAAAACCAGGAAGAAAACTACCAGATGAAAAACATTTTTGTAAACTAAACTAAAATAATTAATAAAACAAGAAACTCTATGTCAAAAAACTCTTTTTAACATAATACACATATTATGTTCTATAAAATAAATGTGTTTAAAAGTTTCATCAGAATATTCTTGGGGGCGTCATGCACAATGAAATTAACAATAATCAAGTGTCACACGATAGTAAAACAGAATATTCTTTAAAGGAAGATAGAAAAGTAGAACCCCTACTTTACAGAGAGAGAGAGCCAGTTAATTATCTCTTAATGGCCTAATCAGCTATTTTCGTAGAAATGACAGAATTGTGGGTAATCGTTGCTGTGGAATCTTACTAACAATATAGACACCACATGGCTTGTGTGATGCTGAGTAGAGCACTCTGAATGCACCTTTCAGGCCATATTACGCACAGCGGATAACACAGACCAGGTTTACCGCAGCACTGTGTGAGAATGGCGGTGCCGACAGACAAGCGCAACCAGCTTTTTTATTTTTCTTTGCTGTCGACTGTGGCGATGTTATTGACTGGGTGAGAAGCTCTTGTGAGATCTTAGATGGTTCCACAATAGCCCTTTGAGCCAGGGTCATGACCCTGACCAGGACCCTAGGTGATGTGGTCAGCTGTGCTTTTACTAGTGACTATGGAATGGCGTGTACATGCCTTCAATAAATATCTTCTACCAGTGACGTTTTCCTCAAAATTTTGTTGGGAGGACTGGCAGCCTTTGTGCATATGTGAACTTATAAACATATATAGCTTAAAGCAACAGGGCAACAGGTCTGCATCTATACATCTGAGGATAGACGAGAGAGACTCAATTTCATTCAATAATCTGCAGAAAACATTGAGAAACTTCAGGCCACATTGCTAACAAAGTCAACTGCTCGTTATATCATATCTCAAAAGGAAAAATCCTAATTTTCCATCACAAACGCAAGCTCTACATTCAGCGTCCTTTCCTATATTCCATTTCCTATCTTTACTTTTTTGGGGTTTTTCAAATTACTTCTGAAATTATTTATCTGACAGTCATCTAAATCTATAAGCTTTTACATGGTTCATGCAGAAGATGGAGAATGATTCAGAACCTGGGTTGATGTTTCCATCAGTTCTGTTCCAAGCTCTGGTCATAGGTGTAAAATTATTCAAAGTGCATTTGCCTGCACATATGCACTGTGGCAAGCTGCACAACAGACTG
Organism: Albula glossodonta; assembly: GCA_019788955.1. Classification (NCBI taxonomy): domain Eukaryota; kingdom Metazoa; phylum Chordata; class Actinopteri; order Albuliformes; family Albulidae; genus Albula; species Albula glossodonta. Next base: position 20,042,572 of record JAFBMS010000010.1, read on the forward strand.
CAAGTCATGCTGCACATCCTGTGTACCCACCTGCAGCAGGAGCTGGCCCTCAGGCATCCAACCCTCCACCAATCCTGTGCCCTTAACGCTGTCATGGTTACCCATGCTGGCCGACAGCCCTTTACCAGCTTGGTTCTTCAGGGCAACTAGAAGAAGGGAGGGAAAGAGAATTTCAGAAATGGGATTGTGTTTATGAAGCACTGCTGTGTGTTTCAGAATGCTTTATGTGTTCTACACTTAAACACAGTACGCAAGACAAGCTTTAACAACTGATTAAAATACATCTCAACACAGTACTACTCAAAACCAAGGTTTCCACCCTTTAAAAAACCTGACTGTGTCATACCCAGGAGCTGAGTAACATAACATAACATAACATAACATAACATAACATAACATAACATAACATAACATAACATAACATAACATAACATAACATAACATAACATAACAACATATTAGCTCACTAATAATTTTGTTAATATACAAATCAAAAAATTTTACAGACTAATATAATTTCTGTTGCGTTAGCAGAATCGTAGTTGTGAATCTGTCATGCATGGAAATGATAAATTGTGTGTTTGTGTTGTATCATTAATTTGGTTCATGAATTGAATGATAACATTGTGCTGTGGTTGCAGTGCATTTCATTAAAGTTTTGTTGTTCTTGAAAAACGGCTTATAGGCTATCTACTATTGTTCTGTAACGTACGATTTCGGGTGTCTTGTAGGGCTGTGTAACCCACCTAGTGAGTATATACATGCAAGGCTTGGAGGATGACTACTAGAAATTGAGTGGACACCGTCCAGAGTAAAGCACAGAGGTGCATGGAGAATAGAACGATTATATTTACAATTCGCACACATACATGCAGAATGAATCAAATTACAATATTTCTCCTTTTCTTTTTGTGTTCTTTCAGTCATTTTCAGAACCCTGGCTGCTGCATTTTGAATGAGCTGCAGTCGTCCAATGACATAGCTGGGGAGGCCAGGAAAGAAGGAGTTACAGTAGTCTGGTTGAAATAAAAGCATGCATTATTTCTCAGCAACTGGTAATGATAAAAATGATCTTATCTTTGCTATATTTCTAAGATGATAGAATGAGACTTTAAAAATGAATGTAACATGACTTCATACTTAGCTCTGAGTCTAAGATTACCCCAAGATTCCTAACTTCAGACTTAAAGCTGACAATTTCACAAATTTGATCCATGCAAAACAATTCTCTTTGCCTCTTTAGACCTACGAGAAGAGCCTCAGTTTTGTTCTTATTTAGCTGAAGGAAGTTTTCTGACATCCAGTTTTTTATATCAGCCATGCACTTAGAACCACAGCTGAGCAGCAAAAACTGAGAATAGACATGGTTTTTGTCGGTCTTCATTGCAATCGCTATGAGTTGCATGCAAGATACCAATGCAACACTTCTTGACTTGCACTTACCTGTTGTGCCAAGTGACAGGACGAAGATAGGGACCTAAATCTTTTTTTTTTTATCTATTAGACCCATGTTTCATGCTAATGTTAAGAATGCTTTTGCAAGATACAATGAAGAGCATGAAGTATGAAAAATCATATAAAATACATGGTTTTGAAAAAACTTGTATGACCTGGAGGCATGATCTGTAAGGGTTAATTTGTCAATTAACAAATTATGAGTTTGTGATTAAAAAATGCAGAAGCCTTTTTGATAAAGCAGGGCCAAGCTTCGACAATGCCTGAACAAACAATAAATGTGCTGAATGACAATTTACAAGTTAAAGCTTGTCAATACTCACTCACATTTGAGCGATTATGTAGGAAAAGGGCCAAAAAACAAAAAAAAGAGAAATGGGGGATAATTATAGTGAAGCTTTAAGGTTCCCCGAAAGCCAGAGCGACACAGGACGCTTCACCAGAGCAAAAAGCAGGCGACCTCATTGACCCCCCGACCTTCACAACAAGAGCATGGCTTGACCCGTCAAGACCTCTGACCTCCACGCTATATCTCGATGTATTTTTTGGCTTGTTCCCTGGATAGGTCCATTGTTGTCTGGAACAGGCTATGAATGGGAGGGTGAGAGACAGTGGTCCCATTTTGGGTGTTGTGTTGTTGTCTGTAATTTGTGTTCGTGTTGAAAGCTGTTGACCCTCTCACATGCAGCTTAGCCCAAAGCTCAAAAAGCAACCTGTTTCCCAGACCCATGCTCCCAAGGGACAGAATTATAGACAGACAGGGTCACAGAAGGGGGGCTCAGTCTGGGGTCAGTGGGCCAGTTGTGGTTGAGTACGATCTGATGGGAAGATAGTTGGGGAGAACTGATAAGAGGGGTGAAAATGTTGTACATATCTCACAGTCCATACTCAATTTTCATTAAATGAATCACAAATGCATTTCTGATTGACAGCCCCAGGATTACTAGCTAATAGGCGATGCAGCCAAATAGTTCCTGTCATTTCAACCTTAAACTTTCAAGGAGTTTGACCAAACTATATCAAGTATGACAGAGATCACTCAGTTTTGTCTGCAAACTACAATTCTCACAGGAATGTTCTTGCAGCAGGTGCCCATAGTCAAGTAAAGGTAAAAAAGTACCTGCTACCAATTTTCTCTTGGACTTAAATGCGAAACATGACTTTTTAGGATAATAAAACTTAGCTTCAACCTCAGCTTTTTCATAATTTATTTAATAATAATATTTAATATGTGGCTTAAAAGAAAGACAATCATTTATTAAAATGCCCAAATATTTGTAACAAGATACTTCCTCAATCTGCTTACAATATTAGTTACAATATTTAGCAGAGCAGATGTTTTTTATAGTGTTTGTAAACATCATAAGCTTAGTTTTATCTGCATTTAATACCAGCTTCAGTTGAGAGAGCTAAGACTGTACAATATCAAAAGCAGATTGCAAGTTCTCAAGAGCCTTACTGATTGTTGAAGCACAGCAATATATTACAGTGTCATCAGCATAAAAATGTACATTCACATGGGATACACTGCCTCCCAAACTATTGATATAAATTGTGAATAACAGGGGGCCTAGAACAGAACCTTGGGGCACACCCTTAAACAAATTTAGAAAGGTGGAAGCTAATCCATCAAATTGAACATACTGAGTCCTTCCAGAAAGGTAGCTGACAAACCATCCTACAGCTTGATCAGACAGACCCATGCCGATCAGCCTTTTGTCATAGTACTATGGTCAACAGTATTAAAAGCCTTTGATAAATCAATAAACAAGGCTTCAAAATGTAATTTACTACTTTATAGCATTTACTTCATAGCTGCAGTAATTGTGCTATCTCTTGTGCTTTCTAAAACCAGATTGACACTTCGATAATATTGCACCTTTATATAAAAACTCCTTCAACAGTTCACTAACCAGGGTTTGAAGGACCTTGGCCAGGACAGGCAGTTTAGAAATGGGCCTATAATTATTCAGCAATTTAGGGTCTCCTCCTTTTAACAGACAGAGAACATCAGCTGATTTCCAAATCTTTGGAATTTAATTTGGTGTTAGAGTGAGATTAAAAAGGCAAATCAAAGGCATAATAAAATCTACAGCTAACTTTAAAAAGCATGGGTCCAACTTATCAGGTGAGGTTTTCTGAACCTCAGCAATAGATAATGGCTTAAAAAGTTTGATTATCAGTAACACTATCGATGCTAGTCGATGTTTGCACTGAAGGAGAAGGGGCTATTTCAGACAAGGAGCCACAAGTTATGAAATGTTCATTAAAACAGTTGAGCATGTCAAATTTGTCTGAAACAGTCACAGAATCTTTTATAATGCATGGGGGTAACCCATTACAGATAGCACTGGGGGTTAAGGATTTTACAGTTTTCCAAAACGTCCTAAATGATACTTAGATTTGGCCTTCCTGGTAAAAGATGCAACGGTTATGCAGTTGCCTAAAAAGGCATGTTTTGCTAGCTCCTGTTTTGCTAACTTTTGCTTGTCAACCCCCACAGCTAAAATAAAAAAAAAACCCTCAGGATTTAGGTTTGATGGAGAATGTAATTAAGTAACACAAAAACGGTGACCCAGCAAGTCTGACGACATGCAACCCCTTCTATATTTACCCCCTACCTCCTTTACAACTGCCCCACCCCTTTCTCCCCCTGCGAATTAACCCTTCACCCTCACTGACTCGGGGGTGAGGGGGAGAGACTCGTGTCTTAATCATTTAAGCCAGAGGCCGTCAGCATGAAGTATCTGTGTTTAAGCTGTTTTTTTGAGCGGGTCTGAAAACAACTGAAAAAATTATGGCCCTTTTGATCTTCACATTGTTCTCTGAAACTCTGAATATTGTATGAAACATTGTGATGCCGCCACGCCCATTCACATCCATGCCTCACATCACTTGTTTCATCGATATGGCAGCATTCAGAAGTGTCGCCACGGTTTCAGTCACGTGACTTGCTGCTGCCATATCATGAGCGTCACGGCATGGGGCTATATTTGGATTGCTAATGAGGAGCAGTGGGCTAAGCCATGACAGGGGGATGTCAATGACACAACCCCTTTTAAGATGCACAGATACTGCGCTCCCTGTTTCCACATTGCTGCATTGAGACCAGAATTGCTAAGCACCTGTGCCTCTGGACCGCGACTGAATGAGTACTTTGGTTTGTCGGTGGTGCTCACTTCTACTTCACAGACTTTGTGTATTTTTAGAGTCATACAGCTTAGTGAAACAACCTATTTGTGCACTTGTGTGTGTGTTCGGACGCATAGTAATTATCCTATCATGCTGGTGACTTTTTTTTCACAGGATAAAGATAGCATTCAGATACTCAAAACATACACATGAACACACACGCAAAACACACGCCCCCCATTCACGTGGAGACACAGAAATGGATGCACGCGACACGCACACACATACTATACATACATAAGCTCACAGAGACACGCAGGGACATGCACGCGAACACATGCACACCCGGCTGCCTACAGAGCCATTGGCCCTCAGGTCACATGATCTCTTAGATTTGTGTCTGATTGGCTGGTCGGCCATAGCATGAGATCCTGCAGGTCAGCGCAGCTGAGTGAGTGAGGGTTCCCAGTGATGGAATTCCATAGAGAAAATGCCCCCCTTCCATGGGGGGTGGGGGGTGGGGGGGGGGTGGTTGGGGGCTCTACCCCAGAGGGAGAGTAAGATAATGATTCCAAAACACAGCAAGCTCAAAGCACAAAAATGACGTCATCATAAATCTAGGAAAGCAAAAGATCACGCAATAAAGGTTATGTAACTGCTAACCTGCATTCAGTAAGGCAGATGTTTATCCTTACTTCCTCATCACACTGATTCTTTAACATACACTTAATAAACAGAATTGACCCTCATTTCCTAGCCTTCGTAGTACATTTAACCTCATTTTTAGCACTCAAACAAAATCCACCATTGCAGGAATACTGTTTAGAGTCATTTTGGGTCACAGGGCTAAACAGACTGCTCAGCGACTTTCGCGTCGTTTCAAATCACAGAAAAAGCCTTATCCTGCACTCCTTGTGGAGAGGCAAACAGAATGGGGAAAGTGTGAGTGCAGGTGTTTTTTTAGGCTACCTGGATTCTCAAATTCCTTTGTTGTATCGCTGTTCATAAACTTGGTTATATCCATTTACTTTATTTTGTTGGCATTAAAGCTCTGAAAATGTCTGCCAGCGCCAATGGATGGAACTCGATAGCCTGAATTGGTCATTTTTTTACCTGTTACTTGAAAAAACTTCACATATCATATTGGCTTAACACGTCATCTATGTAGCCTTTAATAAGTGCGCTAATTTTATTTGCAACTGCTCCCAACGCAGACCAGCTAACTAAGGTACGGGCCTGGAGAAGATCATGGGCTACTCTTTTCGGCTAGTTAACATCTGTCAACTCTAACATGCTTTTGCAGTTCCTGCTTGACCCGTTTCCAGCAATGCTTTTTGTTTTTCAAACTGATGGTCCACACAGTGAGGAGCTCTAGAACACGAACCCATATCCTTGCAGCATGTAGCATTACGAGGGATCATGGATGGATTTAATTGGTCAATTCAGTCCACGACACAGGAAAAAGGAAGTGAGAAAGTGGGTGGTTATGAACATTCATAACAGGGCTGCGTTTCCTGGAAGGCCTGGCATACTGCGCCATGCTGAGTCTTTAATCAGTTTACTTTCATTTGCCACACACTCCTCCGACACATTACCTTTCTGCCTCCGTCAGCATACCTCACTCCTCTCTGTCTTCAGACACAACCTCAATTACCCCCTACAGACCATTCCATGCTCAGCTAAAAGCCCTAATCCATTCCATCAGAGCTTCTGCTGCCTGTTATAGCCCCTTTTCAGAACCCTGAGAACTCTCCAAAATCCTGTTATCAAACATGGCCCATTACTGGCATATAGCCTCCAGGAACTGATTCTGTACATGGTTTCATCAATCATCTCAATAACATGTAGCCTCATCAACCCTTTTCTGTAACACACTGATGTATTGATGTACCAATCACCTTTCAGCAACATATGGCACGACCAGTCATGTTTCAGTAACATATTGCCGCACCAATCTCCTCTCAGCGACTCACTGACCAGGGATTGACTGGCAACCCTGATCCTGGAAAGCTACAGCGTCTGCTGGTTGATGTTATTACAGAGAACTTTGGCAGTCAATTAAATAATTGACTAAATGTAATACGATCACTGATGTTTAAATTGGTAACTAACTGAAATGAAAGACCGGCAAACCCTTTGGTATTTCATTACCTGTGCTGCTGATCCCTCGACTGACCATTTCAGTGACTCCTTTTGATAACAGCCTTTAGCTTCAATGAACAAACACACTGGGAGAGGTTGATTTTGTGTGACAGTTGTCAGTACTCCAGCTGGACTCTGGGTTCATGGATGCCTGGATGGGTGATATGAGACTCTAGTGACATATTCTGCCTTGACTAAGTGTCCCACACCAACGCCAGCTGCAGCTGTGGTCTCCGGGCAACACCACACATCACTGAATCCCAGCATTTGCAGCCACACTGGGGAGGTCACATGACCAGGCCACGAAACAGCCCTGGTGCTATTGTAGCCTGTGGGTGGAAAAAGCAAAACAGACAGTGTTGTAGGGCGTCCTGAAATGTATTCCATTATGCAGTGTGAGTGTGTGAGGGAGGCAGGGGGCTGAGCTCCCAACGTTTGCTGTTCCCGCTTTGTGTGTCAGAATGAGATACGGCTCAACATCTATAGATTTTCCCTTTGGATCAATTTCATGTTTTAGCACAGTGATTGCACAACAAAGAATAAAATAAAGCTGTTTATTCAAAAACTTAGAAGCGATAAGGCAATAAGTGAGTTATAACAAGAGTGATTTCGTTTTGATATTGACAGATACACATGCATACAGTAAAATAAAATTACTGTGAAGGAGGTTCTGTGTGTCTGACGTCAGAATTTAACAAAAGAAACACTGCTTTCATATAATTTTAAAAAGTAAAATGTTTTGTATTCATGCATAATGTATTATTTTGCTTCAGATTAGCTGACATCAGAGTCACCTATTAATTGCATAGTCACTGTGTGACTCTTGCAGTCACTGTAGTCCTACACTAAAAGCTTTTTTCAGTGGCGATCTTTGACGTTTTCTTTTACTCTAGGATTAGGCTTAGTCCATATCTGGGAAACCCACCCTATATGATATTGCTTAGTAATTAGTCACGCTCTACTAGAGGATTAAATTGACATTTTGAAAACCTCAATGGGCCAAAACAGAAAGTCTCGGCTCTGAATATGACGCAGAGGATCCTTTCCCAATGTTCACACCTATTAATAAAAAATCCATCGACAACAGGAAGTCAGTCTTCCGATGGAAGCTAGCGACACATGCAGACATCTGCAGTAGCAGTCTACAGTCAACCATAGAGCAACGCCATCTTGGCAACAAGTTTATCTTACTATAGTCATTCTAAAGGGAAACATTTATAATCAAACTGGATGACACCAATCCAGATATAGCACTGAAAGTGTCACCTATCCAGCCCCAGCTACTGACCAATGAGTGGTACTCTCCAAGTGTTTTGTGCACCTACAAGACAGGTTGCCCCCACAACAAAAGGCAGCAGGACCGGATCAGTTTTTATAGTGCAGATACAGAATTAAAATGCCAACCTAATTAATTGTCATTAATTAAATCTAATTAATTCAAGATCCATCAGTGCTGAATGCACACTCAAAATTTTGCGAGGTATATATAAAGACATTCCCTCCAAGACAAGGGCTGCCCCCAACAATTCAAATATTATAATATCCAATCATTAGCTAGGCATTCACACTTTAATTTAGGATTTGAATAATTTTTGTGTGTGTTTTTAGGTTACATTGAAAGGCTAACCACAAAATACATTTTGTCTGGATGTCCCTCTAAAAAATGTGTCTTTACTGTTAAAATGTGGAACTGTAAAACATCATCTATGAAATTTGTACATGATATTATATATTTTACACTTTACCACTTAAAATACAAGGTGAATGGAAGCATGTGTGACATTGCCTCAGTCAAGAAATGCATCTGTTCAGGTTGCCCATTCGCGAAAGCTGGCAGGAGAAATGAGTTTTACCTGACTATAAAAAAGGCTGAACCTCTTCAGCACAGGATCCCCATTTCCAGCAACTCAAATCTCATGACAATGATAAGAGGCAATGGATTGTTTGCATACATGCTGTGTTACTCTATAATCAAAACAATATTGATTAACCTTTCGGCTCTATGCGATGTTTACACATACTCATACTCTGTTCAGCAATCAGTGACAGGCACAGTGACGTGCACAGTGCCTGCCATTTTTGGTGCGACAGACCCATCGCAGACCACACTGAATGATTTACAAGACTAATGTAACCAGTTAGAACGTTCGAAAGAATGCTCAGTGTTAACATGATAAAATACCAGCACTTGACACACAACTACATTAAAAGGGGCCGTTAGATTGATTAAAAAGTTGATTGAAGATGGTAATCATGGCTTTGACACAAAGGGTTCCTGTGACACGTGTATGCTGCTTTAGGCTATACAGTTTTGCTAATTGTGCCCCCACTGGAAAATGCCACTGGTGGTAAACATGAGCTTGCAGCACATTGAAGATAAGGTTACATGACAATGTCATTGGAGCCATTTTGTATTGGAGCCATTTTCAGGGCTGAATAAGCTGCAGTTATTGCTACTATCTGTTCATGTCCTAGTTGCATGTTGGGGTTAATTGTAGATTTTCACAATTTCACTGCATTACGTTTAGGTATATGTTGCTGTTAGTGTTTGATCTGATTTCAAATACATATGTTCGCTCCAAGTCCATACACGTTGAGCAATGGGTGAATGAGATGCTGAATGAGTTTAGGACAACCTATTTTAGAAAGGAAAACTGCGGAGATGTGTACTTTCGCTTATTTTATTTATTTTGAGTAGAAATTTTTGTGAAGTGGATGTTGGACATCAAGTGGTTTTGTGCTAAAAAGAACATGGAGGATGGCATGTGAGGAATTTCCCATCTCTCAGGTGAACAGAGGCTCAATGGTTTGCAGCCACAGTCACATCGCTATTATTGTTTTAAATGTTTGCTTTTGCACACTGATATCCAAATATTCCATTAGAAGGACCAATGAATATTTGAAGCCTGCAAAATGGCATTTCAAGTCAGCCTCATGCAAGAAAATAATGGATTGGACAGCAACATAAATACAAATACGACAGGTACAAAGGGAAAACACATTGACATTTATCTACACGGACTGTTGTTTACCTACAAATGACAGATTCTCAGAGACATGAAATACATTTGTCGTAACATCAGCTGTTTTGAAAGTTTGTAAAGTATTTTAAAACCTGGAATAATGACATTTCCAATACGTTTCTTGTTCCTCCTGTGTAAAGAAACATCGCTCCCAACTTCTCAGTGACATTTCAACGACAAGCCAACTGGTGCTCAAAGAGTGCTTCACACTGGATTCACTGCTCCCTACCCGTCTTGTGCATGACCTCATCGGTGCGCACAAATCTGCAGCGAGAGCCAGTTGTGTCTGCGCGACTATTCTCTGCTCTCTATGTTTCCATACAGTTGTTGGCTTATTAAATTAAAATAATTTCATTATCGAATACCACTGTAATATTCTTATCATGATGAGATCTTTTGAAATATTTTAAAAAATGCAACATATCTTGCAGCCCTGACAGCGGTGCATACAAACATGAATAAAAATAAAACGTTTACACTAGGTTTATTGTTGTGCATATTAAGATATGTAAAACATACATGTCACAATGTTCAATCATAATATTTATCATATTTGTGATCACAAATCAATTATATGAACTATTTATAAATGACTATTGCTCCATATCATTACTAGACCATGTAAGCTATGCTTACCCTGCTAGCCTGTAACAGATTAATACCTGCATATAGCTTGGTAAACAAACTGGATAATTTATTTAACTGAGATAAAGTCAAAAGCATTGTCCAGTGAATATTGCTAGGAGTAAGACATTGATATCCAATTCACACAATTTTCAATCAACAAATGTTGAGAACAGAAACTACCCACCTCTGATCTTTAATCGCCTTCCTGCTCTCCCCCCCCACCCTTCTCTTGCCCCCACTTTGCAGTCAGCCCAGTAAAAACAAATGGGTACAGAGTAATGGGTATCACCTGACAGTGATCCTGTCTGACAGAGCAGCCCAGAATTCCTTCCTCTTTCAAGACTAGTATGCTAGTATGCTAGTATGACAGACCATAGTTTCGTAAAAAAATTCATGTTAATTAAACAGCAACACTATGCTTAGGAACACCATGCCACTGTGTGTGTGGGTGATGCATGCAAAGTCCAAGTAAAGCACATGGGATGCACTAACAGCAGCAAAGAGGGAAGGGGGAAATGCTGGCTGTGTCCCATTTCAGAGTTTAGCCTCTCTTGGGCTAACACGGTTATTGTACTCAAAGTTTACTCAGACACTGTCAAAACAATAGAGGTTCACAAGCTTTCCTGGCAGAGAACTTCCCCGTCCTGCTCATGCAAGGACGGCTTTGTCTGGAGCAGAGTCTGGCGACTAATAGCAGAAGCTAATTTCCCCTAAGAGGAGAAATGCACAGAGCCTGGTCCAGCCAAAATAAACAAGTACTGTTGTGAAAATGAGAGTGGCCTGCAGAATCTTTGAGGCAGGGGGCTTGAATAATGGTAGTTACTGACAACGCTTTGGACCGACTCCATGTATTTGCTGAACAAAGCCATTTCTTTAAAAACAAACAAACAAAAAAAAAACTGTTGCGTTTTCTTTCTGAGAAAAAAAGTTGGTTGCTGCCCTTGTCAAGTGCCACCCCTGTATTCCCCATGTGACTGCCCCTGCCCGCTGCATAAGAGAGGTCAACGCTGGGAAAGGTCATGCAGGTAAACAAGTTGTGATGTCCAACAACACCCCAGTTCATTATTTACCAGGAAAAGCACCTTAACAGAACTAAGTATTATGTGCTTGAAAAATAATTGTAAATAGTTAGCAAATTTAGAATTCATGCTTATAACATAATTGAGGGGAAATGTGATGATGTTCCTTCAAAGTTCACATAGGTCAACAAGCAGCTATTAAAGAAGTGCTTCCTCCCTTCATGGGCAAAGGACACTCTTTCTGCTGACACAAAGTTAAGGTGTCTGTTTGCCTGTGCAGCTTTTGATAGGTTTGATTGTAGTTTCTTGAGATTGACAATAATGGGTAAATTCTCCATTTTACAAAGATGTGGTTATTGGATGCCACCATTCCCAGATACCATGATGATGTAGGAAAAACTTATTTTATTCCTGAAATTATGCTGATATTCCAACCAAAATCATAAACATATATACGACACCAAATGCTAACCTATAGAAGAGTGTCTAAGTGAACTATAGTACTTTCAAAATTAAAAACACAATATGAAAAGAAACACAGTACCATATGAAATCTGGTTCATAATTACATAAAAAGATAAATGTCTCTTTACTTTACTGTAAAAAAAACATGATGCTACCCTTTTACTTTATGTTATTTTAGTTAATTAGCTTTACTCTATTAAGCAGCAATTATGATGTTGTTCTTCTCTTTCAACAATCGTTCCATTACAACCTTAAGATAATAAAGAGCTACTGTGGCAACAATTGATCACTTATATATCTGAATCACCTTTATAAAATAACTTTAAATCCTGTGATCTGTAGAGCCCTGTTTGTATGCTACGGGCATGACAACACAATCTCCTTGTTTCATAAAGCCATGGAGTTATGATATTACTGTAAATACAATGCACTCAGCTGTGTAGATTTGACATTATTTGAGCAAACATGTGCTTTCTTCAATAGATGGTTAGAAATATTTGTCTTGAATAAGAGAAACCAGTGTCATTTTCTCATTCCACAAACTGCTAACTGCAGTCATTACCCAAAAATTATGCAATTATCATCTCTTTTAAAGCAGATCAAAATGCATCCCATGTAAACGTCCCGATACCATTACTGGGAGTACAGTGAAAAGCATCAAACTTGATTTGCTCATGTCATACAGATGTTTCCCATAGTATTCATAATTAATTAGTAAAAACAAACACAAATTAGGTAAATTTCTGCAGTCTACCTTTGTGATTGGCATTGCAAACATTTTTCCACTTCAAACTGAAGGGAGTGACTAAGGGTTTTATCATTCGTCTGTCTGACATACACTGTGGATCCAGAGTTGCTGTTGCATCCTGGGAGTCACTCTCTGTCTGTGCAGGAGCGAGCCCTCAGCTCAAAGTATGCTCATGATCAGGGCCACTGTTTTCTTCTCGCTCATCTCAACAGCCATTTTAAAAATCCACAGGCTTAAACAAACATTCCCCTCCCTCCATTTTATAAATTCTTTAAGCTCATTTTTTAAATTATTAATGCTTCACAAGAAACAAATGGCCGCATTGCGGTACCCCGTTCACAGAGCACTGAGTGAAACGGCAAGCATTTATTCTAAAATAGGAGGAAATATAAACATATTTTCACCCACATATGAGAATAGCTTTAATGAGAATTGTATCCATGTTTTTGGGGGTTATTTTAAGATCTGTGCTCTCTCGATGTCTCCAAAATACAGCTGATGTTGGAGCCCCCATGAAATATTCAGACTGTTTCTCAAGAATGAAATGGTATGAGAGGATGTGAGCTTCCATCGGCTCTTCCAGATCACAAATTATTAACTGCGGTTTGAGGGTGTGGGGCAACATGAACCACAAGAGTGTCAAAGAAGATGTATTGTTGTGGTGTTTCAAAATCTACATGCTTAAGGGCCATAAACAGAGAACCTTCAAGAAGGCATCCCAGCTCGCCTCAAATTATCGTCAGATTAGGGAGCATGTCCAATAGACAAAAGCCTATAAAATAAACATGTCAAGCCCTGTGAGAGCTTAAGTGTAGGTTTCATGTTTGATTGTTCCTGTTGGTGGTACCCTTTAGCTTTTGGTGCTTAACCTAAATTACCTCTGTAAATTTCAAGCTGTATAAATGTATAATTGACGTAAGCCTTATAATTTATCATGGCTGAGGATTTCTGATAAGAAAATTATAATCTTAATAATAATCTCAATTGTGCTTTAATATAAATAGGCTACCTGTAAAACATAACAGGCTGTAGCATATTTAGAAAATGATGTTTATTCTTGCATAAGGAATTAATTTCAGAGGTTAAGAGGCCATGGTTTTCAGACAGATAAATGGAAAGTCTGTATCAACCATACATTCCATACAGAGTATTATGAACAACTTTTTGAAGTCTGTATTGTATTTGACAGACACAAACGCAAAGCAAAAGTTATCGCCAATCATCATTTAAATTGTCAAATATGAACGTAATTGCTTCTACAGAATCGGTGGGCAAATTTTATGCTGACCAGCAAAGGCTAAAGGTCATAAATTAAGGTCATATGCATCCTTTCAGTTGGCTGAAATCCTAAAGGTAAACACTGAGGAAGTCTGCATGTCTTTTTTTGTGATGTCCCAGTTTGTTTGCATCCCTCTGTTTTCCTGGGTTTTTTTTCTCTTTGTGGCTCGCAAGTGTGGAAGCAGTGGTGGCCGAAGGAATTTCCTTGATTACTTGATTGCTGACACCTGTCCACCTGTCGTAGATATTTCTGCAAAGCAGACAAAAGGGTCTCGTAATATTGCATAGAAATACAAGAGTTTTTGTTACGTCAGCTTTTGCTTACTTGATAAAAGTGAGTTGATTTTGTTAGCGGATAATTAGGGTGAGTCTGAATTTGTGTGTAGTGAATTAAATGTATAAACTCTAAGAGAAGTTCAAATTGTGGTAGAATGAAGGGTTTTGAAAACTGAAATGGAGAATGATAGTGGTGACATGGCATTAAAAGTAAAACTTGGTGATTGGAAACTCGAAGCAGAAACTCAAAAACATGAGCTGCAGTTCAAGAGAGAGCACATTGAAGAAAGAGAACTGAGAACAGAGGAGAGCAGGTTGGAGTTGGAGGCTTTGGAACAAAGGACTGCGGTAGATTCTCAGACAAGCTGCTAGCAATTGGTTAATGAGGGAAAACCTTCAATCTTAGGTGGTTCCTCCATGGATTAACTGTGCAGTATCGGGCTCTGACAGATTTTCCAGTAATATAACAAACTAGTTAAAATTGGGACCAAAATTCAATCAACGTTTTTTTGCTCACATTTTTTAGTGCTGCTTCAACTCGATCATAGTCTGATGCCGACCAGGTGACACTTCTACAGTGTGTTTTAACGGGTAAAGCCCAGGAAGTGTTTTCATAGCTTTATTCTGTTACTGTTTCCTTGTATGTTTTTGTGGAAGCTGTGTTAAAGGCATAAAGGTTTTGCGATTTAATTATTTAGAAACAATTGAAACACAAAGTGTCTGATCCTGTTGCTACTCATCTTAATGAGCTTGGTGTCCATTCTCCAATACACATAAAATTGGAGTTGTGGCCGACATCTTCGAAGTAACGATTCAAATGAACGGAAAATCTCATTTCGTCATTCTCGCCCTGGGAATGAAGTTGAGATTGCCGTGCGATTTGTCCCTGAGACAAATTAAAATATGACGCTACTTGCATTTTCCACTTGTGTAAAAAAATAAATGCCACTGGAAAGACGAGCGTCCAATAACTACAACTACGTTCCCAGGTTTTAGTCCAGCGCCTCTAGTGGTAATCTAAAACATTTTGTTTTAGCAGCATTAACCTGTGTGGGAAAACCCAGCAGTGTTGATTCCTTTGATGTGACGCTGGCAGTTTCTGAACAACCAAACCAGTTTTGGTCTGAATATGAAGATATCCTTACAGAAGGTTTGTGTGCCTGTGGTGGGTGGTGCTGAGAAGATTCCAGTTAACATATTAAGAGATACTAGCACCACACAAAGCTTTATTCTTGAGAATGCGTTGCCCTTCTCCCCAAACACTGCTATGGGAGAGCATGTGCTAATCCAGGGCATTGATAGGACTCTAAGAGTTCCTTTGCATAAAGTTCATTTATATTTTGATCTTGTGCAGGCTGATTTCATCTTGGGAGTGAGACCTTCCCTTCCCATGGACTGAGGTGATTCTTGGCAATGACATCGCAAAAGGGTGTGACTGGAAAGATATTCCTCCTCCTGTCCAGATGAAAATGATTCCGTGCTCCTCTGGGGAGCTGGAGAAGACATCCTTGGGTCTTTCCTGCATGTGCTGTGACCCACTCTGTGGCTAAAACTAACCTCACACAACCGAAACGTTGATTTCCTAAAAAAGGAACATTCTGATACGGTGTTAGTAGGTCATGTGCCTGCCTTTTTCATGCAAGTTTAATTGTCAATCAAAGTATTCAGTAATTGAAGAAGCACTTGCTTTGATTTGAGCCTTGAAAAGTTTTTGGTGGTGCTCTTTCAGAGCCTTTGGTTATTTATACTGATCATAACCGTTTGACATTTCTAAACTCCACGCAGAATTCCAACCAACGATTAATGTGCTTGGGGTGTCCCACTCTTGGGATTTCTGCATATAAACTGAAGTTCATATCTGCGTAATACTTTAGTTATAATAAATAATTGCTTCTCTATTGACCGCTTTTCTTATGTTGTCTCCCAGCTTGTGCTGATTGTAACCGAGCAATTGTTACATTTTTGACAAAATTTATTGTAATCTCATATTTTGCAAGTATGATGGATCCATGGATAATGCTTTTCCAACATATATGAGATTATGGATGTAATAAATAAGGAACAGCTGGACAAAGGTTGAAATGATCGCTAGAGAGATAAACTTCCTTTGGGATAATCATTCTGTGTAAAACAAGGGAAAATGTCATGATATTCCAGGTTTGTCCAAAACATTTACACATTCTTTTGAAACTGCCAAACTTCATGTCTGAAATACATGCCTAATTACACTGCAGGTGTAACCCAATGTGGTTATTGTCATAACTAAAGGGAATTATTCTGTATTACTTTAAGCTTTCATTATTCTAACCTCACCCAAGAAGTGACTCAAACATAACAATGAAGAATGGGATTGATTAAATAAACTCAACATAGATACTGGGGTCAAAAAGCAGCATCATATTGCCTAAATTGCACAAGCAATTGCTGTTTCGTTGTGTGCATGAGACACTATAACAGGTATCATATGGTCTTTGTTACCTCTACCCAAGCCTTTGACCAGTGGGGGACGATAACATACTTTCTTAAAATGCCAGCTATGTAGACAATGTGCCCACTCGTACACATTCTTCCATCACTACCTCCAATGATCTAGATTCATACTAGTATAGGGCTTCCAGAAATGGGACGGACACTTAAAAGCACGTGCTTTTCAATTGCTCAAACTTAACTATTTACTGTCTTGAATCTGATTTGCAACATTGCTCGTGAATAATATAGGTTTAAACTCGCACAAATAAAAGCCAAAAGCAAACCAGATGTAACCATGCAAACGTTAAAAGCAAACAGAACAGAATCTCTGACCAAAGTTTGATGAATAAGGAGGGAGGGCTGCTTTTCGCTTAGCTTCTATTAGTCCGCAACAAGTGCACTCCAAATACTCCACTCAGTGACTTCACAATGAAGACCACAGGGCCCAGTAGCATGCACAGCAAACCCAGCCTGACTGAGGCGGACTCACCACTGAAGAAGTTCTTGGCCCGCAGGTAACTGACACTCAAGCGCAGGATAGACAGTTTATCCAGACTGGAGGTCACCTCTTCTGGGAAAGGAAGCAGGGCCGCCAGGCGGTCAAGCTCTGAATTCAACCGATCCCTGTGGCGTTTGGATGGGTTTGACTTCACGCCATCTGTTGATGGCTGTTTCACCCTGATTGGGGAAAAAATAACACATGTGTGATACAAAATGACAAAATTGAATCCATGTCTGAAAATACTTCTGTAAAGTCTATTGTTATTATGTTTAAGAAATTTGAAGAATTATTTATGCAAGTACAGTTATGAAATATGATAAATACATAATACACAACATAAAATGTAAATTATAACACAGAATTAAATGTAACAATAAAATTTCCTATCACAAACCATTTATGGTGATCTTATGCATGTTATGGTAAAAAAATAATCATGTAATGTTTAGTTTTATATTGCTCAATCTTTTCATTAAACACACAGGTACCACTCCTAAAACAAAAATCAGAAACTGTATCAATTAATTTAAAAAAGGGTTTTTGTGTTTAGCACGCACACACACACACAAACTTAATGCTGACTGAATATTCATCTATCTTGCACGAATGGTTAAGGTTTAAGAAACAGGTTGCATGACAAATTAACCTAGGATTTTATACTACATTTTTGATACAATGGTGCATTTTGCTGAAAATGTACATTATCGTTTCTGTCTATAGTCAATATTCTTTTTTGATTTACATTTGGTTTAAAATTATCGGCGGATACACTTACTGGAAGTTAGAGGGCTGGAGAACAGGGTGGGGAAAGGGTGGTTTAATGGGAAAAGATAAGTAATGTATAAAACTCACAGACGGGTGAATAACACAATACGGCAATATGCACTTACGTTCTCTGCACAGGTTTTCTCCTTTTACGTCCCGCATACATTTTAAGGTTTTATTGGTAGCCTCCAATGTATCCAACAATTCAGTGGTCAGTTGTGTCCGACCTACATAGATTCGGCAAAAAACATCCACTTGCTAATCTTCCAGAGCAATGACAGAAATACGAATCAAAGGAAGAAAATATGTCTCGTAAGGAAACAACCTGTTTCTATACTTCCACAGCTGCGACTGAAGAGGACTGATTGACGACTATATTAAGGTTGTCTGTGTAATAGTGCAGAAGAAAGTCACCGTTTAATCCTCCAGGACCCCTCTGCTCTGCCAAATCAGCTGTGATGTAAATATATAGCAGAAGAAACGAGCTGAATAGGGATATTAAAGTAGGCCTTCAAAAAGTCAATAAATTTGGGCTGTACAAAAAAAAGAATGTTACGTTCACACAAAATTAAAAAATGGACTTTTGCATGCTATACTTCATCATTTCTACCGTCTGGTCACCTAGAGTTGCTGTGACAACGAGTATTTCGAGCTCCGGTTTCCACTGGAAGCGACATGCACGTTCCCATAGAGGCGAAAACTAACTTGGCCAATTCATATCCACGGAAGACGGAAAAATTGCTTGACTTCTTTTCTAGCACACACCATGGAAAAGCTTCTCCGGTGATACAGGGATGAGCGCGCGCCTGGAATCAGCAAACCGTAACAACCGAGACTGGATCGGGAACGCGCATGCTTCGAAGCAGGGCGACCCCCACAGATTTTGTGCAAGAGTAAAATGCCGATGCCGGTGGAGGCTTGAAGCGTCACAGAAAAAAAAAAAAACCTCCTGGAAACACAGGGCAGCACGTCAGTGGCTGCGCGTTCGCGAGTAGCCTTGTCCAATAGCACGCCAGCTGAGAAGCAAAGGGTTTGCACTAAGCCCATGTGGGCCTTACAATGTAGGTCGTTGGCTATTTCTTTTTTCAGTCTGACGACTAGAATGCACAGTTGGTGAGCATCCTAAGACAATAAAATAGATTTATCCAATTATAGAGCATTGTTTTTTGAAATTTTGACATAAGGGATACCAATACTTTTTACTGCCACACTAAGGGGTTCTGCAACATGAACTTCGTATCAAATTTGTAACCTCTTGTTTCAAATATCTGTGGGTCACTTAATGTAGGAGACAAAAAATTAAAGGGAGGATAATATTTATATTTTTCATAGTTCCTAGTACAGTTAAATTTTCTGGGATTTTTTAAAATCTAATTTTAAATGTATTGTTGTTTTCCTCCACTGTTCCAAAAAGGTAGGAAACAAAATCTCGCCTCCTTCTTTCCTCCAAATGAAGGACACATTGATGTATCCTACCGCAGAAGTCTTTTCACATTTCTGGGTGACATTATTGTGATTACAAACCAGTCAGATTGAAAGACCATCCCACTGAATATGGATCGAAAAGTTCTAAAACATGACAAGGGATTTAGAAACACTTAAGTATAAGTGCCAAACAGTAATCAGATAATTTACATTAATAGGGAAACATTACTGTTTGCTTTTTCAAACAGTTTCATGTTACCAATGCAAAATTCAGTGAGGTACTGTAGCGACAGGTTTATTTACTTGTGCATATGTTTACGTTAAACCATGAGCAGAATGCAAGTAACGGACATTCATATTTTAATGCATAAAAAAGGCTTGCAGCACATGAGAAGTGTGATTGGGTTTTGGTATCCTCAGAATCAGTTGAAGTAACTACTTCATCAATAACTGACGTTGACTTTGATGATGGGCGAATCGGAATTTGCTATTCCCATTTTTGTTTCATCTACTCCTTTGCTCCACTCATTTCCACCCCTGCTTTCCTCCACATATTTCTGGGGTAGGAAAGGAGGGAAGGAAATGAATGGAGGAAAGGAGAAGACGAGAAAAAGTATTGGAATGCACCTAATGATGTCACCCAGAAATGTGAAGAGACTTCCGCAGTAGGATACATCAATGTAACCTTTGTTTGGCAGAAAGGAGGAAGCAAATGGAGGAGGCAAGATTTCGTTTCCTACCCTTTTGGAAGAGTGGAGGGAAGAAGGACACACAGATCAGTTTCCGGAGCATGAAGGAGAGGAGAGGAAAGGAGGAGACAAATGTGAGTACTGGAACGCACCCCATTTGTCAAAGTTAAAGGAGTTCTGCAAAGAAGAGTGAGCTAAGATTCCTCCTCATAGATGTGAGAGGCTCATTGGTAATTTGTGACCATATCTATTGAGTGAATTGAATAATTATATAAAAACTATGTTTTATGTTTGCTTGGATTTCTGTTGTCTCCCAATATATTTTATTTGATTATCGGACACCATTCAGAGAGAGAAATATGCAATAAAAGAGGAAATCAAGAAGGACACAAATACCTTTTCATGGCACTGTAGGTCTGTGTGAATGTAAATTTTTGAGTGAGTCTTATTACTCTACATGACAGTAGCAAAGAGACATTCAAAGTATTGAATTAAGATCAATCAGTGACTAGAATGCTTGAAACATTTTAGTAAAACTGTGGAATGGCATGTGTCTTGTAACCAGCCACCATGAAGAATAGAAAGGACTGGAGTTTGAGGGTCTAGATGTAGCGTTCAACTGGCTTCATCCATGGTCAAATTTTTTTGTTCAAGAGCTGTTTTGTCATTTGTTTCTCTTAGGAAAATGTTTTTGTGCATGAATGTTTTTCCTATGACGAATAAATCCCCTTTTTGGATAAGATTTTAATCCCAGAAATCCATGTACCTGAGTTAGTTTTGCTCTTTCTCACAATCACTGCTTCTCCAAACATGTAAAGGGGTTTTCTGAGATGAGAAATGTTGGCATGGTGTACTTGTTGATAAACAATGGTGGTGTGTGTTTATCAAAGTGCTTGGTACATCCTGCTAACAACTTTTTGGGGATCCACTTGTATATTTGACTCAAATTTTTAAGCGAAATTACAAATAGTTAGACATACTAAATAAGAATTTAAAAGTGAATTTGCTTTTAGAGAACAGATCTGGGTGGCCTTTAAACTCACCAACAGCATCAATTGTACTATCAGGACTGCACAATGTCTAATCATTATATTCACAAACCAAACTCCCCATCCCCACCCATCCTGTAGACAACATCCCCATTCTTCAGAGTCCAGGGTTCCGGTTAACCATCTCTCTGCACTGTGGGGGTGAACGATACCACTCCTTGCCATCCAGCTGGGCCCAAAGAATCCATGCCATGGAGAACAGGTAGTTCCTTTATTATAGAACCATAATTCCCCAGGAAGGGTGACTTGGTGTGGCGTACCCCAGTGGCTCCTGGGTAAGTGGATGCTGGGTGGTGGAGAGAAGAGGACTGGAGGAAATAATGCACAGTCTAGCTCATACTGGAATGGTATCAAAACATCCTTGACTTAGAGGACCAAGCCAAGTCATGGTCCCTGAATTTGAGCAGGCACAGATATTTAACATAAATTGTAATGCTTTTCAAGCTAGCAAATTCTTAAAATATCCTCATCTTAAGAGCAGCTGGACATAAAATATCTATGTTTCTGTCTCTAATGAGTAAACAAAGGTTTACTTTTCTCAAAAGTGAAATTCCTACTCTGGAAGAAGTGAGTGGCAAGATATTTCAGGGATGTCTTTGCTGACATGCATATACTTATTCTCTGCTAGAGTAATATATGTGAATTATCTGTGTTGATTGTATCAGATGGCTCATTTGCCCAAACGTGCTAGTGCTCTTTGAATCTCACTGTGTATCAGGAACATTGTCACAATTTTTCAGACACGCTTGCAGGAGTCATTAAAAACCTTTGCAGTGATACAACGACGAAACATTACAGCAAAAGCAGAACATTAAAGCTACAAGATAGATACTGTATTAAAATTGCCAACAAAAGACAGACAAAATGTTTTATGGATGGAAAATGTATGAGACAGTATACAGTTTGTGAGGGCCTTTTAAGGACCTCTCAACACAAACATGAAACACACAAACTTTAACAATAATAAAATACAAAAAGTCGATAATACACTGGTACTGCATTTTCAGAAGTGTAGACTTAGTATCCCACAGGCACCTTTGCAGATATGAGGAATGTCTGTGGTAGCTGGTGCTCCCACCAAAAAAAGAAGCCAAAAATCCATAGAGTGAGAGAGAGGCGGCTTCCAGGGGCCAGACGTCAAAAGAGACTGCAGATTCTGAACAATTGGCACTTAGTATTGAGTCGTTAGACACCACACCACAACACAATTAAAAGGGCACTTGTTCAATAGTCACTTGTCCATCCTCGAAAGAGGGGATTCTTAGAGATATAAGGAAAAGATGGAAGTAGGTAGCAATCACTCAGAGCAAAGTACAACTGCATCTTTCAAGGCGCGCATGCAAATGCTTTAAGAAGCCTTTTATATACATTCAGTCATTTCAACAAATTAATTTCTGACCAAGTTTTCAGGAGAAACAAAGATTTTGACAACATTCATTTACCATCATGCATCCCATTCATCTTTTACTTAGCCTGTACTTAACCAGAACCTTTCTTCACTAGTTTAATGAAAAGACGAAAGTAATCCTGGAATTAACCCCATCAGAGTAAAAAGACTCTCAGTAAGTAAAACCGGTGAAGGAAGGCCACATATTACTTGTTACTGGAGTGTTGATTTTCAGAGCGAGAACTGAAGTTTCTGAAAAATGAAATTCAATAATCCACACTATCCAATACTTTACTGTGAGGATAGAATGAAAGATGGGTGACTTAGTGAGTTGGTCTTATAAATTTCGATTTCTCTCTTACGTCTCGGAGAAAGAGACAAAGATACAGAAAGAATAAACAACATGCAACTACCTATTTCTGACCTCCCATTATCAAGCTACTAAAAACTCTATGGCACTTAGTGCAAGCAATATATTGAAACGAAAAGTTTATTATGATTTTTAAAAAAAGTGCCAAAATTATGTCTTTGAACTGCACAGGGCCTACAACTTAGCTGCCATTTTAGAGTCTTCACCACAGAGCGCAATAGACTTCCCTTTGTAGTTGCCAAACACCAATGAATTGAAAAAGAAGTGTGAAGTATGATTGCTTTGGTATAGGGGGATAGAAGAGGATCCAAGCTGCCCGTCGCTTCTCTTTGGTTTAGCCACCTGCCTTCCGCTGAGCAGCACTGTGGCCACTACGATAGCCGCACTTTTGTACATCCGCAAACCAAACCTCATAAAGTGCAAGGCCACTTTAAGTACTGATTAAAAATGGAAATTAATGTTTTTTTTTATCTTATATTAGCATTTTCTTCACTCATTGGATATACCAAACGTATTGGACAATTGGCCAATCGGATTGTGAAGAGCACTCAGTCATGGTTCACTATGGTACGCAAGTTAGCTAAAATATATAATGAGGGGGGAATATACTCTAGTGAACTATCCAACAGACAGTGCGATACGTATCTACTATGTATCAGCAATATTTTGTTTGTGAAACTGGACACATGTCAATTAAAAAGCTCCAGTCATACACATATTAACTGCATTCATTTTCCATATTTATTTATGCATACATTTATTTATGTACAACCATCTATCTACCTGTGTTGAGCTGTGGTACGACAGAGGGCAGCCACAGGTGTGTGATAACACAGCAGCAGTAGATGTTCTTTCGCTGTAATGCTCTCTGAGGCTTGTGCAGGAGTCAAGGTATCAATGTGAGGCACAACTGGTGTTTCACGGCAGGGGCAATAAACGTGTTGTTTCTACAATGCAACATGATTTCACATAGAACACTGGATATTTTTGGATTAAGAGGTGGCTACATTTTCCAAAAGGATCAAACTACTTCCTTCAGGACTGCGAATTACCTAAAACACAAAGTGAGGGAAGAGGACAATAGCATGAAATGACACGCAGGCGGGGAAACACAACATGAAACAAAAAAATGGCTCAATGGCATGTTAATAATCTCATTTAAATGCTTATAAAAATATAAAAGGCATGTTGTTTTTAAACAAAACAAGGCTTGATGAATACATGATATCCTTTATTTGATTAATATTTCATTTATTTAATTAATATATCTGGTTATGATATCATATTTTAGAAGCAGAAATGCAGTTTGGGATGGCAGAAAGGTTAACGGGGGGGAGCCGTGATGGCAGGAGTGAAAGTGGCAGGAACTTTCTCCTTCAAAGGTGATCCCTGTGCAACAGCTACCTGCTAACTGTGACCGCTGAACTCCTATGAGAGTCTTGACAATTAATTGTAGTCTGCACATTTCGTTTTGGAATGCACATATATAAAATCGTCCTTACGGTTTTGTGCACGTGTACAAGACACACCCACACAAACATACACTCTCTCACACTCACACACGCATACAGTGTGTGCTGTATGTGCACTGAACCATAAGGACACCAAAAAAACTAAATTTGACGTCTGCGCATTCCAACTTTTCCGAAATTCACTGATTTATATTCACTTTGTGCTGTAGTTCTGAACGTTCTACTTTTTCTGGAGTTTTCCCTAGAGTGACCTTTCACCTCCCAGCCTGTACTTGCAACAGGAATTTATTTACAGGATAAATAGTTAAATGGCCTGTTTCCATCAGAATAATAAATATCCTGCAGTTATAGGTACTCACACAAAATAGTGGAATTTCTTTGACCTCATCAATTCCCAGGAAGTTGAGTCTCATGTCACATCCTGACCCTTCTTCTTTACTTCATTACATGCTTAATTGTGAGGGTTTATGCTCTGCTGTGTTTTATACAGGTTCCTTGATTTTTACACCATCTGGGTGGCTCACCCCATTCGTTCATTCCATCCGCACACCAGAAATATCAGTAAATCTGCGCACGCTTCCCCAAGCACGCTGCCCTCAAACAGACCACAGAGCACAGCTGAGCTCGCTCATGATATTTTGACCACCATTTCGAAACAGACACAAAACAAGGATCAATACAAAAATAAAAGCGAAAAGGAAAAACAATAAATACGTTCCATTGTGACTTCTCATTCTGCCCCAAAACAAGACGAGCAGGGTAGGAAAATCAACAGCAAGGCCATCTCTGCTTGGCTGAACTCCAGGCAGGGTCTGTTTGCAGAGCGGGAATCTTACTACAGGGGTCATGCGCAGAGTGGGAATCTTGCTACAGAGGTCATATGCTGAGCGGGAATCTTACTACAGGGGTCATGTGCAGAGTGGGAATCTTGCTACAGAGGTCATATGCTGAGCGGGAATCTTACTACAGGGGCCGTGTGCTGAGCGGGAATCTTACTACAGGGGTCATGTGCAGAGTGGGAATCTTGCTACAGAGGTCATATGCTGAGCGAGAATCTTACTACAGGGGCCGTGTGCTGAGCGGGAATCTTACTACAGGGGCCGTGTGCTGAGCGGGAATCTTAACTACAGGAGCTGTGTGCTGAGTGGGAATCTTACTACAGGGGCCGTGTGCTGAGCGGGAATCTTACTCCAGGGGTCATGTGCTGAGCGGGAATCTTACTACAGGGGTCATGTGCAGGTCGGGACACTTCCTACAAGGGCCATGTGCTGAGCGGGAATCTTACTCCAGGGGCCATGTGCTGAGTGGGAATCTTACTACAGGGGTCATGTGCAGAGCGGGAATCTTACTCCAGGGGTCATGTGCAGAGCGGGAATCTTACTCCAGGGGTCATGTGCTGAGCGGGAATCTTACTCCAGGGGTCATGTGCTGAGTGGGAATCTTGCTACAGGGGTCATGTGCTGAGCGGGAATCTTGCTACAGGGGTCATGTGCAGAGCGGGAATCTTACTACAGGGGTCATGTGCAGAGCGGGAATCTTACTACAGGGGTCATGTGCAGAGCGGGAATCTTGCTACAGGGTTCATGTGCAGAGCGGGAATCTTGCTACAGGGGTCATGTGCAGAGCGGGAATCTTACTACAGGGGCCGTGTGCAGAGCGGGAATCTTGCTACAGGGGCTGTGTGCAGGACGGGACTTCACCTACATGGGCCATGTGCAGAGCGGGAATCTTGCTAAACCCACAAGCTGATTGGGAAGGTCAAATGTTTGTCGGTACAGGACGAAAGAGGGAGGACACTGTCGACTTCCACGTTTTCCCAGGTAAAGGAGACTTCTTCCAGCGGTGCCATCATGGATGGGGGGTGGAGTTTCAGTTGCAGGTGATTCTTCTATTAAAATCTTATCATTCCCCTGCCCTTTTCAGAAGTCACAGCAATTGGTTTGATTGCTCTCGGAAAAATAAGTGGTTCCGTTGGTGAGCGGATGGAAGGCGAATGGTCTGTTTTCCTCCGGATGGCTTGAGATCTGGGAAGCAAACGACACAGTTTGGCATTATTTTAAGGACGAAATACACCGCAGAAAAAAAGAAGTGCAACACTTCCTTACACGCAGTTTAAGACATTCACCTGTCAACAAAAGTTTTTTCAGCTTACAGAAAGCTGAGTTTATTGAACATAAACAGTGCAGCATGTACGTAAGGTATAATCTGTCATTTAAGATACTTATTTTCAATAAACCATTCCGGGTCATTCCACATCAGATTACCAAAGGAGAGAAGATTTTGAAACCACCCATCTCAGATCTTGTGTGACACTTTGCCAGACAATAAATAATGACTTCAAAGATGATGTTTTGAGTATCTACATGTGAAAATATTGATTATCTGCAAAGAAAAACTAAATAATCAAATTGATCAAAAGCAACCATCTTGGTTACATTTTTTTTCTGTAAGTCTGCATATGTTAAAAACAATGACTCAGATTTTGACCATATTTGGTCCTAATAATAAGAAAATTCCAAAACAACAACCCATGACTTCCAATCAAGCCTCTTATACCCAAGGTTTAATCATTTATTAAAAACAGCACATTGTATCAATTATCTATTACTTAAATGTTTTAACAAGCTTAACAAATCCATTTCTCAGACCATTGATGGTTGCTGTGAAGAAAAATGTAATGTATTTTTCCCAATATTAAGATATTAAATGTTAAAAATGATTCAAATTACGTAATACAATACTGAAATATCAGGTTTGTCCACTAGATGGTGACAGAATAATCAAGAGAGTCATAGCTATGCAAATGCAATCAAATTTTTTCTTCCTTCATGAAAAACCATGAGATGTTGCCAGCACCATTGGTAGGGTGGAAGGGAGAACAGAGGTTTGCAGAGGTCTGCAACACCAGTGCAACGACTGGCCCAGCCTCCATGGGGGACGACAGGGGTTACGCTTGTTTACTTTGTCAATCTCATTGTTCTCCAGCGGCCATTTCTGGTCAGCCAGGTGCCTGTGGATATAAGAACTGAGGGTATGCTGACTTTGTCATCATCCAGCAACATCGACAATAAGTAACTGCTGGTGCATCTGCAGTGTGTAAAAGAGCGAGTGCTTGCTGTCATGTGAGGAGTGACATATGGTCGCTTCCTGGGTGAGCAGGACAGGACTGCTGCATAGAGCTAAACAGGTTGGCATCCTTACCAATTCCAATCTTAAATGGCATACATGTTACATATTTCAGAGAAACCGATGGCTACAAACTGAGAGGAATGTTACCAAGGGGAAACAGCAATGGACCAAAGAGATTCGAAATGCGTTTTATTTTGGCTTGCAAGAGCCTGGGGGCGCTGTTGTTTTCACTGAATCATACCAACCAAAACTCTGCTTTCTGGTACAAACCTACAGTAAATGCATGAATTAAGGTAGGACAGGTTTAAGTTGAACTTTCAGTGTCATAAATATTTTGTCAATTCATGTAATGTCCGACTTGTTGCTCGTTAATATGGTTCAGCATTTTAAATAATCACTGTTATGTCAATGTATCACATTATGATAACTTTATGACATGTTTTAAGATGAGAGTAGCCTATAGAAGTAGATGTGTAATAATATGTAAGGAGCAATTTCAGTCAAATAGGAACCTGGATTATTTACCTTTTTACCCAATGCACGCACACTTTCATTTACTGTATGTAAAAACTGTGCTTAGCAACTATGAAATTCATAATAAACAAATTAAAACAAGGAGGAGGGCAAAACCTGACCCATGAGAACAGGAAGTGAACAAATTTAGTCCTTGCGGAGAGCTGGATTACCTGTGTCTGGCTGCTGCAGTTGAGATACTGCGCTTGGGCTAGCAGGTTCTCCTGGGTGAAGTTGGGCGCAATCTGGCAGGATGGGGGGCTGACGTTGGTGTCTCCCTGGGGGATGGCCATTGTGCCAGCAATGGGCTCACTGGCATTCCGCTGGAAGTAGCAGGAGGCCTGCGGGGGACTCTGGTTGTAAGGTGGTACCTGTGTTGGGCAGGAGACTGTGGGGGTCACTACTGGCGCTATGTCGTTGAAATGCACCCCGTTCGTAGGGGGATCGCTGCTCTTAAACATGCAGCTACTGCTCGTTGTTGGCGGCGCATCAACCAACAGCTCGCCCTGGGGGTGGGGGGGGTAGGTGCTGCTGGCCATCTTTACGGGCGTGTAGCCGACCCCGCAGTTTTGTACGCTCTGCTGCAGGAAGGCTTCAGGGGGCGACCTCTGAAAACTATGCACCTGGCTGAAACAGCTAGATGGATTCTGGTGTCCATTTTGAGTTGAGGCGGTCAGTGGCTGCGGCTTTTGAGGCTGCTGTTTCCATGGCTGCAGCCTCTGATTTGCGCTGCTCTGAGTCTGAAGGGAAAACTGTCCTTGGAGGCAGGCAGGCAGTGACGGGCTAAAAAGGTCCGGCTGAACAGAAACATTTGAGGCACAGGTTTCCAGCAGATTTTCTGCAAAGTTAGTGTTGGGGATAGAAGAAACCCATTGGCTGTCCTGGGTCAGCAATACTTGGTTTGATTGGACGGTGGAATTTTGCTGCTGGAAGGCCATTGGTTGGACTGATATTTCTGGGTGCATTTGGTTCTGGAGAGATGGAGCCATTGGGTTGGAATGGATCTGCCTGGCGCTGTGAGGAGAGGAGCGTATCTGGTTGCGAGAACACAGTCCGTTGACCGTGCTGGGACCGTGCACGGCCTTTGGGCCAGGGATGCTGTGAGCCTGTCCGCGGGACCCAGCGGAGGCAAGGGCCGGGTCAAAGTTCACGAGACCACTTTGTGCGCGGAGGTCTGGGAGCTCGAGAGGTGGCGTGAACACTTCGCTCTGCTGCATCTGCGCTGGTATTTGAGGACCCACATGAGTGAGCTTCTGCATACCCCTGACCTCATTTCCTGCTCCCTGCCCTCCCACACCCAGAAAGCTGGTCTGTGGCTCTGCCCGGGCCTGGTCAATGAGGATAGAGTTACAGTGGTTGAAACCCTGGCTGCCAGTCAACATGGAAGTCTGCAACTCCACGTCAGGCAGGCTGCCTGGCACTTCCACAAAGGAAGCTTGATTGCCAAGTGGGTTGCTGGGAAAGTCCCTTGGTGGGGCAGGGTTGGTTTCCATGGCACTAAGCTGCCCCGAGCTTGGACTCACACTGGCCTCCTTGAACAGAGCCTCCTCCACATAGGAAAAGATGTCGTTGGTGAGGATGTCATTGAGCTCCACCGACATGTCGTTGTCCCTGATGTTCATCCTGAGCAGGGCGTTCTCCCATTCTTTCAGCTCCGCCGTGTCCAGCTCCTCCATGCTGGAGCAGAAGGCGCGGTCGCCCACGATCTGCTCGAGCGTATCTATCATTGCCTGCATGGCAGATTCCTCCTTGACGACGCCAGTGGGCTTCTGCCACGTGTCGCCCGGGATGCTGAGAAGGGCGTGGCTGTCCATGAAAGCTTTTTCCAGGGAGAACTGAGGGTCTGCATCGGGGGGCTGGATGTAGATCGACTGGTCCTGTTTCAACAGGGAGCCCAGGAGAGAATCAGGATTAAGATCTTTCTGGTCTTGAATCTTCCTGATTTTCGCTCCTTTGCCATTCTCAGAGGCCAGGTCCAGGGTGGGACCTGTATCGTACAGGACGCCCTCTCCAGTGGCAAAGTTGAACGGGAGCTGCATCTTTCGCTGTCGCAGCTGCTCCTCGCCCTCCTCGTTCCTGCAGAAAAAAAGGGCAAAGATGTATCATGGGAAAGATGATGTTATCCCCAGCCGGTTGTAAACAGGGACAGGACTTGTCGGGCCATCGTCCATCCGTCTGTACTCACGTCAACGCTCTCTGGCGTGCAATGATGAAATCGGGCCTTCCTCCTTTGTACACAAGCCTGGCATTCGCCTGGACCCAAACCCACGCCCCCGTCTTCGTGAGCAACCGGAACACCGTGAACCCACTCTCCCCCGTCTTCATCACTGTCCAACGAGATGAGCGCTTACAGAAATATTCTCCCACAAGGACAACGTTAGCAATACCGTGCAATTAACTTAAAATGTAAATTTGTGTACCTACTCCTATTCAAACTGACCATACGTAAACAGACAATGTAAAAATAAATGTGGAAACATACTTCGGACGTGGTTGTCTGCACAGTACATCATATCCGCGGCATGAATGAACTGATACCCAGAGCCTCTCAGACACAGTTCCATTTCCGTGTACCCCAAAACCACCTTCCCCCTGCAAGAGGAAAACACATTAGATACATTAAGTTCCACCCCCGTGACACTTGCTGACCCCAAACGGCATCTAACAAACCCAATCCAAGGAACAAATGGCAGAGAAAGGTGTCACTAATTTTATTAAAGCCCTACGAAATGAAATACAACTTAAGCAGATCACCTCAACGATTTCGTTGTTTTTATGAATGCGAATCTACATCAGCATGTTTATATAACAACTCATTCAGTCTTATCTACAGTCATGTTCAATTGAAATCTAATGTTAACCTATTCTCTGCATAGACGCAATCTAGCCAATCCTTTGGATTTTTGACCACCATTTTTCCCCTAGTTTACTATTGTAAACTAAGCCTGTAAATCAAAGGTCGCAGTATAAATGTTCTGTGCTAATAACCTGTTGACTTACACAGAAAACCATGTAACTGGCTTTGTAAAAGTGTGTCTGGAAATAATAATATAATGTTTATGATAATGAATGTGACTAATAATAATAATATAATGTAAAAGTAAACAATGAATAGCCTACATGTGACTCAAATAATAATTTCATGCAGTGTAAATATTATGAATGTATGTGACTGTAAGATGAAGGTGTGGGTGGGATCACCTGGTGTCAATGCCTGTGGGTGTGAAATCCAGCTTGTGTTTAGACTGGAAGATGAGGGTCTTGGTCCGGATCTCCATGATAGAGGGGGGCTGCACGGGTGTGGCGATGGCAAACAGCGCCAGCTGGGGGTGTCCAGTGGTCCCATCTTCCGCCACCCTGTTCTGCCCGTGCAGGTACTTCAGCCGTCCCTGGAAGTTCAGGGCCTGGGAGATGAGCAGAACGAAAAAGATGAAAATCAGCAATGGATCATATCCTATTTGACCTTGATACAGTCACCAAGCAAGTGTAGGTTTGCATTACCATAAACAGATTGGTGAGGTCAGAGATCACCAGAATTATAGAAAATGACACTCTATTGATAACAGAGGAATAGAGGAAATCAATTGCTTTATTTGTAAGTAAAATTTAAGGACAATGGTTGATTGAATCCATAGCTATGTGGAATCAGAAAAGTAAAGAATTCTGAAATTTTAATTATTGAGATACTTCACCAGAGAAAATTAAAACAGCGTTACTCTTTATTAAAATCAGTGACATAAATATTTATTGGGCACCATGCCAAACCATGATGGGACTGCTTGCTTCGGTTACTTAAATGAGTCATCTATGCAAATGGGATACAACATGTAAACAGAAAATGACAAAAATATCTGATTGAGATGGGGAAAAAACTACTCATAAACAGAAAAACTTAATCCCAAAAGCTCTTACTGAGCATAACAAGCATCATCTATTTATACACTTGTCAATCCATGTCAGCACCACTCTCCAGTTACAACAGTGCCGTTGAATCAAACATTCGTACCACATCAAATTTTAATAACTACTGCTTGACGAGTTCAGTGACGTTTTTACCAGGAAGCCAGAGGAGTTGTCAAGGAGACAGCGGAACCGACACATGAAGTTCCTATCCAGGAAGGAGGAGTTTTCTGGAGGGATGTGCTGGGGGTCATAGCTCACTATGTTGCTGCTGATGTCACTACTGCACTGCATTCCCGGCAAACAATCTGGATAAAAATGCAGGTAGACAGGAAAATACAGTGCATTATAATCCTTAATAATTAGATAATTATCCAGAGCAACTTATACCGTTTACATTTTTACACGCTACTCATTTATACAGTTGGATATTGTACTGAAGTAATTTGGGTTGAACACATTACTCAAGGGTACGGCATCTGTGCCCTACCTAAGATGAAACCCACCACTTCCAAGTTGGAGGACCAGTTCCTTAACCATTAGTCTACTCTGCTGCTAGATTGCTACCTAGCAAACTCAGCAACTAGTTGATGCAGAGTTATACAGGGGCAGAGACTACCCCACAGCTATACAGTACCACAACACAGAGTCATGGGTTCCTACAGAAATAACTTCAATGCCTCCTCCTGTACACATGCACAACCCTGAAAGACATACACACAGACACATAATAAAACCCAAAATAAGGGTTTCTTCCTAATTTTCTTCTCCTTCTTTATTTTCTGGCTGAAAATACCACCAGAACGGCTCAAGCTGTGCAATTATTCATCTTTCCCAGCATTCGTCAGCATGTACTTCCACAATACCAGCACCTCTTCAAGATCTCCTTAAAACAAGTAAAACAGGTATGTTTAACCTACCAAGGCAAAGGATGTTTTCTTTTATGAAATATTCTGGACATATTTAAGTGCACACTATTTTGCTTTTCTGTTGGACCAAGTTTGCCAGCTACCTAAAAAATATAGTAAAATATAATAATATAAGTACACAGCTTACAGATATGAAACATTTCTGGGGCAGGCAAAAATCATTTTCTAAAATTGTCTTGTTTCACATATAAATAATGCATCTTTTATGACTCAAATAGGTCACATAAACACAAGGCAGGTACATATTAAGCTGAATGGCTGCCACTCTGGCTGGTTTACTAGTCAGATAGCTAAATACACTTCCACTTAAAATTTATTGCTAATAACGGTACTAGATAGCTTTCCTGTGACATAACAATCATTACAATTTGCAAACTGGTTCTTCTCTCAAACCCATGGAATTCAGCTAGTTTAGCAACACTACTTGGACTACCTGAGGAATAGCTTTCTACCACAGTTCAACACCCCGATACTGTTAACTAAACAAGCAAAGCAGTTTTATCGTTGTAACCTGGCCCTGCACCTCTTCATCTATCTTCATGAATAACGAAATAACATTTACATGTGTACTGTGACATTTATATACATGTAGCCTCAGCTACCAGGCATTTTCATGTTGCTCATAAGACTGGAGATCATATTTAAACTGCTGAATTGTTTCAGTAATGTGGTGCAGAGACAAATAGGACTGATTGTGGGGTGGAATCTTCCAGAAGAGTCACACCCATTCAAAGCGAGCCCTGATATCTGGTGCCTCCAGTTAAATGGTCTATGACCTCAACCACTTTCTGTTAGAAAGTTTCCAGATGTTTTATAAAGTTAAAAGGATCTGGTACCAACATTACACATAATGTGGATCTTCCGATTTAGTGGCCCAATGAATAGTGCTAGCCATCCACATGATTTACAGATAAGTTCACAGCTGTACAGTATTGCTCCAAAAATAACAAGCCCAGACTCTCCAGTGATCTAACACATAACACCCACCCAAGCCCTGCAGAGACCATGACAGCATTGATAGATATCACCTCCAATTATGACACATGCCCTTAGGGGTCCTCAGGGACCAAAACATAAAGATCCACAGTACCAGTTTCAGCTTAGGGGATGGGTGACTTTTTTATTTTCTAATTAAAACTGTCTGCCTAAAAAGGTACACATTTACACTTTAAAGAGCCATTCCCAGCCTCAATGAGGAAACACAGGGGTTAAGCTGGTTAAGTCTCATTTTAGTGTCCACTCCTGGTCAGCCAGGCATCTCTGGATGTACGAACCAAATGTACATTGACTTCATCACCCTCTAGTGATATGGGCTACATAGGCAGCATGCAGTTGCTGCCGCATCTGCAGTGTGGAAAAAAGTGAGGGATTGCTGTTGTGTGTACTGGTTGCTTCTTTCTGTTCTGAAGTTGTTGTGTGAGGGTTTACAGTTTGGCTAAGTTTGGAGCGGAAAAAAAGCCAAAAAAGACAAAATATCGCCCCAATCAAATGTACAGTACCTATCTCCTTTGAGACCTACCTTCTTCTCTCTGTTCCGGGTTGGTTTGGTTGGGATTCAGAGCAAAATGAAGCTGGCGTCGGAACATGGCCCGGTCATCGGTATGGATCAACTCAAACACACTTTGGTGAACAATATCAGACTGCAGTCAGGGGAAAAAAAGAAGAAGAGATGAAGTCAGCTAAAGTGTGAATGACCAAGTATTTCATATTTT
Organism: Albula glossodonta; assembly: GCA_019788955.1. Taxonomy (NCBI): domain Eukaryota; kingdom Metazoa; phylum Chordata; class Actinopteri; order Albuliformes; family Albulidae; genus Albula; species Albula glossodonta. The sequence continues at coordinate 20,077,048 of JAFBMS010000010.1, forward strand.
AGAGAGAGTGAAAAGCAGAGGGGGATAACTAATCATATTTGGGCTTTAATTGTGAACTCACTGTAGCCACGTTAAGAGTTGCTACAGTCACCTCTGAAGCTTCTTTGATGATCCGAGTATTGAAAAATACTGCCGAGGTGTTGCCAGAAAACCTCATTTGCGTCACTTTAAAACACTGCCAATGTGATGAGACGGAATGGCTGAACTTTGGCCAGTTTGATAAGACTGAATGGCTGGCATGACTTAGGTCTTCACTCTAAAACATGGCCAATAGGTTGAGACAGAATGGCTGCATTGATTTGGCAATACCTAGCTCCTTACCTAAGGGTCATTCTCCTGACATGGCCCTGTGTGAATTATGTACTCAGCAGGTCTAAACAAACATCACGTGTTTGCACCAATTAATCTAGCCCTGTGGCACTGTACTGTAAACACACACACACACACACACACACATGCACAGACACTAGGGGCCTGGAAAAGGAAAGAGAAGGCAACACCTGAATGCCTTTTTCTCCTCCAAAAACATGCAGAGGACTTCACCTGAGCTCTCAGTACATACGCTGGAAAGCTACGTTCGATGTTTTAACAATAGCCAGAGACACATAGCCTTTGAAAAAACACAGTCATTAAAAACAAAGCTTCTTTGATAAAGCTGAAGTTTTGTTTTGCACTTTGCACTCATATCATACTCCATTCTCAAATATGGAATTTCAGCAGAGAATATAACGAGCATTAATTTAAAATAAATGTATAATAAATAAATTTGCAGTAAAAAAAACTTGTAGACTGTCAGGGATGCGGGACAATTCTCTGAATCCAGGGGTTTTTAGGAATCAATGCCCTTGTTTATCAGCTGGCACTCTGAATACCAAATAAAAGTGAATAACTACTAAAAAGTCTCATCTAACCAACATATCTAATAACTTTAAATTGATTTAATTAAATTAAATTATTACAGATAATAATTACCCACTACATCACCAAATTTGCTAATAGGAAATAAAAAATAAAAAAGGATCACAAAGTAGATGAAATGTAAACTACCAAAACCAATGTAAGTACAGAGGAATTACCCACAATACCAGCAAAACCCCCAAAAAAGAAAAAATCCAAATACTGCAAGAGAAAGTAAAGGAAACAGAGCAGAACTCTATGGTCACTAGTACCTCTACAGGTGGGCTTGGTACAGACTTAAACTGAGCTAACTTAACCTTAGAAAAAAAAAAACTGAATGGAATGAAGTGACTAGCCTGCAGAAACAACAAGTTGATGAGAAAGAAAAACCCGTTCCAGGCCCAGTTGAAGAAAAGGCTCCTCCCTCGATGCATAATTAATGCATGGTCGATGCATAATTATATGCATATCCATATAATTAATTATATTGCGGGGAAATGTCTGAAATTTCATTCAGGGCTCATTTTATATTTAAACTCCAAACAAGAGGAAGTACAAGATATTCAACATTTCACCATGTTTATTTTGAGGCACAAAATAAAATTTATTATTTAGGCACACACTTGTTATAATGTGACTTCCAGTTTTCCCACATTTCTCAATGATATGAAAGTAAAAGCTGTTTGTGGAGTATTGAAAGGTAAAGTGACCGAAACATATCCATTCACAAGCACACGCATACATGCACACACACATGCACACACATACCACACACACACAAACTGAATGCCCAGCGCTCTGGATAGTCCCTCTAGTTTTTTTTGATTCTGCGATTTTGTGGTTTCATGCTAAACCAACTAAACACTGCATTTTTAAGGTGCTGAATATTTTCCTTTTTAATACAACATTTCTATGCAAGAACCTCATAAAATAACTTCATAATCACAAGAGATTTGATTACATTTCATAAAATATGATACTAATATAATGCTACATACTACTTAACTACTTTGTCGCTAGATCTTGCTTCCTTTCAGACCCCTTTAGCAATTACTTAAAAAAAACAGCTTAGCGACAAATCTAATGACTTTTTGAGCAGACATTGGCTACTTTCCTACACACACTTTGGCTCGTCAGCTCACATAACAGCTGTTGCTTATACAGGCTGAGCAAGCCAGCGATGGCTGAGGATCCAGCTGTATGTCTGAAACATGCCATAGGCCATTGCTCTCAATGACCAATCACTGATAACCATCGTCTTTCCCTTCCCTTTTTTTTCTTTTTTTTTGCTAAAGTAGCTTACCATAATTACCATAGCAACCAGAAATGACAAGGCCACCTGCATCATGTGACCACTGCATAAACCTACCCATTTAATGAAGAAAAATAATCAGGATACTACAACTGTCATTGAAAGACTGTATATGCTAATATAATAAATATGTAAACAATTACAACAAAAATGATACGAACACAAGTATGAGTAATCACGGTGTATATTGTGGATGTAAATGGTTACTCAGTGTACTGTGCCACAGATGGGTTGGTTCTCTTTATAATAGAACCTTTTCTATGTTTACGAACATTGAATCTGCACACACAGACCAATTCCAATAAGTGAGCGAAGTAAGTCTGGCTTATTTTATGAATCTAGGCTTATTTCGAGCAATTTGGTTACATCAGGCTTACTGCAATTCTAGCTCAATAACTATGGCAACATAGTGCCACCATTTAGCCTGTGCTCTCCATGGGGGAAAGATAAGAAATTTTCTGCAAGGGTACAGTCTCTGTTAGGCTTAGACTTTGTGTTTTGGTTAAGTAGAGTTTGTGTTTTGATTCCTTTCCTTGATGCTCAAAAGGTTTTTGGATTGCATAATAACATAGCTAAGTTTCATAGGCTAGTTAGCAGTGCTGGTCTGAGACGATTCACTCATCTTTTTGTCTTAGAGCTAAGGCTGTAACAGTAAATAAGCCTTTTGAAAGAGACACAGGCTTTCTATGACTCACTAAAACAATGTTTTCCTTACGGACCGCAGAATCCACTCTCCACACCAGCTGTCTGTTGAGTTGTTATCAGCTGGGCTGTCAGCCAATCATAACGGGCCCTGTTCTGATGCCAAGCCAAACAGCAGCTCCCAGGGGATGCCCACATGAGCAGACTCATTTCTGGAACTGTCTCAGGACCCACAGCGGAAAAAGACAGACCTCTACAGCCTCAGTTCTCTTATGCCATAACACGCTTTTTCCTTTACTTCAAGTAATAAACTTGAACATGATATTATGTGACTGTCCTTGTAGTACCTTTTTACTTGTAAAACATAGTTACTGATGTTTCTTTTGGGGAGTTAGTGAGTTTCACTGAGCAGCACTGCTCTCTCTACACTACATCTGCTGTAAAAGTGGACCTAGCTCATTTAGAATCAAAGTGAATTGTCATGAGATTTTGAAAACGGTCCACATTTTTCACATTAAGAGACCGGATGATTAATTTCCATTGTACTCCAAAGTAACTCTTCCTAAACTGCTTCAGCGAAAATCCAGATGTGCAAAACTGAAAATAAGTCTATGGTACATAGACATGACATTTCTTCACAGTCACATTAACCATGCAACAGCATTTCTGCTGCTATAAAACTGAGCAAAACCCACTGCGCACTGCCTCAACTACAGCAGAGCCAAGCTCTTTATGTTACAAATAAAGCCAATTCAACTGAATAGAGAAGAGAGCATACTAATTCAGTTTTGTTCCTTATATTAAGGCTTACCATTGTCTTGAACATGGCATGAAACTCTATTAACTTTGCCCATGCTGATTAAAAACATGGGCAACCTGCAATGGTCTCCTGGTAAGACAGGTAACTGCTTTAGCTGTGCATGTATGTGCACAGCAGGCTGTGACGTAGGGCAGAGAACGTGAGGCCATATGCAGACTCTGTGTGCACGGCTCTGCTTACATCAGCGCCCATAATGTACACCTTGGCTCCCCTTGAGGGTGCTGAAACACCTCACCAAATCAGAATCCACTATGCACAGAGACAGCGGACTCTCAAGACGTCTGTGAACAATTTGTATGAAAAGCGATCAAACACTGAGAATGTCACACAACATCTCCAGTGGTCAAATATATGGTGTTATAATAATTTTAGTGGTTGTTCATATGATATAGAAGCCATCTGCCTAGTTATGATGTATGCAATTTAAAATTAGGTGGAACATGACAAAACAACCTGCAGGATTCAAACTAAATTGACACACTTTGTCTGAATGTCAAATTTTTCTGGGATCACTGAAAACAATTTCAACAGTATCTATCAATATAACAGATAGATATGGGTTGTCAATATAATGCATAGATATGGGTAGTTGGGTTGCTACAGGCATGTCCCAGCATGGAACTTGTATTAACACAAATAATTAAAAAAATAAAATACCTTTTTATTTTTACTGTATACTTGATGTAAGGATTTACACTTGACCCACCCTTACATTTGCATTATGTCATTATGGTTATACAGTGATGCAAGTATGAAAAATTTTCCTGTCATTGAAATTATTAGTAATTACTGATTTTGTATTAGTGTACTGTCCTCCATATATGTAGCCCATGAGAATACTTCGACAGCAAACTAAATGCTTCCTCCTCAAGACACTGTACACTGGGATGGTTTCTCTCCAGTGTCATGCTGAGTCAGAGGATGAAACTTAAAGGTAAAAAATAATAGCCATTTTAGTTCATTGTAAATGCAGCTACAACTAGCTAACATCATGTAAATAAGCTGAAATAAGATACTGGATTAGCCAGTCAATAAAGTGCTTATACAATTAGCACATCTTGGCTAATAATAAGAAATACAATCACAGGAGAGTAACATCCTGACGATGCAACCTTAAACATTGACGTGGACAGATTGAAAGGGATTAGGAAGGAACATTGATGAACGTGTGTCCTTCACTTAACATAAAGGGCGCGTTCCGATACCTTTTCTCGTCTTCTCCTTTCCTCCACTCGTTTCCTCCCCTCCTTTCCAACCCCGGAAATATGTGGAGGACAGGAGGACAGGAGGAAAGGAGGAGATGAAGCGAAAACTCAGCGAATCTAATTCGCCCTTCATCAAAGTTGACATCGGTAAAGACTTCTGTGGTAGAATACGTCGATGTATCCTTCATTTGGAGGAAAGGAAGAAGCGAGTGGAGGAGGCGAGATTTCGTTTCCTACCCTTTTGGAACAGGGGAGGGAAGGAGGACACATGGATCGGTTTCTGGGGCATGAAGGAAAGGAGGGGACAAATTTGAGTATTGGAACACACCCAAACTGGCATTAACTTCCTCAACTCACTACTCCCTAGTCACATGACAATGGATAGGGAGGGTACAAGGTTGCCGCAATTACATATATTTCATTGCCTGCAGGGGGAGATGAAGGAAGTTACAGTTAAATAACAAGGTAATATTACTAATAAATTCAACTAGTATCAGTAATTTATGATTTAATGACTTCCACCAAAAGGGATTTCCTGTGTGCATTTAAATTCTAGAATACATTACAAAAGAGAAATAGCTATCCTGTTTGTAAATTTACAGAGCAAATTAAGATGTTTTACTTTTCTACTTCAGCCAAGTCCTGGGTCATTACTCTTTGCTTCTGTTGTATTCTGTTTCTCTTGGGGTGAAATCAACAAGTGTGGAATCGGCCTTATAGTTTGCAAAACATATTCAGTATGCTTGTAAATACCGGGCAGCAAAAACGCCACATTCTGCTCTTAGAACGCATGTTCTTATTTTGATCTCAAATAGAAATATGCATGAAAAAAAATGTTTAGAACTTTTCATATAAACATATGGGGCACCCTAGAGCTCCAGCAGTAAAGTAAGCAAGCTGCTACATGAGTTACCTACATTTAAGCAATGTCGTATTTGAAAACCCCCGACCTGCTGCGCTTCACTGCACCATGATTGCAGCCACAAGTAGCAACGTAAGCTATACTTGCTTATCCTATGAGAAGAAACAAAAATTAACGACGATGTATTGTCGATATGACTTTGTTTTATTATTTCACTGCGTGTCGATCGATTCTTCCCAAAATGTATTCTACAAGTGCTAACTGCCGTACAAGGTAGCTACACTTTTGAAAAAAATCAGCTCTTGTTTAAGTTGCTCCCGTTGCCATATAGTTGCTTGTAAAAGTTCTTGCTTCCAATACTGTAGTCCCACTCCTCACTGCCATTCTATAGGCTACTGTGCTGATTTACGGTACCTCCCAGCAAGAACGTCTTAAACAAGACAAGTCTTATTAGGTCAGCTGTATGTACTGTACGAATGTGTGTATATATATTTGTGTGTAAATCTGTAAATTTTGCGTTCGTAAATGTCCATACCTTTTTTTTGTGTGTATGTGCGTGCGTACACATGTGCATGTATACCATCAAGAACACTTTGATTAGACTAGCTTGGGCATGCTTTGAATAGCTGCTATGCGGTTGAGACTACTTGAGGTGAAATCAATCATAATACACACTGACGGAAGCTATCAATGGGACCTAGTCTCTCACAGCTCTCTATAGACTGTTATAATACTCAGACTGTCCCATTAAATTGCAATCTGATTTCTTATAAAGAGCAGGTGAACAGTAAGCAAAGTCCTTAACACAGGAGATGAGTGATACACTGTGAGATGATGTCATCGCTGTCTCTTGTTTTTTTTCCAGTCTCACGCAGCCCAGGCAGGCATGCCCACATGCCCATAATCCCACACCTCGCTGTTTGCGGCATTCGTAAAGCATCTGTTATCTTCCTCATTGAAACTTATTGTTGTGTTCCACATATCCTCCACTCAGTGATTATGGTTAAGTTTCATTTAGACAAGCTGGTTTTTCCAGTTCAGGGTGTTGAATTGTACTTCGTACTAATTACCAAAGGAAAGAGCAAAACAAACACAACAGTCATGTCTTATTGTGATATTTCACACACCGAAGAAATTGTGTAGAACTGATTGGCTTTGTTTCACAACTGGAAGGCCCAATTATGAATGACCGAAGATTTGCATGAAGTGTTCCCAGTTACTTAGTACCGTCTCCTTATAGTTATATTTTTGAATAAAAATGACACAATGCTTTGGTAACATGCTTGTACAGTTTTGGGAAAAATGTAACTTCATTTCTGGAAAAAATCCCAGTGCACTTTGGTGAGGAAAAAAAATGAAAGAGCAAGTAGAGATCGAACTGCTTTTAGAAAAAGATTAAGAGGCAGTGCTGTACAATGACTGTTGACGGGTCTGTCAGCACCTCTTCATATTCTGGTTATGTGACAAGCAGGAATTATGAAGCTAGACACTTTAATAATGATGAAAAGGCCCAGCCCTCTCCCAGCTGCCGCAGCACCCTGGGCTGTGGAGCCTTCCACACGCGGTTAGCAAAAGTGACGTAAAACACGCTTCTCACCTGGTGGAATCCCAGATAGTCCTGTATAGTCTGAGAGGAGTAGAAGACGTATCCTTCACCCGTGACCACCAGGACAAAACCATTCAGGGCCTGCAGTGACAGGACAGACACAGTACTTTATGCTCATACCCAGAACCAGAGAACAAACTAAGAAATATACACAAAAAGGATATACAGGGGGTCCTTGGGTTACGAAGGTCTCGAGTTACGACGTTTCGTGGTTACGACGCACTCCTATAAATTAATTAAAAACCTAGTTTCGACCTACGCTGTTTGTTTCATACATACGATCACAGAAATAAAGATATGAAATTTTTCTCTTTTATTTATTACTGTTTTGTTTAATTACTGTATTTTATATGTCCTTCATGTGTTGTGTGTACAGAGTGAGTGACTTAAGGTGTTAACTTAGGTATAATTTAGGTATAAATTCCGACTTACGTCAAAAATCGGCTTACGACAAGTTGTAGGAACGGAACTCGTTCGTAAGTCGAGGACCCCCTGTACATGCACTTGAGTAGACACTTGCACACAGACAGGCTGAACCAGCTAACATGGAAGTAACAGGAGTGAAAGATAAAACAAAAACAACAACAGAATACTGGTGCACTTGTGCACTTAATGGATGGAGAAAATGACGTGGCACCAAACTGCTCATCTGATCTCCAAAGGCCTCTTGAGACTTCTACAGGCCTCACCAGAGGGTTGTGAGTTTAGGTCCTGCACTTCCTGTCACATGACAGGCAGATCACAAGCTCACTGGGTAGCTGCTCCAAGTTTAAACAGACCATGTCTATTGTATTTTATAATGGAGGGAAACGGCAACTTTCAGACTACTGTGATATTTGTCAATGTGTTTTAAGTGAGCATGCAAACATTTAAGTTTAAATTAGAATAAATAACGAAATAAATAAAAATAGCTGTGTCTTCAAGTTTATGAAAACGGACAGAGAGCTGTTAATTTACTCAGTTTTATGAGGGGTGAGGCTTAAGCCAGAAACATGAAGGGTGATTCTTTTTAAAGCACTGACCTGTGTTTTTAAAAATAAGTAGGAGCAGGCCAGGGAGGGAGGTAGGGACGTAGCACAGAAGCAAACGAATGTGTGAATGGAAGATGCTTTCATACAGGGCCTCTTATTTTCTTGTTTAAGCATTCTTAGTTTCAGTGCTTATACAAACGCCTGTGTCATGTGCATGTATCATAGTGGTTACATTCAGCTGGTACCAGTTCTGCATTACATCCACATCCCATAATTGGTACTTATGATCCACATAGGTCCACATAAGTCATAAGTACTATTTATCAAAACATCATGTATTTAAATCACGTTTATTATTGTAAACTAAAAGTAAGACTAATATTTGGTGTGATTGTTAACTGAAATAAAAATGATAAACTAAATGGAAGCTAGCATGGCAGTTATTTAGCTGTCGCATTTATCCAAGGCAATTTACAGTAAATTGGACTGACGACATTGATGGGTTAAGGGTCCAAAAACTTCTCTGATCTCATTGTGCCTACACTGGCAAAATCCTCCAAAGAAAAATCTGCTAAAAATTATGTAGTCAAAATAAAATAATTTCACATCACATTTTCCATCGTTTTAGGTGGAACAAAAAAAATGAAGAAACAACTGGTTGTCAGCTGGCAAGCTATCATCATTATTTTTTTATTCCAATACGACGTATATGGAACTAAACTTGCAAACCCAGTATAAACCAGTGTAAACTGCACTAAGACAGGAAAAAGCTAACCCGGGTCTCATAACCAGGGGCTAACCCGGGTCTCATAACCAGGGTTAATTCTGGGTAGTATTACAGCGACTAGCATCCAGAGCAGTGCTGTGACACTGTGATGATAAGGAATGATTTTTTAATTGCAATGTCAATTTTTATTTTGCGAAAAGTAATTTTGACATTAGCTAAAATTGTGGTAGAATATATTTGCTTAGGATACAATTACAAAGGAAAAGATCCACAATCTTCTTGATCATCCTTGTAGAACTTGTAGAACAGATACTGTATAGGCAGGCCACATTTGCCAAGGTTAAGGCAGAAACAGTATCTGATGTTAGCCGTTGCAGTAAGTCAAAGTTACAACTAGAACTGAAATGAAACGTAGCATTTTCAAAAACAGACAACTAAACTAAAACGAGAAAATCTGCTCTTAAAACTAAACTGAAATTAAGATCAAAAAACAAAATAACAACTAACTATAAAGTCAAAGACTATAAAAAGTCAAGACTACTAGAACCCTGATCCACACACGAACACTGACATATGCGCGCCCACACACTCACCTGGAGAAGGAGGTCACCTTCTGAAATGGTGACCCCGTCGATTGTCGTCACGTTCTGCCCATTCCCACCAAAGCCAACAGCCCGGTCCCCCGTCCAGCTCGTGTTTCCCTTCTGCATGGTGACTGAAACAGACAAGAGACACTTTCACAATGATGCTCCAGTTTGAAAGCAGTACACAATCTCACACACATACACACACACACACTCTGGTGATCCAGTTTGAAAGCAGTCACACACATCATCCAGTTTGAAAGCAGTACACAATCTCACACACACACACACACACACACACACACATTCTGGTGATCCAGTTTGAAAGCAGCACACAATCACACACACACACACACACACACACACACACACACACACACACACACACACACACACACACACACACACATACACACTTTCACAGTGGTGCTTAAGTTTGAAAGCAGTACCCACATGGGACAATAATCTACAATAATCTACACTTTTTACACATACATCTAATTTTCTTAAACTGTCCTTCACCTAAAACTGCTTCAGTAAAGATTAATTTGTATACACTGACGGTGCGTAAAACTGTAAGCTTGTGTAAGTGAATCTGGATGAGTATATCTGCTTGAGCTGGAACTCGTACAGTGTGGACAACATAAACTGTGCAGTTCTCAAGGTACCATTTCTCTCTGGGAGAGGCCTACAGTCATTTCCTCAATTATAAGAGCAGGCCAAAGTCCTATTTCTGGAACTGTGGCTGCTTATCGGCGCGTCTATATCGCAACAAAAAAAGAGATGAGAGGAAAAAGGAAAAACGTTTCCAAAACCCAAAATATCTTCCCACAGGATGCAGATGTTTAGAGATAATTTGGGGAAGGGGAGGGGAAACACGAACCCAAAGACAAACCCATTTAAGAAAACGTTGCTGATCAATATGGCCTCTTAAAAACCACTGCGATACTCTCAGCTGCTCCTACCAAGTAGCTATAGAGAGTGATCAGAATCTGGAAGGTGTGAATGGTGTAGTTACCCTACCAAATTTATTCCCATAATCACTAACATGAAAAATAAAGGTTTTATGCTTTTATTAGTTATGTTCAGGATCAGTGTCAACGTATAATAAGGAAAACCACACAAAAAAACTATGCAAAGGTTTAACCAAACAGCTTTTCAAAGTGTGGCAACATGCTGTCAAACACTGTCTTTTATATTTCAAGTGTAAGCTTAGTTCGTAATGGGCAGGATACCCGAGTCCCCATTCACATGCTAGCATGCCCTCGTAATTTCTAGAAGGTTCCGCTGTGGGTCTGGAGTGAGTTCAGGACGGGTCGCAGAGTTCAGAAATCTGCTCAACGTTTCTGTGGTCTTCTTTCGGTCGGCATGGTTAACCTCAAGAGCTGACGAGGAACCCAGTTACCAGAGGAAAGGAATGACTTTTGAGGGCTGGGACAAGGAAGGGATTTGATGGGAAAAGCAGACAGGCCAGTGAAAAGATCCACCAGGCCCAAAATAACAAGAGCACCAGCTACTACAAGTAGAGTCACAGTATACAAACTAACCCTACGGCTATTATATCATCCCACCACTCCTCCTCCAACTCTGATTAATACTTTACAGTTATGGGTTCATGTAGATCATAGATCACGACAGAACATACAGTGACTGAGTAGAACTTGAAATGACAAAAAATAAAAGCCACCAATTAAGGCCCTTTATTAAGATGCCAGAATAGTTTCGGCTTAATCAGTGCCTTTAATTTTTGGTAATTTTAAGTCCTTTTCAATCAAGATATGTTCTGTATTAACTATCGTATTTATGGCAAATCCTTAAAAAATAATATCAATGGAATCACCAAGAAATTAACAGGAATGGAAGAGACCGATAATAGAGCCACAATAATATATATCTTTATTATAAAAACATATCTCTATAATATCTTTCCAGAGAGTTTGTTATGAGATTGGATTGAAGGCCCAGGCTTTCGTGACTGCTCTTTAAGGCAATACAGACATCTGAATCCCTCAGTACATGGGCCTAACATATGATCTGACTTAATATGACATTTGCATAATATAACTTAATATAACATATGATCTGACTGAAGAGTGTCTACCATTAATACACCAGTGGTAGACTGAAAATAGGAGTTACTGAGACTCATAGAAGTTTAAGAGAAGGGATTCATCTTGATGAATGTCTTCAAGAAAAAAGATGGACTTACGAAAAAAAAAAACAACTTACGAAAGACCTTCAGGAACCAATTATTTTTGTAAGTTGGGGACTCCCTGTAAACAGAAGAATTACTTTCACTCTATTTTAGTGTACCAGTGAATGCAGTTGTTGTGTGTTTTGGCTATGGTTGTTCCTTTTCCTGTTTGTACCATGAACATGTTTAGAATCTGTGGTACATTAAAGGGGTACTTTGCCCAAAAATAAAAATGGCACAACTGTCAACTCAATGTCTTTCCATTCTAGGGTTTGTATGTACTTATTTAAGTTTCACATTTATCTATGAGATTCCATAATCCAAATATAATTTCAATTGACTAAGCTTCAAAATACATTCCTGTATTAACTCCAACTTTCTAGAAGGTTCTGCTGTGATCATTTCATTTACTCAGGTAAGAACAATGTGAAACTAAATACATGAAAATACTGACTGGGTAAGTCCACAATTAATACAAAAAAATGTTTCCAAAACTCTTAACTTCTTTGGTCAACAGCAGTAACTCCATGTATACTTTTGTGATTGAGAGAGAGGAGCTCAGTGTAAGATTTTTAATGGCAAAAAGGAGGAGCTCAGCATAGGATTTTTACTGAGAGAGAAGCTCAGCATAGGATTTTTACTGAGAGAGAAGCTCAGTGTACGATTTTTACTGAGAGAGAAGCTCAGCATAGGATTTTTACTGAGAGAGAAGCTCAGCATAGGATTTTTACTGAGAGAGAAGCTCAGTGTACGATTTTTACTGAGAGAGGAGCTCAGTGTAGGATTTTTACCGAGAGAGGAGCTCAGTGTACGATTTTTACTGAGAGAGAAGCTCAGCATAGGATTTTTACTGAGAGAGAAGCTCAGCATAGGATTTTTACTGAGAGAGGAGCTCAGTGTAGGATTTTCACTGAGAGAACAGCTCAGAGTAGGATGTTTACTGAGTGAGAAGCCGAGTTGTATGATTTTTAATGAGAAAGTTGTATGTAAAATGATACTTGTTATTGGATGAAAGAAGTCGGAAAAAAACTCTGGATCCGGCAGAAATAAAAAAATTACCCAATAAAAACACCATGATTCAAACATGAACATGTTCGAAAGGCATATGTCCTGAATACAGCAGGCACAAGGTTCTTCTATTTAAGGCAGTTTTTGGTTTTCACCAAACATAATGTCTGACATTACAGCGTACCAACTCTACCTCAATTCATCTGTACAGAGCACATTGTTCCAGTCGTCATGTTCTGCATCCACGTGAAGTCCATAGAATTCTAGCAACAGAATTCTCATAGCATATTCATATAATTTACCTTCAAATATACTATGTGTATTACATGGTGTCTCCAAAGACTTAATGCAGACACTCATAGTGACAGACACATGTATACAGTAGACTGAGAGAGGTCCACCCCCTCCAGGACAGACACACGGCGACCCATCCTCGGACTCTCCTATCCCCACAGGGCTGATGAGCTACAGATGATGTGATTCATCAGAGAGGGAGACTGACTCCTAGCTCCGCTCCGGTCTGACCCGCTGCTTAACGACCATCGCGTGCAGAGCAAAACTCCATCTTTCAACACCTGAACCCCATTAGCTAAGAAACTGGACGACTTCCCAGCCTTTTTTTTTTTCCTCTTCTTTTTTAACATTGCTAAACGATACTCTGTGGTAATGGCTACCTCACTCGCTCCTCATCAGTTGATAAATGGTACAGTATAAAAGTGGGCACTATACATTACACATACAATAAACACAATAATAATAATAATACTAATAATTATAACAACAACAATAACAATAATAATAATTAGGGATAAAAAAGGGATTTATATATAAAGATATAAACTGACTGATTTGAACATTTCTTGAATCACATGCTTAACAATGATGGGCTGCTTGGCCTGGCTCCTTAACATCATCAGGTAGAGCCGAGCACCGAACACCATTTTAGTCTGCATTTATAATATTGAAATAAGTTATCCATGTCATGTTGTCAATTAAAATAAATGGCGAGCTATTGCTAGCTGTTGTTTAGCTATTGTTTAAAATGATGTTGCATCATCACTCTGCCGGTCAGAGCAGTGCACCGAGCACAACATTGGCACAGAGAGCCTTCAGAGAATGCGTATGACATTACAGAGCCCTCAGGTAATCTCAAAGAATGAGTATGACATTACAGATACCCCTCAGGTAATCTCAGAGAATGAGTATGATATCACAGAGACCCCTCAGGTAAACTCAGAGAATGAGTATGATATCACAGAGACCCCTCAGGTAAACTCAGTGAATGAGTATGACATCACAGAGACCCCTCAGGTAAACTCAGAGAATGAGTATGATATCACAGAGACCCCTCAGGTAAACTCAGTGAATGAGTATGACATTACAGAGCCCTCAGGTAATCTCAGTGAATGAGTATGACATCACAGAGAGCCCCAAGGTAATCACAGAGAATGAGTATGACATTACAGAGCCCTCAGGTAATCTCAGAGAATGAGTATGACATCACAGAGACCCCTCAGGTAATCTCAGAGAATGAGTATGACATTACAGAGACCCCTCAGATAATCTCAGTGAATAAGTATGACATAACAGAGCCCTCAGGTAATCTCAGAGAATGAGTATGACATCACAGAGAGCCCCAAGGTAATCACAGAGAATGAGTATGACATTACAGAGACCCCTCAGGTAACCTCAGAGAATGAGTATGTCATCACAGAGAGTCCTGAGGTAATCTCAGTGAATGAGTATGACATCACAGAGAAAAATATACTTTTTGAATTATGAACTCAGTGATCTGGAAACTGGTCAGATAAATGGGGAATAAACTTGGCAGAACCCTTCTTATGAATCTCTAACACTGAAGCCAAAGTGTGACCGCTAAACCGACACACTATCACACAGAGATAACTATACAAAATACATAGTGATCATAATTAGACAAAGATACATGTCTTGGCACAACTGCTAAAGAAAACTATTTGGCCAAATTGTGATTTTTATTTTTTACTTGTGTTATCCATTCTGCGGGTCTGAATGAGTACACTTCATTTATGAAAAAAATGGAAATATACTGAGCTGCTGCTTACTCCTCTGTAGGTCATTTTCTTGTTTTCTCAATAGCTAAGTGATTAAGTAAATGATGTTGCGTAAAAAATAAGGCTTGGCATGTAAACAAGCCTTAAAACATCCAGATAAAAGTGAAAGAGAAGTTTATATGCATACCTTATTGAAATCACTTCAGACGTTTTTCCAAGGCAACCTCAACATTTTTTGAGGACGACATTATTTGCAAACTATAACATGGATCCTGAGGTTTATAAGAGGCCAGCGCTAATTTGAGACCAGTGTAAACTGGAAGTCTCACAGTATTTCCGATCATTATTCAGTATAGAATTGAATATCGAACCGCACAGAGATCTATGTCCATTTTCCATAGAAATGGACACTATGCATACTGAAAGTGACTGATTGTTTCCAGTGTTTGCATTCCTCGGTGTCTGCCTCTGTAGAGTTGGGGGTTACGAATCACCAGGGTCCTCCTAAGCAAGGGCAGGAGAACGGCTGTGAGTCTGAACTTCTGCTTTGACATTTCTCCTTCTTAAATTTGTTGTCGTAGACTGTTTTCCATTTGCGTAATATTTCACATTCAAAAAAAAAATCACCACTGTGCAAACAGAGAGAAATCAAAGGCATAAACCATAAAGGGAACCAAAAGAAAAAAAAAATGTTTCTGGGGACTTCGGGAACACCGCGGGTTCAGATCTGATGTTGCAAAACCGGCTTTGATCCGGCGCTGCCCACCTTCTGACCGTAATTAGAAGCAGAAGCTAGAGAGAGCCCCAGTCTCCATATATAACCAGAGACCCCCTCCCTCCCAATAATGTCCACCCCACCCCAACACTAAACCACTTCAGCCGCTAGGGGTTCCCATTGGGTCTACTGTCAGAAAATACTCCCTCCTTTTCCTGGCTTTAGAGACTGTACATGAAAAAGAACCGCTTATACCCCCAGTCCTACCCCTCTCCCACACACAGTCCGTTGGGACAGTAAAGACTTTGAAACCCAAGCACTGAATAGAGCCATTGTTTACCCCGGTCTGAGTAGCACTGCATCGCATGCGCTCTCTGGGTCTGAAGGGCAGGTTCAAACTCGCACACTCTGCCTTTTGAGTGCAGAGAATGCGGTTATCTCTGCTTTCACATCAACACTTCGTACAGACAGTGGGGGACCCCTCGGCTCCTCTTCTTCCTAAGTGTGACATGGCCCCAGGAATCGGCCATTTTCAGACTATCCCCTTCAATATGGTACTCAAATTTTTTTTTTTTTTTTATAAAATGGCAAATTCTAATATTGCAGGGAATGACCACTGAGCAGGGAATATTTTATATGTGAAGATGAATTCTGCCAAACTGTCCTGAGATGCCCCACAGTGAAACAAAATCCTATGAGTCTCTGAAATCTCTGACAATTCTGTGACGATTTTAATATGTTAAGTAGAAATTACAATCTACTTAAATCAAGGATCTGTCACCCAAGATTGACAGTTTTGCTGAAAATATATACCAAACTTTAAAACATTCAATAAAATAAACCTGGTGAATTTAAAGGAAACCTCAACTGTCTGTCCTATTTTACTCATCAATCTATAACTGAGAACATTTTAAAAGAGAAATTGTTTTCCGTTGCTTTTTATTTTAATTTTCTATTAATTACAATGTGTGAATTAACCTGGGGCTGCTATACTGGATCTCTGTTCAAAACAGGGTGACCTAAACATTGACTTTCACTGTTTCCTGAAGGATAAAATGTAAAAAGAAACCTGGATTAAACTAAAAACCTGTTGGATGAACATCACTACCTTAAAGATGCAGGGTTGTGTTTGCAACACTTCATCTCTGTTTTGACAACACAGAAAGGGGAGAAAAAACAAAGAGGAAAGCAGTCCATTGTTTTTGGTGCAATGGCTTCACAGCCAACTGAAATAAACAGATGGACTACGCCACCAGAAAATAAACAGATAAAATGCACTGAGCTATGATACAATTGTCAGTTATAATTACCCAAATACGATTGTCTTAAAGTGACTACAGATTGTGCTTTGCAACTTTTTAAAATAGTAAATAGCTTTGCAAATTTGTAAATACATTTTAAAAATCCCACACATACAGTATTCTCTTTTATGCGGAAGAATAAAATTGCTCCACAAAATTTACCACACAAGTACCTCAACGTATTTTGTAAAAACATGAAAGAGGGATAATGTGGTTGAAGATAGCTGTGATAAAGTAAGGTAGCGTGTGTTCATGGTCAAGTTATAATATATCCATAAAGACACTTGCCGGGAAATAGTTCAGGGCCAAATTTTGCAATTCAAATCTGTAGGGGACTGCAAGGCAAGACCTTGTACGTGTACCTCATACTTTAACCAGAAAAAGTTTCAGAAGAATCCAGGCATGCTGTTTAACACAGATCAAATTACTGGCCTATCTTAACACCTTTCAGTTCATATTCTCTGACACAAACTGCCCATGTTTGTGTATATGAGCTAAATTATATCTTGTGGCGCAACAAATGGGCTAACGTTATTGTACTGTAAATAATTTTAAGACAGATAGAAAGACCGTGAATTAAAACCATACTTTGACAATTTGAGATCCCAATTTTGTACCCTAATTCTCCAAACCTGACACTCTAAATTTATTCATGTCTTGTGCTGGCACATTACTCCAATAGACAATGTACATGACCTGGTGGGCCACAGGGTTTTGTTTTAGATGCTTAACAGCGTTTAATAATTTAACTACTGATCATTTTCATAATTGTAAGATGTATTGATGTGTTGATTGTTGTAAACCTGACAGATGTAAGTCCTCTAAGACTTAAGTTCAGTATTTGTGCTCTAAAACTCCTCCTATTACTGGTTTTGCTGATGGCAAATTTGTGTTCCATGGTACCAGCTCAAGGCCTGTGTTTGTTTTGTGCATCCTGTCAGCTCAGGCCCGGTAGGATTTGGGTGATGTTGGATCCTGCTGAGCTACTGTACTTGGGCAGCCTAGAGAAAACCTTTCCCTGAGGCTAAAAGCAACTGGCAGCTATCTAATACTTTTTATTGAAAAAAAACAAACAAAATTAAACTTCAAACTTTTATTTCCTCATACACAGCCAATGTGTGCTGTTGTTTTTGCACACTATAAAGTGTGTACAGTACAAATAACACCTGATGAGATATGATGTGGTGTGCGGTTTACCTGAGTGACTCATTGTGACTATGTCACTTGTGTGTGTGTGTGTATGTGGGGGTGAGGGGGTGTTACGATACTGATATGAAACAGGGCCGCGGTCATGGCATTTTGGAACCCACCACCACACAGCTTGTGATTCGTGTCCCCCACAGTGGGTGGAAGTTGTCAGAAAGTTAGCGATAACAAAGACCACCCATTTAGAAGGAAGATATGATTGGTCAATTTCACTTTCATTTGAAATTAGTCTCTAATTGAATTACTATTGCTCGGCCCTCTGTAATTTTATCGCCAAACCACCAATCACAGAGCTGAAAGCGTAGCAGTTTCCTCCCGGCAACCGCAGAGGCAGAAAAATTCTAAGAGACAGACAAAGGGGCTTCTTTCATTTAACCCTTCACATTCCAACACAAACTGAACAGGCAGGTTGAAAGGTTTATTTCCTCAGAAACATTTTGTTTAGATGTTGATTGTGAAATTATGAATTGATAAAATAAACTGATGACTTTTTAAATATTATTTTTTAGAATATCTCAGGCCTTCTCTGAGGGCCTAGAGGACCCTGACGGTTCCCCTCTGCAGTGGAGCGCCTCACCACCCTGAAGAAGGTAAGGCCTCTTTCTCAGTTTGTACCTGGACAGGGGGTGCGGGAGAAGGGTGGCAGGTTTGTGATGAGCTAAGGGGGTCGCGGCCCATATATTCCAGCCCAACATGTCCAAACCCCTTCACGCTTGCTTCGTGGCCAAGTTCAGCACAGGGACATGGACACTGAGATATCAACAACTGCAATTCCAAGCAGTAACGTGGCACCGTTCACGCTAATGGGTAACAGGGCAAACCCTGAGAGAGCAAAGCAATAACACAACGAAAGAACTGCTGTAAGCCTATTCACGCAAACACTGAGAAGAGAGAAGAAGACAAGCTGTGTCAAGATGATGTCATTGAAGCAAGAATTCTGGGACACCCATATCAGGAAGCAGACAGTCTGACCCACTGGGCCTATGAAGGAGAGAATGACTGCAGCCAGACAAGAACAGCAGAGCACTGCACCAGTCTGTTTATGGGACTCTGTTTTATTCTCCTTCCGATTTCCAAGTCATTTAGGCTCTCCCCCATTGTTCATCAGTGGGACAAAGAAAAACTGCAATGCCGCGGGCCAGATGCTAACAACCAAAACGACTACAATTGTCTTTTTTTTTTGAACAATTGTTAAACAGTATAATTTGCAGAAAGTTTGCGAGCAAGCACAAAACAAACAGTCAGCTCTTGTAAAAGCACATATGGTCTGCTGACTCATCTGCACATGGGTCGTGGGAAAAACCTGTGCTTAATCTAAGTAGAGGAGCACTGTCACTGCTGTCCAACGGCAGCTACAATTGTGCAGTCTATAATTCTATTAGGGGAAAGACCTCGTGAAAGCATATGGATGAACGTTACAAATATTTAATACTTTTTATACATTTTCTGGAGATTTGGAATGGTCAATTCTAATCAAAACCAGGGGGTGTTGGTATGGAGATCCCTTCCAAGAAAATATTTCAGTCAAGTATAATTACCTGGCTGAGCTGCCAGATACAGTCAATACTAAAACCAGCTCTAGTCCCACGCACTGAAACAGTGTCACACACAAACATGCATGAAAGCATGCACCCACACACAAACTCGCACATATGCACGCACACTCAGACGCATGCACTCACACACAGACCCTCGTAAACTAAGGCTGACGATAAGATCCCAAATCATTGTTAATATGTCTAATTTCAACACTACTGATAAACTCATGCAACCTATTTGTAGCCCAGTGTCATATTTCTGGCATATGGTATGCAGCCAAGGGGGTCACTTCCTACTCCAAATCGCTCCATGGCACGAGATAGAGAATGGTCTGAGCTCTCTCTATCTCTATCATACTTTCTCTATCTCTCTCTCAGATCTAAATAAAGGATTAACAATCCCTTCAGGCTTGTCAGTTTACAAAGGGACAGTTCGTTATGGAATTTCTTTTATTTACACATGTTTTTGAAGTGCCTTTACTGATGTTTTCTCAAAATCTTTCCCATCAAATGTGAACAATACTAATAACGGACTTTTTGTTTTTATGCTTTTTCCCCTGTCTTCGTGTTGGCTGCACTTTCTTCAAGTGCAACCGAACTTGATTACAAAACTTGATATCCCTGTGCAGTCAAACAGCTCTCCCCTACTCCAAAATACACACCCACCCCCCCCCCCCCCCAGGCCACCGCCCAGTCTCGGCACACCCTCTGCAGTCAGCTGTCATCCAGCATCTAGCAGGTACGCACAAAGCTACTCATTGTTGTAGACTTGGCCACCATTTCATAGAGACACTGGAGAGAGAGATGAAGAGGGAGAGAGAGAGAGAAAGAGGGAAAGAGAGTGCAACGGGGGGAGAGCATGAGAGGGGAGAGCGAGGGTCTTGAATGTGTCACCTGTTGTTTGTGCTCCGAGCCCTCCACCATCCCACCCCACCCTTCAGCCATCCTCTCCTCGCAGAGACACTGACGCTGAGCCTCGTAACCGAGGAAGCAAGACCTGCAGCTGTTCTGAGAGCCGCTGCAGGAGAATCACTCTCTTCAGAAGACGACCCTTAAAGAACTTCCCTCTGCGCTCTCCCCCGACAGAACACAGGAGCCTGTGTTTCCAGCCAGACAGAACAGAGACGGCCCTCACTTGCAGGGCTCAAAGCTACACGCTATTGCACAACCAGTTTGAGTGATCACGACCTTTTCTTCCCCATCAAAGCTGAGCCAACACCCCGGCCCACCTTCTAACAACACACACCATTCTTTCCACTACGACTGTTCACATTGAATCAGCAGAAGAAGGTCACTTAAGGAGAGAAACATTGTACATTTTTGTTTTCTAGCAGCTTTGTAGATGGCAGCGACAGTTAAAGAAACTGCCTCGGTGCAGCACATAAAAATTACTTTAACACTTTGAGAATAGCCATACACTTGCACAGAACTCTGTAGTTTGTAAAAGGACTCCTGCAAATCACAACAGTAAACTGGCTATATTAATGAAACAGCCCTGTCATGCATTAACAAACATGGACACAGATGACGATAAACAGCTTTATCTCATAACACTCTGGCAAAGGAAACCATGAAGTAAACATGAAACACACAGACACCCATGCATGCATACACACACGTATGCCAAAACACATCCATTCACATTCAAACTAACAGAGCTCATGTGCATGGCTATGCACACAATACATGCACACCCAAGTAACACCTTCCTGGTTTTGCAGATTAGCGGGTGATAAATGAAAACTAACGAAGGGGCGCAGACTTCACGAAGGGTTAACTTGGCAGATAGGAGTGGGAGGGGCTTAAGCGGGCGTAGGAGGGTTGCATAGGTTGGAGAGGCACAGTCCTAGAAAGAGGTGATGACTCTGAAAAGGGAACGTATTGCAGAATTAAACACTGCCCTCTCTTGGCTCAGAATGTCTAGGGAGTCACTCAGCTCTGATTCAACCGTTCTAAACAACTGTACAGTAGGTCTGCAGACTGCACTGGAAAAAACATACCTTTACTTCCAGATCAAAAGGGGATAAACTGCCTCTTACACCGGCCCCCCGTGCCTCCTTCTCCAATGTCAATAAACCCCCCCCCCATTCTCTCCTAAAACACACACACACACACACACAACACACACACGCTCTCCTTCCACCCCAGACATATGCGCTATCATCTTAAGCATATTCATGGCATGTCAAAGCCGCTTCATTAGTTCGTTGGGGGTATCCTTATATGCAAAACTTGGGTACAACACCCAAAGAGGACGGCCGAATGAGCTTAGTTAAACATGGGTGTGATTTGGGTGTAAGAGGCTAGAGAACCTGCTATGTTTTGTCACCTCTGAAAACAGATAATGTTTGTGGCTTGGTTCATTGCTATTTTAATGGTGCAGTGCCTTACGTGGAATAAATATTAGATTCACTGCAGAGGAAAGAGACCTGCTGGAGCACCAGATGAAAGGTGTATTTCTATAAGGAGACCCCACTTATCTCTAATTCCGATCAATATTATGACTAAACATTGCAGCGTGTACGCTGACCGGTAGAGCCCTCACAGAACTAAAGTGGTAATGACATAACTACACCAGTGGGAGGCAGCAATGCACTAAACCGTGAGTGTTTACCCACATGGGCAACAACTTATGGTATTCAGTGGGTGGAGGTGCAATGGACAACTTCCTTGCTGTATCTGCAAACTACTGTCAGTCTATTGCCCTGGCATTACTAGAGGAGCACTGAATGCCAGCTGCTTTGAGCCACTACACTGTGAAGATGTGTGTGTGTTTGGGGGAGTTGGTTGGGGTGTTGGGGCATTGGAAAGTGAGGATAGGCGCTGAATATTAAGAAAAAATGGGTAAAAACCAGGAAAGGGATATAAATGAAGACCATATTGCATTACGGCTTGGACCATTTAGTCTAAGGCTTCCCAGTGTAGACCTAACATTGGCTCCCACAGTATAGCTGCTCCCTGGAGCATGAGTTCACAATTCTGAGACAATTCCGGAAGAAACAGATGAGTAGTCGATGAGAACATACACAGAGCTCCTGTTTCTGTTTTTAATTTTAATGTTTACTCACCACTTGTTTAATAGCAAATGATATCCCGAAGCTAGTCGGCTGGCTGTCACGATTGAAACAGTTTATGGAAGCGCCCATTAGCTATTGGCTTTGGAAAGACACAGCCTAACCAGTGTCTTATTTATACAGTGCAAAAGTTTCTTGAGACTATGGAGTGTACGTTATCACGCTCAGTTTTGCTCTCTAAGTTTAGAAGTGGCTTTACAAATAACACTTTTTATTGAGTCCTGAGGCAAAACTGAGTTCCCTACTTTGTCTCAGTGACTTTTTTTCTGACAGATTTTATTTTTCTGCATGAACTGCTGACCAGATATTATCTTACTGAGTATGCTGCGATCACAGTGTAGAACGCTCGCCTTAAACAGAAAACACCGCAGGTCTATCCAGATGTGCACTCTCCTTGGCCTTTCTTCTTATGACTTGCATCTTTGTTTTTCTATGGCACTCTTTGATGATGTCATTCTCATCACCTGTCCAATCATCTAACACTCTCCAGTGAATGTTATTGTTTTACATAAACTATTTTCTCCCCTCCAATAAAGAATAAACCCCACCCCCATGCCCCTCCAACAAAAACAAAACACAAGCACACTCAAGTATATCTTTTTTTATGTGACTTCAGCACAGTGGTTCTGGCACGCACCCTCTTTCTCTATCTCACACACACACACACACACACACACACACACACACACACAAGCTTTTTGGCACAAGCTTTATTTACTTTTCGTACTGGCACAAGGCGGAGGATACACATGCCAAAATGACTCCATGGCAACATCTACAAAGAATGATCATGGTCAAAGGACAACAAACCACAGACTAAACAAGCCTGTTTACTAGGACCCTCCTTCCAGGGTTACAGGGGGCCTGGAGGGCCAGCAGGACAAGGGCATTGGGGAGGACCTGTCTAAACTAATGAAAGTCTGCTGTGGAATGAAGAACAGCGCAGCAGGGCGGAGAGAGCTCCCGTCTACATTCTGCTCAGAAGGGCAGACATCTCCAACAGTGTAACCCACACACACACACACACACACACACACACACACACTTGCACACAACCAAGGGAGAGTGATTAGGTGAGTGTCAAGTCTGCCTTCACTCTGAATATGATTCTGTCTGTGACTCTACTAATCTCTGTGTCAGTCTTCCATAAATTGTGACTCGACAGGAGACATTACAGGGTGAAACTGGGTGACATGCCACAGTCTGAATCTGTATCATACCACACAAAAACCTGATATCAGACATCTAACCTAAAAAATAATGACTTTAACTCTGAAATTCCAATCCAGTCAAGCATGAATCTTGTGCTTTCCACTGATGGTACAAACCTGGGTTATGGGTGGCTCTCGATTTCACTAACAACGCCAGGAAAGCATCCATGTCAGAGGTCTGCGCTATTGGCTACAAAATCGGCATGCTGCATTATGCAAATGAGCTGCCACGCGCATAGTGCCCGAGCCCCGCCCTGCGGTGAGGACAGAGACCATGGGGAAGGATGTCAGAGGTCGCTGTGGGAACCGCGGAGGGGAGGGGGGTTCCCCTGTGACAGCTTCCTGCCATGTGATGGTGAAACCCACACAGAAAAGAGAGACCGCAGCCTCCATCCTCTCTGGGTCCTGTGACAGGAACGGCTGCAGTGCGATCCCTTACCACGGCGGGGTTTCCATGCCCGGGTCTCATGAGGCCAGCAGGCACAGGGATCATAGCGACATCACTAAGGTAACGGCCATGGAGATACTCAGAGTGCATACTAACTAACACTAACAAACCAGCATTCAGACACCGTTCAACTAAACAGGAGCCAGATAATCCCTTGAATGTTAAAAAAATAATTTTCACATGCCATACTCCAGAAGAAATGAGATCTTACCGTAATGATATTCCAGCTTAAGGAGAGGCAGCTTTAACGAAATGCAAAATTAATGACTAATTGCTTAAGTAAATATGTCTGAGCAGAGATTCCTATAGACTGCAGCTATTTTATTGTATTAATTAGGCCATTTCTATCTCACAGCTTGGCCCAATACCAGGGGCAGGTAACAACTTCAAATGTCTAGTCCTATAGGAAGTGATGGAGAGGAAGCTCAAATACACATGTGTGAATACACAAACCATGATACAAATCCCCTGCATCACACACATGGGCACACATCCACAAGCACACACACACACACAAACGCACTTATACACACAGATACAAATGGACATGTGCAATGCAAAAACACACACACACAATGCATGGGCACATGTCTGCATTTATTCTGGTGTAAAACCAAAACCCCTGTGCTCTGTGTGGATTCACATTCAGATGTAAGAATGCATGACTGTGAATCTGCTAATCTGATGTCGATGAGCCAAAAACTCCTTACAGAATAGAAGAGACTGGGAACTTAAACAATCCTTAAAACACCCCAAGGAAGAAAGGAAGTGACAGTGAAATTCCACTGAGCTTATATTTGAGCTGAGGGTATCACAACACATCACAAAAAGAGAACTCAAGCACCCAGAATCAGCAAGGGAACATGAAGCATATTCAAATCTACTCAATACAGCTGAGATGAATAACCGCTATTCCAAAAAGCACTTTCTGCAGGCATGTGTATGTGTATAGTAGTGTGTGTGCATGTGTGTGAATGTGCGATATATGTGTGTATGTTCTGGCACATGTATGTGTTTGTGAGTGTGTGCTGATATGTTTATGTTAAGTTGCATTTCTTTTAGTTTCACTGCGGGTAATGTAATACCTGGCATACAAGTCATGCCCAGTCATTACACCTTCCTTCATTTTGAGTAGCGTGATACACTTAAGTCCCGTCAGTCAGACAGGCCTGAAAAAGCAAGGCTTCAGAGGATGCAAAATCATTGTGTTGAAATGAAATTCTACTGACAAGCACAATCGTAAGCACTGCAGGAGTGCAACAGAACCCAAATCCCTGTGGCAGAGAAGATCAGGGGTACAGAAATACAGTACATAGTGTTTATTTACTTTTTAGCATTTTTTTCAGATAGCGGTAGCTATATTCTAGCTTGTTACTCCATTTATTAATTTAAGTAGCATGGTTTTTAGGCTTCAGTGTTCATTTATGAGCTGAAATTTCGAGCATTCAAATCCAGACATCTTTAGTGTAACCATCTGTCTATGTCTGCTCTAAGTGTGACCTCAAACAGTCCCTAAGTGAATGGTCTGGAGACCTTGACAGGGTCCAGCTCAAAGGTTACACACCGGTAACACACTCCTGCTCCTGAGTATGCCAAGGTAAAATGTGTTTATTTGATGTTAACAGAAGGAAAGGAGTATAATTGTGTCTACAGTCAATTTATGTGTTGCCATCCACAAGCTATGGCTGTAGTCGGCTCTTCTCAGGTTCAGACTGGTTCTGAGACAGAGTGCAGCGAAGTGCTGTGCTAGCAGTGCCTAAATGGGATTATCACTCAGGAGCCAATCACATAATTTTAACAATCCTTCCATCACTCACACAAAAGGCATGCTGCTTCTTCGCTGGCATGCCATTGGCTAGTGAAGAAAAAAAGAGGGAAAAAAAAGATAAACTATAGCAGAGATGGGAACAAACGTAGGCACCTTCACAGCACTGAGCTCTGAGATCACTGTGACAACAGCCTCCTTGATGAGTGTAGAACAGGGAAATGAGTTTTTTCAGACGGAGAAGGGGGTGGAGATAAAGTTGGGTGAGAGGAACGTGAGTGATGGAATGAGGGAGTGAAGGGGGAGTGAGACGTTAGAACGCACTAGCCATGCAGAGGGCACATTATCTTCATCTTTAAAGTTTTTAGTATGGGGAAATCCGGCCCATAGATCTCTGCTTGCACGCAGGGGCTCAGGAAGGCTCAGTATAGATATCATTAGCCAATGGGCTCTGAGCAGGGGTGGTGCCAAGCACAGGGACCAATGACAGATATTCTATCTGTGTAGAGGGTGGGGAAAGGGACCAATCCCTACATAAAGTCTTATTAACCTCTGATCTTCGACCTGAGCACACTGCACCTCCAGATATAGTCCATGGCTGTCCAAAAAAAACTGTCCAAAAAGAAAAATGTACTAAGATTCCACCAGTCTGTACCCTACCTGTAAATGAAACTACAGAGATGATCACCAGCAGATCGCAGACAGCTTGCGCCGCCTCTGCGCAGCCCTGGCAGACAGGGACTGCTTTTGTCTTTGGTTTTCGTCTCTCAGGGTGCAATTATCTTGTCTCTTCCGTTCTCCATGCACTGCGCCGCGTATCCTGTTTACATACTCGGGCTGGTGAGCCGAGACTGAGAGGCCGATGATTGAGGGCGGGACTTGCGTCACATGCTCGCACAGGCCCTCCCCTCAGGCTAAACCAAAAAAGCACAACAATGGAGGGGTTGTGCAACGCCAGTGAACGCTGGAGTACTTCTCGTCCCTCTCCATATGGGACCTGTAGCCGACAAAACCTCCGTCCTGGAAGTCCTCCAAGTTCCTGCAGGTCTCAGATAGGTTTCAAATATGTTGCTAAATTGTCAATATCTGCTTACGTAAGCTAGTGTTGTTCAAGTGCCACTCCAGAACATAGCTATACGGCATGACGTAAGCCTAAAGGCTGGGTTTGAGGTGAGGGTGTTCAGGCTGAGGTTAGGTTTACATGTAAAGGTTAAGGGTAGGGGTGAGACGCGCTTACATAAACCGCTGGCTCGTATTACTCCTTACTCACTACGCAATAATGCGCACTCTCAGCACACATCACTTACAACCATCTGTTGCAGCGTGGACTCCATGCTCTGCAAGCAGCACCTGCACTTCAGTAAAACCTCCCTTCCGTGGTCCTCCCAATACGGCCTCACAAACAGCTCAGAGCCTTGTGTGCAGTACCGTATTATTTATTTCCTGGTTGGGTGGTTCACAGTTGCTAGAGATCCAACGCAAATTCACAATAGCTGCAACCAGGCCACTCCCACTTTCCCCTTTTAGCCAATTGGAATGAACAGCAACACACACCTCCATGACGAACTTCAGCCTCCTACGGCAAAAACTGTGGCTGCCAAAGGGTGGGGAAATTGTTGCGGACCGACCGACCGACCAACTTACAGAGCGACCTATAGAGCTGCCGATCGCAGCTAAAAAGTGACAGCGATGCTTTGTGAGAATGAAGGGTCCAGAAAATTCAGAAACACAGAAGTTTTAGTGTTTCAGACACAAAAAATAGGTTCACTTTCATTTTTTTCATTGTACCATGCATTTGCTTGGCAGACATTGGATTACAGAGCCTGCACAATATTGTAGATGCAGGATAATCACAGTGGTGCTATGTCTGGGATTAGCACCTGGCAGTACTCACACCACACTCTCCACTTTCAGCTTGGCTGGACTTAATCGACTACATGGGCTAATACTGTTTTCTCTCTCTATTAATACTCTATTTTCATTCACCTGTTCCAACGTTTACCACTTTGATATACATATAGATACATATAGAACTTCAATATTAGTGGTCATCACCATAAGTTTCATATCCAAACAACTGTCACCACTGTTCAATTGTCCATAAACTGTCAACTGGATATAGCTTAAGAAAAATGTTTTCACCACATTCAACGGTTTCTGTAAAGGTAGCATAGTGCTAGCATGATTGCTGGCGTTGTCACTGTGCCAATGTCAGGTATCTCTGTATCACTCACCTTTGTCCTTTCAGCGCATGCTTCAGGCCACAGTGCTCTAAAATAAGGTGTCAGATCATTGGGAGAGTGGCCACATTAACATAGCCAGCTGCTGGTCCATTAACAGCACTCCCTGAAACCTATGCTGATGACAGAAGTCACCCCCCGCCCTGCCCCCGCCCCCAGCACTGTGACAGAGCTGTATGTTGCTGAATATTGGGGTCAAATAATCCAGCCTAAACCCTTCCCCCCCTGTGGCTCCTACAGAGGGTGTGTGGATTCCACCTCCACAACAGCACTGATATAACCAGTCCTGAGAGCTCCGCCCCCTGTCCTACTGTTAGCGGCCAGCCATGAGAGCTCTGCCCCCTACCCTGCTGCCAGCGGCCAGCCCTCACAGCTCTGCCCCCTGCCCTACTGTCAGCGGCCACCCCTGAGAGCTCCGCCCCCTACCCTACTGTTGGCGTCCAGACCTGAGAGCTCCACTCCCAGTCCTACTGTTAGCGGCCAGCCCTCACAGCTCTGTCCCCTGCCCTACTGTTAGTGTCCAGACCTGAGAGCTCCACCCCCAGCCCTACTGTTAGTGGCTGGTCCTGAGAGCTCCGCCTCCTGCCCTACTGTTAGTGGCTGGCCCTGAGAGCTCCGCCTCCTGCCCTACTGTTAGTGGCTGGACCTAAGAGCTCCATCCCCTGCCCTACTGTTAGCGTCCAAACCTGACAGCTCTGCCTCCTGCCTTACTGTTTGACCTGTTACTTGCACTCTCAGGTCAATCTCCCATGAGATCCATTGTTGCCCAGAGTAAACCAGAATGGAGCTCTTCCCATACACTCATGAGCACAGGAAAATGGGATGACCACTCAGGGAAGAGGACCAGAGAGAGGGAAAGGACTTCTGGAGAAGACAAGGCAGAGATGACCTTGAAGGGCATCTGCTATAACCCTCCCTCTCATCAGATTGCACAGGACTGGTTAACATGGCCACAAAAAAGAATATACTTAGCCAGTTTCTTCATCTCCTTCCAACCAGATGTTCATCAGTATTTCCTTCTCTAGTGTGCTTAATACTGTCTTCTCCTTTTTTAAGAAGTTACAATAAACCTGTGAGTAGACACTGGCATCTGTTCTACACTTTCTTCACATACACTCAAACTCTTCAGCTGTAGTTTTCCTCCAGTGAAATAAACTGAAATATACTCTTTAGACTCCTTCTTCTATTCAGCATTCTACCATGTGAAGAAGTGCTTTACTTCCAACAACCCAAAAAGGAATACAGCCCCTCTTCGACTTATCACCTACATGAGTTACAACCATGTGTACAAATGACCGAAAAAACTACTGTATACATTTTAAAAAATAAAGAAAAAATATATGCAAATATAAAAATGATGCTTGATGCTAACAGCTGTGTGTGTACGATAGTGACCATTAGATGATATCCCGGCATTGTGTACATCACAGCATCTCTCTCAGTTCTCGCTCTCAGTTGCTACGCGGTAAGTGGTAAAGCTAAAGAATTTTCGTGTTTTGTATTAAACCTCAAAGAAGATTATGAGCAAGATGAAAAACCCATCCCCTGCTGATAGATCTCTCAAGAAGCCGGAAAAAAATCTAAATCAAAATGATGAAATATGAGCCAAAGAACCTTAAATAAAAGGTAAAAAAAAACCAAAAAAAAAAAAACCACAGAATCATATAAAACGTCCATTAATAAAGCTGGTTAATAAAAAACGAGATAATCATGATATAAATTGAGTAGGATAAAGGAATTTTGTACAGGTACACGACTTCTACATGCCATGCAAACATACGTCTGACTTATGTCAATTACAAGATATGACCAGTTGGTCAGAATGGTTGGGGAATGGCTGCGTATTATATTGAGTAACTGGTATATTCTGAAAACCCCAATTTATGTGATGTCTGAGCGTAGTTCACTTTCAAATGCATAAACGTTTAACTGCCATTTAACTTCCGCATTGTACTTGTGTGAAATAGACACTGAGGAGTTTTTAGAAAAACACAGCGGCAGTAATTGAAGGTATTATGCTCTATTTTGACTGTTGCACAATGAGAATGTGCCAATAAAACAGAAACCAAAATTTCACAGACCAATTCTACCTACATTCTAGAAGCTGCAGACGAGGTCAGAATTCATGAGCAGGAGTGAACATGACAGAAATGTAACACCTTTTCGCTCAAGCTCAAACACATGCATGTGTTGCTATTAGTGACCCGAAACTCTCATAAAAGGCACACAGTTACCTGTGCACATGTCACCACCCTCAGCTGCCCACGGTTTCCATGGAAACAGTCACAACACAAAGGCGGTGGACAAAAGATCACCTTGTTTGTGGTAACAAGAGCGCCCCTTCCTAAAAACCTTGATTGCATTTCTTCAAAACACGGAGAGGAAGTGAGCTGAGAAAGGGTGACACAGGTGGTTTCATAAAGAGGCAATTTTAAGGCAATTATACTCATATCTTCACATGGAAAGCTTCAGCTTTCATTATGTGGCAGAGTTATGACAAGTTCAGTCTTGGGACCACAATGCCCAAGTCCCAAGATTCTCTCCTTACCGTGTAAGAACTGCACTTACTTCGGTAGCGACCTCCATGCCTGTATATGGCAGGTCTGATAGCTGGCAAAAAATTATCGGTAGAAGTGTGACATACGACATATGCCCTCAGGCCTGCCAGCACCGTATTAGTGCGATCAGGTAGAAAATACGGTTTACATTCCTAAAGTAGACAGGTTTATCGCTCACACCAGCATTACAGAGGAGAGGAATAAGACTGGCACACAATACCGCAACAGCCTAAGACGCACCAAGATTAAGCACGCTGAAATAATAAAATATACAAATGAATAAAACACATGCAGAGCTGAGTAAGCTTGATTGGAAGACTGACAGTGATGATGACAGATGATGAAGAAGAAAACTGTGATGGAGGGGGATTATCAAAGCAGGTGCACAGAGTCATCCTGCCAAGCGTAAGAGAAAACACACTACAGCTGTCTGGAGCACTGCCGGTGTTACTGATAGCCAAAGACAGATATGACAGGAGAGAGGGAGAGCGCAGAGAGAGAGGACAAGGGGAAAAAAGAGGAAAACATCACAGCGGACCATCTGTAAATAGTGCACAGAAAAATGCACTTAAATAAACTGTGTATGAAATTATTTCCCCAACATCCCAACGTTTAGTTCAAGATAAACATTATACACATTAGAGAGTGAAGTTTGAGTCCATCTTGTTTCATTGTGAATGACTGTTTAGTGTATTCAGTACAAGTTCAGAGCACTGTCAACTTAAAGGCAGTGTTTGGGACCTAATCAAGGACAATCTCTTTAGGTAATATGCAACTTAATCAAACCAGACTGTACATTATAACATGTTTCATTGACTGTTTTCTATTTTATTGGAGACAACGAAACATTCTCCTTGATTAGTTACATTGATCGGGTCCCAGACAATGGCGTTCTGTGCCTTCCCACCTTACCACACAATCCAACCCCACACCTCACTTTGTGCCAGGCTACTTCTCAAACCGGGAGCAGCTCATCTGAGCTGCAACTCAAAAATGCCCAGCTTCATTTTCTGACGTCTCTTGATCAGAAAATATATACCTTCATGAAAGTCCAAAGCTGCTGACATACATTTACTAACATCCAAAAGGCAGCGTAAAGAATCCCTGCCCTTCAACTCCCTTCATTCTCACAACTCACTCTGAGACGTACCCTGACTTGTTAAGCCAGCCGTATCTGGAGAGGCTTTTGGCATTTATGCATCCCAACAAGTAACTAATAAACCGTATTTCTCTTCGTTCCAATGGCATCAGTTTCAGAGGGCATTTAAGGATAGGCTCAAAGATGACAAGAGCTTCTTAGCAAAACCACAGTGGCTTCAAAAATTGTTTATTCAATGTTGTTTGCATCTTGGTTCTGTTCATCTTGAGATCTGAGCAGCTCTGGTTCCCAGTACATGGAGCTCAGAGGGTGAACCACGGGATAAACCTTGACCAGATTAGTCTGTATACCTCAATTTTTAGCAAGACAAGCTTTGCTTCCCCCCCACCTTGGTTGTAGCTGGCCTGGGTTTGACATCAGACAGCATGTTTTAACGGGCTGGATGCAAACTGCATTGTGGAGGACTCATGTTTACCAAGCTATTTAATCTCCCCCTCTTTCTTCCAAGAGCACACAGACCACATTTCCATGCTGTTATAATAAATGGAGAGTTCCCCACACATCTTCTAGGGCCACACATCTTATTTCATGCTGTGGCAACTGCAGGAATAATGTGATGTTATGCTAGCATCTCTTCTAATGAAAACAAGAGCTTTAGGACATAAAAAACGGAAACCCTACATGGCCAGGGCAGAGCTGGCACCGTTCAGCACATGTTCAATTATAGTCTCAGAGGTTCACATCCAGCGAGCTGCTACCAGCATTTATAAGTTAGTCATAACTGAATGAATGGGATGTTTTTTCTGTCGTGGCACACGACTGGGAAGGCGGTATGCAGTGGCGTGCATGCTCTGAAACAGAAGGTTGTCACTGAGCAATCTCTTGGTCCATGCAAATGGCCCATCTACACAGCCTCAAACCAGGGTATCCTCAACTCCAACATACTATTACGTCAGCTGTGTTGCAAATGAACAACAGCCCAAAACGTAATGAGCCACCTCGAGTGTCTCTTTAAGCATCCAGGATTTTTGTCTTAGTTTCTCTCTCTTCTGAATCATCTGTTAGATACCTGGGCTTGCCTGTACATGAAGGCAAGCTCGCTGTGTTTTGACTCACAGATTCAGAGGCAAGGGTGCTGGATAGCCAAGTAGAATGATGTTATCTGTGTAACAGCAGGGTAGCCGAAGATGAGAGCACTGTTTTCCTTTGTTGTTTTTGAAGAAAAAAGACAAAAGTCAGTATGATGGAGACAGACTGATGGAGAGACAGCTTTTGACAGCAGTTTGGTTCTCTGTATATTATTAAGTAAAATGATTTGATACATCAAGCAAAACGAAGCAAACATGGCTTTGACATGCATGAGTGCCATATCAGGTCTAGAACATTCTGTCTCCTATCCAGCAAACTTCCAATCTTCCTCTCTTCCTGCTGCTGTCACCTATCCATCTTCCACTGTCCAAATTCTACTGTCCCGTACCTTGATAAGCAGACAGCAAGCCTAATGTTCAGTTCGGCAGATTTGACGTTTCTCTGATATGTGTACTTCACTCAAGGGTATGAAGGAGAGGTTTTGGTGTGCATGCTGAGCGCAGAAGTGTGAGTGAGAGAAGTGGTGAGAGAGACAGTCATTGGTCTTGTCATGGATGTGAGGGTGTGTATTTTCACCGATCACTTTGCAGAGACTCTTACCTTGCAGCCAGTGATGCCTACCAGCTAAAAAATATTCATTCATCCCCTGAAAAGAATCCAAGCTCTTTTATTTTTCTTCATCTAAGACCGCTGGGTATCTGTCCCTGAGAGAGCAAAGGGTCTAATAGCAAATAAGCTGAAAAACAAAAATGCTTTCAGGGACTTTCAAAAGTTTTTTGATTTTACCCCGGACTATTAAATACAGAAAAGATTACAGACATCCTTCCCATGTGGTTTGAAGAGACAGAGAGAGTGCACAATGAGAGTGCAGTGTGCCCTAAAATAACCCAAGATCAAAGTGTAGGGAGACAATGAGAGTGGGTCCCAAGAGGACATCAGGGCTCTTTCATTATGCCCACTAGATATCTCCTATTGAACCCACTTCAAGAGACCTCCCCTTGAACAGCATGGGATTTCCCATGAGCCTCTTCACTTCCCTCGTTTGATGATCTCCATAAAGACAATTTTTTTGACATGGGGCATGTTTGAGATTGAGAAGAATGGGATTAAGTGCAGCAACTCAGCGCAAATAGGCTACCTGAGGAATTCATTTTGTTCAAAAATGAACAATGATTAACAGGCAAAAGTGTGTGGGTGTCACCAGACTCCCTTATGTATGCATATGTGTGTGTCATTATGTGTATATGTATATGTGTATAATTATGTATGTGCGTTGATTTGTAATTCAACAAAAAAAAAAAAAAGAAAATTAAGCCTGAACGATTTGCAGGCTTGCAATTTAAAAGCATATTGTTACTTGTGAGAGCACAACAGGCAATGTCTAGGACCATTGTGAAAGAGGAACAGAAACAATCTTTTTCCAGGATTACTTCTGAAAAGGATGTTCAACAAATATTCACCCTGGCGGTACCACAACTGAGCCACATAACTTCCTCTGCGCTGTGAAAGTTCAGACCCGAGTATTCATGAGATGGAGGGTACCGGTCAAGCCCTGGATGGACAGTCCAGTCAGCTGTCTCTCAGACCAGGCTCTGTGCACCAGTACTATGGATGCTGATAGTTCTGGGCAGTGGGTCTTAGCCATTTGCGGCGTTAAGCCCGAGGGGGGGAGACGGAGTGGGAGTGCGGGGTGTATCCAGTCATGCTGGAAGCTGATCACAGCTGTAGGAGCACGGCTTTTATCGTATTTAAAAAGCTCATAGAGATTATATGATTCCACCCTACAAGCTGTCTCAGCAGGTTGTTGGGACTGAAGGGGGGGGGGGGCAACACACACACACACACACAGATGCACACACGAATGCCCGCACACACATGCACACTCACACACAATAGGCTCCCCCCGCAGGACTGACCCAAACGCACAGTTACCTGACCTATGCCGGCAGCACTGCTCCACGCTACACACACATAACCTTTCACCTTCACTCCTCCAATGTCTCCTCCACACATGTTCTATCCATTTTCAGCTTCCACAAAAAAAAACCACAGGTAATGAAACCTCCAAGGGACAGAAGGTGGGAATTCGGCTTCTCGTTAGGCTGATTTACAGTCCCTAGAAACACATCGCTCATACTTCCCACAGTGACACTCAGTTAGCAGGGATATCAGCTTTAACTCGAGAGGGAGATTCATATGGCGAAGGTCACAGATGCCTATTTCAGGAGGTCATAAGGGCAGGTTTCATGGCCTGTTTTAGCCTCCCCCACCTCCCACCCCCCACAGTGCGCCTGACCCCCCACAAAAATCCCGCAGCTGTAAAAACATCCGGTGGAGTTCGGAAAAAAAAAGGACATCCCCCGCAAAATCAGAGGACTATGGAGAGCGGGAGATCGGGGGGATGCTGGGATTGGAGCTATGAGCTGTGGGGCTGTGAGTGGGGATGCCCGAGGAGAGCTCCAGGGTTCGCCAATGGAGGGGTGGGCTGGGTCTGGGTGAGGGCCGGGGGGCAGGGGGGCGGGGTGAGGCCGGGAGCACACTGCCAGCAAGACCCGCTCAGTTACCAGCAGGGCCCACATTCCGTGCCGCTATGCTCCAAAGCCCACGGGACACCCCCCCCCGGACCCATCACAGAGGGCAGGAGGGGGCGCTGATCGCCCTGCTGATACAGAAGATTCCAGGAACATGGGGGAGAGGAGGGGGGAGAGGGGGGCAGCAAAGAAAAAAAAAAAACTAAACAAGAATACGCTAAAAGTAGCACCTTAAACCACAAATTGAATTAGCCAAAATTCTTTCTTCTTTTAATTAAAATTATTTTATTATCTGACTATGTATGTTTCATGAAGGTGCAAGTCATTATTTCTACTGTCCTGGACACACTGTAGCTCCAAAGAAACATCCCAGAATTTGAATTCTCAGTCACCTGTCATGGGTGGAGCTGGTGTATTTCACCATCTCCTGAAAGCCACATGACGAACTGAAATCAGGGGCCTTCTAATACCCTTTTACAGTTTTTTTTTACAAAGCAATCACTACATCATTAATGAGAAACAATGATTATTAGAGTATTAAAAGGTGATCTTTGTTTGAATTATCTTTATGTATTATCTTTATATTTGAGTCATCGATCCACAACCTAGCTTTGTATGTAACTGCCCTTGCATCTTGCACTAGTTTCCAGCCCAAGCAGTTGTTTCTTTAATGTCATTGGCCTACTTCCATTAAATAGCCAATGACGTTGTGACCACGTGGGTGTATCAGACTTAAGGTGAGGGGTGGTGAGCTGCATTGGTGGTGCATTGCTACCTTGCATGCACCATATCTTAAGTCATATCACAGTTATTATTTCTATTTTAAAGAGGCAATGCCTATAGATATTGATGCCTACAACAGGTACACAACACGTGCACACCCTGCATGTTACACACAGGGGGACTGTAGAACAGTTTCTCCAGTTTTTCACAATTCTGCAATCATGTGCTTTCATGCAAAATCAACAACATTCCAAATCTTTTCTTGATGCGGCACTTTTCGATTTTACTACAAAATATCACATTACCCTGCAAAAAAAACTTTCAAAATAACTACATTACATTGCAAAATTTTATTACATGTCATGTTTTATTACATATAATATTGTACATATTTACTTTTCAAACCTTCACTGTCTTTCTGTGGAAATGTCAACTTGTGGTCGAATAAACAACTTTTCTCTCACCAAATGTGACAACAAATTAGTTTTGCCATACTATCAAGTGCCAAAGATTGAGTCAAGCAATATCCACAGGAAGTAAATGGGAGTGGACGTACATTTTTTTGTGGAATAAATACTGAATAAAACACTGAATCCTGGAAGAAAATCAAAACCGCCAAATATAACTAGCAAGCATTCATCAGGCTGATCTCCGGAATGCTAGAGAACGCTGACAGACCCCAAATTACTGAGAAAACACTGGCAGTAGTTGAGAGAAATAGTTATTTAAAAGTACTTTCTATCACTCTAGTAAAATATCTGAGCTTAAAGTAGCAGCTAGTCATTTATACTTCTGTAAATAGTGTAATGATCAAATTTGGCATAGTCAGCTTTGCCATACAAGCTATAAACTAGCCGTCTATGTTAATGGCTAGAGACCTAATGTTAATGTTAACCATTAACTAGCAAAGCTAACAGTTAACAAACTTAGGCTAGCAAGTAGCTCTTAAGACAGGAATGAAGATGGTGTAAATATGGAAAGTATTATGGGAAATGTGTATTCTACACCGTTTACTATTGTACACTGAGTTATAAATGTTGATGACAGTGGTGATTCCAGCATTCAGAATTCCCGATTTGACCATACACTTCACAATTACTCCAAATGAAAAAGCTTAGAAAACATGCATGTATGCGCGTGTGCACTATGATCAAGCTCAGTCATCACCTTTGCTTGATTTGAGCCAAATCTCAAAATATGCTGCATAATTTCGGAAATTAATTCTGCAAAATCACTTACTTTGACCACAAAGTCTGATTAAAGCATTGTATAATTTGAATACTACCTCCTTATATTTATAATAAATACATTTTGCTATACATCCAAGCATCCTGTTTTTTACAGCAACAGCACACTGCTTAGAGTTAGAGTTAGAAAGTCTGATATTTTACATTTGGCCATTTAGTTTTATTGTCATGTTAACATCACTAATGTTAGCTACCGTTGGCTGGCTAGCAAAGCAGTTAGCTACATTTTGCGCATTAACTAGCATGGCACTAGGGCGAAAAAAATCTGTCAAGCTTAAAAATAAAAACTGCTTCTCTGTATTCGTGTACGCATTCAGCACAGAATTAAAACTTGCTGCTGTGTATGCCTTTTCCATTTTTTGGCTTGTGGGGGACGGTAGCCACTGGCAACTGGCAGGAAAAAACTAGTCGCAAAATCAAAAAGTTAGGCGCATTGGTGACCATTTTAGACACCACCTGGAGCCCTGTGTTGTCTCTCCTACTACAGAGGGATCCCCAACTGGAGGGATGGTTGTTAGGGGGATATAGCTACCTAATAAAGACATAGCTGATGACATTTTATCTATAGCTTGGTAAGCAAACCACTTCCAGTATTTCTTCACTTCCAGGAGCCTACTGCTTCTGTAGATTCTTTGCTCATGCACTTGCACATCAGACACAAGCAGGTGTTTTTCTTCAGTTGTGAATCTCTTTTTCTTCTACCAACTAATGCCATAGTAAAAACAGCAATAAGCCAGGGCACAAGCATAAGCAGTTTTTAAAGGCATGGAAAGAAGACACATGATTAGTTTATTGCCTGTTACGCCCAAAACACACTCATGATTAAGTTAGTACAGAAGTATATCTTTTATTGATGGTTTGCCTTACTTTGCATTTAAGGACCAGTACTGGTGGATGGGGACCCTTGCCTTAGACTATAGGATAAGATGGAACACAGAAGACTAAAATAGAGCTCTATAGGTCCAACAGTTCTGTTCCCAGTTCTGCTACTGGGTCAGATGCCTAACTTTCCAGAAAATTAAATTAGAGTCTGGACATGGCCCAGTTCCTACATGAGACAGTTCCCAACTGTGTGGCCTAATCTTGAGTCAGAGGGCAGCTGTGATGTTCTGGGAATGTGCTCTGATCTCTGCCTCTCTGCAAAACACTTGCAAATGAAACTTTGGAAACCACTGGAAAATAAATGTAAAATAAGTCTGCCATTTCAGACCCTTTGCTGCAGGGGAGATGGCTGACGACATAATGCAGTTAATAGCATTATTGCACTGGATATCCTAAATGCTAAATACACTGGATATCCTTTTTCTGGACACCTCCCAGACCATGATCCATTCAAACAACCCAAAACCAGACCCTCCCACTCTTTTCAGTGCATCCCGCAGCCCAGCCAAGGTGGTGACAGAGCTGCCCTCTGTATCTTGCCGCTGCTATTTTAGTCATGCAGAACAATACGAGGAAACCTGTGACAGGCCTGGGCTGTAAGGATAGCAGAACCCGGGATGATTCTCTTCCTAAGCGAGGAGACACATCTCTGTTTCCTTTCTGTAAATAAAGAAAGTCATATACAATAACTGAAAGATCTCCCCTGTCCTCCTCATATAAGGATCCGGTCAAGACCTGGCTACTGCATTTCCAGAACACAAACCTGTAGCCCACGCAGCTACTGTTACACTAAACACGTTAGGCTATGCCTTATCCCACTGTCTCCATTGCGATCATGGGCATAGCGAAGCCACTTCATTAGGTTGGAGTGTCATCTTTTGTTTCCGTTACAAATGGACAAGGTTTGTGCCTTGGCTTGCTGCTATTTTAACGGTGCTATGACTTAAATGGAATAAGGAGATTCACTGCTGAGGGGAGAGAACAGCTCATGCTCCAGATGCAAGCACGCGAGCAGAGAAATTACAGAAACAATAGGCAGCTCCCAAAGGTGAAGCAAGACTTCCTTTTCAGTTATATCTGAAATAACATTTCTGTGAAATTATCTGTGATACATTTTCAAATGTATCAGTTTCAAGATCACAGACAATTCGTTTTAAATATACTGAGAGAAATCGCAATAAACTCATCAAATTACAAATTTTAGGAATCTAGTATCAAATATCTATGATTTGATTACTTTGAAATAAATCAAATAATCTGAAATAATTATTTTAACATAAATAAAATAAACAAAATAATTTTATTTGCAAATACATTTTTCTGCCCAAATAAATTAAATAAATGTAGTTGAACGGTCAATATGAAATATGTATTTGACCCAGGTCTGGTGTAATGTCATATACTCCTTAGAAGTTTCAGGTGCATTACGTTAAAATGACAACTGCATGGGGTGGAAACTAGCATAATGCTAACGATAAGGCATATCACCACACTGCGCCGAAAGCAAGATGGAGCCCACAGTCTTCTACCTCCATTTCTGTTGTAATCATAGATGAAATCACAGATTGCTCTATGATGGCTTGGTGTGTCACTGGCTAAAGAACAGGATTCCTGGCATACATCACTCCTACCTGTTTACTAGTGCTTACCCTTTTTCACAGGCATAACAAACAGCTACACACTCCTTCTAGATCTAGCCACGTCCATCAAGGGAATGAACTCTAATAAGGGAACCGATCCTGGTAGAGAAGGTCATACCACAGAAAGGCAATTTAAAAAAGTGAATTATTTATTTAAAATGCCACAACAAATGTCCAGCTTTTAAATAGATCACACCTACAATTTTCCTAAAATAATATAAATACATTTATACGACTTGTGTGACAGAATAAATTATCGACTCTGTCTATGACCAAGTCCTCATAGCAACAGGATATAACAGCTGATGCAGAAAATCTGTTATCGATCACATTAGGACTGGCGCCAAAATTTTGATTACCGTAAATATTTTAGTTGAAACAACTTCAATCTAGCAACCCATAACTGTGGTCAAGGGTGCAGTATTCAGTTTGTCAATATTAATGTAATGTAACAGTACTGAAATGCTGACAGGTTGCCATTAAAAAAGCATAAAAATCAGTGAATAAAATGGATTTATCCTTCAGATATCATAGATCTGTGGTTAGGTCTGTGTACTGACTTAAGCATAGGGATGTACTACATTATGAATAATGTTACATGTGGACTGTCTGCTTGGTTTAGTTGCCACATAAACTTCACAAAACCAGTAAATAAGTACAAAAAAATTAAAAAATTCATCTTGTGGATATCTTTTGACATTCATTTCCATTATACCAATGTTATCAAGCAAATATTTGTGTCTGAAAAGTTACAATGTATTCCAATGTATTTTGTGTAGGAAACGTGTACCTATACACCTCAGAGAGTATTACTTCACGCCACTGGAATCAAAAAGAATAGTTACTGCCTGGTAGATGGGGGTCAAAGCTGTCACGCGCTGTCGTCAGGCGGTCAGAGCCGTGACACGCCGGGTCAAAGCTGTGACGCGCTGTCGTCAGGGGGTCAAACCTGTGACGCGCTGCTGTCAGGGGGTCAGAGCCGTCACGCCGATGTCAGTGCTTTGCGATGACTGGGTTTACTCTCAGTCTGTTGCATGCCGCTCAGCTGCAGGATGCCCTTAAGTTTAATTGTATAGCAAAACAGAGACAGAACAAGGAAGTGCGAGAACTTGTTCTCTGGCAAACCTGTTACCAAAGGCCACATCGGGTGAAGGAGAGGGTATGTGAGGGCAGGTTGACTGCCTGGCATTCCAGAGCTGTTTTTTCCTTTGATCTACTTCAAACTGCTACCCTGGCAATACCAGCACTTAATAAAAATCTGTTATTAAAAGGTACATCTTGCCTGTCGGAAGTAATTGGAGGTAGCCATGCACGTTGGAGCAGATGTTTATTTTATAAATTTCCCAATGTAGCTGCTTGCCAATGAAACAGATCAGCTTCTCATTCAAAAGATTAAAAGATTAAACACAGTCACATGTTTCAATTGGCTCAATTCAAAATAATGGCATAATATACTGTACACTAATGGTCAAAAGTAATTATTCACCACAGACAGAAATACACACAGTCAGGAAAATGTCGGAACTGGGTAAATCAACAAAGCTTCTCTTTCAATGAATGTAGGCATAAATATTTGGAGATTTATGATAACAGAAAAATGGGCCTGTTATGCTCCTGCATTGTGAAGCTTCAGTTTCTGAGAAACCTGAAAAATATTCTGCTCTGCCACATATCTCACAGGCTGAACAGGATTCAAATGAACAGCTAGCTAGAGGTGTCACCGGTGGTTATCAAGGTAACTTCAAAAGCTACAGAGCTTTTAAACATGAGGATTTCACTTCTGAGCAAGTGGTTCTCTCAAAATCTCTTTAATTTTTGATCAGAATAACAACAGCTATTAGCAACACTTACCTGCTGATTTGTATTTTTTTTAGCGAGGCCAAACTGTTCAGTCCGTTGCAGTGACCTGCTCGGCCAGCTGCCGAGGAGGACGCAGTAGCATATGAATCCTCCAGCTAACATGATCTTCCATTACACACTTATGTTGTTGGAGGATTACACAATCGGTCTACGTTCAGTTCATGCACCTGCAAAACCCCGTGAACAGACTACCCTGCGAGTCACTCGGAGGCCATTACGACAGGAGTACCCAATGAAGCAGTAATTCTTGGATCCTATGCTTAACAGCTGATTATAACTCACTATATCCCTGCTTAATTGTGTCCTGCCATTGCAGGCATGACATATTCCCAATACAAATTTATTTAATGAAGTGCTTCTTGTTTGTTTATCGCTTGTGCACACATTGGTGTTTGCATGCATATGTGCATGTGCCTGTGTGTGTGTCTGGTGGTTTATGTAGCAAAGTAAGGGGGCGTTGTTCTGCATTTCAATGTAACTGGCAGCCAGGACACATTTGCGACGTCTCATCCTGCCAAACCACAAGCAACACATATATTTCCCTACTATCCACCCTAATGTAAATGTACAACGAATAGGACACCCACAGCTTTTCACTGAAACATTGCCAGCAGTTCACAGTTATCATACAAAGGGCACACCGAACTCTCGGAAAAGGGTTGTTTTTAGGGTAAATTCATGTTCTTTGGAAACCAAATACATTAATTTTTCTTTCAAGCTACTGATATTTTTCTATTTGTTAATGTTTTGTACTGCTCTTCCCAGAGTCAATGGTAAAGGTATAAAATATGTATTTTATGAAGTTCCATCCCAGTTATGAGCATTTACACCCCAGTATGGGACAACATGAGCATACAAAACACAGACTTCACAACCGCACAATCATGAGATGCACCATATGAGCTATGAACAGAGGAATAATCAAGTGTGTCACTACCCCACGACTCCACACCAGCCACGTTCAAGCCATTCCAGAACACCCACTATAACACTGCCCAACATGGTGATAAATAAAATAAACAAAAGAAGCAACATTTAGCATATACACTGATAAACATGTATTGATGACGTTTCAGGAAAACTGGACCTAACCATAAAAAAAAACAGAACAACCAAACTGGACCCCAGAAATGTATAATTTGGATAAAACATAAGTGCAGAACATTCGATTCAAGACATGTCATCTCCATTAAAAGCGATGGATTGCAAATCCTCTTCTGGGTTTGCAGAACGTGATGCGCCTCAAAAAATGTGCTATGGGGACACCTGCACAACCCAGGCAACTTACAGTGTTGAAATAGGGCTGCACAGAGCTACGAAAACAGCACCATCTTCCAGAGCCACTTTGGACGAACCTGAGATTATTACACTGGCACCCATGTCATTCAGAGCCACAACTATGAACGGACCTGAGATTATTACACTGGCACCCTTGCCATTCAGAGCTGAAGACACATTCAGGTATGGTCTGTATGACATTTCCTCCACTAAAGAATTGCTGTATATCGCTGTGTTTGCAGTATTGCGATATATCACACCGGTTTTGCGATACGGACCATGCCGATACACAGCTCTTGGATAAGTCTTATCTGAAAGCAGTTTGAAATAAACAGCCTTTGAGAAGGATTTGTAAAATTAAAGAAAATATTTTGTTACACAGCCCAACCCAAATCAAGACAATGACCTTCACAGGACTGATCTATGAATGTCTGGCACATTCAACCATATACTTTCCCTCGGTTTGACTGACAGACCCTCAGGAAACCTTGGGGTATGTAAAGTCATCCTCTTGTCAGTGATGTCATTACCCTCCAACAAGCATTAATAGATGACTATCACATTAAAAAAAATGCCATTAACATTAAAAGTTAAGAATATCATAGCAACAAAACAGAAATGGATCACCAATGAGGAATGAACTATCATATGCGAGAATTCACCAAAGAACATTTTAGTTTTATTAGGCAGAAAAAAACAAATCTCAATTATACGTTAATAATATCCTCATAAGCAACATGAGTAAATTAGAAGAGGTATGAAGGATGGCTTCATAA
The DNA here is from genome assembly GCA_019788955.1 of Albula glossodonta. Taxonomy (NCBI): domain Eukaryota; kingdom Metazoa; phylum Chordata; class Actinopteri; order Albuliformes; family Albulidae; genus Albula; species Albula glossodonta. Next base: position 20,121,090 of record JAFBMS010000010.1, read on the forward strand.
CCAAATTATATCTGCAGCTCAACTTTATACAAATGCTGTTTATAAAATATATCAGCGGTCCAAGTGGGTGAGCTTAAGATAAAAGCAAGGGAGCTATTGACCATTTATTTATTCAATAAATTTATCCAATAAAAATTTGGTGCACTGTTGTATGACAGGGAGAAGCTGATTTGTTAGCGTAGCGATGAGGTGTTCGTGGGGTTGGCTGATACTGACCATTGAAGAAGCTCTTGACCTTCAGGTAGCCCACACTGAGCCGGAGCACAGACAGCTTGTCGAGCCGCGCCCTCACGTCGTCTGAGAAGGGCAGCAGGCTTGTCAGTTTGTCCAGCTCGCCGTTTAGCCGATCCCGGTGGCGCTTGGAAGGGTTTGACTTGACTCCATCGGAGGGCGGGGGCTTGGGGCTGTGTGTGGGAGGAGACAGAGTAAAGACCAAATTCATTAGTGACTGTGAATGCTCGATTTTTAGCCAGGGTTTTTTTGGGGGCCTTGTTATGAGACGCTAAAATCAGTAACACATTACGAATGGTGTGGTACCCCTTGCTCAGTTATTATACGTGTGCAGAGGGAATGGAACGATAGTGACATATCTGTAAGGAATTCTCTTTTCACTCAATACTCTGACTGATATTTGGGTTACTGGAGATGTGTTCACTCTATGGCTCATTACTGTGGGGAATAGAAACAGTTGCTCTCCTTAATTAATGTAAGGAATGGTGTTTCTCTTGCTTGTTCTTTTTTTAGTGAATGGAGGGATACTTTATGGTTCGTTACTGTAGTGAATGGAGATTTTGACCTTCAATGGACAAGACCCTAAGGCATGAAACCTGTGTTGTACACACATGTGCGTATACATATATACTGACACACACATGGGTTAGTCTGGACTGCGGGGTTGAGGAAAATCAATGCAACACGAGATGGTTCACAAGGTACAAAAGGTCACGTAGGTGACACACTAAAGACCGTCCCAGCTGTTTAGTGCAACAGCAGTAGTGTGATCTGGGACACGCCCAGATGTCTCCTCTCCGCTGACCTCTGACCCTGTAACCACAGCGAGATGGTTACGGCGCCTAATACGACTAGTCCATCTGCAGCTCCGGGGGCACAGAGTCAAGTTGCTAAATCCACATGTTTGTCATCCTCGTGCTTACACACAAATACACTAACGGGGGAGCTGAGAGGTAGCAGGAGGCCAAAGCACTCCAGCTAGCATGGCAGGTAAAATGGAGGATGAGGTACTCAACATACTAGAACACAGAATGTTCTTCTGTCTGAAGCTCACTTTTGACAATAGCGTTCACTGCATTCACACACTTGAATGGGAGAGTCATATACACTCACAGCTCATGTTAAAAGTAAAAGCGTTGGCATGGTGCACTGGAGTGTCCAGGCTGTGGGTCTGATTCCTGGGTGAGATACTGCTGAACCCTAGATTGAGGGTACATCATACTTACATCTGTTTAACCAGAAGGGCCTTGTGAAAGAAACAGCAAACATGCTAAGCTAAAAACTCTGTTGATAAAGACATTAATCTGCCAAGCAAATAACTATAAATGACTGTAACTGTTGATAACAATGGGTAGGTTTGTCAAGAACAAGGTCAGGTATGTCTGTCATGAAAAAAAGGATTGATACTTAATAATGAAATTTATTGATTCAAATCTCTCCATCAAAGCTCTGGGCTCCATTGTATTGTCCTATTTGAACACTCAAACAATCTGAAAACAGTTTTTTTGAAAAACTGAAACATGATTATTGAGTCTGAATTTGTGAACTCTGACAAAACATTGCAATAAAAATAATTCACATTTCAAGGATGTTAATTCAAAACAGATAATTCAGATATATGGTTATGTAAAATGTTTCAATATGAAAATTCAGTGGTGTTTAAAATTTCACTGTTAAGTATTCAGTGGCTCTTAAAATTCAAACTGTTGTCCCTTTTTTTGCTTCCATAGTCAGATACTTGGGGTGAAAGTCCAGAATTTTTCATCTACTGCTACATCTGCAGGGGTGAGATCATCCTGACATGAGCACACGAGCGTATGCCTGCAGCAAGCTTTCTGTACTCAAACGCAAGCTGCAGTCTTTCTGTAAGCACATGCAAGCTGCAATCTGTGTACACATGCCTGCTGCAGTCTTACTGTGTGCACATGCCTGCTGCAGTCTTTCTGTGTGCACATGCCTGCTGTAGTCTTTCTGTGTACACATGCCTGCTGCAGTCTTTCTGTGCGCACATGCCTGCTGTAGTCTTTCTGTGCGCACATGCCTGCTGTAGTCTTTCTGTGTGCACATGCCTGCTGTAGTCTTTCTGTGCGCACATGCCTGCTGTAGTCTTTCTGTGTGCACATGCCTGCTGTAGTCTTTCTGTGTGCACATGCCTGCTGCAGTCTTTCTGTGTGCACATGCCTGCTGTAGTCTTTCTGTGCGCACATGCCTGCTGTAGTCTTTCTGTGCGCACATGCCTGCTGTAGTCTTTCTGTGCGCACATGCAAGCTGCAGTCTTTCTGTGTACACATGCCTGCTGCAGTCTTTCTGTGTGCACATGCCTGCTGCAGTCTTTCTGTGCGCACATGTCTGCTGTAGTCTTTCTGTGTGCACATGCCTGCTGCAGTCTTTCTGTGTGCACATGCCTGCTGTAGTCTTTCTGTGAGCACATGCCTGCTGTAGTCTTTCTGTGTGCACATGCCTGCTGTAGTCTTTCTGTAAGCACAATACTGCTATAGTCTTTCTGTGAGCAGATGCCTGCTATAAACGTTCTGTGAGCACATGTCTGCAGCAGTCTCTGTGAGGATACGCTTGCAGCAGTCTTTCTGAACTAACCAAGTGGAGCTAAGATATTAAAGGAGCACACCTTGCTGCACATACCCCGACAAGGCATAGAAGAAAAGGGTACACTGGAGATGCAACTCCCCAAAGCGGCCAAGCCCACAGTCTTTATCTATCACTTATTGACACACAGTGCATAGTTTCAGATAGCAATGGTTAAGTAAGGTTTTTTTAATTTTGGCATTTGGCAGAGCTACCACTCACAATTGATGATTTCTTAACACGCTTCATTGTAGCTCCACCCATTGCGGCATTCATGATCAGTAGTTGCAAACAAAACTCCAGAGTCAGACAAAAGCAGAAAGATGCGTCCCAATTTCGAGCAGGAAAGGTGAGGATGCTAGATGTCTCTCAGGTTTCATCATTGTCCTGTCTGCCTCTAGAGTACTGATAAACTAAACCACTGACTGCTTCTAAATCCTTTGTTCGAAGGTTCGGGGAAAGGTCCATGCAAAAACCTGGGCAACAAAAGTGGGTCAGTAACTAAACTCTCCTCCTACTTTCTCTTGATGGAACGCCTAAGGGAATTTCAGCTGTAACCTTAGCCAGAACTTTAGACCCTAATTATACTTTCCCAGAAATAAAATGACATCCTCACAAAGACACGTTTTGTCTTGGGTGCACCAGACTGCTGTCATTGTTGGCATGTCCGTGGGTTGACCTCATCATTTATTTGCACAGGAATGCTGGTTGTTTATATGGCTTAAATCAAAGACCCTTGGCTTATACAAAATGAGACCATGCTGAAATTACAGAGGAGGAAGGCATACTGGTCATTGTTTTGTCTGTTCAATATGGGTGGTAGAACACTGGAGGCGATATTTCCAATGACACATAGTGAAAACACTGGCTGGCCTGAGTCTGAGTTGCATGTAATTAAAAACAAAAACCTGCAAAATAAAGCATAATTTGACAGTGTTGGAGGTCTTGTGTACTAGTTTTGAGCAAAATCTACTGAATTTACAGCTTTCAAGCCATTTCCTGAGAAGTATTTCTTGTGTACAGCTATCAGTCCTCAGGTTTTAAATGGAGTAAACCAAATACAATAACATTTGTGCTTAGAAAATGTTGCGTTAAACTTGCATCCCCTCATATTTGCAACATCCGAAGACACTGTTTTTTAACACAGACCATTAGAAATAAATGTGACCTTTTCTTTTTTTCTGTCTACCTGGTTTTAACTGACACATTACTTGATAAAAGTGACTTCTGATACGTTTTCTGAAAGAAATCCACTGTCCAGTCGAGGTGTTACTAGAATTGTGATGGTCCTTTTAAAATGATAAAAGGTTCTTCAATTCATTCCTTTATCATTCCATAATTATGTGTTTCATTAGTGCATTCATCTTAATTAACAATAACAGATTCTACATAGGGGATAAATGTCAATGCAAAGTAATTATCTGATGGTGCTGAGCACAAGCACAGTTTGTTTTAATGGGACTGTAATTTGCTATACTCCTAATGGGGTTTTGTGTGTGCACCAAAATACAACAGAAAATGCAACCATTTAAAAATTTAAATGCAGCATATTTTTTAAGGGTTTTCCTCACATGCACCGATGGTTACTTGAGAGGACGGCTTATGATGCGCGGAGAGAATCTATCGACCGAAAAGGGTTCGACTGGTTGTTTAACAAAAAGCGGCTCTGCGGCCTGTGCCTAATGCAAAGGAATAAGTTCCTCGTCACACGTGGAGCATCACTGAAAACAACAGTCCGAGTAACACTTGCTCAGCAATTAAATTTTGTAATCTATTGTGGGGATCTGATATAGGCCGGAGTTATAAATGTCCGAAAGTATCTAGTTGCAATAGTTTACCACCATTTTTTACACGTTTAACTTCCCCCAAAACGGCTACATTTTCCATAACTTTATTTTCCCTCAGTTTAATTTTGCTTTTAATCTTGTATTATCCACACACCGATTTATATTAGGTAGTTAATATGAAATGAATTGCAACTGCTGCCATCCATCTCTAGATTTAGTACTACATAATGCTATGATGTTGTAAGCTATTGCATCTAATTACACCCTTTGGACAGATTAAGTATCTAGGCTCATATGTGCTTGGTAATGTCTGTCTTATAATAATAACGAGCGAGATCTAAAATTAAACTGAATGAAGTTTTGCTGCCTTTGCGGAAGTCAAGCATAAAAAAGCAAATGGAAAAAAAGTGAATGGAACGGATTCCCGCTATGAGAAAATTTTATTCTTGACCGGATATTTCTTAGGTATTTTTCGCTGAAGGTGTGACAACAAACTACCTCCTTCTCATTATCGAGTGCGAAAAATCACAACCTTTTCTACAATGTGTCTGGTTGTCCATACACCTGCCTAAGGAAAAAGTCACATTCCCTAAGATACCAATGGGCTACAGTTTCACCATTATGCTTTTTGAGAAATATTAAAAGGGAAAGTTCATCCACATTCAGCCAACCATTTGTTTCTTTAAATGTATGGAACAAGTTAAACACGAGAACTCAAAATCTGAATTGCGGTTTGTTTGCATATAAGTTAAAATAAGTTAAAATCTTAGGTAATGTAAATACATATTTATCATTTCAAATGGGGTTTAATATTAATAAAAAATAAGATAAATAATGTTTAAAAGCTATTTTAGAGTTTGATTGTGCTGTACTGTGTACAAGGACTGGCGACTGGAAGTAAATATGCTGAAATGGAAAAAGGTTTTGGGCGCCCCAACACAGCCACACGCTAACAGTGTGTACATCCACTACGTATAACAGCCCACCAGAGGCTACCATGAATTGTCGGTGTATTTGAAGTTTCGACCTGAGGTAATACCCTGTAATAATATACGTGCAGCATCCCAAAAAAGCCCGTCCATTTCGATCACATGCATAACAAAGGTTCATTTGCAATGTAAGATGCAAGATGCAAACATATTTCAAATTGTTGTGGGGGTGTCTGCACTCCACCAATGAGGTTCCATAAAAATATACATACATGTATATACATACATGTATATTTAATTCATATTTAACCACTTCTTAATGTGAGACATTTTACTTGATGATTTGAGTGCAAATGTCACATCCATAACGCTGGAATTGCCCACATGGAATATCTGTGGAACTTGCAGACCACAAGAGGCACCCAAAAATACCATGTGTTTAATTCAGCATGTATTTTGTATGCATTTTGTATACAGAAAACCAAGGCATGACTAACCATACAACTAGCAAAATAAATGTTTTTAATTTATTTACTTTTTACTTTTAACTACTGGGAAAAACAGAATGTCATAGTTTTTCAAATCTAGAATGATATTGAAACCTTCAAAAACCAACATGCATAGCAGTTGTTCTGTTCATCTGACAATCTCCCGATCTTGCTCCTTTCTCCTTGCCCTCACTCACGATTGATAGAAATCTTTGTAATGCCGTCTTATCCTATGAAATAAATAAAATCCAAAGCAGAGAGAAGGCTTTCAGATGTAAAGTCTGTTTGAAGGCAGATAACAGGGTCCATCTGCATGCCCAAACATGGCACGGTAAATAACGCTGCTTGTGTCCACACTGCGGATACACTTACTGCCACTTACAGTACAGAGGGACACCACTGAACTGGACACACAGACACTAAATTATTGGTCTGTCTCAATGTGGAATTACAGACAATGTGCAACATGTGGTCTCGCAGGGTTCATTTCAAAACGACTAATTTCCTTTTTTTTATATTACGCCCATACCACGACACAATAACAAGTAAAATCATTTTCAGAAGAAACTCCTATATGTTTTCATTGCCCTTCATAAACTGTTTCAGATAGTTTGGAGGTTGCAACTTGATGGGGGAGCATCTTGATAGATAATGTTAATATGATCGGTTTGGTTTATTGTTAATTATTAGATTAAAAAGGGCATTCATAATTAGTAAGAAATGTTACCATTTGCATCGAAAAATAATCTAACGATTCTGAATTTTAGAGTAATAGAATTCAGCAAGATGAAAACAATATGTCTGCTAAAACTTTACACAGTAGACACACTTTCAGCTATCAGTATAAAACTTCCCTCTTTAAACTCAGAAATACCTCTTTGGAAAGAGACATCAGAATTTGCACTTCCTCTTCAATAATTTTTCTGAATATCAAAATGAACTTCATTACAGATACTGCAATTGTTTTAGCGTAGGGTGACCCACAGCCAGTTCAGTACAGCGGCCAGCAGAACAACACTTTCCACTTATGAAGATTATAATGTGTGCAGAGTGTACGCTGTGACAGAGTGCTCTAATGTATGTAAATGTAAAAACGTACACCCTATAAAAAGAACATACTTCTCAGTTAGAATAGATTTAAGCGTGTTGGTATCACTGTTGGCGTACTGGCAGACTGAAGTGCTACATCTTCCTTAGTGTAAAATTAGTTATGGCAGACTACATACCCAACTCAGAGACTTTTGTTGTCTCCTGGCTCTCAGTCTGCCAACAGTATGTTTAGAGTTTTGTGATATTTCAGGCTTATCACTACTGCTTCCTCCATTTTTGATACATTTGGCATGGCACGGAACATTCTATAAGCATGCTCCTAATTTCCTCACACTATGATATACACGTCGGTGACACTCACACGGGTGACAAGAGGGCACAAAAGAGCTTCAGAGTTGTACGAGTCCTAGCTCAGCTCCATAAACGATCAAAGGTGGCTTTCATTTATAATTCATCTCTGGTACAGTGCTCTTTGTCACAGGATGCCCTTGGCAAGTAACTTTATCCATCATTAAAGGTGTTATCAGGCTTCATAGAGGCATTAATCTTTAATGCAATACACCAATAAGCATCTATTAACCTGGTGGTGTGGTGGGTATCAGTTAAGATAATGGCTTTTTCAAGGCCATCAATGGCAACCAAATTGTGTTCATTGAGTGTGTCTGCATGTGGAACAGGGCTGAGGATATCGTATGCAAACCTCAATACCATCACTGGACCAGCATTATTATCACTTCGGGTTCATTGCCAAAAGTATCCACCTAGAAAAATAAACACCTTGAACCCAGCGCGGTTTCTCTGACAATGAAAAGATAAATTCTACCAGTGTGTATGTGGGATGGGCAAAAGGGGTCTAAGCAGGCTTGCAATGGTACCCCTTTTATCTGTAAAAACTGATTGTGTGTAATATTGCTGATTTACTTACGTAGGCAATTGCCAAACTTTAAAATCACACTGTCCGATAGTTCGAAAAAAAATGTAAATATAAAAATCTTTTTACACCCGGAACAGCATACAACAGGTGAAACATAGAAGCATTTGTGTAATCTGATAATTAACTAAGTTTATCTGCCTGCAAATTTGACTTTCATAGGACTGTCCCTTTAAGCTATGTTATAAAATACAGCCAAAACAATACGGAACTCCAGCTGTATTGAATGATATAACAGTTGCACTGAATGACAGCAACTAGCTATATTGTTCTTTGTCATAAACTATCTGTTAGAAAACAGTTAGCCATAACTGGCTATGTGTGTGATACATATACAAACATTATTTTTCGACGTGTACAACTCTATAAAACACATCCATATCCGCAGACAATACAACACATAGTGCATCCCAAAGATAAGGACAAGCGAAAATAACCACCAACAAACAAAATCCGTGATGCACTGTGCCAAGCTCATTTTACTGTATCAGCCGCAGGAGCAATAAAATGATCAATGCTATTGTGACTTTGACAACCTCAATTACCACACCGTGTGAAAAACATGTCCATAATAATCTCTGATATATCATGTAGGGCTAAACTACGGCAGTAAAATGTCATCTGCTGGGCATGGCCTTTGCACACATAGTTAAAAAGGTCTCTGTCATACACACACTGTTCTAAGCACTGTTCCGCTATGATTTACATGTAAGCTAAATAATGCAAGTGTTTAGCTAACACCTCCTTATCCTGCCTCAAAATGAAAAGAGTGCACTTGATCAATGACAGCCTAGCGTTACGATAAAGTCCGATCGGATCAGAGGTGGAAAACCCAGACTTCATACTTGACTTCAAGTACTTCCATGTATTTGCTCTACCCACGTAATAAACCAGCCTATCCCCGACCTTGCTTTTTGTCCTTTGGCTGCTTAATAAACTCACATTCATATTGTCTGTCTGCGTTTAAGTCCTGCCTGATTCATGACAGTACAAACTGGCTAACCATAGACTCAGCATATGGCAGCCAGTGGTGGTCAGTACTGGATCACCAGACAGCCATGCTTGGCAGATGCCAGAGTCAACTGGAATCCGTCCACAAGACCTTGGAGACTTTTGCCATGAGCATGAACAACTTATCTGCCCAGCCTTAGTTTACCCAAACTGCTGTCGCAGCTCCAACTTCTCCCTCAGCTTCCGCTCTGCCTGTCCGAGAGCCTCGACTTCCTCCTCCTGAGCCCTATGTGGCCAAACCCAGGACCTGCTGCTCATTACTCTCCCAATGCTCACTGGTGTTTGAGCTCTAGCTGTCAACCTTCCCCATGGATTGGGCGAGGATTGTGTACATCATCACCCTGCAGACTGGTCCATCCAGAAAATGGGGAACCGTCGTCCGGGACACCCACTTCTCCTGTCTGCACCACCTATGCGTCCTTCTGTCACAAGATGAGACGGGTCTTCGACCGTCCTAGATATGAGAGAGAAGCAGCCAGGGAGATGCTGCAGATCCGTTTCCAACTATGCCATTGACTTCCAGACCCTCGCAGCCACCACTGGGTGGAACCCTGAGGCCCAGTATGACATTTTTCTTCATAGTCTCTCGCAGGAGGTCAAGGATGAACTGGTCACTCGAGATCTGCCTGAGGGGTTTGATGTGCTGGTCAACCTTACCATATGCATTGACCACCGCTTGGCGGTTCATCGGAGATAGGGAGGTATTATGCCAACATGTTAGTTAGCTAATGTTACTAATATTAGCACGTGTTACTAATGCCTCCTAAATTTATAGTTAAAATATATATTGACAACACTCATTTAATGGCATGGCGGCTGTGCACTGGGAATTGCAGCTGGTTCAGGAAATTGAGACAATGTCTTATTTCCTGACTGGGCGCCGGTCGGACATAGGGGAGGGCTTTTCTTTTTAAGCCAAAATTGTGGGAAACGGTGGTGGATGTACCTGTGCCTGACCTGCTGGTTTGTTTGAACGTGATACCCCCATCTCCTCAACCAGGCTGTTTTGTTTTATTCCATTTGATAGACTGCCAAACTTACCGAAAACCACTTCTGAACAAACTAAACTCGAGAGACGAATGGTAGCGGAGGTCTTTGCTGGCGGAGTGGCGGCTAGGGCTTGCCCGAGGAACTGGTGAAGCAACCTGATGGAGGTAAGTCCCAGTTTTCCTCCCAGTTTTCACCATTCCAGGCCAGCTGCCTCCTTTTTGTAGACGAGTTTCTACTGCAACAGAGGGGTCCTGAGAAGACAGGTGAGTCTGCATTTCCTTCGGCCCGTTATAACGGCCTCTGTTCCTGTTCCCCAGCAGACCGAGCCTATGCAGATTGACCGCACTCATCTCACCGCTGCTGAACGCCAGACAAGGATCCGGACTTGCTCCTGTTCGTACTGCGGCAACCCAGGGCACTTCATAAATATAAACTGCCCATTAAAAGCCAACGCACACCCGTAGATGGGGAAGTACAGGCTCCTGGTGGTCCACTAATGCCATCTACCTTTGAATCTCTGCAGGGAGCCTCTGTCTTTAAACTGGACCTCCAAAACACCTATCATCTGGTGCGCATCAGAGAGGGGGACGAGTGGAAGACAGTCTTCAACACACCCACGGAGCACTATGAATATCTGACGAGCTCAGGGATATGGTTGGCTGCTTTCTCTATGTATACCTTGACGATATCCTAGTTCTTTCCCGTTCCCCCTCTGAAAATACTCAGCATGTCCATCAGGTCCTTCCCCAGCTCCTGAAGAATTTCCTCTATGTCAAGGCCGAGAAATGTAAATTTCATCAGGACACTGTTTCCTTCTTGGGGTATGTCATTTCTGCCTGAGGGGTGCAGATGGATGGGTGCAAGGTGCAAGCAGTGGAGGAGTGGCCCCAACCCACGTCTCGGCGTGAGCTGCAGCAGTTCCTGGGGTTCTGTAATTTCCATATACTGTTCATCAATAACTATAGTACCGTTGCAGCACCACTTACCTCTCTTACTTCCCCTGCCAAACACTTCCCCTGGGCCCTGGCAGCTAAAGTGGCTTTTTGGGAACTCAAGCAGCACTTCACTAAAGCTCCGGTGCTCGTCCAGCCTGACCCTGCTCGCCAGTTTGTGGTTGAAGTGGACGCCTCTGATGTTGGGGTGGGGGCCATCCTCTCTCAGGTGTCAGCATGGGACAATAAACTCTATCCCTGTGCTTTCTTCTCCTGCTGCTTATCCTCCTTTGAATAAATTATGACAGTGACCGGGAGCTGCTGGCAGTCGAACTGGCGTTGGAGGAATGGCAATGTTTGTAGGTTGGAGGGGGTAAGCACTCCATTCCTGGTCTGAACCGATCATAAGAGCCTGGACTACCTGCGCACGGCTAAATGCCTCAACTCTCATTAGGCCTGGTGGTCCTCGTTTTTTGCCCGATTTAATTTTATCCTGTCTTATCATCCAGGGTCTAAGAACAGAACCAGACACCCTCTCCAGGCAGACATCCTCCATGGGTGACCCACTATGGAAGTGGATGTCTGCAGCTTCATCTCAGCCTGCTTGGTCTGCGTCTTCCAACTCTCCTCTTGCTAGTCTGTTGTGCCCTCTGCCAGTTCCTGGGAGGCCCTGGTCCCACATCGCTTTGGACTACATCACTGGTCTCCCTCCATCAGATGGTAGCACCACCGTACTCGCTGTCATTCACCAGTTTTCCAAGCTGTTCACCTCATTGCTCTGCCTAAGCTACCCTCTGCAGAAGAGACTGCTGAACTCTTGTTTAACCATGCTTTCAAGTTACACGGCCTCCCGGTGGATGTTATTTCTGATAGAAGGCCCCAGTTTTCATTGCATTTCTGGAAGGCATTCTGTAAATTGTTGGGAGCGTCTGCTAGCCTCTCTTCAGGTCTTCATCCCCAGACTAATGGCCAGACTGAGCAGGTTAATCAACAGTTGGAGACAGCGTTGCAGTGCCTCATGTCACGGGATCCCAGTTCCAGAAGCCGGACGTCAGCTTGGGTCGAATACTCTCAAATTCTCTTTCCTCTTCCTCCACGTTATGTCCTAATAAACTTCTTCCGGTATGTCCCCCTTCCAGTGTTGCCTGGGATACTAACCTCCACTATTCCTGGCCCAGGGAAAGGAGGGGGTTGGTGTGCCTTCAGCCGAGGCGTTTATCCGTCGGTATCGGCGGACCTGGAGGCTCACCTACTCTGCTTTGTTGAGCGCCTCTACCCGTATCAAGTGGATGGCTGACTGCATCTGCTCCAAGACTCCTACATCTGGGGACATCCTACCTACTTTTCACGTCTCCGGAGTCAAGCCCATCTGCACCAGCCCTCTTTGTCCTGCCCACCTCCCCCGGCCTGATCGACGGCTCCGAGGCTTACACAGTGTTGCGACTCCTGGGGGTGCGGAGGCGGGGTTAAGGACTTTCAGAGACTGCATCCTGGGTTGCCAGCTGGGACACCCGGTGGAGCCCGTGGGGGGGGGTGGGGGGATACTGTCAGTACTGTGGCCTGTTTCTATTTCTGTGGTTTTGAGTTCATTTTTCGACTGATTCAAAGGACTTTTTTTTTTTGAATTCCCCGTTTTTGATCCTGCCTGTCCCTAACTTTGGTTTTTGTCCTATGGCTGCTTAAACTCACGTTCATATTATCTGTCTGTGTTTGAGTCCTGTCTGATTCGTGACACTGAGGTGGCATATATTTCAGCCAATCTAAATATTAATATTAACCTAGTTTTGTTTATGGGCAATGCACTGAAAATAAATATTTTTTTAAAATACAGCTGTACTGAATGACCCCTCTGGGTAGCAAATGAATCTGTCTTATTCAAAAACACATTAATGTGAGGTTATACATTTCAAAAGTATTTTTAAAATAAACTGTTTTCATGCTTTCATTTTTTCACTTCACAGTGTATTTTTAAAAATATTATCATTGGCCCAAATTGACGATGACATGCACAGTTGGCGAGAGAGCTAAGACAATTTCTCTGGACATTTAAAACATCACCACAGTAAAATGTAGGTAATACAGCAATACCAAGCTTGACATGATAGAACTTAAACATGAGCGTAGGCAGATAGTTACTGAGATATTAAAACAAACGGTTTCACATTTGTCACATTAGAAGGCAATAGAGAAAATTAAACACAAATATATGAGTTACCCTAACACATTGTGGGTCTGTCTGCAAAGCATGGCACTATAAAGGTCTGAAATGTCCGAGTACAGGGTGGCCAGCTGAATGTAACTTTAGACCACCCGCATGTACAAAGAATCCAGCTGAGAAAAAGCTTTCATTCACAAAAGGGCCATTGCTTCCAGGCTTCCCATTTCTTCCCCATTAAGAAAGCAGCCCTACCCCCCACCCAAAACTTCACCGCCTTCCCTTCCCACATTATGAAACTAAATTGCTCTGGGAAATAATCAAGACATATTTTCACATAGTGGCATCTGGAAACAATCAGAAGATGAAGCCACTTCTCACAGAAAATGTCACAGCAAGAAGGCAACGTATGACTGTAACTACTGTACAACTATTTTTGTTATCTAAAGTACATTCCTGTTACAGTCACTAATACAGGATGCAATTTTTAATGTTAGTCCTCGTATACATCTGAATATCCTTGGCCCTAACTATAACATCTAACAACTAACCAAATCCTGACCCTCCACATAACAAAAATGTTATGAACTTCCAGTTACCTATTTCACAATAATACAATTACATAATTACTCTGTGTAGCGCAGCAGTTAGCACTGCAGCAATGTAATGTAGCAGATATTGTTGAGGCAAGGTAGTGTTGCAGATAGTATTGTAGGGGTGCAGTATAGAGACATACAGTTTGTGAGTTGAAGGCTCTTAAATGATTTTTAGATTTTAAATAAACTGATTTTGCTACTCTGAGCATGAATTAAGCTCAATGTTTCAATGAATATCCATCCATAGCAATACATAATTCATAAGGTAAGTCAGCTGTAAGTGACCAGAAAACAGTTAAAACAATTTAACCATGACTTGAAAACAAAAAAAGGAGCAACTCACTACATTAAAACTTTTGCCCACCGTTTTATTTAAAGAAAAAAATCTCCCTTTAATTTTATGATTCAAAAATACCAAAATACCAAAACTATTGTAAGTACATAGCTTGCTTACTTTCTGCATTTCAAATTCTTAATTTAAAGTTGCCTCACAGGAGGAAAATTCATATCAAAATTCAACTGAATACTTTTCATTAAACAGGCATTGCAAACATTGTAACTGAAAAAATATTGAAAAAAAAAAACATTATCACAAATGTAATGACAGATAAAAAAAAAACAGAACCACTGGTCATACCTTAGCCATGCAAACTCTACCAGCTGCAATGTTCTGAAATAATGCACAACAGTGAGGATGTGGGTGCCCATGTCAAAGTCAGAATCCATGGTTACTAAACCAATAGTCCTACTGTCACAATCCCCCCCCCCCCCCCCCCCCCCCCCACCCTCCATATCCACACCTTCAATCCCAGTGTGCCCTCCCCCCCTTTATACACACCATCAACCCCAGGGGCAAAAAGGACCTGGACATGTCATGCAAACTAAATGGCTGAACAAACTATAGCAAATCAACGCGTCTCTCTGTACATACAGTGCCTATATAAAATCATCACACCTAGTCAAAATCCTTACCTTTTGGAAATTAAAATATATTAAATCTACCTTTTTTCATCTATATGCACACATTATAACCTTCAACATCAAAGTGAAAATAACTTTAAAAAAATTCTGAACAATTATTCAAATTTAACTAGTGAAATACCTGGTTTGGATAAGTGAACAGCCGCTGAGAGTAACCATTATAAACTTGCTCAGGCACAACCAATCAAATTCCAGATCACACACCAGGCTAATTGGCCCCCAACTGACATCACTTGCGGTGGTTTTAATTACTTCAGAATAAAACTGGCTGTTCCTTGAGGATTCCACTATAGTAGTGTATGGATTCACCATACACTACTGAAGTGAAGAATTCACCATAGTTGGACAGGCGCTACAAAAAGATTTCAAAGGCTTTAAATATCCATCTGACTACCATTCAGCGCATTATTAAGAAGTGGAAAGCATATGGTACCAAACACCTTGCCTAGATGGGGCCGTCCCTCCATACTGGATGACCAAACCAGGAGGATATTGATCAGGGAAGCTACCAAGAGGTCAATGGCAACTTTGAAGGACTTACAAGTCTTTATGGCTAGGATTGGTTGGTCTGTGCATGTGACAACAATCTCACAAGCTTTACACAAAACTGGCCTGTATAGCAGGGCGGTGAAAAAGAGGTCTTTTCTGAAAAAGTGCCACACTGAGTCTCGTTTGCGCTTTGTAAAAAAACACACTTTGAAGATTATGGTTCCAGGTGGCAGAAGGTTTTATGGTCAGATGAGACCAAGACTGAACTTTTTGGACTGAACCCAAATCGATATGGTGGGCGAAAAACCAAACACGGCCACCACCCAAAACACACCATACATTCTGTGAAGCATGGTGGTGGCAACATTATGCTGTGGGGATGTTTTTCTTCAGCAGAGACTGGGCAATTGGTCAGGATTGAAAGGAAAATGGATGCTGCCAAGTACACCCAAATTCTTGAGGAAAACCTGCGGCCCTCTGCTAGACAGCTGAAGATGGGCAGGTGGTTCACCTTCCAGAATGACAACAACCCTAAACACACCACCAAGAAAACAACGCAGTGGCTTAAGGATAGGGAGGTGAAGATCCCTGACTGGCCAATTCAGAGCCCTGACCTAAATCCAATTGAAAATCTATGGATGGACTTAAAGACAGCAGTCCATCGCTGCTCACCACAAAATTTGACTCAACTATTCTGCTAGGAAGAAAGGGCAAATATACCCCAATCCAGGTGCTCAAAGATGGTACAGACATATCCTAACAGACTGATGACTGCAACGAAAGCAAAAGGTATCTCTACGAAGTATTAATTCAGGGGACTGCTCGCTTTTCCATCCCTGTTATTCTACTTTTTCATTCTTCATTAATTTTCAGAACCGTTGCCTTTTTTTCCATTACTTGAATGCTGTACTGCAAAATATGTAAATAATAATTTCCTAACGGGTTTTGATTTCAGGCTGTAAGATAAAAAAAACGGACTATTTCAAAGGGGTACAATGATTTTCTGTAGGCACTATATGAAAAAGAAAGAACGAGAGACCAATATTTAAAGAAATCTGCATCATTTGGAATTACACGGTGTGGAATTCGCTGGCACAGCCATGTCCTGCACAGACTGTATTTGCTCTTGCTCTGAATGGAAGCTTTGTGCTAGCTGCAGACACCTCACCGTACCCTTACCATCCACTGTGCACCCCCACCCCCCCATCTCTGTCAACAGCAACGGTGTCAGGACACGCTATCGAAAGACGGCTCCGTTTATTTTGGTATTTAGGGAGATTCGGTTTAAAAACTTGTTAAGGTGAAAGGATACGTCTTCCTTACGCAAATAGGGGGAGGTATAAATTGCAGGGTGGGTGGGCCCAGGGGAAAACACAAACAGGTATTGACTGCATGCCATTACTCTTGGTGCACTTCAGTATAGACAGTTGCACAAATGTAATGTTAACAGACAAACTTGATACACATAAAATGGCTCCAAACCAAGGTGCACAGATGAAAAAGACTACACTGTATTATAATACATTAGTGTATCACTTATTTGAAAATCCTGATTCGTGTGATATTTGTGTCAGGGAAAAGTTAATTTTGTACCAGTTTGGAATGTAACTACTGGATTCTATTTGTGTGAAATTGACACCTCATAGTTTTAAAATACAAGCAGTGAGTAACTCAAGGCAACGTGCACTTCTGACTATTGCTCCATGTTTGAGCCATTAAAATAGTCCCTATATCTGACTTTAACTATGACATACTGCTTAATAACCATGCACAATTTCAAAAACCTTTACTTAGAATGGAAAAAAGTACATAACAATGACAAACTCACTCATCATACCCACAGTAAAAGCCTAAGCTGTGAGCTGGGCTTTCAGTAAACCATCTAAAAGTTTAATAACAATCCGACATCCCAATTTGATCTGTACAAAATATGTTTCATGTTGAATAATATGCTAACATGTTTCTAAAGAAACACTTAAAATATCAATTACAACTGAATATGTAAATAATTAAACAGACAAAATTCTGGGCACCACAATTTTAAAATACTGGTCATTTTGTGTTTCAGTCCTCATGAATTGGTAGAAAGTTAGTTTCTACCACCCTTGGGTTTTCGAAGTGCTGTGAAGAATTAAGAGTTTTGCACAGTATGTTAATTTTAATGACTGATGAACTCGTGATAATGTGTACACAGGGAGGAGAAGTTGTGTGTTAAAGACAACTATATTGCAGTTAGATTGAATGCCCCTCGGAGACATACTGAACATACTGTTCAGCTCAGAGACTGAATTCCCCGTGAGACAGGCCCGGACCGTGACCTTGTAACGTATGCGTAATGCACCATTGCACACAGATTAATGCAATTTGTGTGGTACCGAAATGCTTCCATTTTTAAGATTTATTTAGGCCTATACATTTTTGGGGGAGTTCATTTGGAGACCGCAGTTTCCTCAAATAAAACGGCAGGCGACACACAGTGTGTTTTACATATAATTATGGATAGTGTGACATGGAAATAAACATTTAAATACAAGGTAACATAAGTTGCTGCTGTCGAAATTACACGACATTACGGATCTTTAAATCATTTAGCAACAGTTGCTATCATATACTGCTATCTATTACAGACATTGCACAGCAAATGCTATGTGATTTAACCATAGAGAAACGACGATCGACTTGCATATGACTTACACAACTACTGAAACAATACCCTTCCGCCATTAAGCGGTGGATTGTCAGTGAAATCGTTAACTTGTTTTGCAGTTTCACAAAAAAAAAAAAAAAAAATGGACATCTCGAGAACAGTTGTAACTAGAATCCTAATCTCTGGTAACTTGTTCGCGTGACTTATAAAATATGTTAATTTGGGGGAAAAAAAGGCAGAACGTTTCTGGAAAAAAAAAGAAAAAAGAAAAAAAGCGTGTTCTCATAATGAGAAGAAACCATATATCAGATTACAATAACATAGCAGGAGCCAGCACCCCCCGCTTCCCCCCTCCCTCCTGTAAGCATCGCGTGAGAGCACAGCCAGCTCGCGACTTGATTATGATTAATGCAAGAGTACCATTTCCATGCCAGACCAAAACTATACACCACGACTGACTCTTAAGGTAACTTCCCAAACCTAGCAAACGCATTACGCACACGCCTTTGAGATTTAGGAAAACATATTTACCCAGAATAACGAAAAGGAAAACGCAAGTCCAAACATAATGTTAAACAAACCGTAAAGTAATATGAAGCTCTGTGAAAACAACATATTATCAACAAGCAAAGCCTTGTTGAACTAATAACTCTTGATCAAGTCCAGTCATCAACAAATAAGCAATTTTTGCGACTTTTCACCCACAGTTTGGATTATATAATTATTTCAGGTCATTATTATTCATGACACTATCTTGGCTATTAATTTATTCACACTTAACTTTTGAGAAATGCCTTTGAAACGCCCTGCTAGTAGCCTACAATTTTGCGTAATAAGAGAATTGTATAATTGCTGATTATAACCGAACGTATTAAAATAACTTCTAAAAGTTTTTTTTAAAAATAAATTTTACCGTAAACGTCTGCACATATTTGACATGTCTCTGTGAACAAAGACGCGTGATGAATCCAATGCAAAAAATTCACAATGTATTCTACGTGGAAAAAGCTGCCATTCAGATGGCCCATTATGACTAGGCAACTGAAATAAGTTCCTCAATGTAAATCATCTATACAAAGAAGTTCAGCAAGCACTCTCTAAGTTGTCTTTTTGCGCACTTTTGACCTTAGCTATGGCTGCTTCAGACAACATGAAGCTGGCTATCTAGCGAATACCTTTAGCTACACCTTTTAAATGAACTGTAAGGTGCATTTTACCATACAGCTACCGTCCCAGTCTTGACAAACATATAGATATTTTAAGTTGAAACTTACATTTTCTGAACGGGCTTCTTCCGTTTCTTTGCAGCATATATACCAACATTCCCTAGCATAATTTCTTGTCTTGCAAAAGTTTTAAAATGTAGTTATCCAAGGTCCGTCACCCCCTTACTGGAAGTCTCCAAAGAAGAAAGATAAAATAACTGACGAGATATAACGATAACTAATAGAATCCTCAAACTGATTGAAATGGTTGACAGGCAGGTCCCCCTTCAGCGTGCATCTGTCATGTCCAAAGGCTTGAGAACGACTCTATCCGATATATGGATATATCCTGCACTGGAAGGTTAAAAGTTTTGGAAAGAGTGCTGTTCCACAACGAATAGTAATGGCGTGATCACAGCAAATTTTCCTCCTTACTTTCTATTTTTTTCAGCTGTCACTCTCTACTGCCCCCAAACAAACTGCTCAAGATCTTGTTTCAGAATGCTCCAACCAACCAGGACACCTGTAACACAGAGAATATCACAGAAAATATCAGTGGCCGATGGCTATTGGCCAAAACGTTTTCAGGAACTTGTACATACAAACGTACTGTCTTAAGGTGGACTGGGAACGATTTGCATTTCCGAGTTTTCAGAATGGCGTACATCTCCCTGAAAGACAAACACTTACACATCTATGAAACATTTGCGAAATTCTTCTTCTGAGCGAGAAGTAGATCTATCGTACAACTTTGATGATGCTAAATTATGTTACTGAAGTGTACACAGACGATATGCAGCTAAAATCGTTTCAACTCCTTGGGCGCTTTGTGTTTTCCCTATTCAGAATGGGACGTGTTACGTTACGTTTTTGGCGTATACAGACATCCCGTCATTTGCCATGCGGTCAGATGGGAAGGTGAGCGCATGAACGTTTGGGGATACTGTACTCAAAGTCGCTCAGCTACGGCCTACTCCATATCCCGACATTTCAACAACGCACTGCCGCCAAGGCGATTTATTAAACAGCAACAATGTTTGGCAAAGCTGGTGTGTGTGAAATACTTTACGGAGATTCATTCCTTGCTTAGACTGTAGCTGGTTATACAAACGGAGAACGTGTGAATAAAGGAATGAAGGCCTATCGTTGGTTGTAGGTATTTCTTTTTATATATATAAAACAGCCCAGCTCCCTACCATTAAAGCAGAAGGCCAGTCAGCTGGGTCAGGTGGTGGAGCACCTGCCCTCCAGTGACGTAATGGTAGGTGTCATGACATGGGAAAGGACAGTAATATCCAGCTGCTAGGTGAGATTCCTTGGGTCACCAACCACATGTTGTGCTGTCCTGCTGTACTGTCCAACACCTTGGTGGCATCTGGGGTTATTAAGGATGGATTTATTAATTTACTTACTATGTTAGGTAGTAGGCCACAACATATTGTAGTTAATAGGCCAACAAGTTCTCCAGGGAGAGGTTTCCCAATAGCATGCATGTATAATTACTTGTATTGTATTGTAATTATTGTATTACTTATATGCATTTAAAGATACTGTATTGAATATTGAATACTAGTAGTGGTGCACGATAAGCATTTAAAATGTTATCACGATAAATGGCTTTTCTTCTGTGGTAATCCAACTGCCCGATTGTGTGACTGAATGCGAATGGACTTTGCTAGCAAGTGAACCATCTTGTTGTATAGAATCTTTGACAAACGAGAACAACAGTGGTAGGAAGTTTTGGAAGAGAAGCTAGTAGAGCTAGAGTAGAGTGCAAATTCAGAAGTTGTCAAGAAAGATATCCTGGTGTTGGCGAGGGATGATTTGGCCCTGATTTGCCCCTTATATATATGGGTATACTTTTTAAACCTCCAGGTACATGCAAAGTACGCAGACAAATATGAGAACAATGCCACTCGCGTTGCAGCCACTTGTCTACATGTACACGTTGTTAAAAAGCAAGTATATCACGGCCTTAACTCACTCTACTGCACAAGCCCCTGCCTCCCACCTCTTACAAGATGGCCAATAGCAATAGATGTCAGCAGCCCCTTTTTCAGAACTGTCACCTCAAACACAGGAGATTTCTGCTGTACATGCAACATAATGTATGTTCTTTACTGTGATGCGCATTGACATTTTGAACACCAGGGCATACCTGTTGAGTAAAGATTGAAGTACCTGAATGCAAAGTGACTGACCTACTCCTTTAAAATATACAAGTTAAGTATAATGACCACACAGATGAAAAAAGGGGTCTGGCAGTAATGGAACATGTAGGCTATAAACGTAGAACATAGCCACCATGTTGTCCTGTTTGTTAAATGCTTCCATTTACATTCAGACACTCTACATTTATTATTTAGAATAGTTTGACCAGTCGGAAGCCCCTTTACACTCCTCCAGTGAATGTCTCTTTGGTTTCAGAGTAAGGTGAGCCAAACAGCAGCGACAAGCTCCATATCTCAATTTTGCTCTATAACTCTGCTGCTACTCCCTATCCCTATTGAGGATAGGCTTATTGGGCTATTATACTACTCAGCTGGGTATATGGTTTATTGGCCATTCATTCAAGACTTTTGCAGAACGATACATTGTATCATTCATTTGGAGGAAAGCAGGAAGTGAGTGGAGGAGGCAGAATTTTGTTTCCTACCTTTTTGGAGCAGTGGAGGGAAGGAACACACATAGATCAGTTTCTGGGGCAAGGAGGAGATGAGTGGAGGAAAGGAGGCCTGAGTATTTGAATGTACCCAGCGACTCCAAAAGCAGTCAATAGAGACAACCAGGAAGTGTAATTTTCGTCATGCTGGGGACCGATACCAATGTCCGCCACCAGAGGGCAGTTGCCTTCAACTTTCAGACTGCACTCACCTGAGACATTGCTAATTATCTGCCTATTTAAACCAGTGTGGCCTTCTTTCCTGTGCTGTTATACTTAGCCGTGTTCTAAGTTCTCCTCGTGTTTTTGTGCCTGCTTTGCTTGTGAGCCTTACTTTGTTTTTTTTTGTTTTTTTCCCACAGCTTTATGGACTGCTAGCCTTTTGTCTCTGTGGGAACTTTGTCTTGGACTTGGACTAGTGGTTTTACCAGTCTTTAATAAACCATTGTTTTTGGAACTTCATCTCTGCATTTGCGCTCATTACTCAGTGTGACAATTTTGGCCACCATCTGGGCATGCAGAGTTGTCTCCTGTGTCATGTTTCAAGAAAAAGATGCAAAGTAAGGACGTGTTGAACAAGTTACTTGAAAGCCTTCCCCATTGCTAGCTTAGCTTACCACTCCACAAAAAAAAAACGTATCCACATTTGGAACATTGCATCTGAAAACGCTTAGCCTACGACAACTGAAAAATTGATTTTTATAGTAAATAAACAAGAATTTGCTTATTCATGCTTTTTTGTAGCCTTTATATAGGTTACAAAAACAATGTACTACTATTTACAAAATGATTGTTGCCCAGACATCCTATGTACTATTTACATCAGTCTCCGCAACCAAAAATATAAAAATATACGAAGTAACCTGCTGCCAACAACTTGCAGGTTGTTTCAATGATTTTAACGGAGAACCCAAAATCATTCAAAATAAACAAGCAAACATGAACAAACATTCAATAATGCAATTGTAACAGTAATTGTTGAAAGATTCTGCATCCTGAGAATAAGGTTTCCTGCCTGTCAAGCCCACAGCTGAGGCCAGCAAGCCAAAATATTTCCTATAAAAGAGTTCCTTACACTCAGCTCTGTGCATGTCATAGGCTTACAAATATGACATCGCAGCATTTTTTGGGGAAAAAAATGTCTATCTTTTTAAGTGAATTTTAAAAAATGGGAAAACTCCTGCCATATAATGTCTGGAGTATTAATTTTATTTTGAGCTTTTTGATTTGAAGGAATATCATTAAATGAGGATAAATAGTTTTAATTTGCTGTCGAAAATGAATGGATTCCAATGGGAAAATAGTGTTTCTGCCCACAACCTGCTTGATGGCGACAGTTTTTCCGGTGCTTAGGTTGAGAGCTCAAAGATGGCCCCTTGATGCAGTACCTGTTCCATTTCAACTCTCTGCCGCATAACTAATGTAAAGACGGAGAGAGTTTTTCTCTCTAGGGAGCTGTACACCGATCAGCCATAACATTACGACCACCAACATATGAAGTGAATAACACTGATTTTCTCGTTATCATGGCACCGGTCAGTGGGTGGGATATACCTGTCAGTGGGTGGGTGGGAACTCAGGGCACCAGGATGCACTTTGGGAAGGAGGCAAGCCGGCGGAGGCAGTGTGATGCTTTGGGCAATGTTCTGCTGGGAAACCTTGGGTCCAGCCATTCATGTGGATGTTACTTTGACACGTACCAAGCATTGTTGCAGACCATGTACACCCTTTCATGGAAACCGTATTCTCTGATGACAGTGGCCTCTTTCAGCAGGATAATGTGCCCTGCCACAAAGCAAAAATGGTTCACGAGTGGTTTGAGGAACACAACAATGAGTTCAAGGTGTTGACTTGGCCTCCGAATTCCCCAGATCTCAATCCAATCAATCTGTGGGATGTGCTGGACAAACAAGTCCGATCCATGGAGGCCCCACCTTGCAACTCGCAGGACTTAAAGGATCTGCTGCTAATGTCTTGGTGCCAGATACCACAGCACACCTTCAGAGGTCTAGTGGAGTCCATGCCTCAACGGGTCAGGGCTGTTTTGGCGGCAAAAGGGGGACCTACACAATATTAGGCAGGGGGCCATAATGTTTTGGCGGATCGGTGTATGTAACTTAACCGGTAATATATTTAATCAGTGTTAGCTAGATTCCCCATGCCAAAATCCTTGTTTTCCATGACCATAAAATCATTTTAAATCAATGTTTTCATGTACAATTATTTGATGTGATGTTATTTTCAATAACGTTGCCAAGGTTTTTCTGAAGTGAGGCCACTTATTCGTATACACATTTTAATAATAGCCTAAAATAATAGTCATAATCATAACATTAGTTACTATAATTATTTGTGTAGCACCTTTTTGAACAGGATGCATTCCAAAGTGCTTTGCATTGACAAGTAAAGATAATTATTAAATTCGGTAACGATTAAATATGGTAACACAGATCAATAAACCAAATAGCCTAATGATAAATAAGTGTAACAGAGTGGTAACCATAAGTATTGTACAGCTCTTACCAGAAGTATAGAACAGTGGTGGCTGGTGTACTCAAAACAGGAGGAACAAACTACCTTTTTTGCTATCATTCTGTTCAACCTGTTCCCATTTATCTTCCTTGATTAACAATAAAACAACTAATTCACGGAGTAATCTGATGTAAATAGAGTCAATGGTTTCTAGTTAAATTTTATAATCGTAACCTAATATTTTTAACTAATAACTAACATGTGCAGTATTTGTTATACCGTATTATTGAATGCTAATTTATGGTCTACAGTTGTTGAAATATTTAAAACCTCAATGGATATAACACATAACTCTAGTTTGCGAGAACAGTAATTCTATTACAAAATGAAATTGGTAACCATTCACTCTATTTACATCAGCTTGTGTTGATTACCCCGTGAATAGTTTGTTTTATCGTTAATCAAGGAGGATAGTTGGGAACAGGTTGAAGTAATGATAGGTTTAAAGGTGAAGTTTGTTCTTCCCCCTTTTCTAGCTCACCAGCCGCCACTTGTATAGAGACATAAAAACATTAAGTAAATAAATATGAAACTAAAAATCAATACCGAAATTCTGCCTTGATTCCTGCAGACAGTTATACCGGTATGTTTAAATGGCGATTTAAAAACAATACGTGCTCAACAGAAAATTTCTATGTCATGCTGTGTGGATGATTGAAGCTGTAGCGTAAGTTTTATATTTCAAGATTCGGGAAATGTAGGCTGTTCTTAAAAAATACATGGACAAGGGTACTATGCCTCCACCAGCTTATGAGAGCAGAAACATGGTTAAAACGTCATGGCCAAAATGTCTATGTGTTTTTGGGCTGAATTCTTCAGATAGGCTAGCGATATTGATTTTTATTTTTTTTTGGCCTCATTTTTTTCCTTCTATACTTATGTACCTTTACATCCTGTTACACTTCACAAATATTTCTCATGAGTTGGTTTATTGATCTGTTTTGCTATATTGTATCGTTACCGATTTTATTAACTATCTTTACTTGTCTATGCGAACCGCTTTGGGATGCATCCTGCTCAAAAGGTGCTACACAAATAATTATAGAAGCTATTTTTATTATGATTAATATTTTTGGCTATTAAAATGTGCATACAAGTAAGTCGCTTCAGGTCGAAAAAACCTTGGCAACGTTATGGAAAATAACATCACATCAATTAACAGTAGATAAAAACATCAATTTAAAATGATTTTATGGTCATGGAGAATATATGGATTTTGGCACTGGGAATTCAGACTAATTATATTGCTAGTTAAGTTACATAACGCAGCCAAGAAAGAAGAACTCTTTCCGCCTTTACATAAATTATGCGGTTGACAGTTGAACTGGAACAGGTATTGCAGCCCGCATCGACACATGAAGCCGTCTCCATGGTCGCTGACATTTCCCTTTCGCTGCAATCCAGTCCTTGCGAAGAAAGGCGAAGTGAGGAAGAACCGCGAGTTCGTTCCAATTCGGACAGCCACAATCACTCTCCTCCATCGCTCCCCCTCGCTCGGGAAGGGCTCCTTTGCCTGCTACGTCACAGGAGGGCTCACTCATTTGGAGGGAAGAAGTGAAGGGAGAATATTATTTTGGATTGGAACGCAGCTTTGGAGACAACTTGTATCATCTGAATTGCCTTGGGGGTCTGATCTGCATTTTTTCAGAGTGGTGTTGTTTGCTACCTGACTTATGATTATATCTCTTCCTGCCATTTAAATATGTAGTTAAGGAGTAGAAATAATAATTTGCTAGGAACTGGGCAATTAATAAAACAAAAAAGGGAGATTGAGCAGACTTGGCTAATACCTCTTCTTAAATCAAATCTGCTGGTGGTACCACAACTTCAGTTCAATTCAGCTGTTACTATTCATGTGTACCATTTCAATAGTTTTGCAAAAAATCTCAAAGCCAAATTAAGAGCCTGAAAAAGAAACAGATGCTGTACAGAATAAAAAGCTGAATACAAATTCAGGATGAGGATAACATCATTTTCAGCTATTAAATCTGAATATTCAAGTATGTCTAACACTAACCTAACATTGTTAGAGATCATTAACAACAGTAACATTTAAATAAGCTTAACATAATTGTAGGCATCCAAAAACAGCTTTGCAGATGCTTGACAGTATTACACAAATTTCTAAGTACTATTTTTTAAGTGAAAATTTTGGAATCTAATCAATGAGGATTTGCTTACCTTCTTCCAACCATTTCTTTGTAGACCTTATGAATATTCCCCTTCCTTTAATCAATACATAGCATCTCTTTTATTTAGTAAATGAATCAATTCTGTTTCCTCCTCTTACAGTAAGTACTTCCAAGGACTTTGAGAAAAATTCTTTACATTCCTCTTATCTTCTGTATGTAATATGAGCATTCCCACATTTTCTTAAATATTTTGAAATGGAAGTAAAGCAACTGCTGCTACTATGCTCTTGTACTCATATTTATTGTTTAAAAATTTTTTTTTTTTTTAGAATATTTTAGGCCCTCTCTGAGAGTTCCGATGGTTCCTCTCTGAAAAATAGATGTTTCCTCTAGGCAAGGATGTTTATAGGAGAAAGAAATAGCTGTGTGTTCTTGCCAAGACATGGAGTGAAAATTTTGATAGGAAAGAGAGATTGGGGATTACTTGCAAATAGTTTTTATTCCTAAAATAATTACATATTTGTCGTTGAAATATTTGAAATATGTATTTGACCCAGGTCTGATATTAAACCATATCAAATAATATGGATTATAATAAAAATAAATAAATAGAATATCACTTATCACACTTTTTTTTGAAGTAATTTTCTTCTTAGTTAGTCATTCAGCCACTGGCCAGTTATCCAGCTAGAACAAAAATAAATGCTGTACTTTTTGAATTTCTTGAATTTTTCGCTCTGCCTTTTTGTTGGATTGAAGGTGGTGTTTCAGAATGATGCTGAGATGTAAGACAGCAGAATAGCAATGGCTGTGGGATCATGATATTTTTCAAAGGTAAATGGCTAATTTCATTTGTAGGTAAATGTAATCTGACAAAATAATGATATTTGTGTGGGAATTGAGCTATTGAATATGGTGTGTGTGTGTGTTTATTTATTTATTCAGACAAAAAGCTTAGATTCATTCAGTTTATGTGCTGACATCACAAACAGTGCTTGGTGTGGCCATTCATACTCAGACTACTGCCATATGCAACAGAAAGATGGCTTGAAGAACACAAAAAAAATCAAAACCCCAGAAGTATAACAGGTAGCACTCAAATTCCTACTCTTGAAAAGCGTCTGCTTTGCCTGAAGTTGAATCTCAAACAATACTCCAGACGGGATCCTCTCCCCTTACTCTGCAGTGAAGACAAATAAATCATTCTTAGATAAAAGTGTGCCATGTTTTACTTTAACCTCATCTTGCTGTCCCAGACTACATATATTTAATTCAAACCATGCAGAAATGATATAGGACAGAAGCAAGGGAGAAGGAATGAAGCATATTGCAATAACCACATTTTAAAAGATGACTGCACCCTACATAACTGTGTTGAATAATTTTGTTTTCACTTCATGGCACCTCTTAACCTCCACACCCACTGTGTTTTTTCATTAGACACACAGACAGGGGTTGTTCTTGTTAGAAACCTCGTTTTATTTAAGAAATGTCAGGAAACTATTCTGTTGAAAAAGGCATAGTCACCCTTTGTCTTAATGAGCTGATCGTTGCTACCTACTTAATCAAATGGCAAACCTGTTGAACTGCAGCTACCGCAACAAACAAAAGTGACGAGTTATAGCACCATCTACTGGATAAAAATAAAGCTTTTTCTTATTCGCAAGTGCCAACCTTTCTGTGCTCACAGCGGCTATTTTAAGCACATATTTCCGTATTAATCAATTATTTTTGTCAGGTTGTTTTACCACTAGTAGAGAAAAATACACAACTAGGTTTGCACATTGCCTTTGCAATTCTCAAGGAGATATTCGTGCATTCATTCAGCTGTATATTTACGTCATACATAAGCGACAAAGTTACAGAAAGGACCATATTGCGCGTAATTCCGAAGTCGCCAGAAGGAGGGCGAATTTTGGGGTCAGTTCGGAACGATAGCCGTCAAGACTGAGAATTAAACGGATGGCTTTAAGGGTTATTCGTTTGTTCATCCGTTCGGATGCAGCCGCCTTCAAAATAGGATCTACTGTACAGACGGTAAAACTTTATGTGCAACCCCTTGATTATATTCTTGGCCAATTCGATTCACGCAAGGGATCATGTACAAGGACGTCAAAACAACTCGCTAAGTAGGTTAGCAGAGGTCGGCTAGCAGCTCTGCTGCAGTCAATTTTATGGAGATTGCGAGCATTTTATTCTCTTTTTGGCTACTAAAGCAGAAGCACTTGCATTTCAGTAAGGTGTCCTTAGTTCAAAATTCGCATTGCCAGATTGGTAACGTCAGGCAGAATAACTGTATACTTGGGTATCCGCACGCACCGCATTGGCTGACATAGTGGTATAGAATCGGTTAAATGTCAAACAATGTAGTTTTACCTTGCTAATCTGGAGTATAGTTGGCACCGCTAGCTGTGGATGCCAGTTGGTTGTACTTGGTGACAAGGTGATCAGTGTTGCAGTTAGTAATTTACAGGAAGAGTTGTAAATTATACTTTGACACATGCGGTGAAAGAGCTAGTGGATTTTAACACTAGTCAATGTGACAAGTAGTGGCATTTTTCCAGATCATATCGTATAAGATATTTGTTTGGCTGCCTTCAGCAGGGTGACAAGCTCTGCTTTCTTCCTTTCAGAATAGGTTCTGAAACAGTGACGGGATAGCTTAAAATTGAAAAAGTTTGAGTTCCATGTTGATCAGACACTTGCCATACTCGTACGGCACGGTATACATTTGTAATTACTAATTAGAAACTCATTAAAACATAGTGGCTCATTGATACGTAGACCCGTGATATGCCCGTATAATTATCATCTCACATACTTCTATCACATAGGTCAGCCCTACTTACAAATACAAGACATGCTAATACAAGCTTTGGTAAAGATATCATTCAATGGCAAGACAGTCCTGTATCAGACTCCTGTCAGTATATTAACCAGTGGAAGTATATGTAATAGAACATGCTAACTGGCAGTATATTTTGGCCATCTTCCAGGCGAGGATCCACTCTGGTGCCCCCAGGAACCTGCGGTATGGTTGGTGGGCGTACGCGCTGGGCGAGAGAACCAGCTCACGGTTCAAGGAGAACAGCAAGATCATTACCATCGATGGAAATTTAGCTTCAGGGAAAGGGGCACTTGCTCAAAAACTGGCGGACAAGCTGGGTAAAGCCTATCATACATGTTTTTGTGGGTAATAAGTCGTACTAAACACAAAGTAAGTCTGGCCCTTTAGCTTAGTTGGCCAGGCATCAGATTAATACGCCTTTCTTTAATGAAAAGATAGTTCTTCCGCATATTGCTACTTGCTCATTCAGCAGCAGTAAGATTGAGCCTCATTGGGTCATATATAAAGCTTATCTAAGCCTCCAACAATTCACCTTTCAGTTAGAAACCAGCTATTTTAAACCTGGTGTTTAAGAGATGGCTTGAACCATTCCAAAACTACTAAATACATGATAGTTTGTATCTGTTAATTACAAGAGCGCATTCCCATTTCACGTCCTGTAGGTCCTATCAGTTTGCGCCAAAAATAATTGAAGTTTGATGTTTGTTTTTTTTTTTTTTTTAATACTAGGAATGTTGTATATGCCTGAGCCCGACGTTCATTACCTGGAAAGAGTGAAAGGAGAAACAGAACTGCAGGACTCGCGCTTTACTGGGGACTGCAGCCTGGAGAAGTTCTACACTGACCCCAAGGCAAAAGATGGGAACGCTTACCGTCTCCAGTCCAGGATGTACCTTATCCGACTCATACAGTACTCGGATGCCATCGAACATCTGCTTTCCACAGGTAGAGAAGCAGCAGTACATTGCGCACACAAGCACTCATGAGGCTGTTACGATGAACACAAGACAAGTGATCAGGGAGTGAGCACACTGTATGGAAAACTTGATTTTTACATTATTTAAATATTCTGAGCTGGTTTACAGGTGCATTTATTGAATGTACTAAGTCAATAAATTTTTCCAAATAAGTGTTCTTTAAAGTTACGGAATATATAGCTTTGGGTAATTATATCAATGATCCTAGGGCAGGTGGTGTGATTTCTTTTTTTTTTTTTTTTTGTTTGTGTGTTAAAGCTGCATTCTGCCTCTTTTGCACCATGATATGTTTCTGGCAAACTGAAGACATGTTGCGACAGTTGCTTTAAACCCAAGCATCTGTTTTTTTCTCTGACAGCAGTTTAACACGTGGTTTAACAGCAATACAGTATGTATGGTTTAACAGTGGCTCAGTGTGTTTGGATTAACAGTTACGTAGTATAAATGATTGAGTAGTGATTTAGTATGTACCTCCATGCATGTTTGTTCATATGTCTATAGTGATGACATCACTCCAGTTAGATGTTGCAATCTGATTGGATTGCATGTGTAAATCCAAAAATGTTTTCTGTAACAAATAAATAGCTTAACAGCTACCAAAAAGTATTGATACAATGAAAAAACATTTACACGTAGACACAAAAAGACTTAGCCCATATAAGTAGCAGGAAGCCTGCCTTTTTCCTTACGTAATTTCTGTCTTGGTTAATGTCTGAATACTCAACTGCCCCCTTTCTCGCCTTTTTTATGTTGAAAAATAATTAAAAACCTGGACTAGTTCTTTCAAGTAAGGGAGAATTTATGGAGTAAATACGGATACAAATGATTGACAGTATTATTCAATGGGAAATTTAGTAATTTTATCGTATTGTAGCTTACCTCAAAAAGCAGAAAAACACGTATATGTTTAACATCATACAAGCTTAATGGTTTTTATACCTATGATGCTCGTTACGCTCGTTCTTTCTTGCTGTCAGCTATGGCAGTGTTCACTCTGAAATTGGTGTGTGAGTTGCTGAATGAATGAATGACTGCTGAATCACTTGTATATGGAGGGAGATGATGAGTGGTAAGCATTCTTTTAGACTGAAATCATCACTTTTGTATTCGTACAGGTCAAGGAGTGGTCCTGGAGCGATCCCCATACAGTGATATGGTCTTCCTGGATGCGATGTTCAAACAGGGCTACATCAGGAAGCAATGTGAGTAAGGAGCCTATATGAGCCAGGAGCCTATGGATGGAGGTTGTAGCTGCATAGGTGTGTGTGTGTGTGTGTATGTGTGAGAGTGAGGGGGCTGGAACTGTGGAGGTGTGTGTATGTGTGTGTGAGTGAGGGGTTGTAACTGTGTGTGTGTGTGTGTGTGTGTGTGTGTATATGTATGTGAGTGAGTTAGGGGTTGTAGCTGTGGAGGTGAATTAGCTGGTGAATAAAATTAAATAGGCTTAACAATTGACATAAATTGCAATCAGAAATAAACTTACAACAATGGTCATTAATCTCATTACTAATGTCATATCATGCAGAGCTTGTTTGGGTTAATCCACATGACCAACCCTGCCTATGCGTTTTTTTTTTTTTTTTGAGGTCCAGAATTTAAAAAAAAAGTTGTTCTTCAGTGCCTTTTAAGTACAAATGAGATGAGAACGTTCAGGTTGTGTTACTTAAAAAAAAAAAAAAGATATAAATGCCATCTTTATGAGAAACCTGACTTCATGCAGGTAATTCGATTTGGGGCTGTGTAATGAACCGTCGCTGTAATTTATTAATCTGTGTCTAGGCATGCAATCACTGTGCACAGTAATCCATTCATATCGCATAATTCACTTTTTATTGTTAACGCAGTGTTTAAAAAAAGTTAAATTATGTCATTAATATAGAACAGAAACAAGCAAGGGCATTCTTATGATGGTTTTTTTAAGCATAAACTTAATATGCACTTGAACAGAAATGGTGGTACATGCTTGGTGCTTGCCTGACAAATTGTTTAAATTGCCTGCAGCTTCTTTTAACGTGATGACTAATCTGAACATTTGTCATTGCTAAGCAAGTGTATTAACCCTGTTCCTGACTTGAGGACACGGGTTATTGAACATGGGTTAAGCCATTTAAAACACCTGCCAACCTGTGTTTTTAGGTCGGAGTAAAATATCTGCGATAAGTTTCCCTTTATCTTTGACATATAGAGGATTATATACTTTACCTCTAGCAGAGAGAGATTGACGCTTTCCTTTCCATCCCCTCTATCCTTTAGGTGTTGAACACTATAACGAAATCAAAGACATCAGTATCTGTGAGTTCCTACCTCCTCACCTGGTCATCTATGTGGACTTGCCAGCTGAAGAGGTACAGAAGAAGCTGAAACAGATGGGGAAGGTGAGAGAAACCGCGGTTCTTTGAGCTGCGCAGTGGGGAATGCATTATTTAGAAAGAGCTGAATTCTCATCCCTGTGGTGCAAACGCTGGACAAATAATCTCTGTTAGGATCTTTCTGGTTGCGAATGCTCTGGAGATTGAAACAAAGATCCTTTCTCTCACTTGCAGAATAGATTACCGGCCTCTTCTGCAAATGTACACTGCTAGTGTTGACGTCCTCAATCTCACTCTGGTATATATTAAATGTAAAATTTACCCTTAAACTTCAAAAAAGGTTTTGTGGTTTCAGTAAATGTACCATCTGCAGTAAGTCTAACACCCACTGTTAGGTATGTTCAATGGTCTGGGACGTATTTCACAGAGAATGTGACTTACAGGCCAGTACCACCGCGATTCAGTCTTTTTTTGTCTCCCTGTTAAAGGGATTCACATAGAAACTACATTTTGTTTCCAAAATGCATCTCACAAAGCATGTGAATTGACATCTGTCGCTAGCAAGTAATAACTCATTATTTTTTTGGAGAAGAAATCGGTACATAAGTGTGTGCCCTTGCCCTTGCATCCGGACCCTTCAATTCTTTTACTTCACTGGGTCCTCTCAGCTCTGTTTACCCAGTCTTGGCCTGAGAAATCCACCGATAAACAGCGGTGCGTCACTCAGGAAAGCTTTCGAAAAAACGTCAGGCTCTCCTTTTCTATCAGCCATGCAGAATTCCTACTTGACCTCCAAGAGCTGGCCAGCGTGTATCCGAAATCGGTGACAGATGTTAGCATGGATGCAGGAGCTTGTGTGTTTGTGTGCTTGTGTAGGTGTGTTAGTTTGTGTGTGTGTGCGCGTGTATGTGCATGCCTGCATCAGTGCGCACTGGTACCCACCAGATGCTCATGGCGTTTTCGACAGCCTTGGCTGACTGTTGTGGCTCCTGCAGAGTTGCACGGTAGGCCTCTGGGACAATCACTCTAGTGGATGTTTGTGGAGACTAATCACCCTCGCTGCTCTCTGTGCCTCTTGAAGAGGGAATATTGGCTAGGGTTCTCGGAGGGAGATAGGAGACCGATATGTGCTCACTGTTCCATCTTAGCTTCAGCATTTGGTATAGCCGCGCTGTGTTCTAATTTGAGATTGATTTATTAGCCTAATGTTGAAGTCTGCTGTGGCTTCAGGCTGTTACTTCATTGTATCTTTTCCCCAAGTTTCAGCTAAAGGTGGACCCTATGCTCCCAGCATTCCCTTAATGATCTCAGCTTCTTATAATTTTTTCCAGCCTTTTTTTTAGTTTTGTTTTGATCCAGGAGGCTGGCTGAATCAAAAACCCTGCACCTTTCTTTCCCACTGGTACAGCTCTGGAAGTGTAGCAGAAACCTATTTATTCATTTACTTACTTACTTATTTATCTACCTATTCACTCACGACTTGCGTACTTGTTTCACACCTTGTGTGCCCTGGTTCATGGAAGTGGCAGTGCTGCCTTCAGTGCTTGGTTTTCTGCGGTTTGAAAAAGTAAACATTGAATCAAAGAAGCACACCCTAGCCATGGCTCCATCAGTGCTGACACATGTGCTTTGAGTTTGTGGGATCGGGGGGGGAGGGGAGGGGGGCGCAATCTAACGAAGCTTTCTCAATCTCTGCCTTGATTCTGCTCTTTCCAGACCCCCTGCCCTCTGAGGTCATCTTTAACAAATGCTAACATTTAATAAAGAAAAATCTTTTGCTTAACCTGACAAAACTTCAGATTAGTAATACTCTGTTGTGCCTTCAAAAGAGTAGATGAGGTTGCTTTTCTGTGGGAAAATAAAGATGCACACTGTTCTTAACTGCCTAAGATGTCGAAGGCTAAGGAGGTTGACGGTGGTGTGAAAAAGGGCCAGTGGCAAGGGACCATATCTCTGAAATGTGGTTGGATCGAGCTGAAATTTGGAAGGTGTTTTATTGGGTACATTTGTAGTACTCTCTAAAAAATGTTAACACACGAAGACATCAACTATATGCACCTGGATGTTTTGGCACGGAATGACCCTTTGGTGTGTTATGATCGCCTAACATAACAATGTTAGGAGCTGGGCAGTGAAAAATCATCTTACAAGCTATTTTGCGCATGACGTGATGCATCACATTTTGGCATAATTTCAGAAAGTGAATTTGGCTGAAGTGTTGTGCCTGAATATGTGAGGAGCCGTCAGAATGAGCCTCTAATAAGAGCTGTGAAAGCAGAGGCCATGTTCTACTCCATAGCTGAAACACCTTAAACATGGCAGGTGTGAGAGACCATTTCTCCTGCCCACGGGGAGTTAAATTCAGGCCCACGACGTCCCTTTGAACTTGCTCTGTGCTGCGGAACAGAAGCTGCTCTGGTGTGCTGTGTTTGTGTTCCCTTGTTCTACAATCACAGAAGAGGATTGAGGACAGACGGCTCTTCAGACGGTCGTCTGTTTTTCTGAATATTAGGACAGTTTAAAAAAAAAAAAAACACTAGTTTTTTACGATTTGTTTTCATTGTTCTTTGCATGTGAGTGTTCACATGCATTTGCATTCCCGCTTCTATGTACTATGTGCTACAGGAGTAGTAGCAGTAGCGTTACAGTGTAATGTGTGTAAGTGTAATGCTGTTCTATTCTAGGCCTACCTTCAGAATGTCCCGTTGGCCTATTTGAAGAACATTGAGGATGCCTACAAGAAGGTCTTCCTGCCGTCTATCAGGTCAGTAGAATAAGGGTTTGGCAGTGTAGCTGTTCCTGTCCACTGATTCTCATTCCTCTGGTAAAGAGTGCTCCTAGATCTCACCTGAATTTGTCGACCAGTCGATCATTTGGTCACTATGTTCTTGGTTGGCCAAGATATTTTGAGTTGACCAGTCATTTTTGACAATATGAAAAACCCTAGCAAGTAATAAAAAATATTAAATGGTCTTTCATGGCATGGACTCAATTTTGATAACCATATAAATAAATATAGGATTTTCAGTCATATCCTGCACAAGCTACTTGTAGGATACTGTACCCTTCAGGCCATTTCAATTAGAAATGTGTGTTCACATTGTTTTTATTAAACATAAATGAGCAGTGAATGAACAGCATAGTTATTTTTCCTCTTAGTCTATTTCCCTCCAGTCCAAGATCATATCAAATATCATAAGATCTTTGTACAATTATGATAATTATTTCGGTTGTAGGAAAATCCTTGTTAATTACTTTGAACAGAACAAGATGAGTGAATTATGTATAATAAGCTGTTCAAATAAATAATGTATTTTGTAGAAAGAAATTCCTTTAAAATTTCGACCAATTGAGAAATTTGGGTAAAATGTGTTTGGTCGATTTACCAAGATTTTCTTTGTTTGAATGCAGCTCTAGAGGTGCCCCATAATGTCGTCATAAAGTTTGCAATGAGCTTTTGAGGTTTCAGCTATGAAAAAACCTCCATCATTTCGAGTCTGCAATAACAAACTCCTGTCCCGATTGGGCCGGTTGATTCCCGAGCAAAGCCAGGCCGTGGAATGTGCAATTATACCACAGACCAGAGTCCACCTGGAGCAGTAGTGAATCCAACCCTGGGAAAATGCTTTAATGAAAATCTGAAACTGGGAGTGTTCTCCTCCCTTCTCTTTGGAATGCTTTTTAACAACATTTAGCTCATTTGAACTGGACCGTCATGGAGAGAAAAAGGTTCTGTCCTCATTTAAGGGCTTTTTTCTCAGTACTTATATAGTTTTTTTTCTCCTGAGACTCCATGTGGATTTTATGATTCTGGTAGTTGAATGGTTGTTCATTTAATTGTTCTTAGGACTCTGCATTGCTGTCTTCTCTCAGTGTAAGCCGTCTATTTTCTTTCCCAGCGAAAACTCAGAGGTGCTGTCCTACGACGCAGTCCAAGCACAGGACATCGAGAGGGTGAGTCGCCCAAAGGAAACCTCAGAGTGTTGCGACTACATCGCTGTGCTCACTCGGTTTTCTTACTCCACATCATCATGTCACCCAGCGAACGAAATGTCGTGCTGCGATATCTTATGGCGACGGTCGGAAGCGGCCATTCTGAAAAGGACAGTTTTAACTCACAGAATCACTTCCTTTGTCACTCGTATCCCTGTCTCAGTTGGCATTTGCATATAACGGGGAACTAACCTTTCGCATGGCCTTTAACGATTTGATACTTCGATGTAACGATTTGATTGTTTTCTGCCAAATATCCTTGAGCTACAGTGTTTACAGGAAACGTCCCTTTTCAAACATACTGGGATGCGGACAGACCATATGCAAAGACTGATTGAGTGCGTAAGGCCTGTGAGAGGGAAGCACATAGTGAGGATCGTTATTAGGCAGTGCTAGACTGAAAGGCCGACACTTTTGTAAGGCAGCCCTTATAAGGATTATTGACTAGGAGCGTACCTGTGGCTGTGAAATTCGACGAATGGGTCCATTGCTCCAGCTTACTGCTGTAGACTTCAAAGGCTTTTTATTTTAGATCCTTTTTTACAAGTCTGAGTAATTTTACTCGCCAATCCCATCCAATTTTACTGCGTTTTTTCAAGTGAGAGTCTTTTCGCAGCAGCATAGAGTGGTTTTTGCACTTCTGCCAGAGTAGTTTATCCGGAAAGAGCTAATTTTGTCTCATCAAGGCTTCCAGTCTCAACAGCTTTTGAGCTGGGGTATACTCACGAGCATTTTAAGATGTTATCTAAGGCCCTGGAGCTAATTTTAACTGTTTTAATCATGAATTAGTTTCACTGTTGTGGTAAATCTTTATAAACAGGCTATTAAGGTACTGCTTAAGCTAAGAGCAGGAGGGATGGAGCCTGGGGTCCCTGACAGTTGATTTGGGGTGTAACTTATCCCCCCATCTGCACATGCACACATGACGAATGGGCTGACAGAGAGGTATTACCATGAAAAACCATCAACTTTCAGTTGGCCACATAATCCCTGCATCAGAAACCTCCAGACCAATGGCCAGACACCTTAGCGGTTTGCAGGTTATTGCAAGTCCGCTCAAAATGAAAGGAGCCTTCCTTAGACACGTACATGGCTGTGTTTGAGTTTTATGTGAGAGGATATAATCGTGTTGGGGATAGATGAGCCCGGGAAGTGTTTCTCAGTCAATCATACTATGTGCCTCCCCAGGTGGTGGAGGACATTGAGTTCCTGAAGTTTGAAAAGGGACCGTGGCCTGTGCAAGATGATGTCACCTTCCACCACCTTCGAATGCTGTGAGTATCTACTGGCCATCCATAGAACACCAGTCTGTGGGCTCATGGCTCATTACTGTCACTGTGTTCTCACTGAGGGTTTACCTCTTCAACAGGATACACCAAGCTGGCTTACCAAGTTAGCTGAATAATTCTGGTAAACATACCTAGGAGAGAGTATGTAAGAGGCTGTTTTAGTTCACAGACAGCATATTAACTGTTATTTTACATTTTTACTCATGAAATTGTTAAAATAGTTACATCTAAAACCAATGATCCCACTTTGTGGCACGCCAACAAGGTTAACTGACCCTTTTATAATTCTATCCATTGGTTTCCCCAGTGGCTGCAGTTGAGCTTTGAATGTGTGTGGGTTTCCCTTCTTAAAAGGACTTCTACCATCTTGTGGAACTTAATCAACCTGCTGTCTTTACATATTGCAGGGCTTGCCTTTGAAGCTCATAATCTATAAATGTTGTTTTTGGGAGTAGGATAGGAGACCTGTCCCCTTTGCACCTGCTTCTGTCAGATTCCATGGACCCTTGGAGCGAACAGTTGTTTGACAAACATATTTAAATACAACGTTACTCAGCCGTTATATGCCAAGTGCGTCTTTTTAGGTCTGTCTACTTTCATTGGCAAGATCGTTGTGAGCTCTCCACTCAGACTGGGATGAAATTGGATGAGGACAGTAACCCCAGGGAGCAAGCGTGGGTGGGGAGGTCAATGAATACCCTAGTCCGGGAAATCGTCTCCCACAATGCTCTGGGACTCGTCCCAAAGATGATCATAATGAATCACCGCAGACCGTCTCTCCTCTCTAGATAACTGGTGCGTCCAGTCGTTGATGTGTTCAAAGAGGTCTTAAAGATTAATGGGCCACTTTGCAGACTGAATAATGGCTGGAGCAGAGCAATCTCAGATTGTCCATATTGAAACTATTTGGGCCACAGACGGAGGACGAATACTCTTGTATTTTTAAAGAAGCTTTTTGGTCTGAAAGGCTTGGACTCCTTATCCATAAATTTTCTGATCGATGTTTTTGTGATGGTGCTGGAATTTTTATTCCGTTTTAGTTACTGGCAGGAATGGTGATGAGGGTTTTAAAACTCTTCACACACACACACGTGATGTCGACCTCAGCTGACCCGCTGTTGTGAGTTGAAGCTGTGCGAGTGTTCGTGTGTGGGCATGCTTGCCTTCGTTGACTTCAGGCCTCTGCTGTCAGCGCAGGTGAGGCTCGGAAGATGCTCAGGGCCCCAAAAGACTTCAGTGTGACCGAGTTTAATTAGGCAGAACTTCTTTCTGCATTGTAGCCATCGCGGCTAATTGCTCTCTCTCTCTCTGCAGGGTTGAAGACAAACAGACAGTCGCCGACCTCACCTGCATCGCCAACTACCTGCCTGAGGTTACCATCGGGGCTCTCGAGTACGACGCGGCCTACAACAGCTTCAGATCGGTATGTGGGACGGGGTCAAACCGTCGGAGGAGCCAGGGGTGCGGGGGCCAGTGCAGAGGGTGGCCTCACCCCCATCCCAAACCGCTCACTTAGCCTGTGTCAGCCAGTGTGTGGGGGCGAGCAGCACGGGCAGCCCGCTGAAGTAAAAGCAGCCCTTTTTTGGCGTCGGTGCAGATCAGTTCAGTTATGTGGGCAGGCTGTTCAGATCAGTTGGCTTTTCCTGCAGTTTTACCTCCAACCTGAGCCCTGTGATTCCCTCTCATACAGATTACCTAGTTCTGAAACACAAGGATAAACGCTCATCATGTATATTCCTGATTTGTTGGATACACCTGTACTGGTAAGGTGTGGCCTATTCACCTCTTGTGGTGGTATAGACATGATACAAACTGTTACATGCTGTTAATGCTAGGAAAAGTCAGGTTTAGTACATTACTTTGAGCTAAAGTAACACTTGGAGGACAGTGCAACTCCATAACTCTTGACTGCATAAGAATTTCAGGGGTGGTGACGTATGCATTATGTTAAGTATTCTTTTTATGTTTTACAGAAGCAATTTATTGTGAGGAAGGGGGTGAGCTTCGGAGGAGTTTGATGTATGAAGTTTGTTGTCTAGTCAATTTTTATTATAAAGAGTTGCGCACAAGGGTTGGAGGGCAGGTTACTGGAGGAGGGCATCAATGGACAGATTGGGGCCTTTAGCCAGCACTCACTCACTCCCTCCCTCCGCTTGCCAATGGTCCTGTTTTTAATCAGTGTTCACATCTCATGTTTACACGTTGCTCTTTCCCTCCTGCTAATGGCAAACAAAAATGGACAAGGAAAAGATGAATATACATGATAACAGGAGATTAAATTACAAAAAGAATCCAGCAGCTGAACAGAAAGTGAGGCTACTCGTCACCACGCAGCTGCGAGGTCGAAGCGTGCAACACAAGATCGTTTCATAAGTTCCCTCCCGTTTCTCCCAATGTTTCCAATTCAGCTGTCCCATGACCAAGTAAAAGTGTTTATTTAAAAAAAAAAAAAAAAGTTTCTAGGACGGACAACAGATACAAGGTTTAAAAAATGTATCTAAATGTAATTATGTTTTTCATAATTTAGTCTTTCAGGGGGCTTGATTGTGGGTTATGAAGTGAGATTTTCAGTCCAGTCCAGCATTTGAAATTTGTGAGTGAAGGAGAGTAATATCGTAAGAAACTATGAGAGACATGAGACTTGAGTATTAATGTATTAATATAATTACTCAGTAATAATAATTGTTGGGACAGTAATGTATCTGGCCTGATTCATTGGGCTGTTGCCGGTCCTTGCTGGGACTTCAACCTACCTGCACCTCTCTGGTCTAGCTTTGACTCTGTCCTTATCTGACCCCCACCTCTATTGGGCCTCCATCCTAACCAAGCCTCTATGGGGTCTCCATCCAACCCCCATCTCTCTGGCCTCACTGGGCCCCCCATCTGCCACCATCTCCATACCAAGTCTCAGCGAGACTGTCTGACAGTCTGGGTGGTCCCTCCACACTTATGGGAAAAGATCTCGGCTGCTGTCGCCAGATAGCCAATCAGAAATTAAAGCAAAAAAAGTCCATCGCTTGCCAAGGAATTTCACCCACAGCTCCTGCCCAGCTGTTTTGTGAGATGCCTGAACCACAGATAAATCAAATCCTCTGGGTGGGCTGGAGGTGCGCAAAGGGTGATCGATCCTGGGTTTGCCGCCAGACGCCGGCAGCCACTTTTTTTTATCAAAGACGAGGGGAGTGCGAGCGCTCTTCAAAACATCCTTATTTATAGACCATGAGAAAGAGAACAACACTTACGCACAGGGCTGTTGGATATTTAAAGAATTCACTTCCCGGCAGGCCGGGACTGTTTTTGAACGATCCAGATGGAAAACTTGATGCAGATTGCAGCCTCTTTTGTTTTGGGGTTTGTTTGTCTGTGTCAAAACGCGGCAAAGGTTCCCCTGCAGAATCCATTTCAGCTGTAGCGTAGGTTTTGTTTTTCTCGTGGTGCAGTAACAGTAGTCAGTGTGGTATAGCCTTGAGGTTTTCAGTCTTTATTGTCGTTCGGGATTTTATGTATTTCAGGTGTCAAATCGCATATTAGCAGCAGCATGTTAGCAGGCATGATTGGCTTGGATTGTGGGAATTGGCTGCAAATTTTTGGGGGAATTCTCTTGAGCTGAACCAGGATTTTGAATAACCACCAGCAAAATACACACATTTTCTCCATGGTTTTCTCTCCTGTCCATTCATTGTTTGATATATTAGTTATACATTGTTACAGGGTAAGCTATGCTGTGGATTATGAAAGACAGAGCATATTGATGGCACCAACACCACAATCAAATGGGAGAATCCTTCATTGTCCCCTAACTTAGCTTCTCGCATCATAATTCAGCTCAGGGTTTTGGCAGGAGCAATTTTAAAGTCTTCGAACAGATGTTTGTGCCATTTTTATAACTTGAAAATAAAATGAAAAGGCATAATAAATCCTC
This sequence comes from Albula glossodonta, assembly GCA_019788955.1. Taxonomy (NCBI): domain Eukaryota; kingdom Metazoa; phylum Chordata; class Actinopteri; order Albuliformes; family Albulidae; genus Albula; species Albula glossodonta. Next base: position 20,162,759 of record JAFBMS010000010.1, read on the forward strand.
CAGCGGAGAGCTCTTAACTCTCGCCAGGCTCCTGTAAGCAGCGGGAGGGATAATGCAGGCAGACAGGAGAGCTGCACCTGTGGACCCTGGTGAAGGCCAACCTCCCCACCGAGTCTGAGCCCTGTGGACCTGGTGAATGGCTGTCTCATCACTGAATCTGAGCCCTGAGGGGCCCCAGTGAGGGGTGACCTCCCCACCGAATTTGAGCCTTGGGGGCCCCTAGTGAAGGGCGACCTCCCCACTGAGTCTCAGCCCTGGGGGCCCTAGTGAAAGGTGACCTCCCCACCCAATCTGGTCCCTGGGGGCCCTAGTGAAGGGCGACCTCCCCACCGAATCTGGTCCCTGGGGGCCCTAAGTGAAGGGAGATCTCCCCACTGAATCTGGTCCCTGGGGGCCCTAAATGAAGGGATATCTCCCCACTGAATCTGGTCCCTGGGGGCCCTAAGTGAAGGGAGATCTCCTCACTGAATCTGAGCCCTGGGGGCCCATAGTGAAGGGCAACCTCACCCCTGATAATATCACATTTATTTCTTTCCTCCTCTCATGACTCTGTTTTATTTCCTCTTTTCCTCAGCTTCCAGGAAAGAAGTATGCTCCCGGACACAATGCTGATGACAAGAACATCTGGCTGAAGTGATGGAAGTGTCCCGCTCTGGATCATCTGAAGGGCATGGCTGTGATCCTCAGAAATCCGTTCCCCTGTGTCTCAAAATCAACCCACCTACATCTGTTAGTCTGCGTCGCGGGGAAAAAGCAGCCCGTTTGTGGCCCTTGATTGGATCAAACGAGCATGTATTTGCATCTGATTTAGCTGTATGTATTAAAGAGTAAGTTATGTCATTAAAAAGAAATTGTACACATTAAAGAAATACAAAACTTTTCAAAAACATGGTGTCCTTGAACTTCATCAGCTAAGCTAATTTCCCCCACAAAAGTAAGAGTCTGAAGGAGGTTTAGTCACCAAGGATTTGCGAAATAAGGTCAAATTATTTTCTTTTTTAATGTTGGGTATGATGGAACCAAATGGGGGAGGATTGTGGACCAAAGTCCATTATGAAAGGCCCTTCATTTATGGACTTTTAAAAAATGCTGCCCATTTAAATTTAATTTGAAAATAAATATTAATGACGATGTAATTGAACTAGCAGGTGAGCCCATTTTCTGACCTTGACTTTTCCGGCTTGTTAAGAGTGGCCTGGTGAAATTCAGCTGCCAGACCCGGCCTGAGACTGAGACAGTAGAGGAAGGAGCCGTGGGTCAGAGGAGACTCAAATAACTGTCCCCGACTTTCATCTCTGCCATTGTCTTTAAGGGCGTCTGGTGGATGCTTCCTGTCTCCCTAGAAAAGTGGCATCTTAGCTTTTCATCTTTTCTGTCCTCTGGAAATGGGCTTAAATCCTGTGAAATGCAAATGGATTGTGTGACAATCCATCAATGCATACTTGACGTGTAGGTCTTTCTTTGGGTATGAAACGAAACACTGTACACTGGGGATACAGGGATTTTAGGATATCCAGGTGACTTCCATAGGACAAGGTATTCCCACATAATAATCCATTGAATAGCACTTGAGTGACAAACATTTTACTGATATGCAGTAAGCAGGGATGATTGAAATTGTGGTTGATGGGAAAAGGGGGACAAAAAATTGCAGCGATTTCTGCCACAAAATTTCCTCATCTATGGCCCCACATAGTTGGTAGTTCTGGTACAAAACAGGGAATCCTCTTACAGTGATGTATTTGTCTGTAATCATGGCCTCCTGTGCTTTTGTGTGGTGCACAGTCAACTGCCTGCTCACCAAGAGTCACTACTCTTTTTATCTCAATGCAGTCTGGTCGGTGTTTAGCTGTCCATGTTCCTAGTTTTTTTTTCCCACCTATTCGTGACCATTCATTTTTTTTTTGTATTCAGTCATTAACCAAAAAGACAAATGGGGCACCAAGCAAGGTCAGTTTGTGGTCAGAATCCTGGGAACAAATGAGGTTTCTGTAGCTCTGCTGATGCTGTCTGGAGCCATACAGTGTGCAGTGTTGAATTATCCCATGGCAGATCTGAGATCAGTGATTAATTTATGCTTCTTTTGTGTCGGAGAAGCTTGTTCTACTGTAATTGAACCCAGATCACTAGCACTGATAAACCGTCGCGGCAACAACAACTGAAGGTTCGCATGAATGAGGAATGGAAATAGCCGATCTCAAATTACTCCCAGCCGAGGCATTTCTGTGATAGCAGGCCCTCTCCCCAAACACTCACTTCCTGTGCAGCCTGACTTATTTAATCACTCAAATTGTGTTAATCTAAATGTTCTATGCTGAGCTTAGTGTATTCTATACACCCAAGGCTTATGTTTAGATAAAAACGGCTTGGCAAGGTTTCAAGTATGTCAGCATTATATTGACAGGTAAAAAAAAAAAACCATGACTTTTGTTGCTGAATATGATCTTTTTGGAACAAATCACTTGCCCTGAGGGTGATATCAGAATTAACCGTTTATAAACATTTTTGTTATCCTTGGGGAGATGTATTATAATCTTATACCTAAGTTAAACGTCCAGACATGGTACTGAGGTAGCAACAGGAAGTTAGGCTTGTGAAGGCTTGTGTCTCTTCCTGTTGGTAAAAATTGTTGCGGCGCTACCTGGCTGTGCTGAAATTATTCGAAATTGCTCATCCCGCACCCAGTTTTATTCCAATGTGTGCTCCCACATGATTTAGCCGCTGTCCTAAAACACAGCCAAGCTGAATATGAATGCTTGTTTGTTTTACTGTATTTTTGAGGTATACATGACCTATTTTCCAGTCTTCTCTGTTAAGATAATTTATGATTGGCTGAAAATAACGCACACCACCCAAATAACTGTACTTGGCGTCTGTACAATTTGAAAAACACAATGAAGAAAGCAGGCAGGTGAGTAGCCACGGTTCCTCTCACAGTCTGTTACTACTTGAATGTTCACATGAATTTATGGTAGAGAAATTATGGAGTTCTGAAGCTCTTTGGATTTTCAGAACTTCCCTGTGTGCTTGTTTGAAGTCCAATGTGAGTCACCTGGTAGCTCATTCCCCCATGAAATCAAACCATGCTTGGATTGATATGCGGCTACTGACTGAAATTCAGTTTTGCTTTAAGCGATAAAAGCAGCTTTGCTTTTCCTAACACACGAGTTTTAAGATGTATTATGTATATTTGCCCTCATCGGGGTGCTGTTGCACCACCTGATCACCAATCACAAAAGTATACTGCTTCTGATCACTTCTCTGTCCATGTAGTTTGTGGTTGAGGTGTGTCATGAATGTGTGTCCACTAGAGGGCACTACAGTATCATTCCACATTAAAATGATTTTTATCCGAATTGTATTGAAGTACATGAGAGTAAGTTTGTGCTTATCTTTTTTAGGTAGAGTCTGTATTAAGAAACTTTTATTTTGACATCTGTGCTTCAGGCACATTAATGTTTTATGCCCCCCCTGAGATTCATATCCTCCTATAGTTAGTTGTTATTGTGACTTCATATGCACTACACTTCCACTGTCTGTTTTAGATGTTGCAAATGGATTAATAATGGATTGTAAAAATAAAAAATCATTTTTATTTCATATTTGTCTGCTTATAGAGAGAAGAGCCGCACATGAATAGTTCATGAAGTACAATTGTCATACTTCTTTAAAACCGCTTTAATGTTGTTTATGCCATGGCGAAAGCCTTACTTCTCTACTTCGGCTGTGCTTTCTCCTTGTGGCAAACTATCAGCTCAGTCTGTTTTCAGTCAGTGGACTTCTCCTGAGCAGCAGGAAGTGACATGGAAAGTCTGTGACAGGTGGCATGCTGGGTAGAACAAGGACCGAATGGATGGGAACAGCTGGTGGGGGAAAGAAAGAGGAGGGATGGCAAAAATCTATCCATAATTGTGATACACAAATGAGTCACTCAAGGCGGTATTTAAATGTGATTGAGACTGGTGGCTGTCATGAGTAAAAGGGAGTTTAAGTGGGTGGGTATTTTCACACTGCTGTTTGAATATTATGTGAAGATATAGATATATGGTTAAGATTTGTTTCCTCTGTCTTAATTGCATGGAAGTACAGTACCTTGCATAAGTATCCCCCGCCCCAGGACTTTTCCAAATTTTGTTACAACCTGGAATTCAAACGAATTTAAATGGGATTTTTACCATTTGATTAACACAACATGCATAGTGCTTCGAAGGTGCAAAATATTTTTGTGACGCAAACAATCAAGACAAAGGAGAAGACATCTGTTGGATGCACAAGTATTCACTCCCTCCCCTCTTCGTGATGAAATTGTCCGTCAAACAATGTGTGTTAGCTAGCCAGGTGAGGCACTGCATCAGTTGCAATGCTAAAGTTAAGGGTTTGCAAGGATTTAGCCTACATTGCTTTGGCTGTAATGCCACTCAACATCCTCATGATAATGCATGAAGTAGCCTGCAGCAAAATGAGCTTAAACTCTCACGTTAACATTAATCTGGGGTGCTTTTCACCGAGACTTCACCTTGACACGGCCATATAGCTCCCTTAACTAAAAACCGATTGAGCAGGAGGGAGACAATTGTTTTCAATTTAGCTTTATTCATGCACTGCTGGAGTCAAGATTATTTGTGTTCATTTATTATGAAAAATGAATGACGATTATTTATTTTTATATTCATCATATTATAATAATATATTTTTATTATCATCATATTACATTATTATTATTTATTACTCAGTGTATTATAATAGTTATAAGTATTTGTAATAATGAAATGAAATGTACTATTTATGTACATTGGCTGTATAAATCAATCTTAAGTAAATTATTGCTGTCAGTCTTTGTGTCTTCTGTGTTGTGTTTGGGGAGGGGGGGGGTGGTGGTTCTGTGTGACTTCACCCAGGGTGCCATGGGAGCTAAAACCGCCACTGCTGTAAGCTCAGGGTCATTGCCCTGCTGGAAGGTGAAACTCTGCCCCAGTCCCTTGCAGACTAAAACAAGTTTTCTTCAAGAATTGCCCTGTATTCAGCTCCATCCATCTTGCCCTCGGTCCAGACCAGTATCCCAGGACCTGATGAAAAGCATCCCCACAGGATGATTCTGGCACCACCATGTTTGACTGTGGGGATGGTGTGCTCAGGGTGATGTACGGGGTGACCAGAGTACCTTCTTCCACATGTTTGCTGTGTCTCCCACATGGCTTTTGGCAAACTCCAAATGGGATTTCTTATGGCTTTCTTTCAGCAACAATGTTCTTCTTGCCACTCTTTCATAAAGGCCAGCTTTGTGGAGTATGCGCCTGATTGTTAACACTTTCCGTTCCCCAGAGGGGAACCGTCAGGGCCCTCTATTCTAAAAAATAATATTTAAAAAGGCATCAGTTCTAATTTTATTTGATCAATTCATAATTTGACAATCAACATCTAAACAAAATGTTTCTGAGGAAATAAACCTTTCAAGCCTGCCTGTTCAGTTTGTGTTGGAATGTGAAGGGTTAAATGAAAGAAGCCCCTTTGTCTGCCTCACAGAATTTTTCCACCTCTATGGTTGCTGGAAGAAAATTCTACACTTTCAGCTCTGTGATTGGTGGCTCAGCTATAAATTTACAGAGGGCCGAGCAATAGTATTTCAATGAGAGACTAATTTTAAATGACAGTAAAATTGACCAATCATATCTTCCCTCTAAATGGGTGGGTTTTGTTATCACTAACTTCATGACAAGTTCTGCCTGCTGTGGGGGACACTAATCACAAGTTAGCGGGAAAAAAAATGCTGATAAACTAGGTAGCTAGCCTGGTTCATGATGGAAGCCGCGAGTAACGTTACTGGTAGTGAGGAGGACATTGTTGCCAATTTGTTATCCACACCATTCTCAAGATTAGCTTTTAATGAAAAGTTGGAGTTACATAATGACTGTTTTCCCAAATAAACTGTAACATAAATATTTAATAGGCCACTGTGCCAATCTAATAATTATATTTATGAACAATATTGCTTGTTTGTGGTCGTGGGTTCCAAAATGCCATGATCGCTGTTCACTGTCCATGGTTTTTAAGTGTCTGTCGCTAATGGTTTCTTGGCTGTGTGTGCGCTGTCATGATGTGTAGGCTTACATGAAATTTTCTTGGTTTTGTGTGGTAGGAGGGGGTGACTGTCATGCGTTTTTTAAACCCTGGCCTGTTATCACCATGTTCCGCTGAAGTGCACACACTGCTTGAGTAATGATGAAATGATTTGTAACGAGGATTTGCATTTTGCTTAAGAAATTAGCAGTTTTTTGTCTGGTGATAACTCCCAATCTCTCCTTTTTGCTCATTGCATTGCTGAGGTTGGATGAATGTCTTAATTCTTGTTAAAGAGCTGGAATTGGTTGGCAACGGGTGGCTAACATAGGTATCTGGTCGTTTGCTTTTATTTCCCGATGAGGGAATGTAGGTGGACGGCCTTCTCTTGGCAGATCTGCTGTTGTGCCATATTCTCTCCATTTTCTAATGACGGATATGATGGTGGTCCGTGTAATGTTCAAAACTTGGGATATTTTTTTATAGCCTAACCCTGTTTTGTACTTCTCCAAACTATCACTGACCTGTTCGGAGAGCTCCTTGGTTGCCACAATACTGTCTGTTCACTAATATTCTCCAACAAACTCTGGGGCCATGAAATAGATGTATTTATATCGCAATTATGTGACACTTAATTTGCTCATAGATGGACTCTGTTCAACTAATTATTTGTCTTCTGAAGGCAATTGGTTGCAATAGTAAGAGGTTTCACAGCAAAGGGGGTGAATACTTACGCACACAAAACTTTTCAGTTTGTTATCAGTAAATAAAAACATGTCATATTCTATTTTGTGTAGCTCCATTAGATTAAACCCCAATAAAATCTATTTTAATTTGAGGTTGTACCATGACAAAATGTGGTCCATGGGGGGTGAATATTTATGCTAGGCACTCTACATGCCTGAGTTAAATCTGTGGCAACAGATTTATTGTAGGTGAGAACTGGCAGGACTGTGCTAGGTTATAACGGAGAGTGAATTCTCCAACGGGGAGATGCACAGCTATATAAAAGCTAGGGACGGAGGTGATGGATGACAGAGATGGATACGATAACTCTAGGTCTCCTCCCGTACTCCCAGACTGTGAAGTCCTTAGGGGAAAACCTTTGCAATGGGACTCTATGTGGTGACAATCCTTCACTATGTTCCACAAACTTCTCCAGGACCCCCAGTGGATTCTAGTGCCACCCCCATGAGGTACGACTGATTCATGGACTCAGCAGGGAGGGTGCGGGTGACTGGCGCTTCAGCCTGTCTGCCCTTCACCGTCGTCCATAGACACTGTTACTACGGGGGCCTGTGTGAGCCGAGCCGGGGGGTTTGGGGTGGATTCCTTAGGGTTTGGGATGAATGCTTGGGTGCAATTCGCAAATTCATAAATACCTGCACAGAGCTAACGGCTGAGTGCTAAAGTCACAGTATATGTGAAGCTTGCAAATGTAGGAATTATTTAAGCCTAACACGTGACAGTTATGTATAGAACAATTAATATTATCTATACCGTCAAAAGGGTGTGCCAAACATATGAGAAATGGCCATTCTATACATTATGTGTGGCGCCAGATTCTAACCCATATATACAAGTATAGCATGTAGAAGATGTACACAGTGCTGAGATGTTGTCTGACGGTCACTACCTTACGCATGTAGCCGTTAGCACTGTATGACCAAGCATAATTTTTATATTTACATATATTTTTAAATGTTTTTTTTTATTTATATAGTGTTTTTTTTTCCATTGTATGTACGGATGGTCATAAGTCACATAGATCAAGTGTGGAATTCTCCACTTGTGGTGTCATGATGCCACTCAAAAAGTTTAGGATCTTGGAGCATTTCGGATTTTGGATTTTTGGATAAGGGACGCTCAACCTGGATATAGATATTGACATTACATTACATTGACATTAAACAGAATGTGAAACTTTCAATGCGAGTGCCTGGTGTGTCCGTCTTACATGTAGTTGCTATCTGGGGATAGCAAATACCACAGTTCATTCATCCAAGGGGTTTCTCCTTTTATATATCCATCTGTTGATGGAGAAGGAATCCGCAGCTGAACTTTCCGAAACGTCACATCATCTGAGTTTGCACGTCTGGATTGGATGATTAGGTTCGCTGTTGTTCCGGAATTTCACATGCTGTGAAGCAAGCAAAAACAATGGTGTAGTGTGTCATGCAGGATGGCTGCGGTTCAGTTGCGTGAAGTAGGCCAGTAACGCACCATGCTGTGCAGGATGGTTGAGTGCTTGCCTCCGAGACGAAGCGCAGGCCTGGAGCAAAATGTTTCTTGCATGCGTTCCGCGCGCCAAAAGGATGCAAGAAGAGCCAGAGGCTAGGAAAAAAGGAAAGAAGAGAGAGTTTGTCTGTCCTTTTATTACTCAAGTTTCATTGCCCTTTGCGTGTTTCTGGTGCTACAGTATTGGTCGGTCTTAAGCAGTTGGACTGTTCAAAACACGCGCTCAGTGATGATGTCAGGGTGAGCATGTGCACATTGGTAGAGCCGCTTGTTAGGGACCCTACATGAAGAAGATTTAAAAGATAACAGAACGCACATTCACTGAGATGTTGAACTTATCGGTTCGATGAGTGATGGGATGAAGATGTCACCTGGACACCAATACACGCACACACAACTAACATGCACACTAATATGAACACTTATACATACCCAGACAACCCTTGTCAACTTATGCGCACACACATGTAAATCCATCTTTGAGTACTGAAATATGATTCACAAATTCTTTTCAGATTTAACTCCTCAATTTATTCTGAGATCCATAGAAATGCATTTACCGATAACATTCTTTTCTTCTGAAATTGTGAGTTCAGTTACCATATGCGAGAACTTCGCATCATGAGTCATGACATATAAAAGGTCTGAATTGGAGTTTGATTTTTTTTGATAAAGCTAGTCCTCACACGTCTGATCACACAACTAGGAGACACTCAATACATTCCCCCTCAAGCACCTCAAAAAGCCAGACTGCGTTTTTCAGGAATGTGTCACTTCTAATGTCAGTTGTGCTGGGATTGTTGATGTAGAATTGTTGTATAAAGACTGTGACTCTCTACCACTCCATTTATGCTGCATTTTACCCAAAGAGTCTACAGAACAATTCCTTTTGAGCGAACATCGCCTGAAAATGCTTCCAGCTAAATACTTTGTGTTTTGAGATGCAACATTTTCTAGCACTGTTTTTTTTTACAATTAAGATCCACTTAATTTTCGTACCTTGCTCAAGCATTGTCTTCTTTGACAGAAATATACATTTTTGTCTCAGACCTGTCCCTCTCTAAACACAAGTTTGAAGTCCAAACAGTCTGAAGACTGGTATGGATTCTTCACATATGCTACGTAGCTTACATACTGTGAACATACACAGGAACAGGTAAATCTGCTGACTTAGGAAACCAACAAATTGAGGGAGGTCTGTGAGACCCTCCTCCTTCCCCATCATATACAGAATCCATGGCTAAGACAGAGCTCAGTCTGCTCCACTGGGGGACCAGTGCAGATAGACAGTGACTGGGAGGTGTGACTACATAGGCAGGCGAATGTTAGTCATTTAGTGCTGGCACGGACTGGTGATGCCTGGTTGGGGCGTAGGGTTTAAAAATCCACTGCAGGTGTGATGGATCTTTTCCATTTGCTGCTCTGTGGGATAGCACCAATATTTTAATGCTGATATGAGCTATAACAGCAGAACTTGGCGCAGAGGGGGAGCCCATCTGCTTCTGGCTGGTGCAGGGTGTACAACGGGCGCGCAGGAGAGTAGAGGCGACTGACATAACTCTTACTGATTCAGATGATAATTGAAATGATAACAGGGACAACACGTACAATAACAGTGATAATAACAGTTTATGTAGAATAACCAGATTTGCATTATAACAGTAAATATGGTAAGTAGGGTCCAGTTCTTGGCACAGAGAGGGCGGGATACAGGATAAATGGGAACGGGATACATGGGAACAGGCTGAAAGTAATCAACAGATCCAAACAAACAGAATTACTGTGACTTTATGTTTGAACAGCCTGGTGATCCCAGCTGTCCTGTCAAAAGTGCATTGGAAAATGCCGGAAGGTGCACATGCCCTTTATCTACACCCATTACGGGCTCCACAAAATGTCTTGGATGACCGGAACGTCTGGTATTTCAGGGAGCCAATGGGAGTTAACTTCCTCGGTAACATGATGGCCAGCATCGGCGGAGAGGCCTACGGTATAGCAACCACTGCCTAAGAAGCATGGCAGTTCACCTCTTCTCAGAAGCCGGTAGATCATGTCCATGACGGGACACAGATGCGAGAGTAGTTTATGAAACTACTGGCCACCATCTGTTCGAAGAGAGGAAATGCTGGAGCCGCTGGGGCCGAGAAACAAATTGCTCACCCTTCGTTCTGGTCATGAAGCAATGGCGGCCACCACAGCGAGTTAAGAATTTCAAACGTCAAGTCTCCTACATACCTTGTTTGATCTACCATTTTCAATGTCAAATCTTACAATGACTGGAAACATTCGATTTAATTTCAATAAATGAGTATGGTGTAGCTTATTGTCACCGTTTCCACATACATACATTTAAGAAGACGGACACGAATGTAATGTTATCCACTTCACCAGCTATGCGGACACTGTGTAGAAATTTCTAGTTAGTAGGCTAAGTTTCTGTAGATGTTGGGCTGCACCACACCACGCTGTTGTGGTTTATTTCCATAGAACTGTACCACCAGTCATGGTTTATTCCTTACATATACAGATGGTCCCAGAGTTACGATGGTCCGACGTACGATTTTTTGACTTTGCGATGGAGCGATAGCATCACTTTCAGCATAGTATTCAATAAATTACATGAGATATTCAACACTTTATTACAAAATAGTCTTTGTGTTAATGATTTTGCCCAGCTGTAGGCTAATGTGAGTGTTCTAAGCATGTTTAAGGTAGGCTAGGCGGGGCTATAATGTTCGGCAGGTTAGGTGTATTAGGTTTATTAAATGCATTTTCCACTTACGATATTTTCCACTTAAGATGGATTTATTGGAACGTAATCCCATCATAAGTCGGGGACCGTCTGTATCCAATAGTTGTGTATACTGTACATACCCAGACATTTATGTGGGCGTACTCCACATACGTGCATACACTCCTATATCACTGGATCTGCTTTTCCATATGACAGTTATGCTCTGATACTAGGGGCCCCTTCCTGGTCACGCCTCTTCAGGTAAAGGGATGAACCCTACTGTGACAAGTAGTTGTGCTGTTTTCATAGTGTTTATTTCATAGGCACATACTGCCTTAATCATAATTAAGGCAGTATGTGCCAAGGAAGGCAGGCAACCCACTGCTATTGACCCAGCTTTGGGTTAGCTACATGAGGTTATCTCCACAACACCAGATGCTTCGATTTCCATAACAGTCCTTGTGTTTCAATGATCAAAACCAATTTAAAATCATGTCTGTCCTCCGTGTTCAAAAGGCTGACACCAAAGAAGCTCATTTTGTTTATGATAAGGGAGTGTAAAGTGACAGATTGCTCCTAAAACATCTTATAGATGTTTGACTTGAACACAACAGAATTTAAATAGAGAATAAAACCACTTTCATCTGAATATGCATCCCCTCTGAAAAACAAATATTGTGTAATTACAATAATATTTGGATAACTTGAAGGGTTTATACTGTGTTTTTATAATGGTAGGAACATGTGCACCTGGGACCTCTGGCTCCAGCTCAAGCATTGGATATACTGTATTAGTACAACAAACTGTTCATAGAGGGATTAAAGGAGAAAAAAAATTAAATAGAGAAAATCATGTGACCACTGGGTTTTGTTCAATTAATTGGTGGGTAACAATGAAAACCAGCTTATCCTGCAGCCCCCCTAAGGGCAGGAGAGAAAACCAATGGTCTGGGCACACAGCATTAGCAATAAAAATGAAAAGTCATATAAATTCACACTGATGGAAACATAGGTAGCTAAACCATTTTAGCACTGATACTTGTCAATACATATATGCAATATATATACCATATATGGCTCATCTCTGAAGAAACAGAGCTTCAGAGCAGGGAACAGTTTGATCGGCCCGCATTGTCACAACTCACAATTGAGACAAGCTTGTTGATATCATGACCATTGAATAACAGAAGAATTATAATTTTCATATGTAAAATACATAAAGAAGAAGTATGAACTGGCTTTAGGGAATCTGGAGAAATTCAGTTAATTTTCTCTCTGGCTATAATTAAACTCCCAGCCTTCATAAATTACCATTTCATTAAGTGAAATTTGGAAGCAAAACACATTTAAATATTCATACATTCCCTCCTTACTCTCCTGCCCCTTCTGATTTGATTTTAATGACATTACTTAGTCTTAAACAAATGAGAGGTGACAGAATAAAGGCCCATTAGTTTTCTTGCTAACGACTCCACCTAAAAGGTAGATATGCTTTAGCGTAGCCTGAGAACAGAGACACAAACCCCTCTGCGCCCCCTCTCTGCACTCCTCCTGTGAGAATGTCGAATAAATGCCAGTCTCACCCTGAGGGCATGATTTCACAGCTCAAAGTGTGAGGGAGACAGAGACAGAGAGAGAGAGAGAGAGAGAGAGAGAGAGAGAGAGCTAGAAAGACAGGGAGACAGAGAAAGGAAGAGGGAGAAGGAGAGACTGGGAGATGGAGAGACTGGCAGAGGGAGAGACTGGGAGATGGAGAGACTGGCAGAGGGAGAGACTGGGAGATGGAGAGACTGGCAGAGGGAGAAACTGGGAGACGGAGAGACTGGGAGATGGAGAGACTGGCAGAGAGGGAAAAACTGGCAGAGGGAGAAACTGGGAGAGGGAGAGACTGGCAGAGGGAGAGACTGAGAAACGGAGAGACTGGCAGAGGGAGAAACTGGGAGAGGGAGAGACTGGCAGAGGGAGAGACTGGGAGACGGAGAGACTGGCAGAGGGAGAAACTGGGAGAGGGAGAGACTGGCAGAGGGAGAGACTGGGAGAGGGAGAGACTGGCAGAGGGAGAGACAGAGAGGGGGAAAGAGGGAGAGAGAACATTTTTTCTCAAAATTTTACACTAATCCAAATAGTTTTTTTTCTCCACAATTTTTCATAAGCAAAGTACCAATTGGATTGCATGGATTTCACACAATTATTATTCATTAATTTATTTGGCATTTTCCATTAAGTAAGTAAGTAAGTGCCTGTATAACGTTAAAGAACTTCACAGGTAGATGTGCTGGTGTCTGTGTGTCTCATATGTTTGTGCTTGTTTATTAAGTGTATAGTTTTATACTGGTTATTGATATGGAGATACTCGGATTGCTGTTGTCCTGGCAGCATGTTGCCCGGCAGTGCGTAGTGCAGTCGTGTAACGATGCTCTCTCCACCTCTGTCATGTGTTTGGGTAGAGCGGACAGGGCCGGCCGCCGCCCGCGTGATCCATTATGGAATGCAAACAGGCTTTTCTTTCCCTCCCGACGAGCTAATGGAGTTCCCGCGCCATCGTGAAAGGGAGCCAGGGATTGTGCCGTTTGAAAAATGGCATTGTGTATGATAAAAAGTCATTTCTAGGTGAGTAAATTGCTTTCCTTGTTCCCCCGCTTTTCAATTAGTCACCGTTCTCGGCCTGCTGGAGCGCCGTTTAATAAAACGGTCTTTAATTTATTGCGTTTTTTCAGGGATTTGACACAGAAGAGAAACTGAGCCAATTAATGGGGCGCTCTGTCCGGGACTTGAGCTGCATTTGTAATCAGGTGGTGGGCACTCGGTGCCCCCGCATGGGCCGTGCGGCTCACAGAGACGGCCGGAGCCTCACCCAGTGGCCTGCAGTGCAGTCAGGAGAACTTGTGTCTCCCTAGTGATATCCATCCCACCCCCCCACCACCACCAGACCTGTCCCCTAACACAAAATTCAGTTTAAACCTGGTCAGTCTACTTCTACAGTCATCCCTGCAGCAGAAACACAGCCCAAGCAAAAGACTTGAGAAACACCTTGGCAGTGAATCCCCATTGCCTGGCTCACGGAAGGTTTAACTGCAAGCCTCTAGAAAGCTTGGAAGCATGCAGAGCTGGAGGGGGTGGGCTACTGTCTCTGCTGCAGGCCTCCTAGTGTACTCTTCTCTCATGAGATGTGCACGTGTGTGCTTTGGTGAGCACGCCGACAGCATGGAGGTCATAGGTCTGCCCCAATCTGGACACACAGGGGCTTTCGCCAACCACCAATTACCCACCAGTCTAGCCTGCTAATGAGATCATTAATAACGGAGTCCCTGCCAGGCTCACCCTCAGGTGTCCAGGACGATGGTCTCCATGGAGAGGTGACATTTGCGGTCGATGCTGCTGGGGTCGGTGAAAAGAAAGGAAAGTAATGGGATAGATGAACATGGGTCTCCATGTTGCCCTTATTACCTTTATCAACACTGGTATTAGTGTCAGGTATGTTTTCTTTTATTTTTCCTGATCTGCTTAATAATATACAATAAAGCAGAAGAGTCATGCTTAGGAAATTCATCACGATAAATGTATCACATGCTACTGATATATAGATCTCTGTAAATGTGGTACGCATTGAATATCAAACAGATGTATGTTAACATACATCAGAGTATTTCGGCAGCAGAATGTGTAAATCGGTTTGGAAAAAGGTAGTTCGATGTTGCTGCTAGATGACAATCCTACGGTTCTGTTTTTCTTACCTTTAGCAGATGAATTATTTTAGAACCGCTCACACGGTGCACATTTCTACACACTATGTGTTGATCCTGCCACTCACACTGTACATTTCTACGCACTTTGTTTTGATCGTGTTGGAATTTTTACTAAGCCAATTTCGGTTAAGTGTCTCCCTCAAGGGTAAGTCAAGCAGTGCCCTACCTGAGAATCAAACTTACCACCTCTGAGTTGGAAGCCCACTCCCAAACTATTATACTACGCTGCCTTTACTCTACAATAGAATATCGGCTGCCTGTCTTCGGTTGGCATCATTCTTGCCGATCCACAGCAGAACTAAAGTGGTTGTGTAAAATGTGTGTTGTGATGGATGTGAGTGTATTCTCTTGGCTGGTCCCAGTCTGGAAGTGCACTGGAGTAGCAGGCAGCAGCACTGGATGTGTGTCTGGTGCAGGTGTAGGGTTGTGTGTGCGGTACAGTCCCATTACTGGCCCCTTCCTTGTGCCCAGCCAGCACTCACACTGTTACAAGACAGTGCCATCAGTGCCTCAGGGCAAAGCCCTCTGCCTTCCAGTCCCACACAAAGAAAGCCTCCTTTTATGTAAAAAAATTAAGTAAAAAAAATGCAAACAACTGTAACTTGTTTTGGTACTTTGTATAAAGTGGACTAGAAGTCCAATCGATTACTATAATCCATGTGATGGAACTGTTTACTGATGTGAGATCTTCTGGGATGTCCATCGCTCCTGCCAAGCAGAGCGGCGTCTGTCCACATCCATCTGAGTTTCCACGTCTATTCTGCGGGCCTTGTCAGCGCCTTATCAGAAATGCGCCGATACGGCGGTTGGAGTGACTGAACGCATCTGGCGGGTTGAGCGTGACCAAACCGATCCATCGTAAACCCATCATACCCTGACACCGCCAGCATCTCAAAAACAGAGGGTGTGCTGATGTTATATTCCAACAATATAATTAATGATAATACCAACAACAAAATTACTGATTATGATGCTGATTATTGTTATTATTATGTAGAGGAAGGAGAATTTTGAGGTGCATATCATAAGCAAGGGTTATGATTTTCAGTTCTTCTCCCATATTTTTGTATATTTTTACTAGTCAGTATACCCGTAATGATGTGGTAGATCAAGAAACATGATACCTGCTTACAAATAATTGCTCGAAAACCAGAATAAACACCAGAGAACTGCAGTTAGACCAAAAGTCTTATTTATTTCAGAAGAAACTGGTACTAAGGATATGCCTTCAACAGGATACTGTTTTGTGTGTCTGGTGGAATTATACTGTTGATAATGAAATGGAAGGCAATTTTTGGAGGACATGTAAGGAAATGACTGCTTGCTCTAATGAGTACAATGCAACAGAATTACAGCGCAGTGTCAGGTGCAGTGACAAGTGAGACTTGCTTCCCACTTTTAATTAAAACCAAGACATCCTAGCAGTCAACTGGGTAATTAAACCCAAGGAGCTGAATTATTCTGCTCAAAGTTTGTCATGACAAACAATTCGGAAGGGCAACTCTGACAAAAAAACCCAAAACGCAGAGAGAATGATTTCAGGTTTTGTGGGGCCGTGCACCACCACAGGTCAAAACAACCGGAGGGTCCATTCTTCTATTCGGACCACTGCAGCTGTTTCCATTATTTTGTTCCAGTGAAGTGACAGTATAGTGGTAACTGAGGATGGGAGTTTATAGTATGAGGAGGCGGGCATACTAAAACTCCAAAGCCCATATGTATTAATGGTAATGAGGTTAGCGGATGGGTATACAGTAACTCTAAAGCCTATATTTGTAATGGTAATAAGGCTAAACAGTGCCCTCCACAAATATTGGCACCCCTGGTGAACATGAGTAAAATGGGCAGTAAAAAAAATCTTTATTGTTTACCTTCTTGATCTTTCATTCAAAACACTCACAAAATATTTTGACTTCCTGTTTATGACTTCCTGTTTCACTGGTATATAAATATGAGGTCATACACAGGCCAAATTCCCGTAGTCATCCATTTTGATGAGAAAGACCAGAGAATACAGCAATGATGTGCGACTAAAGGTTGTTGAGCTGCACAAATCAGGAAATGGCTATAAGAAAATAGTTAAACAGTTGAAAATGCCCATTTCCACTATCAGGGCAATAATTAAGACATTTAGACAACTGGGGATGTTGAGAATCTGCCTGGAAGAGGATGTATGTCTATATTGACCCCATGCACAGTGAGGAGGTTGGTTTGAATGATCAAAGAATCTCCAACAATACCAGTTGGGGAATTTCAGACATTAGTTCGGTCTTGGGGTCAGAAAGTCTCTTAAACTACAGATGCCACATACATAACCAGAAATTGTTCGGGAGGGTTGTCAGAGAAGAGCCTCTGCTGTCATCGACAAACAAACTCAAGCGCCTACAGTTTGCCAAACATCACTTCAACTTTCATTGGGACCATGTTCTACGGTCAGAAGACAACAAAATAGAGCTTTTTGGCAACAAACATCAGAGGTGGGTTTTCAGTAGACAGAAAGATAGCCATGCAGAAAAGTATCTCATTCCCACGGTGAAGTATGGTGGTGGATCTGTGACGTTGTGGAGCTGTTTTTCTTCCAAAGGCCCTGGACAACTTGTTCGGATACATGATATAATGGACTCCATCAAGTACCAGTAGAATTTTTATTTTTTAAAATCCTTTTATAAAATATAAATTTGCAAAAGCAAAATAACTTTGTTCAGCTGCACCACTAAAACAGTGGGTTGTAGCCAGTTTGAGAGAGTAATTATTTAAAGCACAACTCCACTAGCATTAAAAATTGGACCTTGGAGTACAATACAATAAAGCATGTTTTAATATGGGCTTGTTCACTGAACATTGATTAAGATTAGCCCTAGCCTAAAAGCTTTTTTTCAGTGGAGATCTTCACTGAAGTTTTTAATCTGGGACTAGACTTACTCCATGTCTGGGAAACTGGTCCTAAAACTCAAACAAGTTTCCATTCAAAATTACTGCTCAAGCGCTAAGAATATTGCATTCTTTCCTGTTTTTATTTGACTGTACATATCATTTTTATGTGTGGATAAAATACATTTGTGATACAATAAATGAAATACATAAAACATTTTTCTCTATCATTTAAATATAAATTCAGATAAGCAAAAAATGGCAGTAAGGGGTAAAATTCTTTCTTGAACGTATGGCACAAAAAGGCTGTATATACACAAATCCCTTGTGGGGCAAATTCACCTTAATGAAAACTTCAACTGGCCTTATAATTGGACCTTCTACATCCTCCCCAGGTCCCTGATACCAAAATAATAATTTGTTTCTTGCAATACAATACATACAACACTACTTGCCCTCTCTTAACACCTTCCCTTGACAGCTATAAAGAAAGTGTACAAAATTGTATAGGTTTACTCAGCTTCAAATTTTCCCTGCCTCTTTCTGTTGCAGTGTCTTATTTTTGGAGCAACCAGGATATATGTTTTCAGTTGTACTCATTCGCCACCCATTATAAACATAAGTGATTAAGTGCGGCATTCGTACACAAACGCAGCTCTGCTGCATTAACTTGAAACGTCAATGAACCCATACTGTCTGTGACTGATTAAAGGATTTTATTTTCAGCCCGAGACTTTAAAACAATGATATCTAAAATAGAAATGTATCCGTGCTTAATTGTTGGTTTTCCCATCTTAACAAGGAAGTTCCATATTTTATCTGTATTTTTCTAAAAGAAACACATTTGACAGCCCTGGTCATTACCAACCTCTCACATTTCTCAGGCAGGTCAGCTACTGTCACGGCAGGACTGAGGTGCGCCCATGTGGTACATTTCGTTCGAAGTTTGGAGGAATCAAGCACCCCAGTTTTGAATTTCCACTCAAATTTTAAGATATGTGCAGGGCCCTAGGCCCTCATGCTCTCAAGTGATGGCGGAAGGTGAATCTTGGGCCTTTAGCATGGTAGTGCCCCACTGAACCGTCACCGTTCCTCCGATGGCTCCGACCCAGTTCCAGACTTATTTGCTGCAGGAAGGCGATTCATCAATGCTGCTGCCGTAATCATTGGAAGCATTGTTATGTGGAAATGGCTGTACCTCCACCACACACACACACACCTACACACAATCAAATTAGCAAGAAAAAGGATGATACGAAAAGAAAAAATCTTTTGACCAGGACCAAAGACAGCCATGGGAAATTAGGACATTTCTGCACTCGTGTTAGTGAAGTGGGGACAGGGAGGTGAGTGTAAATTGACCTGGTTACCAGAACCAGGGAGACTGAATCTTGTTTTTAATAGCTGGGGGGCTGAGCTAGTTAAAGTGGATGACCCATGAGATTGTGTAGAATCTTCTTCAGCGAGGGAGCTATCATCAGTTCTCTTCTGGCCTTGCGCAAACCTATGGGCTCAGAGGTGTCGATGGCCAGGGAGCTCAAACCCATTAAGAGATGACAAGAATAATCGGTCTCTTTCAACTGAGAATGTAGGCTGAACATTTGGTCGCATTACATTTCACTTTGGACTGAATCCTGTGTGTGCTTCGGACGTTTTCTCATACCTTGATTAAATATCATTATTGTTGTGTTTGACCCCAGAGAAGGGGAAAGGGGAGAAGAAAAACAAAAGCCAGTCTCAACCTTGACAGTGGTGGTGAATAATTTGGATCGCCTGCCACCAAAACATGATGAAATTGAGCCCAAGTGGGCCATGTTCTCATAAAACTGTGACATTATACGACATCATATTATGTGACCTGATACAATTCTGACAGAGACTCCTGAGAGAGGTAAAAGTGCAATGAGAGTCATTAATTAGCTTGCATATGTGATGAAGAGCACACAAATAAATGATGTATATGTGATAGGAATACACTATTAAAAAATTTACTTCCCTGTTTTGGTCAGGTGATCTCTAAGGACCCAATTTATTTAGGTGTCCCGGCTGTTTGTGAGGTTTCAGAGTGGTAACCTGATAAGTCCCACCCATTAAGATGGGTATAAAGGTACCGGGGTTGCTAAAGGTGAAAAACCATGTTCTGTCCTGCTGTTTTTTTTTTTCAGGCAACCGCAGGTCCTCTTGAGTGCTGTGTGAGGTCGGAGCTAGTTGAAGTTCCTTGGCCGATTGGGTATAGCTCATTAAGAGAACTGCCAGCAGCTGTTCTGCTTTCTGTCCTTGTGTGCAATTGTTTTGCCAATGATTATATTTTGTGCCTTTAGTATGAGTAAAAACATGTTCTAGGAAACTGCTGTCGCGAATCCAGCTATTGCCGGTTGGTATACGACAATCCTGTACCCAGTTTATCTGATATGTACTGTATGTATATTTGTATGCAATGTTAATATGAATTCCAAGCAGGTACAAAGATGTTGCTGTAGAGCGGGTCCATTTTTGAGTAGTCGCCGTTCGAAAATCTCTGTGCTGTGCTAAGCGCATTTGCACGGTCGCCTGAAACTCTGCCTCCCGGAGCTTTCCAAACCGATGCTTGTATGTAGCTGGCTACATTCTTTTAATTTGTGCCCTTTTCCTTCAAATGTTCCTATTAGTTTTAGTATTTGGATACTGGAGATTGTGACTGGTCTTTTTTTTGATGAGAGTAAAAGCTCAGGAGTATTGCTCACTGCATGAGGTGTGATACGTTGTAGTGATAATCTTTTGCACTGTATAAGCACAAATAAGATAAGTGTATAAGCATTTATTTGTTGAGTGTGTGTATGTATTGCAGAGCACAGACAAGTGGGGTAAGTATTAGCAGGCGTAGTTTTCCACCCATACGGATAGCCTTCCTCCCCAGGCTTTAGTACTAAATCTGATTGGCATATTTTAAATCTTTATTTTCAATAAAGAAATACTTGCATTGCATTTTAATGTTCGCCCTTTCTGAATGTTAAATAAAATTTGCACTGAACTCGGAATACACGTCTCCTGCTCTCGTTCTTCATTTATTTGAAGAGGTTTATGTGGGAACCTTTAAGTGTACATACCATTGCAGTTCTAAAGCTATGTCTTTGGGTGAAATACCCAAGGTGACATGGATTGGGTCAAATGAAAACATATTAAGACATGCTCTCCACTGCAATACAGCATCAAAGCAGTGCAAAAAAAGCCAGGGTGCTCTAAGAGGCATTAGAATGGGAGTTACAGGCAACATGGTGTCTCTGCATCTGGTTAATGTGCCTCACATCCACCTGGGAGCAAAAGAAGCCGGATACTTATCTCATGAAAATTACACTTCCCCTCTCTCCTTGACAAAGTGAATGAGTCTGACTTTGAGTACTCCGTATTTTATTGTATTCCCTCCACTGCACCACAGAGTACGCGTGACAGCGACTGCTGGGGAAGCTTTGTGTCTGTGTAATCGGCTTTTTGGACACATAATATTGCCATATCAGAAACTGTTTAGTTAACTCCTAAGGGTGCTCTGATTATATGGAAAAAAACTGCATGAGAAAAAAACTTGCCAAGCAATTATGCTGATTGAAACAAAGCAACACACAATGCGTGATATACACAGATCTGTTTCACATCTCTGAGATCATTCGGCTGCTCTGGTACCTCATTACAAAACAGGCCTTTTTGCAGCGCTGGAAGAGAAAACCCATTGGGCTCGTCCTCCTCCTCCCAATTATTTAACAAAGCAGATTGTGGAGTCAAAGTGAATGCCAGGTAGAGGGGTCCCAGTAGGCCGCTGAGGTAATGAGAGAAAAAAACAGCAACAGCGCAGATTGAGACTGCAGGGACTGAACCTGACTGATGGGATGCAAAACCACCATTAAGGCGAGCGAGTGCTGGTGGAGAAAAGCTGATAGAACTGTTTTTTTTTTTCTGTAGGTCTGATCTGGACTCATGAAAACAGCTCTACATGGCGCGAGGCCCATGCTTTCTGAATTCCCCAGAGGGTCGGTTGATGAATGGGTACCAAAGGTTCACCTATGAGACAGACAAAAATATAACGTAGTTCACGCAGGAAAAGAGCTTTGGGTTTGTTGCACCGAGCGTTTATGAACCTGCAGCGTAAAGGTTGTCAAGTCAGAGTGACCGTAGCTTACACCACCAAGCACAGACAGGCATGGTTACTCAGCGGCCATAACTGCCAGCATCTTGCTGCTGGTGCACAATAATGACTTTGAGATTAATCTACCACAAGTCTACTGTGACGACACCTTGAACCTATACCAATTTCAACTAAATTACTTTCCTTCTGTGTGTGTGTGTGTGTGTGTGTGTGTGAGAGAGAGAGATGTGTACAGATGCATATGTGCCAAATCAAAAATAGCGAGCCCCTCTCTATGTAGTGGCTGTTGTATTTTCTTGCATTAGATTACCAGAAACATCTTAAGCTTTATACAGCTTGCATGCATATTTGCATACAGCTTACAAACAGGAAAGTCCATTTGGTTCAAACAATATATGCCTGTAAGAAGAGGAACAGCTTGTAATTTTACACATCAGTAAATATTACATATAGTGTGCGGTGAGTTGCCTCGCTCAAAATACCCTCTCCCAGGAGTTAACCTTATTTGCCTATGGCACTGAGAACAGCGGAATCTTTCTCCTCTATGGGTAGTCAAGCATTTTGCCATCGGGGTGGGGACTGACTTTTTATGCTTGTCATTGGTAATACATGGAATAGATCAGAGAAGAGTGAAGAGTGTGGGGACAGTACATCACTGTTAACCATCATGGTCTCTTGAAGATTCACTCCCTACACGGATGGCGGAATACAAATAACTTGAAGATGGGTGATGTCATTTTTAAAAATATATTAGACTGAGATGCCACTTTATCGTACCCACCTGCACTTTCCTTTACCATTGTATAATTAGGCTATGCTAGCAGATCGGCAAGTGCCTGTGGGTAATTTGTCTGCCGTTCAGAGGAAGAACAGGCAAGACAAAAGAGCATGGCGTGAGTTCGGGTGCCAGATGTGGCAGTATGGGTATATCTGAAACAGTAGCCTGCTGGGGTTTTCACACACAACATTGTCACAAGTGTACTGACAATTTTCCACCACCCAAACACACTTTGGTCAGAAACAGACTGCTAATGAAAGAGGACAACAAAGGCTGACTTGTGCAGAGCAACATACAGACTGTATGAATTCAAGGAATAGATGATGACAACAACAGCGGTGCTGAAAAAGCCATATCACAACACAACACGAAAAACTTGTCATGAAAGGGGCATGGCAGCAGATGAATTAACAGCATCGCATTCCTGTCAGAGACAAAACTAGAAGCTGTGTTTGCAGTGAGCTAAGGAACAGAAGCACTGAACCACGGGGGACTTGGAAAAACAGCATCTTATCCAAGTTCCTGCTGTTTCATATTGAAGTGAGGACCACATCAGGCACGGAATCAATCCATCCGGGTCAATCCAATCAAATATTTGTGAGATGAGGTGAAATAAACTGTTCAGAATAGAGATCTGCCATCAGCTAATTTGTAATAACTGAGTGAAGCATTGGAGTCAACATGGGCCTAAATCTGTGTTGCACTTTCAGTGCCTTTCTGATTCTATATCCAGATCAACTTAGATTGTTCTGAGGGCAAAAGGTTCAATTTGCTATAAGGTAGGTTTACCTAATAATCTTGCCTTAAAGTGTTGCTTACATGCACGTTATTCAATGTTTATAGAGGAAATACGACATGTTATCTTATGGAAGCATCTGCTTGTACAGTTTCTCATGGTTTGTATAAACCAATCACAGACTAATTTAATGTGTTTAACATAGCCTACACTTCCAACCAAAAATTCCATAAATGACGAAAGAGTCATAACCTAAATGTGGCTTGCAAGAACATGACATCTGCAGCTGTTCCGTCTTGCTTGTTTTTTGTTGTTACCAGTGGTCACAGTCAGTTACAGTCTGGTTTTTTGTTCCTTTGTCCTTGTACATTGTACATCATTTTACTATTTTTATTGATCCCCCGCTGTTTGACTGTTTTCCCCTTTAAAGATGAGAGCTTTGCCGATATTTGTGTTGGTAAATTTTGTCATCACTGAATCTAGGCTCGAATCAAAACCCTGGCTAATCTGAAAATATTCCTTTTTGAAACAGATTGTTTTGTTGATAAGGTGCCCACTGACGTTACTTAAGCCGGCTTTCATGAACCGTGAGCCTTACGTAACCGAAACGCAGAGTACACTGAGAACTCCTCTTGTTAGTGGGTTGGCATGGGAGCAGACGTCTGGCACAATCGCCTTTGTGGAGACCCAGAGTAGATGAGTAAACTGAAAACTGCTACAGGGCTCCTTTGGGTCAGTGAAAAAAAAAAACAGTTTCTTTCAGCTGCTTCACCCACATCAAGTGCCCTGAAGTTTCTCTAAGACTCTGCCAAGAGAACACCATCAATGTGATTTCTCCTGTCTGTAGGCATCTGATGGACATTATTAGACCATATGTGTCACATTCACTCGAGTGGCTCAGTTGGTAAAAGCACACATTATGACTGCAACATGGGCCCTGCGATCATGGGTTCGAGCCTTGGCACCGGCTATATAATTGTTACCATAGTGCCATTTATCACCGTTAGTCTAAATCAGCTTCATACTGACAGGGTTCGTTAAGCTACCGGTTCATTAGTTCCACTGCTGAAAAACAGACATTGTTCCTAAGGAAAGTACATCAAAGGACTACAAGTTTCTTACAGTTACACAACTTTCCGTACACACACATAAAAAAAAATGTATTTACAGTGCTGTGCAAAAATACACTTTCCTGGAAAATAGCCATATTTTGAGAATTTGTCATAACCATTCACTTAAAAAAAAAACGGATCAGGTTTGAGGTTAAATCTGTTCCAATCCATTCAGAAAACATATTTTGGTTAAACTAAATATCTCTGACACAAAGCAATTTTTCAATCTGTTGACAAATAACTGAGGCTTGATGCAATTTTTAAAATTTATTGTGAATATATAAAGTAGAAATGTACTCCAATCCTATTAAAAGCATATTTTTCCTTCCGAATGAGAGCTGAAGAATTACAGTATGAGTGAGCGAGAAGGATTGGATGGGTCTGACCAAGAGGATGTTAACCTGTAAATAATAAATCACATATTATCTGATAAAACATGCAGATGTGTTTTTTTCCACTAAACCTCTCATCACCTCACTTGTCACACGCAACTGTAAAACTTACATTACCTGAAAGAGATGAAATAGAGGGCATATTGGCAAGGCTTGATAGATGGACTTTTAGACTACCGCTACATCACGATGCCACACACAGTAATGAGTCCGCTGATAAACTTAACACATGTCCAGACTGGACAAAACAGCTTTAAAACGTGACAAAACAGCTCTAGTAAAATAAACTCTGACAACACATTAAAAATGGTAGCATTAGCATAGCGGCACAAAAACAGACATTGTCGACTTGTTTTGCTATTATGCATAATTAGTGGAGACAGATCATACTTAAATTTTCATTATGACTATAATGAGACAGAGGTTTGATTTACTGTTTGAAAGTTTTACTTGACCTTCATTTTTGTTTATTGCCCCTCAGAAGCAGTTTCCATAGTACTGTGGGTCATCTGAGAGATTAGCCGTTAAAATTAATTAACAGCGTTTGCTAATGGGGATTAAGGTACCTGAGTTTATGGTGCTTGAGTACTTTTCTGCTACTGTGAGCATAATAGGATGATGGAATGTATTCATCAAACCGAACGGCAAGGGATGAGACCTACTTAAGCATTTTAAAGGATCACAAAGGTACTAATTCATTTATTGTCTCCCAAAGCATCTTTTTAAATCTCTTTGCTTTTCATGATTAAATACCTTTATGGTTTAATACACTAGCATATTCTTCCACAGGTAGCTATGGAATTTTTAGCTGCTCTGGATATGTTTTTAAGAAAACGATATTTTAGTTTTAAACTAAATTACGGTACCACATGGCAAAATCAGCCCAGATGCCAGATCATGATCTAAACTAACTGTAATACGCTTTGTTTACAACATAAAGACATTGATTTAAACAAATGAAACTGCTCACTTCTTTTTGTAAGAAGGCTTAAACACAACTGAGTAAAATAGGCTTGGTAAAAAACAACAACTTATTGAAACATCACACAAGCAGGTATTTGTGGCTTACTTTCCTCCATCCTGTTGCACAACTGAATACCACTTTTATAGACAGAGCCACAAACACCAGGTTTCAATTAACATTCTTCACCATTGACCATGGTTAATTGATACCAATTATCACAACACCAAGCAATTAACAATGCTTCCAACTGTTTTGAAAAGGCCATTCCTTCACACTTCTATAAGATATTTTCTGGTCTTCTGTGACCTGCAGGCACCCCACACTGTGTAAGGATAGAGGATAAATACAATTTATAATTAAATACAATCAAAAGTCTGACCTTCATATTTCCCCAATGCTTCAAGACTTAAAGCTAAACCTCTGACAAACATGTTATAATATTATTATGAATATTTGTTGCCTAGGCAATTCATGAGAATGATGAAACGATGAGGCTTGATGTATGCCAAAATGGGAATGACCAATTAAATACTGACTGTAAAAAAATCAGTATTTGCTGTGGACAGAAGTCTGTTGAGAGGTACTCATGAAGAATTGGAACAAGATGGTTGCTCCACAAATTTTGACCTCATCATTAATTCTCCCATAACTAATGACTGATTCCTTACATGAGATGGTGCAGGTGATGGAACATAGAACTCTGAATTACACACTGTGAGGGAGCATACGGTGTGATGTAGCACTAGGTAAATTACACACTGCACGTTCTTCTGAGATGTGCTGCGGACACATTTCTTGAACAGATTTTATTTTCTGAATATCAGCCAAACTTTGTATGTCTTCTGGCTGTGTGAGCTGATTGTGTGGCTTAAAAGAAAACCTGGGAAGAAAAATAGGTATGTGCCAAGAGGCCCAGGTAGGCCATTTAGCAAAAACATCTTACTTTGCAGTCTTTGTTACTAACTGCGGAAACATACTGAAACCGGAAAGCCTCTCTGCAGTGGACTATCACAGCACTGAGAGGGGTCTTGTCCCAACTAATCCTTCAGCAGACACATACGTTTGGATTCGCACTGCATCTGTGACAGGCTCTTGACTCTTACTTTCAGCAGAGCCTAAGGGATACACTGAAAATTTGTAGCAGACCCTCATACACAATAGAACCTCAGGGATGTACACTGGCACAAGAATGAAGGTCTGCCTGAAAAACTTTGAAAAAGACACCGACATACACCACTTTGAATCCTTTGCTATTGGTAATGATTAGCAATGTAGGTTCAGCCTTATTTTTTTAACTATGCCTGGTTTTTAGGTATGCACCTTTGTTTAAATGACCCAACAATCAAACCGTTTTTATAATAATAAAAAAAACTTACCATCTTGCTGTTTCAGAGATAAAAAGTTTATGAATTATAAATAAGGCTTGACAGCAAATTCAATAAGAGTTGACACCCAACTCAACTCATCCCAACATCGTCAAGCCCTACTAATGAATAAATGTGTCCAATTAAAAGTATAAAGCTACTTTCAAACTGTTGTTTTCATATTTCGTCCAAAGATCCCATTGTGTGTTATTGGTTTTTGTTACAGTCAAATAATTTGACCACTTAAGGGTGAAAATGTGTGTTTAGGGGGACCTCTGGGTGTCTTACGCCACAAGACACCTTTTCAGAAATCAAGCATGAGCCCTCAGGTCATGCTATCATTCCCAACTATAGTAGATCCCTCTGTCTGTTAGTTACATGGGTAACACGTTTGTCATGTCCATGGCAGCACACATTTTCTGTCATGAGTAACAATCTAAAATGCAAACATCATCGTTTCACTAGACAACGGTAGGTTTGGAAGGGTTTATTATTGAAACGGGTTCAAGACAAGGATATTGTGTACTGGTTTTCGGCTTGCAGTCCTAAGCGGGGAAGGAGTGGAGCTGCTCTAGGAGGAGAAGAGGACCCCCCTGTGGAATAAGTATGGTTAAGTAGCAGGAGGAAAAGGTGATGGGGAGGGGGTGGGATGCCAGAGATGCAGAGCATGATGGGAGATAACCTGATGTATGATTGGAATGCATCGGAGGACCAGCGACCCAGAAATTTGATTAGGTGGTCTGGATGTCCATTTTTTGCTCCGGTGGTGGCTGCTCCAATTCTAAAAGAGTGAGAAGAAAGACTGAGTTGAAATTGGTGGAAGTAATGGTGAATTCGGAGCCGTGTAAGAAACTGAAGAAAGTGAGTAAGGAAACAACAGTTAAGGTGATGTCCATGTGTGGAATAGCAAGACCAGAGGTAGTTTATGCAATGGATGAGTATGGGAAGTGTGACGGGATTTCTTGTCTTCGTCTGATGCCAAATGTAGAATTTCTGAAATTGAAAACGAGGGAGACTGTCAGCAATTTGGTTGTGGTGACCTGGAACGTGAGCAGCACGGACAATGAACTGATTACAAACAGATATTCAGGTGAGGCGGTGGAGGAGTGGCATAATGGTATTAGAGCGAGAACAACCTTTAATGATTGTGTGTGCTGTAGCTAGATTGTTTGATGAATAGCTGGAAAACAGAGCTAAAATACGGTCTAACTTCTCATTGGGATGAGAGGCACAGGATTTGTTAGTGTTAAGGAAAATGTCAAAACAACTCAGACACAGCGGCAAAACTTGGCTGACATCCATATCTTGTAAAAACTGGAATCGAATGGTGGCTGACACGGTTATCAGGGCGAACGGGGGTGGGGTGGCAGGGTAGGGAGGCCAGGAAGATTAAGTGGAGGTGCGAGCGGGGAGGTCGGAAGAATTGTAGGCTGACGAGCATTGGGAGGGTTGAAGTGGAAGAGCTGAGGGGAGCTGAACTGGGAGGGAGGGATGTGGGTGGGGAGAGGGGGGGTGCTGTACTGGGTCCCTGGGAGTGTGCAATAGCGGAGCTACCACTGACAACGGGGACCGAGGGGACGTTGGAAGCAGGGAGGGAGAGGTACGGTGGCGAGTTTTTTGGGAGGATGCAGTAGCAGGGCAGCCGACGCAACGGGCACAAGCTGGAGCCTGCCGACTCCAGGGGGGACGCTGACAGAGGGGAGGGCGCTGGGAAGGCACTGAGGCGGGGCTGCTTTTAATGATAACATTCAACGCTCACACAAGGAAGCTGAGCTTCCAATTTACAATACGCTTTACAAATCTTGCAGATATGAACTTTACATTTTAATACCTGACAGAAAATGTAACAAAGGGCTGAGAGCAGTGGCAGATTTAGGTATGGGTGACATGAGTGACATGCCCAGGGTGGTATCTCGCTGGGGCGGCACGGGGTGCTCACACAAAAAAAAAAAATCAGAACGGTGACATTTGCGCGATCGCTTTCCGGGTCAGAATCCGGAGACAGAACGGTAGAGCTGCTTGTCCGTAGCTTGTCCGTAGCTACAGGTGCCAACAGCAGATGATGCCAAAAACAACGAACTATGCCGGTAGCACAGATCGTCAGCTGGTATGCCAGAGATGCAGAGCACGATAGGAGATGAGGTATGCTGCATTTTTATATTTGTAATAAGACCAGAATTGATTAAAGGGGTTGTCTGAAAATGATTCTCCCAAACATTGTTTTTAACGAAACTCAATTTAGTGAACACCAGGCACTGGGGGAGAGCGCGTATGAGCCTATCAATATGCACTCCATGTATCCTGAAGTGCATATTGCTGTCCATTATAAGCCTATATATTGCATTCAAATCAGAAAGAAATCTTATTAACTCACCTCAAATCTTATTATTTTAATTGTGCTGCTAAAATGCTAGTTACATTTTGGGTCCCAGGTAATCATTTGAAAACCACTGCTTCAGTATATTGCTGCTTTGAAAATAACGTATTCACTGGATGCCAACATGCACTCAGTGTTGATGGGGATTATTTGAAATCATATCTACTTAAAAAACCAGCCATACTTTTACCTGTTTATATGAAACCCCTATCATTTTTTAAATAAATTATTAGGTTAGCGGGTCATGTTTGCTAGCCATTTTGTAGTTTTTTTTTTTCTCCAAATTTTATTCTTTTATCATAGTGGCTACACTTGTCATTTTGCCTGTTCCTGATTGGTTTATGTGCATCATCAATGTAAAGTATGACAGTTTCAGTTTAATGTTCTTCTTTTCCAGTTAAAGCTCGGAAAAATGATAAGGGCTAATGAGAATGTCACTTTCTGGTGAATACTTATTATCACATTTGGTTGATTCGTCAGCCCTAGATTATGAGCTTCTTGTGTCAGAGGCTGTACTGTCTGTGTATGTATGTGCTGAATGTATACATTATTGCTCAGGAAATAGTGTGTGCATGCATTTTATGTATTTCTATATACTATCTAAATAATAGTATAAACCTTTATAAAGCTAGAATTATCTTGAGCCTCAATATTGGTGTGCCCATTGAAATAACCTCCATTCTCTTTGAAAACTAAGTAAAAAAAGCTAACCTTCACTTAATTCCCATTATTAAAACTTTTTGGTAAAACATACAGTATATCGACTGAATCAAGGTCTAGTTGTTTATTTCTGCATTATTGGACATTTTTCAATTTTTGAGCTTTCCCCCTATGCATATTAGTATTAGAATAAAACACATTTTCATGTATGCATTGTAATCTAAAACTAAACAAGGAACGAGCCATGATTGAGAATAAATTTATCCAAAATAGCTTCCAAATGAGCCGGAGTAAGAGACTGTCCACTTGGGTATTCAGAGATAAAAATGAACAATTCTTACAGTGCAAAGTCAGCAATATAAAAAGAGTTCACCAGCAAGCCAGTGGAGAGTTCCAGCAACTGAATACTGATTGGCTGTTAAGCTCACTATCATATGACAAGTTTACTGGGGTGAAACACAGAGAACATTTTTTTTATTGCATTTATTTTTTTATATATTCCTTATTATACCAACAGTTTTCCACTAAGATGATATCTCTTGTGCAAGGGTGCCCCTGCCAAAATCCTGTTCACAAGTATGTTATTTAATATCATATTGCAATATAATACTATTCCATTCCATGTTATATTTTCTATCTGCTTCTCAGATAGAACAATTGTACATTTGCTGATAGGAGATAACCATACCCTTTCAGACCATATATGTAGGAAAGGTAGGAAGGGTAGAGGACTCAGTGTGATTAGCCTATATGCAGAGTGACCAGCCCCTGTGCAGAGTGATTAGCCTATGTGCAGAGAGACCAGCCCCTGTGTAGAGTGATTAGCCTATGTGCACAGTAATTAGCCCCTGTGCAGAGTGATTAGCCTATATGCAGAGTGATTAGCCTATGTGCAGAGAGACCAGCCCCTGTGTAGAGTGATTAGCCTATGTGCAGAGTTATTAGCCCCTGTGTAGAGTGATTAGCCTATGTGCACAGTAATTAGCCCCTGTGCAGAGTGATTAGCCCCTGTGTAGAGTGATTAGCCCCTGTGCAGAGTGATTAGTCTACATGCAAAGTGACCAGCCCCTGTGCAGAGAGCTTAGCCTCTGAGATGTAACTGCACTGTTTCCTGGTGACAGAACTTACTTACGCTCTAACCTACTGGGTGTAGGTTACAAAATCGAGCACTTTATGAGGCATTTCATTAAATCTGGTTATTGAAAAACACCATAACCAACCTCTGTCATCATTCCAGACACCTTACTTCTAGATGATGAATGTACGTTTGTGCGAAAATCCATTCATTCTTTCAGCATCCATTTTAAAGGAGTCTCATTTTGGACGCTGCATAAAAACATTTCGTGCATTTGCGCAACCTTGTTTGGACAAGGTTGTTGGCCCTTCTAAGGACCACCAGAGGAGAACACCAGGGGAGAAAGTGCCAAAGCCAAACTAGACATTCAGATATACAGAGGGGGAGAACCATGCCCTGATTTGTTCCACAAGCTCTCTTTTACACCCCTGGATATCAAATGAAGCGCTCCAGTTTTTTATCAGTATCCACTGCGTACTTGAATCTGCAACCTCCTGTGATGAATTAAGTTACCCAACCGCTATGTCACACTATGAGCTGTCTGTCTACCGATTTCAGCCACACACTTTGGGAGGCTGTCTAAGGAATTTAACAGTTCCAGTGACTAAGTGAAAACTGCGTTGGACAGTTTCTCAGTGCCCAGCATTTCTTCATTGGCTGAAACCTTGTGCAGTATTCCCTCTGATGGCTCTCTCAGATCAATAAGATTTGTCCCTGGTGCCAGCAGTGGGATGGATGTTTTAGAGCTATTATTGGCTTCAGTAATATAGCTTTTTTGGGGGTATCGAGGGGGGGGTCTCTTCTCCCAATCAGCTCTGTCCTTACAGGGTCCTGGTTATTGTGATCACACTGTTATTATTTTTCTGATCCACAGATGTTGAAGTGGCCTTTGAAACAGAGCCATCCTGTCTCAGCTCAGAAGCATTTATGAAAAGAAAAGTGTTCAGGATCACCTCTGACACGGTTGTAATGGAGTTGAAGAGTTGAATGCGGTTTTTCCCTCAGGCAGTTGCCCGACGGCCAATTCAAGCACAGGTCTTGACCTCGCCGTGTTGGTGCAGGAGGACAGACCTGTCTCAATGTTTAAAAATACCTTCTGGTGGCACGTCTCCTCTACGAAGGGTCGATGTCATCGTGTCCACACCAGAGTGGATACTTTAAAAAATACCCTTGCTCCTGAAAAAAAAAACAGTCACCTACCTCTTTGAATTGCTTTGCTTTGTGAAGACCCAGGGCCTCTGGTATCACATCAGCATACTTACCCGTTGAGCTCTGAACCCAGTAATCTCATTTCAGGGCATTGGAGTTCAGGTACATGAGTACCTGTAATATTGGAGAAATTTATGAATGATAAGCAAAGACTGGCACAGTAACGGGGGCTAACAGTATCCTCTATAGCAGTGGTGCGTGTTATCGGAGTGCTCTATTTTCCCTCATAACCAAAAAGCTTACTTCTCTTAAAAGAAAGTGTTTGGGTTGGAAACGACTTTTTTTTATCTCAAACATGCACGCACACATTGATATGACGTTTAAAAATGTGTATTACAATAATAACGATAAAATTCACAATATGGAGAAATATATATCACCTTTCTGAAATTCAATAGGCATTAAACTTAAAGAAATCCATTTATTTGTAACTCGTGAAACTATTAGCTTGCAAAGTTTCTGAAGCTTGTTAGCTAGCCTCCCATTTGCACAAAGCAAACTACTCAAAAAGAAGCTGCAATATGGATGATTCAAAATCAGAAAAACGAATATGTCAAAAAGAAGTTGTTAGCTATCTTGGATTTACATCTTTCATTTATTTGTAGTCTATGATAATTCTGTGATTTCTTTAGATTAAAAGTGTGAAAGCAGATATATTTAAGAAAATTAAACTGATCAGCATTTGCCTTGAAGTTGGTATGCCTATGCTTTAAACAATCCCTCAGTGATGTCTCCGCTATCCCCCTCTGCTGTTCTTTGCAGTTTTTGGTCTTAATATAAACAGACATATTTTTACGTCATGCTGTTCCATGATACATTGCTGCTGTGCCCCATTGTCTGTTCCCCTACAAGATACACTGGGCCCTATTTTCGCTAGCAGGTGCAACGTCCTACGACTGATTAAAAATGCATCATTACTGCAACAACACCCAATAACACAAAGTTTTTTTCGGCAACACGCCAGCACCAACAGGAGAAATGTGGAAGCACAAAGCCACTTGCGCCTCTGATGTGATAAAGGGCGTAGAAGCGGAATGCCTGGGAGTGTTCTCTGCAAACATATTTGAATACCATGCAAAATTATGGGGTGCAATACCCGAATTGCAGTTTTTGTCCAAAGAGAAACCCTTGCGTTTAAGAGGTCTCAAAGGCAGGTCTATTCAGATCGCAAAACTCGAAGGTAGAGAAATAAATTGTTGCACATTGACTCGGCCGGCAGGTGTCATAACATGACTTCGGAGATATTACCGAAAGGCAATAATGGTCAAACTTCCATAATGACACAAATAATTGAATTCCACACAATCTAAAAGGAAAATGTGAGACCTCTGCTCTTTAAATTTATATTCTTTTAATGCTTGAAACATGATGGATGCAGACTATTAATCTTGGCAGAATTTAACATCTCTGTTTTGCTGTTGATTCCAATAGTATGGAATACATAATTGCAAGGAGAAGAACGTTTCAAACAGCGGCACTCTTTCCTTAATATGACAGACCCTAAGTTCACACATAAGCGGAAATTTCGGCTCCGCATTCCAAAAGTGAGATTGAACGATGCCACATTTGATAAAAATCGGCCATCACTGATTGGAACCTGCAGCAGACATTTAACTCGCTTGTGATACATTATTACATATTGATAATAAATATAGCTGACTGTCAAATAATTATCATCAATATATGTAGCTAGCTAAGATAGGCCCCCATGACGATAACGTCAAGTTGTGACAAGCAAGTTAGCTAGCACTAATTAGCTAGATAGGATATCCTATATTTTCTAGGTCATATCTAGGCTGTTCAAACAATAAAATAACTTTCAGTGCATGCTCTTTTCTGTCAGCGTTACGGTATGACTTTGATATCATACAATTCAGGGTATCTTGAACTGTAAGAATGAACGAGTCTGCCTTTTTGAATCATTTATGACTGAACGTTTGGACTTGGACTTGAGTCTGCTAAAATAGGTTTGGGGTTGCTTCTCCCATCGAGTGTTGCGCGAATCAGGCAATGACTGATTTATGACTTATGACGTATGAATTTTAAAAATAGAGCCCACTGTATCTGTTTACACTTCAGTGCCCTGTATCCAACCTTTGAGCATCTACTGTACATGAATATTTACATGCTGCTATAAGAGAATATGCCTACTTAACGGCATAACGTAATTGCACAGACATGCAATTCACTGACAGAGTGATATAATGTAGCAATAACTCCAGTCACTATTGCTTTCAGTTTGTTTTTCAAATAGCTGATTTAATGAATACCGTATATACTACCACATAATGCTATTGTTTGCAACGTGGATTCCCTAAATGACAACCGTGGTAGTCTGACTTCATCAACTTTTGTTCTTTGTGCAAGGATATGAAATCTTCAGGAAGTTTTGGCTTATCAATCTCTTGGTAATGGATGCTAAAGCTTGTGTGTGACCCACACAGTCATGCAATTAAGACAACTCCTGCATTCACTGCTGTTATTTTTCCCCCTGTGTACCACAGCTGGCTTTGCAGTGCAGCAGGCAGGAGTTTGGACCGACTCCACCGCTCCAACTCTTAATAACTCCTCGGGCTTGTGAAAATAATCCTCTGAAGCTGCTTTTGCTAAATCACTTCTACACATTATTTAAAACGCAAATTTCAGCCCTGATCTCCACCTCATAAACTCCTGATCCCGTGGTACATGATTACCTCATTTTTGAAAAGGTGATAATGCAAGCACTTTAAATTGTTCATTGGATGAATTCATTTACCGTCTCTGCCATAATTTGAAAAACAATACAAATTTGAAGGCAAATAATTATGCAGTATAACACAATTCTCAATGTCTTTCCAATTTCTTTTCCCATCTTGATGTAAATTGAGCATTTTTGTAATGTTTCCACATTTAAAGCCTCGTTGTGGATGCATGAAAAACAAGCTGCTTTTTCTGCCTGAGCCGCCACCATCCAGGCAATAAAGGTTTGATAGGGTTGCATGAAAAGGTGTCCCTGTTATGTATGAAAGGTTTGAACACTTGTATGTAAACTTATTATCTCAATATTGGCAAGTAGCAGCCATTTTGGATCCAACAGGGCCCATCTTGTGTTGTGACTTCCTCATTCAGAACTTGAAATAAACGTTTGTCTTTTTCTGTGTCTGTGGTTGTGAAATGGAAGTAAACTGCGAGTAACTTAAATGTTCTGTCCTCAAAGTGTTGTCTGTATTGAAAGCAGTAGTATCACTGAATACCCTGCATCGAAAGAGATCAAAAGCTTAAAGTTAGCTGAGTGAAAAAGGTGATAAAGGAGACAGCCCCTGGAATGTACAGTAAAGCACTACGACAGGAGGAAATTTAGGATGACCGGGTTTTATAAATCCATAATCCTGATAGCTATTTTACTGTAATGTTGAACCTGTTTCTACTGAATAGTCCTGAATCAGTTTTTGATTTTTTTGGTTTCATGTATCAAACATTTATTTAAATCATTTTGTATTAACAAAGGGCCCATGTGCATACATCCCATAAAAATAATGGGGTAAGAGTTTAAAAATAAGCTTAATTGTGTTATCCTGTATTTAAACAGTTTGAGGGATAGTAAGGTAATTATGCCATTTACACAATTACGCCAACAGCATTAATAACACAATAATATCTAAATCTGAAAATACAGGCTTCCATCATTTTGGAAAAACTTTTCTCAGAATTATCAGATAATTATCAGATTTTCTGCCTGAGACTCTGCTGATGAGTCTGAAAAACTAGTGGGATTTAAATAAATGCAAATTATTTTCTATAAGAATTTTGTTTCATGACTCTTCGACAAGGTGGTCTTTGCATGATGTTTGTCTGCAACCTCAATTGTTTATTCGTACTTATTTTGGTTATAGAAGGACTTTTATAAATATGAGCAGAAATGTGTTATCTATTTTTGAATTCATGGCACAATCTGACTCACCGTAGCAGTAGCATTGAAAGAGTACTTTAAACAAGACCTTTATGGTTCAGATAAAACTTCAGTAGAGAATCTTGCTTTTGATTTTATTTTCTGTGCATATTTTCTGTGCAAATATAGTCAGTGTATGAATTCCATGAGGAGAAAAAAATCTGGGACGTCTTCGATTTGTCCCCGAGTTCCATTTATGAAACCATAAATTATGTAAATATTTGTGCAATGTGAAGCTTGTTTTGATAGCTTTGATAACAAACAAATACATTTGCACACTCGCACACCCACACACAAATTCACCTTTTCCTGCAGCAGGTGCCATATGAATTATACCTTTTGTCATCGGTGTGAAATAAAACATCGGCTAAAACTACACCTCAGCTATCCTAAGTTATGACTGTGTAATTGTGTATAGCCTTTTATTGCTCAATGCAATGTGACCCTGCTTGGAGTTTACATGGCAGTTCTCTGGGCCCTTCTTTATTTTAACGTGGTTTTCCTCAGTTTTTTCGTGAATAAACTATTCACACTGCGACTTGTTTCCATGCAATGAGACTGTTTCAATTTTTCCTTTGAAAGTTTTCTGTTGTTGTTGACATTTACAAATGCATACAAAAAAAAAAAAATATTTCTCAAGGGGAGGAAGGAAGCCAGCTCACAGCTAATTAGAAACTGTTTTCATCAGGCAAATGAGGTCATTTTTGTCGTAAGGTAATAAAATGGTTGCAGCGACTTGCGTGAGATCGTTTCTGAACATTTTTGAGTAATTCTGTTTTCTGTTGTTCACAGCATCACCACGTGAGAAGAAGACTTGAGTCCTGACCAGGTATGGCCAGCTTCAGAAATTATCGTTTTGGAAAAAAATTAAAGTTCGGAAATTGTATAATGCTTTTTGTCTGCCTGTCCTTCTGCTCATTCTTCAGGGTGTGTATTTATGATGCAATCCACTCAGCACATGCAAAATTCTTCCAACTTCACTTTTCGTTTATCAATGCATTTATTCCGGCCCAACCCATAGCACTAAAATGGGGTACTTTTAGTTCTAATGGTGTTTTTCATTTAGGCTTTTAGCTGGAATTACCTTTATAGGAATAAATAAAACATTTACCCTTCAAAATAATACTGCTGCACTTATATTTAATATTTCAAGAATGAAATAAAACTTGTGATGAAGGGCACTTTGACATAGAATTCTTCAGTTGAAGTTCAGCTATCTCGGGGGCAGCCGATGAAACAAATATCTGCCAGTATTATTTTATATTTCATATTCAGTACCCCGGCTGGGCTGGTATTTTTAACTGCAGCTTGGCGGGTCCTTTCTGCTCCGATTCTCACCAGTGGTGCCCAGATCCCCGAACCCCCAATGGACGTGTCTGTCCCTACTGAACCCTACCCTGACAGACTCATGCAGCTATATCTGTACAGACAACTCTCTATGGAGATCTGCCAGGTGTACATTGCAGTGCTGCTGTGGTCTGCTGTTTTGGGGAACTGGAGCAGGAAGTTGCGGGTTTGAATCCCGGATGGGTGTCCTCTAACAAACGACTTAAACTAAACCGAGCAATTTTGTGTCAAGCTGTGCCACCCGTGCAGACCTTACTCACTAGGTTTTGCTCAACGGGCTTCGCATATGCCAATCATAAATGCATATCTCCGTGTATCCATGTCATTATCTTCAAAAATAATTCCCTTTTCCATCGGCCTCTACATTTTATTGATTTGTCTCTTTATATCTAAATTTTCTGCATATATGAATCATTCCATCAGAAATCAACAAATGAAGTGATGGATTTAAGCCTTTATCAGGTTCACCGACTACAGGGGGAGCCAGTGCTAGCTACA
Organism: Albula glossodonta; assembly: GCA_019788955.1. Lineage (NCBI taxonomy): Eukaryota > Metazoa > Chordata > Actinopteri > Albuliformes > Albulidae > Albula > Albula glossodonta. The sequence continues at coordinate 20,200,962 of JAFBMS010000010.1, forward strand.
TATTACCTTGTAGAGACCAGGGCTGAACAGCTGGCTTGCTTGGCAGTTCAAGTTGCTAATTTATCAACAGTTACAAGCTGAATAGTTACAAAATACCTGGCTTATACTGCTTTAGTCCATTTCAAAGAAAATTTAAGTCCGGAAAGTCAACAATGTGACTTGTTCATCACACAATGTCTGGAATGTTGCAAAATACCTTTTTTCTTTTGGGGGATATGCTTGTTTGTCCTGTCTGTTTATGTTTGATATCATTGCATTATAACTATCATGAAACTAGCACATGGAGGGGCAACTAGCCTGGTTTGAAAAAAAACTGTTACTGTTGTGTCCTAACAGTAAGAGACCCTCAGCAGATATAAATTCAGGAGGCTTAATGAAGGTAAAATGATGTCAAACAGTATTCGTCTGTTTCTCAGGAGAACGGTGCACGGAAGTGACAGCTGAGGGCTTTGACAGCAAAAGAAAAAAAATGATAGCTAACTTTATAGATAATTATAGCTATATGATGGGTGATTTCTTTCAGTTATTTCTCTACCAAGCTACGTTATTATTCAGGAGAACCGAATTATCTCAGTTATTTTGGTTACTCCCCATTATTACTTTTCCCAATTATCTAGTTAAGCCCTGCCACATTATGATGATGATAGCAATAAGAATGACAGCTTTGTGACACCGTCTTGACAGCAGTAGGGCATGACAGTCCTCTGTATATGTATGTTCAGCTAATGAAAGTTGCTAATAAAAGTTATGTGCACAGTGAAAACCTACATTCCTGATTGGACATTAGCCTCATCCTCCAGAACCCAATTGACATCAGTCTGTTGGCTAACATACTTTTCCTCTATGCTCTAGTCTGGTAGTTATGCATAGCAATCTATTACTTAGATCTATGACACAATTAATATGTATGATTTAATTTTTAGTTATAATTACATGAAATCGATCATTTATTACTTGCAAAGCACCCCCAGGATATTCACAAAGACCTATGGGATAACGTAGGATTCTGCCGTAAAAATTTGCATTTTTGGATATGAGTTGCGTACATGAAATTGGTTTATTGAATATTATATTTTTGGACTTAAAATGTAATGTTGTGTCAGTCAACACTTAAGGGACTTATTTATGGAGATTGCTATTTCCAAACATAAAAATGAGTAATAAAAAGGTTATATACATGCTTCACCTTTGAGTGGCTCATCTGAAGTGACATAATGTGAAGAAACCAATAGAAAGACGAAGGGAAACGAGAGAAGATAGACCATATCTTGGTGAACAAATGTAAGGAACCTTGATAACCCTTCGGACTATGCATGTTTATTTTTTGTGGAACACACTGATTGATAACATTTTTAATTTAATTTTTGCACATTTTTTGACGGTGTCTGCTTTGGATATGTTTATGTGACACACTAAGCCACTGAATGGGCTGTATGTTATTTGGCTTGGCAGCTAACCTGTTCACTTGTGAGCTATCTAACGTATTTGTTTTTCTGAAGTAACATGACTGATTTGTTGTTGTTATTATATAAATAAAATAATATTGTAAATAATTGGATAGTTTTTGTATTAATGAATATGAGTTACAAGTACATTTCTGTCTTTTTTTATTATGATTATGCATGAATATAAAATGTATAGGCATATACCACCATCCTTCCACTCTGAGCTTGGCCATTACCCTTGATTTTTTTTTTACAAATCGACCACTGGTTACACCCCTAATAAGTATAACTTATTTCCGGTTATACTGTCCCGAATATTGCCACGCATGTGGCCGGGGAAAAAAGGGGTAACATTTAATTCTTGTGTATAATGTGCACCCCTAATTTTTTAGAAATCTGGAAAAGAAGTGTATTATACACAAATAATTATGGTAACTTAATGTACCTCTTACACCTTACCTCATATCTATCAAAAAAGGATCCTGTTGAAAAGTAAATGACAGCCATTTATATGATATGTGCATATTTGCTGGACTTGTTTTCCATCAACAGTAGTTTCCAAAGCCTGACCAAAAAAAAAAAAAAAAAAAAAGCCTGGCTTTGTTATCAATGTGATCCAAAGTGAGTTGACATTTCATTTTTTTTCACATAACATTCAAAAAGACAAATAATAAAAAGATTAGATTAACTAAACACATTTATGCCATATAACCTCTCAGCAAAACTGAGCTTACATATGTATATATAAATATTACTGTATATACAAGGCAATGGTGTTCTACTGAAACACCATTATCTGTTACAGAGAATAATAACATAATATATGTATATGACCTTTAATTGACACAATATCCACTCACTGAAAACTGTTCGTAATTAGCCTTCATTTGGGTGGTCAATGAAAATGCAAGCCTGTTTCATTCCTTTGCATTTAAATGGTAAACATCAACATACTTGACCACTAAATTTCAGGAGATACAGTTTTGTGTCAAAGCTGACCTTTTGGAGAGGAGTCTAACAAAAACTTTGCAAGGGGCTTCCCGTCACTGTCCCTGCTATGCGAATAGACACAATCAAAATAGAGTGAGGGGTTCATGGCTGATCTTAAAGGTTGCTGACTGCTCACAGGGACTGATCACAGGGGCTGATCATGGACTGATCATGGACTGATCACAGGGTCATATGATACAAATGGAACTGAGCCAGAAAACCATACTCTGAGGACTGCATCTAAGCTGAATGGGGGCAGTTAAAAAAACTGTTCACCCTATCCTATAAAAAATAAAGACAAAACAATGAGCTTTCTCCTTTCAATAAATTGTTGTATATATCCTTCTGCTCTCACGTTAACGTCATCAGAGAGTCAGGTTTGTCTGGGTATTTAATTTCTGTAGTGATGACTAATTACAGGCAGCACATCAAATTCTCAAATATGGCTTAGACGTAGCTCTCTTACACTGAGACATCTAATTGCAGCCAAACCCCAGTACAGTTTAAAGTAAATTTTGCTCATGGCTTGTGAGCAATAGAACAATATGCAATTACACTAGTCAATATTTTACAATTACAACAAATGACAAAAATGTATTTTTCAATGGAGGCTTTGTTAGATTGGTAGGCTCAATTGAGAATAACCTGAAAAACAATATGATTTTACATGCACCGCACTGTAAGTTTATGGGAAACTGTGAGCTTTCCCCAGAAAGTGTGGCTATGCTCCCAGCCAGTGACTAAATGGTATTTGATGTGCTTGTGGCACTTAGACCAGAAGACCTTTGCTAATCTATCAAGCATATACCAAAAGTACATAATCAGACAGGCCTTTGAAATGGATGTACACTTGTTTAAACGCTTTGGGCGTTAGAAACTGTCCTTTTTAGATGACAGCAGTCAGCCATAGCCGCTGGCGGTAAATGCTGTAATGATCCTACGCTGCGTTGACCACCATGGTTGCCATAGAGAAGGGCACCCTTGGATAGAGCTGTAACACAGGGAAAGTGACATTCTTTATCACTCTTTTCTTAATTTCCATTTTTGCTGAGCCCGGCGTGGACCAAGTAAAATCTCTCTTTGATATGTTCCTTGGTTTTTAGAGTTGTAGGCTCCAGCTGGCAGGAAAGGAAGCAAGACTGTTAGATGGCTTTTTATGGCTAAAACGGAATTAGGCTTTTCTGCAACAGCCTTGCTAGTTTTCTGTGTCTGAAGCATTTCGTTTGACCGCAGTAATTGACTCTGAGACCCGCTGTGGTGACAAAAACAAAATATCTTCTACTGTAAGGTGGCTCTGGTAATCATGCATAATTTTTCCCTGTATAAAAATAAAATAGAAATTAGGTAAGGATTTGCTGTAGAGTAAAAAATATAAAAGATTAGTTGTGAGATCTAAATGTTGCTTCATGAGTCTTTAAGCGTCACATGGTGCTTCATTAAAGGAGCGCAAGATGAAACGGTGTTTCCGTCGCTCAATGGCGGAGTCCCAAAGCTGGACTCCCTGTCGGGATGTCCCATCTCAAATGAAGTACTCCTTTTTGCTGTCGTCGACGGCATCTTGCAGGGAGGGGTCGCTCTTGAGCGCGGCGTCAGCTGTTTCAGCGAACTCGGCGCCCTTGGCTTCGTTGGTGTGGTAGGTTCCCTTGTGCTGGTACATGTAACGGAGCAGCACCACCACCAAGCACAGCAGAACCAGGATAACGGCGGCAATGACCCCTGCCAAAGCAAAAGCTCCACATTTACACAACATATGACGAGAATCTTGGTACTTCTATTTGAAATGTAACTGAAAGGGCCAATGATAACCATCCTTCAATTGCGGGTAATTAGATCAGGCAGTTACAGCCTATTTGGAGACAACCTACAGTATGACACAATGATAAAAGTAAGGTTTACTATAAATTTTTACACTGCCATATTCAACACTATGGGCAGCAGCTTTCTTATGTTTATAATGCATTATTACTCACTGTGTTTTGTGTGTGTGCGCGTTTTATAAATCATATTAGCTGTAATAATTTTCCCAGCGTAGATCATGTTGCATGCTTTATATTATTTTTGATTAGCATTTTCCCCTCTACTTGTTTGATAACTGGTACATTTTACAGGCCGGAGCGAAATGGTGTGGTTCAGAAGGCAACGAGGCAAGAAAACAACATGAACACGCATCATTTTTTATTATTAACAAGCTCAGCAAAAATAACGTAGTGACATAAGAATTAAGCCCTTTTACATCATGACTGACTGATATTGCTGCATCCGCTGCTAAATCATGATGCTTTTTAAAACCGCCATGTTTTTAACCATACTAGCCTTTCGAGAAAGACACATCAAATGTGAATTGACTGTGGACATCACTTCATGACCTGAATAGATTTATTCTTACTCACCTCCCAGGATGGCTTCAAATGATTGGCTGTCAACATCAGTGCCTGGTGAGACACAAAGACATCCAATCAGAAACAAGAGAAAGCCTTAACTCCAATATACATCTTTAATCAGGGCCTTTGTTCATAAAACTACTAAAACTAATAAAAAAATATGAATAAAAAACTATAAAAAAACGAACTGGTATATTCTTGTATGTGACATACCAAATGACAACATACCTAAAGAGTTTATTTAAGGTACCTTCAAACAGCACATGCTTTCTTGGCCTGGCGTTTGATAGGACATGTGCGCATTAATTTTCGAATGTTGTCACAGGGAATTTTAACTTGGGTAAACCAGGCTAGACAGCTGGTCCCCTGTGTGTGATGTGTGTGGTCTTGTATCTCCATTAGCAGACGAATTGCAGCTAATTAAGGTGTGGGCAATCATAAATTATGACACCAAAATATCAGTCTGCCCTGAGAGTGCTTCCTTTGAGGGACAGCGCACATCTGACAGTTGCGCTTGTCATTTCTCCCCCAATACCCAGACTGCAAACTTCCAGAATAGTCCATTCCTTCAGAAGTACTGCAAGCCTCAACACAATATGCTAATAGAGCTACTAATGCATTATATTTGAGCATAGCTCATTAATGCTTAATTGCTTGTAACACCTAGGTGCTGGCATATCATTAAAGCCTCATTAATCAACAATGTTTAAACTGTGGCTCACTCACAGTCATTAAGGAATGTGCATTGATTATGAGGCCCTCTTGGCTACAGAGAGCGATGAACTAAACTGGAGGAACCTGGCAAATGATGGGAGCTGCTGCCTGGAAGATTGCCAGGGCAGAGCAAGGTTGGCATGCTGAGTTTTTATGCAGGCTGTCCCTCTGCTGAAACCCTCAAGCGGCAGTAAGACTTCTGTTTTAGTCAGCTGTGTACTCCATGACTCATTTGCACATTTCCCTTGTCCTGTGTTTTGTTTCTGTCACTGCTTTCTGTTCTTTTTTTTTGACTTTTCAGAACACTGTCATCATAACCAGGCAACAATTCTAGAAGATTCATAAACAGCTGATACACAACAACAGTCGTCATGAAAACAGGTTTGCATCCAGATCATCGCCAGGAAACCGGTTTAGAGGATGCAGCATTTGAGGACGTTGTAACCATTGCCAAGCAACGATTTTGAAAGGATGCTGAGATATAAAATGGATCGTCCTCGACATCACTTCGGACATTTCTCTGGACATTTCTTGGGACATCATTTGGGATTTTTCTTTGGACATTAATCGGGACACTCTTGTTAATTTCAGTTTAGTTTCAGCAACTTTGTTTTAGTTTGTATTTTCTGCTGAAAATTTTGGCTGTTAATTTGTCTACTGTAGCTTCTGCATTATGAGACATCATCAAAACACAGGCCTCACTCCACTCTCAGGTAAAGTTCCTTAAGGTTCCTCATTTGTCTGCCTGCCTAAAAAAGGTTCTTTTTTACTGACGCCTCTAAATGGTTCAACCTGGAACCTTATTCTAAGGGATCCAGGTAAAACCATTAAGAAATGTCAGTTAAAAGAACCTTTACGGACCCAGGCAGACAAATGAGGAACCTTAAGGAACTTTTTCTTTATGGATCCCTCAGAATAAGGTTGTAGGTTCCAGCAGGGGAACCTTTAATGATGCTAGATACATTTCCATTTATTAATTTGGCAGATGCTTTTATCCAAAGCGACGTACAAGGATTGGATACAGTCATCAACAAATCTAAAAGTGTATATATCAATAATGCTACAGTAAATCTAACAATTAAATCTAAGTCGCAATAGGCTGTTTTTATTATAAGCATGTACCAGAGGCATTTTCTGTTGTTTTGATGTTTCAAAAAAGTATGTGTTTTCCTATATAAATATATATTAAAACATGGACTATTTTGCTATTGTTGTTGCTTTCAATAACTGTGAACCCAGCTTTTCTCTTTAGTTTTAAGTTCATAAAGAAAATATTCCATGGTTTGTGGAAACACTTAATTTGCCTCTACTTCTTATCAGAGTGCATTTCCCAAGCAGCCTGTGTGTGTCTTGGTGAAGTGTGTTTACAGAACAACAGCAAAGTGCATTCTGACTGTGTTATAAATATAGAGGTCTGTGTGAATGTGAACGCTGCTAGTGGTTTCACTGAAAACCTGCAAAAGCTTTCAGGCAAACAAACAGATATGGAAAATATCCTCCTTTTGCACTTTACATAAAAAAACTGTGAAAAATGTTTGGAATGCCACCATATTGTGTGAAACAAGTACACCTACATCCTCTTCTGTGTGAATTATTCAATAAACTTGGAAATTGTTGTTAAAATAACAGTTATCGAGTGCTCTAAAGTGAAGAAAAAAACAACCACAAACCTCATAGTTGTTGCTCACCATTCAAGCTTCTTTATGCAAAAAAAAAAAACTTTTACTTAACAAACACTGAGTAAAAGCAAAATTTGTTCTTGCCATTAGTATCATGGAGACTACAGCCAGTGGGCTTAAAGTAAAACGGCATCATAAAAATATCAATGGTACCAATTAAAATATAACTATGCTTAAGTTGTGCATCAATGATGTTTATTTTATTGGATGGACGACATCTTTGACTGTTCGCAGATAGATATTGAAAAGCAAAGACCTGAAGTCCTTTGTAGAACTATAGCAACAAACAGGGGTCTCTCTCTCTCTCTCTCTCTCTCTTTCTCTCTCTCTCCCAGGAGGGGCTTTTCATTAGCTGTTCTATTTAGTTGTGCGTACTGACACTCACAGTGCCCGGTTGCTTGCTTCCAGCAGGACTCGAGCCAGATACAAAGGGCTTTTCCTCACAGTGGGGAAATTATGTTTTGGCTGTTCGCCAAAGCTGACAGAAGCAGGCAGGAGAAAAAGTCCATCAGGTGCCAACAGTGTTATGGCACAGACAGCCTGATTGTGGATGTTCTATTGGCTCCTAATAGACTGTAGATGTTTGGTCAGCATGCAGAAAATAACAGTACCTCAGGGCTGAGCGTTTGCTTTCATTGTGTTCCCAGAAGTGGTGCTAATCTTATGCGAACGCAGTATAGCTTTCAGCCATGCTTGTAAGTGTCTCCCTGAAGGATGGAATACTGGTCCCAGATTAACTCTGCATAACAGCTCAGTGGCTGGCATGCTGGTGATATAACTCTTAGAATAAGAAATAAACACTTAGCCCAACGGAGGAGATAAAGACATTCTTTGATTCCTTGGGTGCTAAAAAAAATTTGAGTCGATGAAATTTAGACATCTTGGCGAGTGATTATATCTGTAAACTGCTTAACACGTAGCCGTCACTCAACATTAACAAACTCCTAATGGTCCATCTAGACGTATACAACTTTTGTGTGCACATACTGCTCTCTGAGGAATACTTGTCTGAACAGCGTGTTTAGTTATTGTTGTGAACTGAAAAGACAGTCAGTCAGTTGGAATAGAGGTTTTCATAAGGTTGAAGTAAATTCTGCCAACCACTATACACACTTCTTTCTGGCTGCATGCATGCATGTATTCCTTCCCCAGTAGTATTGCACAGACCTCTGTGAATTCACGGACAAGGATGTGTTTTATTTCTGTTGCTGTGGGAGCAAGCAGATGAGGGAATTGTTTTTACTGTTTGTCAGAATTTCCAGCTGTGCCTCTTGAGTAACTGCTGTATCATCCAAATTAGCACACCAAGTCTACTGCAGCTAAAGCATGTGTACTCCTCTCATATCAAGTCTACTGCAGCTAAAGCATGTGTACTGCTTTCTCACCAAGTCTACTGCAGCTAAAGCATGTGTACTGCTTTCTCACCAAGTCTACTGCAGCTACTCCTCTCACACCCCTTTACTATCATTAGTTAGCAACTATCATTACCTAATTCATCACCCTCAAGCTAGCCAGCTAGTTAATAATAGCTTCCCTTTCACCGTCTGTCTTTATGTTGTGTATGTGCTTACTTGGCTGTGGTATCACAATTGTAGCTATACAGCTAACTAACCCTAGCTATCTTGTTTAGCAAACACATGACCCTCAAGAGTTAGAAACAGCTACATATTTTATATCATTCATAATTGTAAACTTTTCATGATAAGGGGCTTTAAAGATCAAGATAAAGAACACAGGTTCTTAAGATAACCCCCCCCTTCCCAAAAAAAAAAAAAGCTCTATAATGGAGTATCAAAAGTTAAATATGTAGTTATTACCAGATTCTCAATAAGTCTCCCACCTTGACAAAAATACACCACACACGTATTTTGGTGTGATACCCTTAACAATGTACATTATATTATCACCTTATTTTAATCAATGACAGTTCTCTGAGCTGCTATCAGGCATAATTAAACCTCACAATTAAACTGAGAGAGACTTCTACACCTCTGTGAATGTCATGTTTATTACAGAGGCACACAGTCTAATTTGTTATTCTCAAAGCATGCAGTGTGATTGACATTAAGCATCAAAAATCTTTTTCTAAAGTTTTTGTTTTTTGTTCTAAAGAAAATGTTTTTCTAAACTGGACGCAACAACATGAATTAACTTGACGATTCTTTACAATGTCCTCTCCATTGGCTGTTAATCACTGACAGTACTGTGATTTGAAAGAATCTGTTGTGTTTAGCATTCTTTTAACGTTTGCTCAGTTCTTAAGTCTACAAAAATAAGCATAATGATTTGAACCGAGGGTGGCTGTATATACCAAAGGGAAATCTCATTTTTACCCACCACCTGTCCTGCCTAAAATGGTTAGTGAACTTGGTAATAGAATCTTGACTTGATTTGCCGTTGAGCTGTGGTGTACCAACTGGGCTATGCTAAGTGTAGTATCCTTATGGTGATTTAGCATCTCAGAAGTTTTCTAACATTGAAATGCACAATGTTCATATTACATTTGACATGGAGGCATAGTAACATGTATCCTTCTTGAAAGAACAATATATCAGAAATATTGAAACCTAGTTTACAATCTGAATGATATCACAGATAGCGGACTGACTGGGACAGATCAAATTGCTGGATTGTCTTGCATTAATGAGATGAATGAATACAGAAACTTTAAGGTTACTCAGACCCTTAGCCAATCACCAATGCCACTAAGCATTTGCCGCTATGCTTCTTGCATGTCCCTCCAGATCTTTCATGGGTTTCTATCATTTGATGTTTTCACTTTAATTTTTATACTTAATTTTATATGTTTATAATTTAATTGAATTAATTCGATATTATCGAGATATTTACATTAGGCTGAACTCTATATTAAGCAAAATAAAGTGACCGGTGAGTGTTTTTCACTAATGTGTGCTGCCTAATTTTGTGTCGGATTTTCACACCCATTTTTAAGCAGTAAATCAGAGACACCCAGAGCAAGCACATGCATGATGGGTGGACAGATTACATTTCAGGAACCCAAAACAGTGCGCATACTTCCTGGTTTATTCAGAGGTTAATTTTGCATACTGTCTAATTTTATCTTCAGATTAAGGGTGTGTCAGCAAAAAGTACACACAGTCAATACAATAAATAATTTTAAGTGTTTACCACACTATAGAAATATATTTCCAAATGGAACACAAAAGTTAGTGTACCAGATCCATTTTCCATGCAATAATCACTGAACCTACAATTTTTTTGGCCAGAAATCAACTTTAAGAAGACGATCTGGTGACCTTTTCCCTGAATAGTTAACAGCACTTGTGCTGAAAAAGGTTCAATTGGAGTTCTTCTGGTAATATAATCCTATCAATGAGTATTGCTCTTCCTGAGTATTCTCCAGAGGTTATCTGCTGTTCAATATTTTATACATCAATGCTGCTCTTGCTTGTGTATGGCAATAATTATAAGGAATAATTCAGTTGTGCCTGAATTTCTCAGTAAAATGATTTCATCTGGGGTAAGATTTAGACCACACATTTTATTTGGGTTCCAAAAAGAACCTATGTAAATTTGGAACAAAGACAATTTGTTTTTATTCTTCAGTTTCAGTTAATAGCTAACATTTGCTCTCGTCTTGAACAATGCAACATTCTGGAGCTGATGAGCTAGCGGATACGATAATAATGAGCCAGAAGCTGGATACTTTACTTTTCCACACTGTTACATTTGTTGGTGTGTTTTGAAGCACATAAATAACTGTGCTCTCTCTTGAACAGCCCTGGGCCATTTCTTGCACTCTAATTGGTTATATTACTTTTTCAACTTCTTCCATTATTTACGTATGACTTTTTCACGGTCGTGATTCCCCAAGTATTACAGGTACTACACATTTCTATTACTGGTTCTTCCATTTCTTATGTAAGATTGAGAGATGAAAACATATTTTTTATTTATCATCGCAAGTAAAAGGAATCACAGAAAAGTTACAAATATAAGCTGTAAATGGAGGTTCGTATTGCTTTCAGGCTCCAGCGAAAGCGGTCTTGAGTGATAAGACCATCAGGGCTTGTGCTCAATCAATATGTTGACCCACTTTCAAACGGTGAATCCCGAAGTTGAGAATGTCCCTTTGGATACAGATGGTGGACTATTAGAAACAAGCACCACAAATGTAATTTTGAATTAGTGGCAGGTTTTGATTTAAGTCCAGATTGGGTTGTATTGTGAGGCCAGGAAGTAGGACTACGACAAGACCTTATGCAAGATGTAATTACAGCTAGTCTGAAACCTCCACCTTATCTACTGTAATTCATCAAGTAGAGACATTTCCTGCTCCCTTTCTTTGAGCATCCAAGTATTACCTCATTCCTCCACCCCTGCCGGAGTGTAAGCATCCACCTGTGGCCCAAGAGTGTCACGGAGAAGGACCGGAAAAGAACAAATTGAGGTAATCTGTCTTTAACCAAATCTGGGTGTGGGGCGAATTTGTAGTGAGATCATTTTGGGGCGCCGGCCATCTTGAGGAAGTTAATGAGGTACAGGCAGATGCTTATGGGAGCACGATGATGTGGGATCCCAGTGGGGCTCGGCCCTGGCGATCGTTACTGCATTTTAGGGTAATAGGAGATCTTTGCCTGAGGGGGAAGGGAGGTTTCGCAGATGTTAATAAAGCCATCTCGGATCTGAAAAAATTGACACCGTTTTTCCATTTGTGGTGAATTTGTGTGTGTGTTTTCTGGAATGTGAGAGACTGACCCAGGGGTAAAAGGTTTGATTGACTGGTATAAGGTGATTTGCTGTAGCAGTCAAGGTCGATATTGGTGTAATTTAAAACCGCGTTATTGCAAGCCTGTACTGTGAAAGCTATTCACTCTCCCTCTATTTTCTGTTTGCAGTGCAGAGCATCTCTGAGGATGAGAGGAAATTAACGGCACAGCAATACAGGAGGGAACTGCAGCACCACAGATATTATCAGTTCTCTCCTTTTATAGTTAATACAGGGAAAAACATATGCTGCATCACATTAAGACATTATAGCCAGGCACAGAGGGAAAAACACACACACAAACACATAACCACACACATCACACACATTTAGCCAATTATTTTATTCTTGGATCTCTTGCCATCTGAACTTTTTGAATTTGAATATCTGTTTAATATATTCCTGTGATATCACTCAACATAATCTAATTCATAAACATAAAAATAATTTTTTGTTATATTTTTGGTTTTAACTGAGATGAAAAGGAGGGGATCCTTCTCATATAAATATTCAGCACTGGTAGTTATATATTCTGCTGTCATATTTTGAGTTCTGAGCAGAAAATACTCAGCGGGCCATTGCAAACTCAGTCTAATTCCTACACGCAGTACGTTTCCATAGATCCACAGCCAGACCAGATGAGAATCACAGGCCGTTTCCTCCAGTTAACAGCCATCACTTACTCTTTATAGATCTCTCTTTTCTCTCATTTCCTGTGTCAGAACCCTTGTTTTCAACCAACGGCAGAAATACTGGTATGTCCCAAGAGACTGTACGTACTTTTATGTCTCTATACAAAAAGTGGTTTTAGTGTGTTCATAACAGAAAGCTGTTTCAGTTTGCCATGCCTCACGGCGAAGGCGGAGGTGATGTATCTTTGGTTTTTTTTTCATGTTTTTATTTGCTATGCCTGCTGGCATATGGCTTCTGTCACAAGTTTAGGACGTGGGGATTTAAGCTCAAGCACACAGTAAAAATATTTGATTTCATGGCTGCGCTGCACAGGTGCTGAAAAAGAAGGCACATCTGGCCAGCTGTCAAGCAATAGCTCATTCTGTATTTCTTGAACGATCTCATACTGATTTTTTTTTTCATATGTTGTACAATCGCACGGGGATGTTTTTGTACCAATGGAAATAATATAAAATTATGTACAATTATGTGCAATTTCACCACCTTGCACTTTGCATGACATTGATTTTTGGTTCATAATACAGTGCATATAAACGTTCATATTGCGTAACACACTTGAAAAAACCAAGGCATATTGGTATCTGCTCTTACAAGGGGTTGCACACAATCGCTCTTTTACAGTTTTTGTTCAGAAGTGAATGTGTGGCAGATTATATGGAGATTGGTGTGTTGCTGGGATACCTCAGTTGTAGCATATTGTTTCCCACATCACCCCCACACAGCTGAAGTCCTGTTGTGGTAGCCCCTCCCTAGAATGTTCTCCTCCGCTCTCAGCCTGCTCACACCCATTCCCCATGGGCTCCCCCCCCCCCCCACCCTCTCCTGCCCAGGCGCTGAAAGTGATTACACTGGTAACAGCTCAGGGCCCCTCTCTCTCTTGTCACATACCGTTCAGATGAACAGCCCTTATGCTTTCCCAGCCTCAGACGGATGTAGAATTGTGTCTGGCATTCCTGCTCCATTCCGTTTGTCATGAGCACCCATAAAAACCTGAGTGTAACAAGTTATGTTCACAATTTTTTGGTTACCAGCTCAGTGAATCTGAGCAGATTGGGCGGCTGACGCGCACCGGCCCACACGTTTTAAAACAAACACTGCATGACTCTACAGAAAGCCCATTGAGGAGTCAAAAATAAGAGTCAAAAGGTTCATCTGTGTCATTAAGAGTCAATGCTGAAGGGTCATAAGGTTCATCTCTGTCATTAAGAGTCAGTGACTCTCCCATCATTACTTCTTGGATTTTCCGTTAAAACTTCAGGGTTTGGTGTCTTGTATCAGCAGTCCCAGTAAGCGACGTGCGTACAGATGAGTATTTTCTCCTCAGATAACTGATCAGGAGTTGAGACAGTTAACTGAGTGAACCACGGCTCTACACTCCTTGTGACACAGCGCTCTGTTCGCTAAGCTCACTGTTTATTATCAAGCGAGCTTTTCGAACACATGTGTTGCTTCTCCATTCCCATGTGCCATTACACAACATCTCAGATATTTGGCAGCAGCCTTGTTGTTTTCTTTCCATCTGCCTCTCCCCTACTCTTTCCTAAAACGTCTTTTCGATTGTCTCTCTACTATAAGTAAATCGATAAAATTCTAAAAGTAAGATCCATTTCGTCATTACATATATATGGCAATATTGGGTTTTAATTGATTTGGAAAGTCTCAGCTGAAAGCAAGATTTTGAGAGTTTGAGAACTAGTAGCGCTAGCAGAACTGCTCCATATAAGTCTTTGTTTAAGTAGGGGAAATGCTGTACTTTTAGCAAGAGTGTGTCACTGTGAAAATATTTTAAAAACATGACAAGAAATTCTGCCAATCCCGCCCTGAATAAGACTGAACAGACCGGGTGAACGTGGTTCAATTATTTGGGACTGATTTCCCAGCAGTGAGACGGGTGGTTGAGGTGGAACACTTTGCCCCCCTTTGAATGTGACACCAGGCCACCCCCGAGCTGGTGGGATACCCTTGTGTCTTGGGGGGCGCCACCCCTTGAGGCCGGCCTGACAGCCCCTCTCCTTTTTTTACCTCATTAACTTCTGAGGTGTAATAGGAATCAAAATCTAATTTGAAATGGGTCTTGAGCAGGGCTCATACAATTTTAAACACTGCAATCTCACTGTTGCTGCATTTGACCCAGAGTACTGGCAACTGCTAGGTTTTTTTTTTTTAAAATCCAATGGCTTCATAAAGGCAGGCATAATGAGAGCACTTAGAGAAATTGCTACAGGATATTTAGGGATGGAGGATCACCGTAGCTTTCCATGCGCACTACCGAAGGGTATAAAACATCTTCTGTACATTCATAAATATTCTGTATTCACATGTGCAAACTTGCTATTGTCATAACAACAGATGCATATGTTCATTCTCAACAGTACAACTATACAGCGATTATAGACAGGATGGTAGTGATTGCAGGAGCCCTTACACAACAGTGTGTGTAGGATTCTGTTCTGAACCCACATTTAGCATATTGCAGAAATGAACCAATCAATATTGCTAAAGATGAGTTATTTAATAGCAAAAGCATATTTTAAGAAGATGGTTAACACTGCAAGCGTGTACTACTCTGCCAATCGTAAATTCACAATCATAGATTCACAGGAAATTAAAGGTCTAATCCAATGGTAAGAGAGCGCACACACAAGTACACACAACCTAATTGTCTGGGGGTGTACGGTACAAAATGACTTCAGGGTTACCGTGTTTCCACCTCCTTAGGCAGTACGCTCGCATCCTCAGTTACCGCTACACCATTGGATAGGCCCTACTATGCAGAACATTAGGCGTATACTCATAACTGGATGAGCTGCTGTATCTGTGAGCCCTAGCGCTGTGGTTGGACAGTGGAACAGAGCTCTGACTGTCAGACGGCAGAACTTACAGTGACAGACTCTAACTCTGTCTTTGCATCGCTCCCATCACCGTCTCTAGTATACTGTTCTGCATCAGGAGAGTAGGGGCCACCTGATATCTCCTAAACTAAGACTACAGTTTTTAAGTGGGGACCAAACGCAGACACATAAATATTGTGTATAGTGTATTTTGAACAGTAGAATAATATTTGCTTCTCTATTTTGCGTTGTACATTTGTGAATCTATTGAAACACGATTTAAGCATTTTGATCAAACCGTATCGGATAGACTGGTATAATGTTATGCAAATTTTTGATATCAGTCAGGCTCTAGTGATAAGTACACAGGTTATATGAGATAATAATCCACAAGAACAAAAAATAAATCATGTATGTTCATTGTTTGTCTTCGCTTATGCGATTGCGCATTTATCGCAGTATGCTTTTGTATTGGGCATAACAAAGACAATCTTCCTGTGGTTAAGCGTTCAAAGCAAAACTCTCTCATGCTAAGCGTTTAAGCTTAGCATGAAAGGATGACTAGATGTTCAGAGACTCTGAGAAGTGAAAGATGTTTGAACGGAAAACTCGACCAGTGTTCCTGCTTAGCACTTGTACACAACCAGGGTAAGCTCACTAATGAAACAGGGGTGCTGTGAAGGGCAGTAGATTTACCCCAGAGCTATGGCTGCAGAATTTTGCCTCCACGTTTTCCTTTGTCTCCACAGACTCCTTATTTCCTGTCCCCCACCAGACAGGCCTGTCAGCCTGGTGTGACACCTCCCTTCAGCATCCTGTCAGTAGGCCACACACAGACACTGTGTCAGCCTGTCCAATCAGGTCCTCAGAATCTGCGTGCACACAGCACAGGTTTTGCTGTGGACACACCTGCTTCCTGTCTCTCGGGGGGAGGTGGGCGGAGGGGAGGGGAGGGGAGGGGGCTTGGCCACACATCCCAAATGACAACACCCTTCAGCCATCACTTCTCAGGCGAACAGAGCCTCGTCACCAAACTCTCTTTGCTCAGCTGCGTTTGTATTCCTATCCACGGGTTCTGTCATACCATAAAGGTCCAAACTGATTTTTAACATGGTGTGAATTTTCATTCTCACAGCACACGCAATGCAGCGCACTCGCTCACGCATGGACGCAAACACACCCCCACACGCGCTCATGCATCCACACCTTCACACGTGAGCAAACACACACGCGCACACGCACGTGCGCGCACACACAAGCCTGATTGGAGAAGATCTGAGAGAAGCTGAGATACCTGGGTACTTGTGTCTCTTGTGCACTAGACAAGTTTTTGTTTTTGCAGTGTGTGATGTAACATATTGTCTTCATGAATACCTTACAGATTTGAAATAAAAATACAAAAAGGGGCACAGAATGAAACCATACTTCCATGATCATAAATTGACTGTTCCAGGATCATTCTTCCCTCTGATCACCTACTGGTGCAGGGTTCTTCTTTGGGTGTGAATCCAGTTTTTTTTTTTTTCTTTGTTCTTTTGCATCGGCCTTTAGAGGGTAATTATCCACCCAGCTCCTGTTTCACTGATCTTTATTCAGTCTCTTTGCTGCTAAATTTCAGTTTGATGTCTTCTTTCTAATGCGAGCCTGAACCCACAGTATGTGCAATTTCCTCCATTTTAATTTTGAAATAAACCCAAATCTTCACCCCAGCCAGAAAATTGGTTTTTGTCCGCTTAATCCGATTCTTTAAATTAGCACCGTAATTGTTTGAAGATGACTATTTGAAATATGAAATAACTTATTTACCTAGCTGGTTACTCCTGCTGCAATGTTGGCAGGAAGTCATGAATCATATAAAAAGATCAAATATAATAGGAGTGAAAGAGTGTTTGCAATTAGAGAGAGCCTGTTCCTCTGTGTTTTAGGAGCTTAATGTTATTGTAACATCAGAAGAGGACGTCAAGTGATTGTTATCCTTTCCTGTTTATTTAAAACAATAACTTCACACCAGATGAAAGAATTAATTGAAGCTGTCAATTAGTCTGTTACGCCATCACCCGCTCGTTAACTCATTACATCAAATGCGATCTTTCACTCTTCCCATTTCCGCCTTCGTAATGTGTTTCATTCGGTTTCTCCTCTGCCATTGACATGAAAATAGAGGATGAACAAACGGAAGAAAAGATGCGATCATGTACCCACAAAGACTGTACGCTAAATATCAAACACATCAATAGCTATACAGCTATTGACTTACCCCTTTCAGATGCATATCTCTTATATCGACAAAATTCTGTCAATTTAAATATCAAGTGACAAATAAAACTGCATGCTTACAAGACGATAAATTAACTGACATTATTCCTTAATTTAGCTAACCCTGCGAGCTGAACACCCCATCCCTCCACAAAATGCTTGGATGTGTACACATACACACACGCACACTCATACTAATTGCATGACAGATAGAAATATAGCTTTGCCATAGAAAACTTGCACTGACTGGAGTCTTCGAAGTAAAAATAGAGGGTAAAAAAGACAAGAGAGAAACCCAACACTCAAGTGATCCAGACACAGGAGCTTTTAACTGTTGAGACAGTCTTAGCTCCTGTCTGAAGCACAGCTATCTTAAAGAGTAGGCTTCTCACACAATCCTTAAGAAGAAAGGCTGTGCGCACAGCAGCAAGGGAGTCTTTATCAAATCTAGTCTGCTGGTAGATTTGGCACTGTGGAGCACACAGTGTGATGAACTCTCAGCAGGGGACAGCTATGTGTGGCACGGCTTGCGGTGCTAACTTCTTCTCCTGGTAACTTTCATCATTTTCTGGCGTCATGACACATCAAAATCAGTTCCGCTGCAACCAACGAGCTCTTGTCACAATGCTGTCACGACACTCTGACTGGCTCTCCCGCTCATTAAAAAGCCACTGATTAACGTGAGACTCGGGAAAGAGAGATCGTTCCCGTAAATTAGGCAAGCTCATCCGAGAGGCGCCTTGCGAACTCGCTTGGTGTTTATCAGCGAAGCACAGACTTCCTCTCGGTGAGCTCAGTTACTGCGCCCGGGGTGACTGACGGAGTCCAAGTGCAACAACAGGACGACGCCCTCCCCCCCCATTCTCCCTTACGCTTTCCAACCTCTCTCCTCCTCTCTCTATTCTCTACTGCTTCCTGAGTCACCATTCTTCATATCAATATCAGCTAAAATGCTTTAGTGTACATTAAAAATGTAAAAGTGAAAATGATAAAATTGTAATGTTTTATCAATTCTATCTAATCATCAGAGTGAATCACAATAATATAACTGCATCAACATCTGCATCAACAACAATTGTTCAAAACCATGTAGCATGTTTCCATTTAGATGTGTAGTGTAAAGAATCAATCCAACCAAACTGCACAGTTTATTTACTGTATTAGCAGTTATCCAGAAAAAAAAAACACTAAGGACAGTAGTCTGTTAGTGTCAATTCCCCCTCATTGCGATGTGCTATCAGAGCCTGTAAATCCCACCAGAAAAATCACAGTGATTGGTTTAAAATATGTATTTCTTTCTCTCTTTACTTGTTGCTCAAGCCAACCAGACTACAGGGTGAAATTGAAGGTGATATTTTGTCATAAAAAAGAGTGATACGGTTAGAGAGTGATACGGTTACCAATTTTTACAGAGGCTAACATTATAAACCGCTAGAAAACTTCATTTTATGCTTAGAATGAGTTCCCCAATGCACAAAGTTACCTAACAAAATATGAAGTTATTGCATTAAAATAACTTACTCTGACTTGTGGACCGGATAATTCTAAGCAGAATTAACTGTTCATGAATACTGTCATGTTTCTTTTGAAATTGTGTTCATGTACAGCAAAAAAGAGAGGAAAATCTGAACGATTGAGGATTTTCTGACAACAACCCCAGGGGTATCAAACAGATTTATAATAGTGGGCCACATTGAACCAACTGTGGGCCATAGCATTAACACAACTCTGATTAAATACCTATAATATTCATTTTAGGTATGCAGCCTACTTATTGCTAATGAGCAACAATAACACAAACACACAAGATATCTATTCAACAGATTTACGTTTATGTAGGCATATTCAGAGCAAGCATGCATAAACAACAAAAATTACACTGATGAATGCATAAATACTGAACTCGCAGTAAAATTGTATTTACTGCTGCACTCTGAGGCCTGGATACGTGCTTGTCCCTTCACGTAGCTAGCCCTCATATTTCTCATATGTCTCGCCCTGTTTTGTAACATAATGCGACTGGACACCATATTCCTGTGGATCAGCCACCTGTTGTGTACGTACCTGGCAAGGGGATTTGCCATTTAAAATGATTTTTTTTTCTCATCTCTTGGAAAACACAACATTCTTGGTGAACTTTGGTGAACATTCCAACTATATACATATAATCTTGGTT
This sequence comes from Albula glossodonta, assembly GCA_019788955.1. NCBI lineage: Eukaryota > Metazoa > Chordata > Actinopteri > Albuliformes > Albulidae > Albula > Albula glossodonta. Next base: position 20,220,877 of record JAFBMS010000010.1, read on the forward strand.
GTACTTTACACTGAAATATAGCGAAAATGTGATGTTTTAGTACTGATATACATAATTATAAGAATAATTAAAATGACTCAAATATTTGTCTCTTTCTCTCACACGATGCCTTGGGTCATAACTGGCTGGAGATTTGATAAGCACAATTGGAACATTTCATATTTTCTTAGACAGAGGCCCTTTTGCTAGCAGTTTCTCCCCTCTGGGTATTGTGAGTGGGCCTCGTCTCCATGTTGACTGGCCCTGGGCTGCTCTGTAAATTGGTGTAAAATCTCATGATGAAATCAGATGAGTCTTCTCTAAGCAGTGCTGACCCGACTTTGGGTTCACTTTTCTGTCAACGTTGTCAATTCTCTTCACCCCGTCTGTAAACAATTTACCGTTTCTGAGCAAACTCTATAAAAGACCTAAAAGGCCTTGGCAGAAGAAACCATGCCTGTAAGTAAAAAATTATTTAGATTAATTACATAACAATATATATTTAAATATGTTTAATATATTTAATTGCAGTGATCCAAGACAATGATGTACATGCTTTTGCTGTTAGGGAAAAATACAAAAATCAAAATTCAGTCGATGTATAGCGCCCATCAGGACAGCTGTGGACAACCTCTCAAAATTACTGGGATCCTCTTCACAATGAGTGCAAAGGAAAAAACAGACCACTTGATTTGATGTTTTGTCTAAAGGATGGCTATCTGTAAAGATAGTGTTGTCCCTGCCACTGCACAACAGAGAGTAAAATCTGTGTTTTACTCCATACCGGAGAGAAAAATAATCTAATGGTCAACCAGTACCACAAACAGGAAATAGTAACAAAAATCAGACCAGCTTCCTGTCAGTCACAGGACAGGAGAAAACCCCAGCAATGTAGGATAGGACATCCCTGTAATGGAATAGCTGTGTGTAAAAGACACAGCAGAGTAGGCCATGTCCGTGAGCTGTCCTAACCTCGTAACACAAAACGGCAGAGACATACAAACAGCCACAACATGTGGTTATAGCGACATTCAGCAGGTACCCTCTAGCCTCTTTTCCACTGTTGGCCTACTAGCCCTGGAACGCAAGCTTGCAACCTTAGCACTCGGGCTAGAGTTCCTTTACTGTTTCCACTGCACGTTACCCAGATAACTGTGGCTATATCTGTAACCATTACAGTCAGGAAGAATGTCTATTTTGTGAATGTAATGGATCAGCTGGGAAGCCGCTAGACTCTATCCTGCTTTTCCCTGCACACATCCATTTTACACTCAAGGAAAATGTACTCGTTCCTCAAGTATGTCAGAGAGAGCAAGTTCTCATGCTCTCTAACAGTCTGTTCTCTCTCCCACTTTAGTCCTCTCTATCCATTTCTTGGCATCTTCAAGCAGCCTTAGTTTCAAAAAGCTGCTGTTCTGAAGCCTGTAGGTAACCGATCAGCTACTCGATACTAAGACCAACCACTTCCACTTCCCTGCATACAAGTACAGTAAACGGCCCAAAGTGTGTAGGAGCAGTAATGTCAGATTGCTTTCATGGGCAAGGAAGCGTTCTTAGCCAGCTAACATGATCTTACCTGCAAGACCATGCTTCTGCTTACAGTTCCAACACTGACATATCAACTGCAGCAGGCAACATCCCTCCCTCCCAGGATGCTCTTGTCATGTGACCATTCCTCTACGGACATTCAGGATATAGTTAAAGCTGTTTCCTGATACCGTTCATTTTTTTTTGAGTTGCCTGGTGCTTTCACGGTACTTTTTTTTTTATTCATGAGCTGATTATCACCTCTTCTCAGGATAGCATAATCCTACCCCCCTCCCCCCCTCTGTATTCCTAAAAGTGCAGCTGGAGAATGACAGCCCTTAGAGAGAACTCACTCCATTTAGCAGCTTTCACTATCATCATCAGATCAGACCCATCTGTTATAAGACATGGAAGTATCACAGTCTTGCAAGCTTGGGTAAATGCAGAGATTTCTTCATTTGAGCGGAGCTTAGTTTTGGGCCACGGCAGTCCCATAGTCCCTTCTGTAAAGAGTGGATGTTCTAGGACAGGAATATAACTGGGTTTTTCCAATGCCACATGGACCGAATTCCACATAGCTGAATCCCTCCACACTGTCCTACTTTTTTTATCATAAACTTGATGGAGTATTTTTAAATGAATGAGTGGTAATATACTTAAATCATCTGGGATTCTTTTTTCCTTCATTGACATGATTGTAAATGAACAACCTCAGGACCATCAGTGTCTATTGTAGGTAAACCGCGCTGCACACCTGGCACACTCAACACTCGCATCTCTGAGATACACAAGCACTTGAAATTTGTGTTTATTTGGGCCATAATTAATGCAAATATCAGCATTTCCTGGTGTTTTCACCTAAAAAGACCCAAAAATGTCCTTGAGGTATAAAGAGGAGTAACAGACAAAGAAAGTAACAATTAACAACGGAAACAAATTACCTGCATCGTACGTTGGGGAAACATTGGCTGCTGAATGTAGAATTAATCTATACTTGCTAAACCATCTACAGTCAGACAAATAGCAGATATAGTTGCTCAGCTGGAGGGAGGCCCAGAACTAAGCTCATGAAAACTGTAACAAGCTCTTTAACTAATGCAATTCCAATTTCTGTTATTTTTCATTCTTCCCATTTTGTTTAAATCACAATCATGTCCCACTGCTCTGTATCATGATGCAGGCTGGTAGACAGCATGATGGGAATTTTGACACACTGTACAGCCCGTGGCAGTGTGTGGAATAATGAACTGTGACTATCAGACGCAAATGACTAAGGTAATAAGGTAAAAAAATGCTTTTTTCCCTTTCCGTTGTAGACACTCCTCCTTAGCATAGTTTTCATAGGTATTGTAACCAAACAGAGATGAAAAGTTGGCTGAGAGCGCCCTTTGAGAGAGGAAATGTTCCTGTAAACATCTCTGCTGTATCAACAATGGGACCATGCTCTTCCTGTTTCGGATCTCTGTCGTCATGTTTTCGGACATTCATTAACGTGTCAGGTCCTATAAATGATGATAAATTTCCCTTACAAGCTCCTCACAAGTACTGAAAGTGAATTTCAACCATAAAGCTTTTTTCCTCAAGTTTTGTTTAGTATTGGATTCCACTAGTAGTGAGGAATTTCATATGGCCATTAAAACATAGGCATTTGGTCTTGTCACGTGACTAAAAACCTTCAGAACAATTTCTGTCATTGCACCATTATTGTTCCCTGTAGAATAAACTGAAAGCTGGCTGAATTGAATAGAATATTACGGGTTAACATTAAAACAATAATGACTGTAATTGGTGAATTAAAGTCTTTATGGAACATAACATATTTTATTAAATTAGTGACAACACTTAATATAACACTGTTGTACTGCTGAACTTTTATCTTTAACAGTCTCATTAGGGTGGAGCTACACTTGGCTGTCAGTCATTGACCTGGATAACCACACAACCACTGTGGGCATTGAGCCAAATGAATGAACCAACACTATATGGAAACTCCTTCCATTTCTGGTTCAGTGAAAGCTCACTTCAGTAACACTCACTGCTATCATTTTACTCACAAACATTCAAGCTTCTTCTTTTATTTCTGTTATAAAATGGGGAGGGGGGCTGATGGCGATGGAGAGTTTACTCTACAGCAACAGGAAATTGATAAACTGATTGATGTACCTGTCGGGGAAGTGAGAATTTAACAAAAATAACGATTTCCTGAATCCAGAGTGTTCTAATAACTAAGGCCCTTGTTTAACGTCCAGCACTCTGAATACTGAGCACAAGTGACACTAACTACGAAAACTCCTCACCAAACCAACAGGTAATAATTTAAAAACCGGTTTACTTAAATAATTACTATAAGAAATACTAAGTATTAATTAAATAACCAAGTTTGTTTATAGAAATGAGTAGTGTAGTGGATCAACTTTTAATCAGAAAGATATATACACTTGCAAATGATACAGTTTAAAATGTTTATTTGACGATTACAACGCTAAACAAGGTCAAACAGGGATGTTAAGGATCATAGATGAATGAAATGAAGATTCCCCAGCTAGTGCTTGACTCTCTTGAGAAATAACAAAGGAGCTACTCTCAACTGCAGCCAAACCAAAAAGCAAAGTAAATCCCAAAGTGCAACAGTTCCAGCGGTGACGGCATTTAGCTTGGGAAGGCTATGAAGCAGGAAGACTCAGAAGTAAGACTAAGCAATAGGACTAAGCAATGAAGCCTGTTCCAGGCCCAACTTAAGAGGGATCTCTCCCCCTCCTCCCTGGTCCTCACATATCTAATTTTATTGTGGGGAAGTGCCTGAACGTTCATCCAGCACAAAAAATAACATTGAAACCAACTGGATAACACAGGGCATCAATACAGTATTAACATTGCTGTGATCAGCTCTTTACGAGCATCACAGTGACACCAAACATATGTAAGTTTAGGGAGGAGCGTTCACATAGAGGAACTGGCCGTTCTGCACATGAACGGCTTTGCCGTTATATTTAGACACACTCCTGTCGTTATGTGACTCAAAGGTTCCCTACCTTCCTTATTAATATGAAGAAAGTGAATATTATTGGGGGTTAGAAGGGTCCTAAACCTACACAAACACACGCAACCACACACACACACACACACACCAACACACCACACACATACACCAATGCTCCAGAAGGAAAGGAGCCAGAGGGAGAGAGAGAAGTGATGGCCCCCGGTAGTTGAACATGTTTCTTAAAGGATTCTACATTTGGGGGGCACCTTAGGGTTTACCAAGAACAAAGAGGGTCTTACCACACCCAGTTCTGCTTTTAACTGGTAACCCCAAATGTAGATCCATATTGGCCATCATACGTGGTTTGTCTTAATTTCTAAATAAAGGTTTACTCCTTGCCATGCTTGAAAAGCCTGTTGCTCCTTTGATCACCGGTGTCGGGAGACAGTTCTGGAGAGCGGCACAGTGTATGAGAATTTGTATTAGAATAACAAAGGGATCCAACCAGAGTCAAATGGTGCCTCCTGTTGACGTCCTGCTATCTGCCATCGGGGCCTCACTTCCTGGGGTTACCCAGTCATCACATGCTAACGTCTTTCCCTTAAACTGTATAAATGTTGACAACACAACGTAATCATTGAACATTTTGCTCACTGCTTGTGTTCCCGCGGCCGGCTGTGTAAGTAGAGCATCTGTCTGCGACCATGGGATCTGTCTCTTCTTTAACAACATGGTCCTTCTAACTCATTTTGAGAATTTTCTTATTTACTAACACCGGGTTTGAGGTGTTTATAGGAGAGAGATGGACCATTTGTCCCTCTCTGGCTGTTTCTGGGAACATGGCAAAGGACCATAAATGAAGAGAGCAGAGTAAATAACCATAAAATGCATGTTTCTCTCCCAACATACCAAATTGCAACATTTCACCTTTCTGTATGGTGAAGATCCCCTTAAATGAACTCCTCTATTATAGTGATCATGTGTTTTCACCATGCTGTGGTGCTGAGAGCTTGTTTCAGTCTGAGCCATGCTTTTTCCAGTGTATTTAGTGTATACCTCTTTTTATGGGTTTCTGCATTTCAGCAGATTTTTGCAAAAATGTCTTGCTGTATGGCAATGGTTATTGTTTGCACTCCATTTTATGTAAATTCTTCTTGTGAAATTTAAGCATATGAGATTTCGTCGGAGACCCAGTGCAGTGTTGGAGGTGTGATCGAGGCAAGGGAATGGTAAACTTTACTCACTGAGGATGTTGCTCTGCGTAGTTGTCTCCGTGGTGTTTGGATCCATGGCGACCTGCTGCTGGGAAGTCCTGGGCAGGGACTGAGGACGGCTGATACAAAGGAATGGGTGATGGGCAGGCCAACCAGGTAGGCTGGGGAGAAAGGACCGTCTGTATACCTTCTGCTCTGGTTTCAGATCTCTACAGGGAAGGAAAGGTAGGGGAAATACTGTGTGCTAGTCTGTCAGACTCAAATTTAAAAAACACAGGAAGACACACTTTTTGTGAGTGTTTTTCCAATAACAAGCAAACCATGAAAGTGAAAGGGTGAGAAATGTCACGTTGATATGGCTGTGAACTAGACGAAGATGGAACAAAGAGAGAATGTCTGTCAGAACGTCAGTCTTTTTAGCTGTGACCAGCTAAATAGGTCGCTCTGTTGGTTGGTCGGTTGGTCCACAAAAATTTCCCCATCCTTTGGCGGTCACAGTTTTCACCCTTGGAGGCTGGAATTTGGCATTGAGTTCAAGTGTGTGTGTGTGTGTGTGTGTGTGAAGGTGTGTGTTTCTGTTCATGCCAATTGGCTAAAAGGGAGCTTGGCAGTGGGAGTGGCCTATCGCAAAAAGGCGCATAACTTCCAAATGGATTCACAGACTTGCACAAGATTTTGTGGAAAAGTTGGTCATGAGCCAAAGGACAGCTGATTAACTGTTCATGCCAATTGGCAAAAAGGGGGTGTGGCAGTGGGAGTGGCCTATAACAAAAACTTCTAAACAGATTCACGTAACATGGCTAAACAAACACAGACAGACAGACATACACATACACACACAGACACTTTCATTGGTGACAGTTTGCCACGCCCCTACAATTTAACCATGCCCCCTTTCATAGCTCATGAACCGTTTGTCATACACTCTTACGGGAGGCATCATTGCACTCAGCAGAGAGTAGTTTTTCGTTCTTCACTTCTTTAGCCAAATATACAACATAGAAAGAATTTCACATTCTCACAAGTACACAGTATTTTGCATCACAATATTTGCCATGGAGGTCAAGTGTTTGTGAGTTTGTGTGTCTGTGAATGCATGCAAGCATAAATACAATAATGTACGTGGTTGCAGCTATTATGAATTCGCACTTGTTTCAGAATCCTGTTTGACCAGCTTAAGCTGCCAAAATGGAAGCACTGTTTTTTGCAAAATTGAGCTGGGTGACCAGTGGCTTTCAGCAAAAAGAAGGCAGGCCAAGATCTTGGGTGTAGCCTTGCTTTATCTATGTCACACCCGAACCAACAAGACCTCCTCCCTGTGTCCACGTTCCCAGACCTCCCCCCTCCCAACTCAGCCCCACCTCCTACAGTCCTGTATTGCTCTGTCTTCTCTTTCTGTCTCAGAACAAGGTTATCTACCGCTGAACCTCTCAGCATAGTGTCAAGAGGGCCACATGCATTCTCTACATGGCAGTCTGCACAGCCAATAAGCACTTCACTGCACATACTAGTACAGAGGAACCCGGGCTGAATCTGGGACAGTTGAATGTACACTGCATTTCGAGATGGAAATAAAGAAAGAGGCATAAAAAGGCCATTAAAATCTGCAGTAACAGATGTAATTAGATGTAATCACACCAATAGCTATTTATTTGGTAATATTCAAGCAAAACGGGTCAAGAGAGAGATGAGTACATGTCAGTCAAAAATAGGTTTTATATTATATATCGTACAACCAGATTGTACGCTCGCTGTCTCCTGTCTGTATTGTATGCCCTGGGGAAGTCAATTCATGGAGCAGCTCTGTTCTCATTACAGATGTACACTCAGTTGATAAAAGTAAACTGAAAGTATGGACTAATTATAACTTTCGTTCAGTTCAGATGTTCGTGCAAAAGAGCGAAAAACAAACATGCTCAATTTAAAAGTAATGCAGAGGTCAGGCCTGGAACATGCCAGATCTACAGGATGTGATTTTTCAATGGTCAGAATGAAAATATAATTCAATGTTTCTGTTCTTGGGAAAGAACAGAAATATAATCAGTTGCGCGGATGATGACAAGCACATGGTTTTGATCTCGGCTGTTGTGACAGCAGCAGAATGACACCAGTTTCAGTGAGGAGGTATGGAAGCCACTCCAGGATGATCCCCCCTTTTTAAAGCGCAGGCCGGCAGCACAGTTCACCCCAGGATGTGAGAGAGAGAGAAAGTGAGGGAGGAGAGAGAATATAATATCCTTGAGAGAGATTAGAGAACATATAATATCCCTTAAGGCAGCTGAGACATGTAGAAAAAGGGAGTACTCACCAAACTTTGCGCACCCCATGCAGCAACAAGTTCCCACTGTCATAGAATTTCTCTTCCGTCTTTAACAAACATAAACAGTGACACAGACTTTGATCAGGCTTGTGGAAAGCAGGTCCACTTTTCCAAGTCTACATTGTCGTCCAGACTTCCCTGTCGTAAGATTTGCGTGCTGTTTTCTCTTCTTTTGAGAGGTGCAGCGCTGAACTGTTGCATGAAAACGCTGCATGTTCCCATGCAGATTGTCTCTTCCCTTTGGGCCAATGGCTGACCCGGCCCCTCCCCCGTCATGCAAATAACCACCAGCTGCTGTGTGAGAGAGATTCACTGAGAGGAAGGGTGGGAACTGAGGGAACAGGAAGTGGAGCGGGAGAGCAGAGCAGAGGGCGGTGGGGGGTGGGGGGTGGGCGCTCCGGCCACGGCCCTCGAGTAAAAAAAAGCTGATCCAAAATGCTGGATTTCTGGGAGTATGGCTGTCAGACAGCAGAACTCTGAAGATTTGTTTGGCTGTCGAACACATGGCATAGCTCCAGCATCTCTGTTTTGGTTATTACTATGACTTAGCTGCATACCAAACTTCCACAGCTTATATTTCACAAAAGATCTCTTCACGCTGTTGTATATTACCACAGAAATTCACTCAAGAATTCTGCTGTTATGAAGAGCAGCGTATATTAAATTAAAGGGTCAGGAATATGTTGTTGGCGGGTCAACGCATTACAATGGAAGTCATTTAAGAAAAAAAAACTCATGAGAGTTCAGACTGAAAATGGGTGTAATTGCCTGTAATAAATCTCACTACTTTGAACCGGTTAGTAAAGGTTGAGAGTGAAATTGTGAATGATTGAGTCTCGAGGCATGTTGGATTTCTCATTTGGGGACCCATGCAAATAATGTCGAAGCAGCTCTGATTAGCACAGTGACTCAGCCCAGCCTAAGGCCTGAAAAAACAACCTTCCCCTCTCTGCTAGACATCTCCTGCTGTATGTACAGTCCTGCCCATCTGTCAGTGGATGCCGAGCTCATACACCTGGCAGCAAAGTTCTGATACGAGCAAAAGGTCATATACCTGGCAGGTTATTTCCCACAATGCACCATTCTCTCCAAAAATATTCCTCATTTCAGAGCCATACTCAGAGGCCACGATAAACCCTGGACCAATTTCAAACTACCGGAGCTCCTTAATTAAACTGTAGACCGCTGCCTTTGGCTTGACACAATTAAAAAAGCAATTTCGTTCTTTAATTGAGTTCTGTTTTTTTTTTGCTGAAATTGTCTTCAATGGAACCTCTGATTTTTTGTTCCTGTGAATTGATGAGTGGCTTCACAAAGACCAGAGCAGGCTTTCATCCTCTTGCTTATGGAAATTAATTGCAGCAAATTGGTAATTGATGCAATTATCTGACATCTGAGAGGAGAAATGGAACAACAAAGAATGAACAGACAGCAGCATCCTTAGCCAGAGAGAGAAGAAGAGAGGGGAGGGCAGGAGAGAGAGACAGACATACATTGACTTTTATTGTTCTCTTTATTGCACCATGATCAGAAACCGTTCCATGTCATAAAAAGGACAGAACCCACAGCATAACTTAAAAAAGAAAAAAACACACAAAAAGGAGACAAGAAAACAGACCCAGCAAAACAACGCATTCAGCATAACACAAAACCCAACAAATCAAAAGCGACACACATTAGATATCAGTCACCCCACCCAATCTAGACACCATCTATACATATAGCCGCATCTGACCCCTGCGTCAACATAACAGATGCAGCTATGATGTACTCCAAATCTTGAAGGAGCCAGGGTCACTGATTGAGAGAGAGCAAGAGAGAGTGAGATTGATAGGGAGAGAGAGAAACTTTTCGTTACACTGCTTGTGTTGGAAAAAGACTGTTTATTCCATACTTGATTACACCAGCTCTGTTGGCTTGGCTACATTATCCAAAATTCCTGCTCGCTACCAACAATTCCTTTATGATAAAAAAATGCCACAAACTGAAAGGAGTAATGAAGAGGTGCATCAAGACTGGTGACCTAGAAGCAGTTTCAGTTAGTCATCCATTGTCAGTCATCCATTATGACATTCCCCTGTCCCTCAATTTGAGTCCCAACATAACCGCCATGGAAATGTGCTATGTAGCACAGATGCTAATGCACAGTGCCAGTAACAATTTTCCACTAGCGGAAGTATTCATGTATATGGCTACATTATTGGTTTCTTGTGTGTATAAATGCTACATTACATTGTATTATTTTTATTTTTCCAAAAAAAAACAAAAAACATAACAGTTGTGTTTTGTGTTGCATTTATCTTTGATCACCAGAGATATACAATCACGTTTGATCGTACCTGGTACCAGCATAGCAGTCTACAAATGTAAGAAGGCACACCATTTTTTTAAATAAGCAGTTCACATATCTGCATGTCAGTTTACACAAAAAAGCTCTTTGTTCATTCATTGTCAAGTGATTATATGACACTAAAGGGAACGCTCTTTCATGTAAAATAAATAACCCAACAAACATGAAGAACCCCGAGAACATACATTGTGCATGAATAAAACAAACAGATAAGATGGAAACTTAATCTTTCTCGGCAGAGACAAACGACCCATTGAGCAGACATTAGCATGGCTTGCAACTTAAATTAAAGCCACATGACTTCCTGGAAACAGAACTATCCTTTGCAATCTTGCATCAAAGCATGCTGTTTTTAACTCCAGCTACAGCAATTGGAACAAGATATAATTAATTAGTGTGCATGTGAAGCATGCAAACTACTGTTCTTCATCCGTATCTTCTTTTTATTATTATTCTCTTTGCATTATGTAAACGCTTTCTCCTTCTACAGTTTGTATACTACCCATACAAATTACTTACCACGTTATGTAACTACATGTGTAGATGTATGCTATTCAAAATATTAATGATACTACTAATAGTTCTTTAATTATTAATTAAAGAGGTAAATTTTGCCATAGAAAAATAATTGAGGACATTACTTTCCTGGGAAACAAGGGGGCCAACATGTCCTCCATGTTTCTTGTTTTATGACACAACCTACGAAGCTGATTCACAAACACCAAACACTTACAATACTGTTTTTATTTTACCAAATAGTATACCAACCAGCTAACTACACCCTAACAATCACCTAACACTGCACAGCAACCATATAACAATATACTAGCAACCATCAAATGTACCATAGCAACCAGGTAGGTACACCTTAGCAACCATCTAGTATACTGTAGCAACTAGCTAACTACACCTTAGCAACCAACAAGTATAACATAAAAACCAGCTAGCCGCACCATAGCAACTGATTGGTAAACTCTAACAACCACATAGCAACACTCTAGCAACCATCACATACTTACTTATGTCAGGTCTGTGAGGTTGCAGCAGCTTTTGTATTACTACTAATATTATTATACCCTGTGGATATACATACATAATCATGATGATGAATCAATAGTGATATAACAAACATATATCCTCAATAAGCAAATACCTGTACTATTACACCAACACAATAATAATAATAATAATAATAATAATAATAATAATAAAACCTTTACCTGATTTATGGTACTTACTCATGCTGAAGATTGCCAGATAAATCAACCCTTACCACACTTATGCCTTGGTCATCTTAGTCCACCATATTTCTTCATTCTCTAGGAAAGCCATGTTTTGCACCTTATCATACATTATCATGAATGGTTATGCATTTATACACATCTCATGACACAGTAAAAATGATCACATGCAAACTCTTCTGAAACTCTACATTTAGTTTTAAAATAAAAGTTTGTGTTTGCCAACACAACTTGGCATGAAAATGCCCATCACATTTCCTAACCTGATTATCGCACTGCCAGGTACCCATAACTGGCTTTCCCCTTCCTGGTAAACTCTCACCAGTACATGTTGATGTGGCTTGTTTGCTTGTCCCGGCTTTTTAGCTCTTGTTTGTCTCACACGGCCTTAGAAAAAGTCTGTCTATGAATGGACCACAGTGTTCTACCCTGCCTATTGAGAAACAATTCCACGGGTGCCTTCCCAGTGGCAGCATGAGCGGTTGTACGATATGCAAATAAAAAATTTGCTATTTTGTGCTCCCAGGACTTAGTAGTGTCCCTGTTTTTTGCCATGTCTGATTTAAATTTCTGTACTAATCTTTCAGCTGCTCCATTACTCTGTGGTCAGTAAGGAGCAGATGTAGTGTGCTTCGTAGGATTTGTTTTGACAAAATCAGCAACTCAGTTGAAGAAAACTGTGGCCATTATCACTAATAATCTCCTCCGGTAACCCATAAGCTCTAAACAGCTTTCTCAATACATTAATCTTTTCAGTAGTGGTGGTAGTAGATATCCTTTCCACCACTGCCCATCTAGAGCACACATCTAACAATAAAAAGAACAAGCGTCCATCTTTTTCACCAAAAGTCCATATGAAGTCTTTGCTAAGGATGGTCTGCCCACTTTAACAGGTGAGAGGTGTCTCCTCTGTTTAACTGACATGGTGAGCAGCTAGTGACCAGTTCCTTAATTCGCCAATCTAACCCCGGCCACCAAAAATGGCTCCTTGCTATTGCCATCATTTTGTCAATACCCGAAATGTGCACTGTGCAACTGCTGGAACATGGCACAATGCTATGACTGTGGAATTATAACCCTCAATCCCCAGTGTTCACAATCATTTTCAGTGGATTGTTCTGGACTTTTATGTAGATAGGGCATAAGGTCCTCATGTGCAACATAGTTTGGCCAACCGTGAAATGTTTGACATCTGACCTTAACCGATATCTTGTCGTGTGCTGCAGCTTTTGCTACGTCTGCTGCGGACAAGTGAATTGCATCCAGAAACAACACTGTAAACACTGGATGAGAATTAGGACCTCTTACTTTCAATGGCCACCTTGATAAAGCATCGGAATTACCATGCTGGCGCAAGGGCTTGAATCTGACTTCATACTGGTAGGTTGCTCATTTTAATGCCCAGCGCGGCAGCCTAGCTTCTGCCGAAGGAGGCACGGCTGTTTCAGGGCATACAATTTTTAGTAGTGGCTTGTGATCAGTGATTCACTCAAACCTTCTACCATACCAGTCGTCATGAAATTTAATTAACCCGAAAACTACACCCAGAGCCTCTTTTTCAACTTTGGCCGAATTTTTCTCGGCATGACTCAATGCTCTTGATAAGGTGAGGTGAGGCATCACAAGCCAGTATTACTGGTAATGTAGGACCAAAATGTTCAAGCAGGCTTTCTGAACATAACTGTTGTTTTGTCTGCTGAAAAGCATCATTCACCCTCTAAGACCACACCCACTCCTTTTGTAGAAGCGCAGTCATTGGCTTAATCAAGGTAGACAGATTTGGGGAAAAATTTCCCATAGTTAACTAAGGCTAAGAATGATCTCAGCTCAGTTAATTCTTTGGAAACGGAGCTTTTTCTGTAGCATTTGCTTTCATAGGCCTGATGCCTTCCCTATCAATGATATGCCCCAAATATTTGACACTATTTTGAAAAAAAGCACACTTTTCAAAGTTTCTTGAACCCTAATTTCTCCAGCCTCTGGAGGACCGCTTCTGAATTACTTAAATGTTTGGCTCTGTTTCGTCCTCTGACCAAAATGTCATCTAAATAACAGATGACCCCTGTTAACCCTTGCAAAGTGGTATTCATAATTCCCAGAAAAATAGCTGGGACACGAGATACTCCATAAGTGTGTTCACTAGAAATAATCTCTTCTGTGTATTAATTGTGAGGTGTTTGCTTGACTCCTCCAGTTCAATCTGTTGATAAGCCTGTTCTAATATATTTGACTGTACTGTCCACCATTGGCTAGCTTAATGAACAGATACTGGGCTCTAGGAAGAGTTAAATTCAACTCAATTTTATTTGTATAGAGCTTACAAGTTGTCACAAAGTAGCTTTACAATCAATCCCTGGCCTGGAACCCCCTCAGAGCAACAGTGGCAAGGAAAGAACTCCCTGACGAACAGGAAGAAACCTTGAGCAGAACCTGGATGAGAGGGGGAGCCCATCTGCTTCTGGGTATCCTGAATAGGATACGAATCTGTCTCTAGCTGAGGGATAATTGTAACGTTGTAGTCACCGCAAATGCATATACTGTTACCATTTTTAGGTGCACAAACCACTGGGCTTGCCCATTCAGTGTTGGAAATGGGTGACAAAATGCCCTGTTGCACTTGCTGTTCTAACCGCTGGTCTACCGTCTCTCTGATAGCATAGGGAACAGGCCTAGCCTTACAAACGTTTGGCATTGCTTTCTCTGACACATACAACCCAATGTCTTGATCACCTTCACATTTCCTTTGTTTCTATCAAAAACAGAGGTATACTTTTGTTGCAAGCTCTCTATGGGGTCTATGATTTTGTGCACCCTGCACCAGTCTAATTCTAAGTGAAAAACCCAATTCCTTCCCAACAAGGCGCAACCCTTACCCTGTACCTCCAACAACACAAAAGCCACATTTTGGCCTTTGTTTTCCTCTACCACATTCAATTTTCCCAGTGCATTTTCCCAGAGTTTTTGTGTAGGTTTGCAATGACATATCTATAGGCAATAAGGGAAACTTCCAGAATTTTCTCTTGTACAGCCATCAGACATTAATGTCACAACTGCCCCTGTGTCAACCTGCATTTTAATTTTAACACCATTAACCCTGAGTAACACACTGCATGGCATTTTCACAGGATACCAAGCTACTCTGCCAAATAAAAGGCAAACTAACCACAAAAAACGATGACCTGACAGCCATCTTGAAAGAACATGCCACTCTGTGGTGGATCTTTACTTTAACACAACCTCACACACCCAGTTCCAACAAACTTCCCCGTACAGACCTTCATTTACCCTAATATTCACACTCACAGACAATCAGAGAGCAGTGTTTTCCCACGGCAAGTAATGGTCAACCATTTTTTTTAAACAAACCATTAGTAGTCATTCATTACACAAGGAAATGCTTTGAAATATCAAGAAATAAACAAAGAATTATAATTATTTAGTCAATGTACAATCACTTGATTATTGTATTTCTACATATCTTCATATTAGGATATTAAATATACCTTGATATATATATATCTACAATATCAATAAAATATATGTGTACCAAACATTGTTGTTTGTATAAACGAACACTAATTGAGGATACGGGAAATTATTAAAAGTAATTGGGTAAAATTAATTCAGGGCTTTAAAGTGCATATCACGCAGTTAGTGGCCTATCCATATATAGCTGAGTCGCTGTGTACCAGCCTTGCATTCAACCATGATATCAGGGCTGCTCTTGGTGATGTATGAGAACAACAAAAGCATACCGTTGTGGGTGCTGTTTCTGCTTTTTGTAACGTAGTTCTTCAAGTTCCTTTGAAAATCAGGCATTGTACGTTGCCTATTCATTTCAGGCAATGCTAGCAATAAAAACACCCACGTCTTGTGCAAAGAAGTCTCAAAAAATATAAAAAATAATAAAATAATGTCAACATCTAATATGTTTATATATTTAATTTATGTATTTGAAATATTTTTATTCTACTTTATTTGGGGTTAGGAAGGATGGAGTGGGGCCAGCGAAAACCGGCTGGCGGACCAGATTTGGCCCACGGGCCGCTAATTGATGATACCTGGTATAAACACACCACACACATATCCTAAGCCAATCAGAGACCATATTTGTGAAAGGTCCCCGAAATCTTCAAGGCAGAGTGGACAGTCTGCTGCGCATAAAGCATAAAAGGAATAAAAATCATTTCACAAGTCTGAAGTGGGGCATCTGTTAAACTGTCCACCTTTGTATGAACCAATCAAATTTCATTTCACTGCAGAACCTTGAAATGGCAGGCATGGTGCTGTTTCGTCCACCTACAATAACAATTACACAAAATATAACTGTTATATTTTATATGTTACAATTTAATCCCCGGTTTTGTCCTGTCGTCAGATTTGGCTTATAACATGATAAACCTGGCTGCGCAATCAGGCAGGACATAGCTGAGGCATGAACCATGATAAACCAGACTTACATAGGCAGGCAACCTGTGCTAACTGATCCTTGATACGGGTTTTGAAAGGCACATACATGATTAGCTGGCAGTGAAATTTAGATTTGCATGTGATTGATGCATGACACAGAAGGCACCAGGTTTTAATATATTTCCAAGCAGCGTTTTGTTACAATTTGTACCCCTTTCTGCAGTGTTGGCCTAAAATGTCTTCACCTTTCTGTTGCAGTCATTTATGTGCCAGTGACTATTCTCCACAGTGTTCACAACAAAATACTTTCAGAGTGAAATGGGAAATCAGAACCATATCTCTTACTGACAATAGTTGGTAGAGAGCAGGCATCCAGCACATCATTTTGAGTGGCTAATGCAAAAATAGCCCAAGGCAAACCTTGTCTAACTTAACTGCAACTTAGCCCCTGACGGGACAAATCCAATTACATCCTCACACTTTAATGGATTTTCACCCACTTTTTTGCCCTTCAAAGCAATGGGTTATTCACATTTCATGTCAAGTCTGGTAATTTAGGTGTAGAGATCTGAAAAGATCGGAAACTATATTACACCTAAAATAATGGGTCAGGTTTGGATATTTTTATCACTATAAACTTCATTCCATAAACAACATGTATTTTGTACAGAACTTACGGTGGAGTGCTACATAGAGCAGCACATATCACACACACTATCACAGAGCAGCATGTATCACACACACACTGTTACAGAGAAGCATGTATCTCACACAACATTACAGAGCAGCACGTATCTCACACAGTGTTACAGAACAGCACATATCACACACATTGTTACAGAGCAGCACGTATCTCACACAGTGTTACAGAACAACACGTATCTCACACAGTGTTACAGAACAGCATGTATCTCACACATTGTTACAGAGCAGCACGTATCTCACACAGTGTTACAGAGCAGCACGTATCTCACACAGTGTTACAGAACAACACGTATCTCACACAGTGTTACAGAACAGCACATATCACACACATTTTTACAGAGCAGCATGTATCACACACAGTGTTACACAGCCGCACGTATCTCACACACAGTCACAGAGCAGCACGTATCTCACACAAACAATGAGAAACAATGCAATAAACTTGAACTTCACCTTGATGAATGCTACATTGGGGACTGATGTCTCCAACTTTTATGAGATCTGATTATTTGAGAGTAGACGACACCCAGGCACAAAAAAACAAATGGCCTTCTCTAACCCATGTGATGGGGTAAACGTAGCATTTTGGTTTGTACTGTTTCACTGTTAAATGAGCAAAAATATAGACCATTTACCGACTATTCATTACCGTGGCAGGGCATCCAATCAACATTTGTCTGCAGGAGGAAGTCGATAACAAAGCAAAACAAAACAAAAATGAAAAACACCCTTATGTGATGAAGATAGTAAATTAAGAGTTATTTAATGAACTTCTTATGCCAAATACTGGGCGCACTGTCCCAGCGTGCCACCACAGTAATGTAAATATGGGAGAGCTATCTGTAAACACAATGGCTTTTTAATTGCCGCTATTTCCTATGGAAATGAAACTGATGCTTGCTGTCAGGCCTGCAGATGCTAAGCAAATGGTTTGGGGGCAAAACGCAATTCAAAGGCACCAGATGTTGCTCAGTTGTCTAGGCTATTACATTAATTACTTGGAAAGCACATGGTCCCACCAAACAAAACAGACTTGGAGATAACCGCTGTGAAAATCATTAATATTTCAAATTCCAGTAAGTTTTTTTGTTTTCAGGCCAGCAAAGCAAATTATTTATAATTCATGACAGTAGACCACATGTAATTAAGCATTCACTACTCTAAGAAGCAATTATAATTGGTCAAAGGTCAAATATATACAGGGTACTGAATATTTTATGTATGTATGTATGTATGTATATATATATATATATATACACATATATATACACACACACACACACACACACACACACACACAGTGGGGTCCAAAAGTCTAACACTACTTGTGGAAGAGCTTCTATTTTGCATTCTTTCATAATTTAATAACATTTTGTAAAATACAAATTATAGTAACAATTTGAGTGAAAGGTTAAACCTTACAAAAATGTACATGCATTTCCAGAACGTCTTCGTGACAACGTGTGACAATGACAGTTTGTGCAAGACCTGATGACCCATGTTATCACATGGTCTTTAAGCACACAAAACTTTCTTGGCCTTTAAGTGCCCCATAAATGTTCTGACCTTTTCTACAAAGGGTCAATGTCACAAATATGCTTAATAATAGTAATAATAATAATAATAATAATAATAATATTACTTCCTCTTCATTTTAAATATCATAACTTGTATAACACTGTATATGGGCTTGGGTAACTTAGAGTTAGTGTCTCAGGTGGGCATACTGTAACTCTAAAGCCCATATGTATTAATGGTGATAATGCTAATAGGTGCGTATACTTTCTGAGGAAATGGGCATACTGTAACTCTAAAGCTCATATGTATTCATGGTAATGAGGCTAATGTGTGAGTGTACTGTAATTCCAGAGCCCATATGTATTAATGATAATATGGCTAATAGGTGGGTATACTGTCTGAGGAGGTGGGTATACTGTAACTCCAAAGCCCATATGTATTAATGATAATATGGCTAATAGGTGTGTATACTGTCTGAGGAGGTGGGTATACTGTAACTCCAAAGCCCATATGTATTAATGATAATATGGCTAATAGGTAGGTATCCTGTCTGAGGAGGTGGGCATACTGTAACTCCAAAGCCCATATGTATTAATGATAATATGGCTAATAGGTAGGTATACTGTCTGAGGAGGTGGGCATACTGTAACTCCAAAGCCCATATGTATTAATGATAATATGGCTAATAGGTGAGTATACTGTCTGAGGAGGTGGGCATACTGTAACTCCAAAGCCCATATGTATTAATGATAATATGGCTAATAGGTGAGTATACTGTCTGAGGAGGTGGGCATACTGTAACTCCAAAGCCCATATGTATTAATGATAATATGGCTAATAGGTGGGTATACTGTCTAAGGAAGTGGGCATACTGTAACTCCAAAGCCCATATGTATTAATGGTAATAAGGCTAATAGGTGTGTATACTGTCTAAGGAGGTGGGCATACTGTAACTCCAAAGCCCATATGTATTAATGACACTAAGGCTAATAGATAAGTATACTGACTGAGGAGGTGGGCATATTGTAACTCTAAAGCCCATATGTATTAATGGTAATAAGGCTAATAGGTGGGTATGCTGTAACTCTAAAGCCCATATGTCTTAATAGTGATAATGCTAATAGGTGGGCATACTGTAACTCTAAAGCCCATATGTATTAATGGTAATAAGGCTAATAGGTGGGTATACTGTCTGAGGAGGTGGGCATACTGTAACTCTAAAGCCCATATGTATTAATGATAATATGGCTAATAGGTGGGTATACTGTCTAAGGAGGTGGCCATACTGTAACTCCAAAGCCCATATGTATTAATGACACTAAGGCTAATAGGTGTGTATACTGTCTAAGGAGGTGGACATACTGTAACTCAAAAGCCCATATGTATTAATGACACTAAGGCTAATAGATAAGTATACTGACTGAGGATGTGGGCATACTGTAACTCCAAAGCCCATATGTATTAATTGTGATAATGCTAATAGGTGGGCATACTGTAACTCTAAAGCCCATATGTATTAATGGTAATAAGGCTAATAGGTGGGGATAATGTCTGAGGATGTGGGTATTCTGTAAGTCTAAAGCCCATATGTATTAATAGTGATAATGCTAATAGGTGGGCATACTGTAACTCCAAAGCCCATATGTGTTAATGGTAATAAGGCTAATAGGTGGGGATAATGTCTGAGGATGTGGGTATTCTGTAAGTCTAAAGCCCATATGTATTAATAGTGATAATGCTAATAGGTTGGCATACTGTAACTCCAAAGCCCATATGTATTAATAGTGATAATGCTAATAGGTGGGCATACTGTAACTCTAAAGCCCATATGTGTTAATGGTAATAAGGCTAATGGACGAGTATCCTGCATGTTCCATGAATCATTCCATTCTTTATCAGGGGTCGATTCATTGAGAAGGAACAAAGAACGGTTAAAGCTTTTCACATAGGACAGCATGATGCATTAAATTTACTTTACAGAAGTGACACAGGATTGATTCATTAGCATTCAATCTCGTTGTATTGTTAACCAATTTGATAACATCCTAACATGAGAGTCTCTGTCCTGCCACAAGCTTTAATTCTAAGCTCACAGCTCCAAAGAATACAGCACCCCCATTCCCCCATGTATGCCTCTGTTCTTCTCTGTGGCTTCTATAGCTGCAGTTTGTTTTTCTGGTTTACAGTAATTTGCAGCCTATTTAGGATTTTAAATGTAAATTATTTTGTTCCAAAGTTTAACATGAAAACAGACCTTTAAATTAAAAATAACATAAAATTACAATAGATATCTATTGGTATGTTGTATGTGCGTGCATGTATGTGTACATGCTAAATAAAAGGATCTTTGTAGTCAATGATACATGTTGGATAAAAGTTGGACATTAGAGGTAGCAATGGGGAGGTTTATTTCAAAATAAAGGTTTGGTAAAACTGAGCGAATGTAGCACTGAAAGCAAAGAGGATTTAAAATAAGAAAGAAAAAGAACAAATTTCCCTTCATCTAATGGTCAAAAGTCGTTTAAACAACATCACATTTGCAAAGCCCAAACTGATGTTGCTAGTACTAGCAACTAAGAAGCTTGGGTAAAACGGGTCTCTGCTTAACAGTAAAGGATGTGAAATGGACAAGTGCTGCTGGCATAAATTATTTATTTGCTCCATGGCAGCTTGGTCTTCAGCTCTGAGTCTTTGGTGTAAGTGCTTCATATTTAATGACTTCCCTTTGTTCTGTATTCATCCCTAAAAAAATGTTAATTCGTTTGTAAAAATAAAATGAATGGAAAAGTTAAGCATGGTACTTTGACCTTAGCCTTTAAGATGGCATTCCATATTTTCAGCCCTCAACATCACAAATATGAGTATGGAACCCTTGTTGACTGTGCTGTTTTAGTCAGTATTTAAAAAATTTGGATTTTCAGTATTGCTTTTCCAAAATTCTGGAATGTGTCTATAGTGAATGAGAGGGATCTCCTGGACAACAAGTTTTGTAAGCTCGGAAAGAACTTGCACATCGAGATCACTGATCTCCCACATCTTTTGTGATGGCGAGTAAACTGTGCTGAATCCAGCTGCTGATTTTAAATGAACAATTAATGACACAGTTGTGAACTTCCTACTTCTTATCCCTACCTCATTTTTTTTTTACAGAAGGGTCTCTATGTGCTTCAATCTCAGGGGGGCCTTGCTGGTAAAAAAAACATATGTTTATATTTACATTTAGTTATTTATCTGACACTTTTATCCAAAGCACATTGACCCCAAGAGCAATGAGGGGTTAAGGGCCTCTACTCAAGGGACCAACAGCTGCACTGTTCTGATTGTGGCTGGACTGGGTCACCATCTCAGTCAAAATAAATAAAATAAACAAGAGGGGGCATAGAATTACATCTTTGAACCTCTTGGAGAAAAAACAGCGTGCTATTATGCTTTAATAACCAGGTATTAATATAAATTAAAACAACCACATAAAGATACAAAACCTCAATCTCGAACTTTTTGTCATGACCCATAACCTTGCGCCACCCTCTGGTGATATCCATATGTCTCAGACTGCTGTCAGTTTGAACATTTAAAGTGGTCGGAATTTTAATATATTCATCTTCTGTAAAAATCATGTTCAGTAGAGTTGGTGTAAGCCACCTGGGGTAAGGCCCTTTCGTTGCTCTCTGTGTTCAGAATGACATGCATTTCATATGCGTTCTCAGTGCTGAATGTGGTCAGCTGAAATCACAGGGACCAAATCAAAACCCTTAACTTGCTCAGGTCTTAAACTGGAAAACCAAATTGGATTAGGTTCATTTGGGTAACAGTGACGATTAATCTCCAACACTCAAGATATGCCTAACAATATCATTGGGAGTTAATGCAGTGGAATTAACAGTGTATGGCCATCATTGGGTTTGTGTCAGTCTTAGAAACTGGAGGACAATGCCCGTTCTGAAAGAACATCTTAACCGAATAAAACAGAGTCTAGATGTCATTGTTTCCGAGTGGCATAGCGGCATCCGAGAAGTTGAGTATACTCTCTGAGGAGGTGGGGGACACAAACTCCAAAGCCCAAATTTTCGAATGCCAATAAGGCTAATATTTTATAATATGTATACTGTACATCCCCATAAATATAGGTGGGTATAACTTTGTATGTATGTCTACCCTCAACTACACCACTGCTGCTTCTTCCTGAATGTTCCCTCCATGCTGGAGAGGGCAAAGCTGGGTCGAATATGGATCAAAGTTTGTGTAATATTTTCCGGAAGCCTTCAAATCCCAAATGAAATGAGCATGTAAATCTTGAACAGAGATCAGCAGACTGATGCTATGTGCGGCACATATAGGAAATATAGTGAGATTATAATACATCCAATTTAAGATCTATCTGTTACTGCTGAAAGGAGGGTAGCTCGCACTACTGACTGCCGAGTTGTGCTGTACAGCAGCGCCGATCTACCTGTCAAACATTGGAGGATGTGTACTTGAGAGTGTTTTCTACTGTTTATCAGGTAAGGACCTATAAATATACATTATAAGCAATGCGTAAGTGGTAAAAGGTATCCAAAGTTTATAAAGTCAACCATCCATCTGAAATCCAATACTTGAATGTTTAGCATTTTCACAGCATTGACGAGCATGTATTGTTTGTGATTGTGAAGGATATAACTGGATAAATGTGGGTAAAATTGTGGTGGGCTAGTAGCTGCAGTCATGGTATTATTATTCAGACACATGGACGGGATTAACATGTTGCTTGCTGGGCAGGAAGAAACAATGTTTGTTAAGTTTATGTATATTTTTATTAAGATAAGAGCTAAAAGGGAAAATAATCCTTTGGAAAGGTGTGAAGATAGTAGTTTCTCTGCTAATTGATACAACAATAGATGGAAAAAGTTCAAATGCTGTTTAAGTTCGAGAAAACCGGTAAAACTATATGATTTAAAAGGTAGTTATACTTCCCGGAAAGGGAACGACGCCTGTGCTGTAAAGAAAACAACGGGTACCTGTGTTAAAGAAAAATGTTAAAGTGTTATTTACTTTATTTGGTTACACTTAGAGAAAGTACTTACCTGTATTATTGATGTTATCTTATTAAGTCTGGGTCAATAGAAATTATTTGCTTTATTATGTTCTAAGTTGTAGTTATTATGAAACTTTGTCAGGGGGGAAATTAATATGTTTAAGTATGCCATTGCTATATTTTTTCTTTTGTATAGTGCATTTGGATAATTACAGTACTGAGTAAATTACTCAAGTACGATGGTATGGAGGTTGTTAGAGGAAAAAAAAACACTGATTGTATTCTGTTAGAGCCACTAGGAGAATGTGTACTTGAGATGTACTTGAGACTAAGACTGTAATTCTTAGTACTCCGAAGTGTGATTTTAAAAATTATGTATAACTAATGATTCTCTTTATACCACTTCTAATGCACATTTTTTTAAGCACTGTGTCTGCTTTATCCAATCCTATGAGAAAAAAGGACTGTGAGGATTTGCAGTGAAAAGCTATCCCAATCGCATATCCTGTAACTCCCAAAGGTAATCATGGCCACAGTCCTCTGTTGTACAATATTTATTTTGTCATTGAAACATGAGAAATATTTTTCCTCTGTCCCGGGCCATTTCTCTTTCTGGTCATGATGAGGAAGAGGAAATGGAGAAACAAAGGAAAAGGGAGAAAGACAAACAGATGACCCTGGCGAGGAAAAATGCTTCCCTCAATGAGACGGAGAACTGTGAAACAGACATCATATTGCAGAGAATTCGACCACGATTCACTAAACATTTGCCATGAACTCAATTATGAAGATTAACTTGCCACACTGTTCTTATTTAGAAAAAGCATAATACTGTTTTTCAATTGTAAGTTGAAGTTAAGGACAAATGCTTGTGTCCAGGCCATTTGCATTTAGCACATATATAACTTGAAAAGGCAGAATAATCATCTTATGTGGGCAACTGGAACTCAACCCTCATCACCTAATGCAGGCAACTGGAACTCAACCCTGATCACCTAATGCAGGCAACTGGAACTCAACCCTGATCACCTAATGCAGGCAACTGGAACTCAACCCTGAACACCTAATGCAGGCAACTGGAACTCAACCCTGATCACCTAATGCAGGCAACTGGAACTCAACCCTGAACACCTAATGCAGGCAACTGGAACTCAACCCTGATCACCTAATGCAGGCAACTGGAACTCAACCCTGATCACCTAATGCAGGCAACTGGAACTCAACCCTGAACACCTAATGCAGGCAACTGGAACTCAACCCTGATCACCTAATGCAGGCAACTGGAACTCAACCCTGATCACCTAATGCAGGCAACTGGAACTCAACCCTGATCACCTAATGCATGCAACTGGAACTCAACCCTGCCCAGGTGCCAATTTTTGCAAAAAGGTTTATTCTATTCTATTCTTATACATCTCCAAAGACAAACTAAATTATATATAAGCTGGACAACAATAACATTAATTTTGGAACTATTTAGGTAAATTACATGCATCAGTCTTAATACAAATACAGTTTTGCATACTGAAGATTACTGGGTGTTACCCAAGCTAAGACAACATATCTATTTACAAATCAAAACCAGTAGCTGTGGTGAGAGGCAAATTAGCTACCTTTCCTCCACAATGAAAAGGACACATGAAGGTTCTCTTGTCTAGCTCCAGCATTTGTTGCTACAGACACATGCTAGGTTTTTCATTGTCTTCGGCTACACTGCTGAAGGCGTAGACGGAGTCACAGCAGCGTCAGTCATGTTGAAAATGGAACTTGATGGTTCTGCACAAGCACGTTTCATAACGAGCTCATTCCTCTCCCTTCATGCCTTTGGCTGTGGAAATTCAATCAAAAATTCAATCATATATTTAGAGTGGAGGCCAACCACTGTATATTTTAATGAATTTAAAGGACTGTAAAAAGAGGGAGAGTTGAAGTCTTCATATCAATGCTCTTGCTTTGTCTCCCGAAAAATAGTTCACTCTCCACCACAAATTAATGACCACTTAATGCATATTAATGACAGAAATTTTTTAAAGTGACAACTTCATAAATCAACACCAATTAAGTTTTGTTTTGTTGAAAAGTATGAGCCGTAGTATTCATACGAGATTCAGAGTCAGGTGGTCTCGTCCAGACTTAATATTTGGGGGTCAAAGCAACTCTTGTTGTAATAATTAATATCAATATTTGGAGTCCAAGGAGCTGTAGGTGATAGAGATTAAAAAAGTACACATTATTGTAACTTAGACCCCCTCTTAAGTCTGACTGAAATGACAAATGTAACATCATCATTCAACTTCGCCTCACACATTGCAGAATAAAAGGTTCCATTGGTAATTTTGTTCAGACAAAAATCAGATGACAATACACAAAGGAGGGAAATGTTGATGACTGTAAAGAAAATTGACAGGAATAGATATCTATTATAGAAATAGAACATCTTGCAATATTGCAAAGCTACATAAGACATGTACCTTCCAATTCTAGCCATTTCATCACATAATTGTAGCCATTAGCTATACTGGCACTGAGTTCACAGAGTGAAGGACTATACACAATGGATATCCACATCACTGTCTGAATAAAATGAGTGAATTTTGTTGTTTAGCAAATGCTCTACAATTGCATATTTGCACTTATTTTAAATTGCTTTGAGTTAAAAGCATCAGCTGTTTGACTTATCCTAGACTTGCCTGGACCTTATTCTAAATTGAAGGGCAAATTGTTTTCAGCAAGATAAAAACATGAATATTGTCATGACTTCAAAGAACATGGCTGATCTAAAGGCCTGCAAATTCAGTTTTTATGGCTGCTGTCACATTAAAATAAATATACTTTAAAATGTTATTCCCATGAAGCATGCAGGTGGTGTTGACATGAAATTCATCTTTGTGCTTTATAAAGTACACATTGCTACAAGAAAAAGCACACCCGGGGCACTTTGTAAAGTCTGTTTTCAGAATATGAAAATGTCCATTACTTTTTGGTATGTCATTTCTAAACATAGTTTGGTAAATTGTTGGGCACTGAAATGTGTGTTAACTTTGAACTGGACTGTATAACAAACATGGCTGCTACAAGGAATTTAGGTAAACATAGGCAAAACAATCTTCATTACATGTCAACAGAGATGGCAAGTAAATCTTGTACATTTTGTTCCATTTAATTAATTGCAAAACATGTTGGTTAAACATATTAGGTTTGGTGGTTATTGGAGACCTTACACAATAACTGAAAAAGATGGGAGAGAGGAGAATTTACTTCCATGACTACCACCTGCTCATTATACCTGGGCAACTAAGTGTTGGAGACAAAATTAATTTGTTCTGCTGGGTCCTGCTGCTTGGACCCCAGAATCACTGCCTGCAGCTGTGTTATTATTATTCATTATTTTTAGAATTAGTATTGTTATTAGTATTATTTATTATGCTGATGTTTTGATCTGAGGATAGGTGCCACCTCTGTGCTGTGATTGTGGTCCTGCTTGTCGCTATCGTGTTGCCCACGGCAACAAGCATCCGCAAGATGAAAAGCTGGCAGAGAGTGCTTCGGGGTCTCTGCACACATTGATATCTGTGGCAGATTAGAATGGATCTGTGCGCTCTACAGCCTTCAGTGTCAGATTACAAAAGAAGCAAAGGGACGGAGCACTTTAATTTGCTTTAATTGCCAGGTCTAGAAACTGCAGCGACAGGGCTGATGACCCAGAAAATGGGATCTGTCTCCTGCAGTAAAACAGCCTTACACGTTCTCTGAATAGAAATACTCCCATAACACAAGGCAGATATTGCAACTGAATTAAAAACTAAGGGGCAGATTTCCGAAAGGATTGCTACTGCTTTTCGGGTGTAAAGGCAGACACTAAAATTTCTTGGTATTTCCGTGTGAATTACTAAAAAGTCAAAATGGGTGAAAATTGGTATTAAGATGGAATTTGAGGTGACTACGTCACCTTGCGACTCTCCTCTTGATTCACAGTAAAATTTGTTCATGCATATTTATACATGGGGTGAAGGCGCTAAAACAGGATGTAGATTTTGCAAATGAGGCCAATTAAGTATCCCATCTAATTTATTAAACTTTGCAATAATTGTGACTCTCTTTGCGTGGGAATTTTTACGACTTAATGTCAGGAGTCATCCTGACAGGACTGCTGGTGTGCCGTTTCTTGGGTGAACTTAGGAGACTGGGGGCGTGTACAGCAGTCATTCAATAACTGGATGATTGTCGGGGACAGTGTTTGCTGCCGGTGTGCTTTGCACCTGCTTTTCATCTGCCTGTCCTGATTACCAGGGCTATTTAGGCAGGTAGGTAGAAGCAGTAAGGCAGTAGAGACGCCGACTGAAAAAATAGCTGTCTAGCTCTGAAGGGCCCAGGAGTCGCAACATAGTTATTTTTGTTTGGTTAATGAGATTTTTTTGTTTTCTTTTTTGTGTGTGTATGCGTGAGTGCTGTCTTTCTGTGTGTTGTTAAATGGTGTCCTGAGTGTGGTGGGGGACAAGAAGCTCCCTGAGGATCCCCGAGGGGAAGGAATGAGTACCTGAGCAGCACCTGGTCTTTGGAATCCTACCGCCCTGCTAGAGAAGGACTCCCCAGCAGTGCAGGGAGGTGGCTGCAGACAAGGAGCTGCCGGGGGGTCCACTGACATGTTTATAGGGCTCCTGTACCGATCTCCTTGTGTGTGTGTATGTACACAATTCATCAACGAGCTCATGAACTCCATTCATAATAATCATGCTGAAGTCAGGAAATAGCCTCAATTTAGTAGCCGCTACAATTTAATATAAATGGAGTGAAACTACAGTGCAAGAAAACACAGTAAATAACAGGATAATAACTGTATACAGACTGCTATGGTTTAAATCACAATACATTGACAGTTCATCTAAACGGTGAATATAGAGCAATGAATGGAAAAGTATGCTAGCATTAACAATGTGCTAGTATAACATTTACATTGGCTACGATAACAGGTATTACAGTTAAGTATTTAAACTGTTACAAATCTGTACATCGATTTTACCACAAATAAAACAATGACACTTTCAGACGATGCGTATGAATGCGTACAGGTGGTATCCATTCCCTTTCTGTGGTAAACTGCAAGAGCATCGTAACCACAAACATTAACAATTCAACTAATTTTCCATGAACATTTTAAGCGGGAAACTGCTTCAAAATGTGTGGTATGAATTTGTGTTTTGGTTTTAAAATTTACATAAAGTCATGTTGCTTCTACCTACCTTGTCCTGGTGTCCTTGTGGCGGGCGGATCCCAAAGGGGTAGTGAACCTGGTCTGGTGGAAGGACTTCATCCACTCCTAACACTTGATATAACTTTACTCTACAGAAGGTATCTTAAGTTGATCGCTCTCCTGCATGTACCAACAGCCTGAAGATACAGCAGACAAAGGCAAAACAGAAGAGATGGTCTTCCGTCCAAGAATTACCCTCTTTCAGTTAACTGAACAGCAAATAGTGACATGATATAGTGGCACTCACACGCCACTCTCACATTTCTAAAAAGGAATACCAACCCAGATTCCTCTCAGAAAAGAAATGAGCAAAAAACTAAATTAATAAACATTTAGAAAATGACAAAGCCACCAGCAAACCACAAAAATCTAATTCCAAAACAAAAACAGGCATTCCAACAGAAAATAAAACTGAATTCCCCCATTAAAACTGGTTGCAGGATTCTCCATTTCTGTGACTCTGCCTAATCAAAATACATGGGACAGGTGCATGAACTCTCAAGCTGACCTACTGGCGAAACAACCAGTTCCCCAATTCTGCGCACCTGTGTCTCCCAATAATTTAATTAATGTGCGGCTGAAACCAAGGCGGCGGCTGTCTGACTCAACTCCTGACAGCTCTATTTACAGAAAATAAGAGGGTGTAACAAGTGGACTGTTTTAGCTCGTTGTAATACTTAAAATGCTTTTCCTAAAACTCACACACCAATTAATTTCATGCTCAAAATCACATTGTAAACTAAACAACAAAACTCATTTTCAAACCGCAAGAATACTTACAAAATACACTAACTTAACATCGTGTCTCAACATCAATTAATTCTTTCAACACGACAGCACGTTTTCTTCCGACAGGACCGTTTAGTCAATCATAGCACCATGACACAACGGCAGATGGTGTTAAAAAAAATCCATTACTTTACATATGTCAGTTAAACCCTTACAGAATAGACAGTATATTGATAGTTAATTGTTTTTCACACTGCAGATTCTTTTGAAGTCACCCTACATTTTTCTGTTGTTAAGTGTAGTAAATGTATGCATTTTTTCTTTTGTTTCTTGAAAACATTTTATATAAGAAGTAAATGACTCATATTTACTTTATAGGATGTACAGTACATGAAAAAGGAAGTGAGAGAATTGCTGCAGTGAAGGTTTTATTAGCAATAGGAAATTGTTGCAAGTGATTAACAAAAATTTGCAGTGTACCTGCTGGTTCTTTTGGCGTGCCTTAAGGATGGATATTTGGTCGTGAGGGCGACGATCAAACACTTTCCATCTCCAGGCTGAAAAAAACTCTCGGATCCAGTTAAAGAAAGGTGGGGGGGGGGGGGGGGGTGGGGGGGGGGAGGAAAAGGAACACCATCCTTGGATGGGTGGGTGGCAAACCAGTTTGTGATAGCACGGGAATGGTGGAGCACAACATTGTCCCATGCAATCACAAATGTTGCCAAGTTGTCTCCCACCTGTCCCCTTTCCACCACCAGCACCAGTCTTCTGTGCAGGCCGTCTAAAAACAAGAGAGGGTGCTCTATGTCATAGGGGCCAATTTAACTGAACTAAATTTGTGCATGACCAATCCAAGATGTGCTCCTCTATGGCCTGGCTTATTAGCTTTGGCCAATTATGTTCCATCCCAGCTGACATCTTTTTGTGAGATTGAAACCAGCCTAATCAACGTAATTCATCTCATGTGGGTTCTGATTAGCCTCAAATTCCCTCTGAAAGAAATCAAACGTAGTGTGCGTAAATGCTTTACTGTATACTTACTGTACGTCCTACTGTACCCCACGTTTAGAGCAGTTTACCACAAAACTCATTATAGAACAGTGATTGCTGTATTGGATAGACGCCTTACCTGGACATACTGGTGTCGGAGTCCCTTGAAGTGGTCACTGTCCCTTTCGAAAGGAACTGTGTACGACTGTTTCATCTGAACTCTGCGTTTAGCCACAGTTGTTAGTCTGATCCTCTCAATATCGTTGAAGACAAGGTCGTCCTCTACGATTCTGGCCTGAATTTCTTTGAGTTTGATGTTATTGTCAGCAATGACCATGTTCACAATGGCATGCTCTTGTTCCTCACTAAGAAGCTTTCCTCTTCCCCCTGAGGGAGGTAGACATTGCATCCTTTAGGAGAACAATAAAATACAGTATAATATA
Source organism: Albula glossodonta (assembly GCA_019788955.1). Classification (NCBI taxonomy): domain Eukaryota; kingdom Metazoa; phylum Chordata; class Actinopteri; order Albuliformes; family Albulidae; genus Albula; species Albula glossodonta. The sequence goes on from JAFBMS010000010.1 coordinate 20,251,548, forward strand.
TTATATATATAATATATATTAGAAGTGGGACTGGAAGCCTACAGTTACTGTAATACATAGTAACAATAATCATAGTAGAAGAAGCTCTTGTATGATGCGTATCCTACCTGTTGGTTTGTCAAATGGAGTGTACCTGGGCCCTCATTTATCGACCGTGCGTACGAACAGAAATGTTTGCAAACCATTCGTGCCATCACTTCTTAGCAAAGAGTGGAATTGATCAATTTGCACTTGTACTTGAGAATGTTCATGAATCTACGCACAACTCTGACGAAAACAGCATCTTGTGGTAGAAAAGTGGAACTGCAAATTAAATACCACCCACCAAATGGAGAAAGGATTGATATACTGTAAATATAATTGAACAATTTTAGGTAGGCCCTGTTCTTCCAAACATTGTACGAAATTCAACAAAGACACAAGTTACATTTCCATTGCACTGATTTTATTTTTTTAGGTGTTTGACAATCAGCTAGTTCTTTTAATGTGTGATTTATGTCTGTCAGCACAATAAACACATTCTGCAACTGCTGTTTTACTCCAAGAATTGATGTGTTGATCTCTTCTTGTTGTTGCGGGACTGTGTCAGTCAAAATGCGTGGCGCAGCCGAAATGCTCCCCAAGGCGTTTGCCGATGCGCTCGCAATAGAGGACACCTTTTTTGTTTTCCTCTGGATGGGTGATGGGTCAGGCAAATCACTTAGATCTGAAATTGATATTTTTTAAAACCATACACTTAAATGCCATTTGTGCATCATTATTCTTTTTTTTACTGACATTTTTAAAAGCGAACCATTTTTTTTTTTAATTTCAATTATGGTTCTGCAGTCTGAAGATACTGAATTGACTGTGGCTCTGACCTGCTCCCATGAAGTAATTTTGCTCTTGTTTGAGAAACGGGAGCGCAGCGTTCCAAAAAAGGATTTTTTGTTTCCCCTCCGCTTCAGTCACTAAAACTTCAATTTTGGCTTCTGAAAAGTTTCTCTTCTTTGTCTTTGTCTTCTCCTTTTCCATTCTCACATATTAGTAACATTTCTTGCAGTTTTTATAAGGAGGATGTGTGACCATAATTGGTAATTTAAGAGCGGTTCTTTATGTAAATGAGGCTTCACGTGCACGAGCAGTGTGATTTAAAACATGTTGGATTTATCAAGGTAGAGTACCTAGATGTGCATAAATCGACCATATGAGGATTTGATAAATATCAACTGTTTTGTGCGTACGTAAATTCTAAATTTTCTTCTTATGAGTTTTTCTACCAAATCTTGATAAATGAGTTCCCTGGGGCCTCATCATTCCTACGAGTTTGCATACGTAACAAAAATTCAGAATTATTCCTTGGCCGAATTGTTCCATGGCCAGGTCTGTGTTATTCCCTCATTAGTTCCTTTACAAGTGAGCATATAAAAGGTCCAATGTTGATTTCTATTGTGGCATTTGCATTTGAAAGCTGTTGTTGTTAACCCTCAATATGAAGTTCAAAGTCACTGCCAGTGAAGCAAGCCATCATTGGCTGAAAAATCAAAGCAAAACCATCGGAGAGATTGCAAAAACATAAGGTGTGGCCAAATCAACAAAATCGAAGCTTCAGTCTCCTAAACAGAAATTAGAAATATCATTTCATGAGGCCACGGCACTGGGGTAACAAATACAAAACCTTTCATGGCAGGAGGTTACCATGGCGGTCAATTCCTCTAGTGTAGAGAGCTGCACGTGGATCAAAGTCAATAAAAGATGGTCTGACCTCAAGCTTAAGGCAAGCAGGTATCTACTTGTCCAACTGCAAGTGTATGGGCGATGGACAGCGGTATGGAGGGTGCCACCACTGACCTCCCTCGATTAGCGACTGGCGATGAGTTGATTTCCAACATTACTGTTCATCAGAGTAAACAAATCATGACATGACCCTGGCGATTGGGCAACCAATGATTGATTGATTTACTTACACCTAGTCATCGACAGCACCCTTACTGCAATGTCAGTGCAGTCAATTGCTCCAGTTACATAGGGAAAACCGGTCATCGCTGCAAATTGCTTTTTGATGTTTGCTGGCTGGAAAGTGTAATCTGATATACATCAAACTAGTTTCTCCGTATCCATTTTGCAGCACCTTGTTATCTGGATGTGTTAGCATGCCATATCTGACGTTTTTAATGGGCATCTACCACAAAATCGCAAAATGAGGATGTTTCATTTTTTGTGTAATTAGAGCTAGTCTTAGTAAATCAGTTCTTTATATTTAGGTATTTTTAACTGAACCCAAGTTACAATATAACAATTATTTTTGTACTGCGACTATTCCTTAGAAAATTTGTCTGAAATCCCATTGACAGGCTGTGGCTCTAGGGCCATTGCCACAGCATGAAGCAAAGGCTCATGGGAAGTGAGGGGAAATGAAAGAGTCAACTTCATTAACTCTGTTATTGCTAGACCTGTTTTCCTTGTAAATATACTGTGGTTTTCTCCAAATAATTTAATTACGGAGGAAACCCATGTAGATGTTCATAAAGCCGCACATTCCCATCGCTTGCCAGAAGCAACTGAATCCACATGCACACAGCGCAGCAAGCCCCCAGGGTATGCTATGCCACCCACAGTGTTGACTCAAACCGATGTGTAACTCAGAATACAGCGCAGAACAGTATTTCCCCGGCCAGCCAAAACAATGCTCACTCCACGTTTTAACACACACGTTGTGATGGCATAGAATTGTGCTGACAGACTGCATGTTTATGTAATTGGTTAGGTTTTATAGACAACAAAGCTTCCACAAATAACTGTGAAGAGACACCAATCAATGATACACTGCACCTTCATTTTTAGTTCTGATTTAGCCTGACAAGTACATGTCAGGAAATGTCTAAAATTCTTCCATTTCCAAAGTGAAATTATGTTATTTAATTTCTTGTGTGCTGGCTACATCTCTTGAAGTTTTATCTTGGAAAAAAAAAATATTAAGCTTTATATATTAAGTTTCACTGATGATGAACAGCACTGTCATACAATGTGTGATTTTGTAAAATAGTCCCTAAAAATAAGTAGATGAGTTTGTATATGACTACATAATTTTATACTAAAGGAATAAAGCTAAAAAGACCGCACCGAAAGACCTGTAACAGAAATCATAATGGCAAAAAACGTCGGAACAACCTGAACAGCAATAAACCAGAAATGTGTTAAACACTATCCAATCGAGTCACAAACTCTGATTCCATTCAACAGAATCCACATGTAGCCATACAATTAGTAAGAACGAGAATCTTTGTAATTTCACTGTCAGAGTACAGAACCAGAGTCAGAAGCTGATGTAGAACTAAACCAGAGTTTATTAACAGCCGAAAATCACAAAACAAGGTCAGGGGAAAAAAAGAGAAACCCACCAACCCCAAAAAACCCAGGGAGACACGACTAAGATTTAAAAAAAAAAAAAAAGCCCCACAGGTCAGGAAACACAGGTAGGGGTAATAACCGGCAGGCTATTGGGAACAGAAGGCTCGTAGTATACATGGAAAAAGATGAGGAATAAATATACAAACTAAGGAGCAAACAAGACACAGGTGAACAGCAGGGCAGGTGAAACAAATGACTAATCAGGTAACATGTAACAAGAAGGGAGGTGGGGTAACAAGGGCACTAAAAACAAAAGCACACGGACCAGGGAAAAAGAGAAAACCAAAACACCCAAACAAAATCCAAGAATGAAACATAAAACACAGCAATGCTGACAGTACCCTCCAAGAAATGCCACCCAGCGTTTTAGCAGAGATATCAGGGTGCATGCTATGAAAGTCTTTTATGAGATCAGGATTCAGGATGTCCTGCGCTGGAGCCCAGCAGCGTTTTTTTGGGGCCCTAGCCCTCCCAATCAATGAGGTGCTGCAAGCCTTGGCCATGACGTTGGGACCTGAGCAGGTGGTGCACATTGAAGGCCTCCGAGCCAACCAGGGGTCTCCCAGTACCAGAGGGTTTGAATGGTGTTGATGAAGGGTTAAGTCTCCACGATGATTGCCAGACATCAATAGGCTCACTGGGGGCACTGGGTGATGCGGACGAGGGGCTCTCTGGTGATGGCTAGCGCTTCCAGGGGTGTCTGTAGAGGCAACCAGGACAGACCGAGGTGGGTGGCCAGAGCAGCATCAATGAAGTTCCCTTCCACTCCCGAATCGATGAGGACAGGAACCGCCAGAGATTGACCATTTACCAACAAAGAAGCAGACAACAGTGGCTGGACAGCTGGGGGAAATCATGCAGAGGTGAGCGCTGGCTTTTACTGGACAGCTGGAGATGAAATGCCCTGGATGTGAGCAGTAGAGGCACGACCTGGTGCGAATTCTCCTCTGTTGCTCCGTGGGAGTAAGGTGGGTGCGGTCAATCCGAACGAGCTCAAATGACTGAAGCACAGGAACAGGCAACGACACAGCAGGGGATGCTGGCGACTCACCAATCATCTGAGGTAAGCAGCTGCTCCTCTGTGGCGAGCTGCCAGGTGGCCATCAAAGCGAACGGCAAGGTCAACCGAGGCGTGGAAACGGGTGATGAGCTCATCTTTAACTTCCTCAGACAGCCTATGGAGGAAGGCATCGTATTGGGCTTTCTCGTTCCAACCGCTGGAGGCGGCGAGGGTACAGAAATCGATGGCAAAGTCAGTGATGGCTCCTCTTCTTTGCTGGATCTGCAGGATCTCCCTGGTGATGTCATGACCGTGGATGGACTGGACAAACACATATCTCATCTCGTCGCAGATGCTGGATAGAGATTAACACACTAGAGATTTGGCATTCCAGACTGCAGTTCTCCACTCTACAGCCCTTCCAATGAGGAGGGTGATGCTATAGGTGATCTTCGCCCGGTCAGTAGGGAAGGTGGAGGGCTGCAGTTTGAACAGAAGGGAGCATTGAGATAAGGATCGGCAGATTCCAGGTTCACCGGCATAGGACTCCGGAGGAGGTAGTCATGGCTCTCTGGGCAGGAGAGCGATGGAGGGGCAGGAGCAGGCATGGCAGCTGGAGCTTCCCATGATGTCTGGAGCTGTTGGAGCTGGGCTAGGTAGGTTAGTCATACTGACAGCAAATGTCTCCAGAGTCTTGTGTACAGATTCTAACTGACTGATGTCTGCCGAGAAGGATACCTTGCCGGTCGAGCACTGTACACTGCTGGTTGCTGTCCGCTGAGTCCATAGTGGCGAATTCGTACTGTCAGAGTACTGAACTGGACTCTGAAGATATAACTCATAGAAAATAAACTGAAGTTTATTAGCAGCTGAGAATCATAAAACAAGGTCAGGTCAGGCTGGGGTTAAAAAAAAAAACAAAAAAAAAAAAAAACAGGCGAACACATAATCCAAGCATAATCCAAGAGTTGTAGCCAGAAATCAGGGAGACATGGCTAAGGCACACAATAACAGCTCAGAAGACATGAAACCAAGAAATAGGCTGGGTAATAAAAGACAGACTATCAGGAACATAGGGCTTGTAGTGAACAAAGGACTGAGACAAACTCGCACTGAACCAAAAATAAGACGAGGCATAAACACACAGACTAATGAGCAAACAAGACACTGGTGAACAGCAGGGCAGGTGAAGCAAATGAGTAATCAGGTAACGTGTAACAAGAAGGGAGGTGGGGTAACACAAGCGCAGTGGAAACAAAAGCACACGGACCAGGGAACCGAAGAAAACCAAAACACGCGAAAACAGACAAGCAAAACCGAAAATGAGAACATAACAAAAAACAGCAGTACTGACATTCACGGCTAAATGAAGATTTACCAGCCAATCATGTTTTTGTCTGCGCTGACTGAATATTGTCACAGACGTGTGGAATATGGATTCCTGCAGTAAAATAGGATAAACAGCTTGGCTCTGAGGGCAGTGAGATGGGGAACCTTTACACCCATGTCCGACCAATGAACTGGTGAACACATGCATAGCTGACTAGTGAACTGGTGGCCCCGTGGTCAGTTGTGGGATACCCCCCCTCCTTCAGAGGGGAGTTCCCACCTGCTGACTGTGGGGATAGCGATTACAAACTGAAATCACTGAAATAAGAGACAAAAGCTAGACAAGAGCTCATTGACTCCGTCATTCATAATAACCTTTCTGTTTTTTGGAATGGCCTCAAAGTGATATCCTCATTATGCAACTAATTTCAAACCATACAAGGGTAAGGCATGAGCAAATTCCAAAATGGAAGCCAAAATGGAGGAATGGGAACATTGGTGGAGGGCTACCAAAGTCTCGGTATTCACTCACAATAATCATCTGCAGAAAAACTGCATGCAGGAGATGACTGAACATTTTCATTTTAGCTCTGAAATTTCACAGAGGATATAGTTTGTGTTGTCCTGCACTTTCCGGATTTGTTTATATAACCAGATCATTCCAAAACAAAAGAAAAATAATTTCAACTGTATGTTGTTCCTTGGAGAATTACAAAAATGGCATTTCTAATATTCACCAATAGGTGGAGCTGTGGTCCTTTCATCAAGCATAGATTATGGAGCTAGGATAAAGGGAAATCTGGTAGGCCTTTTCATTGCCTTCAATCTTCTCAACTTCTTATGAGCATGCTTTCTGTAATCTAAAAGAATAGTTTTCATGGAAGCTACATGCTCCCTAAGTGTATTGCAATGTGGAACCATGGAATTGCAATTAAAATAAAACTGAACTGAAAATGTGCACTATGGAAAAAGTAGAACACACTGAATGAATAGAGATCAGAGACTGTACAAGTCCACTCTCCCAGTAAAAGAGACTTAAACGTTTTTGTCTCTACTGTGTTCATATTTAAAGGAAATATGCATTTCTGTACCTAGTCTACAATTTCACAGAGCAAAATCTGAGTTGGATTACAATTATTGGGATACCATTTTATGTTGTTTTTTTTAACTTAGGGTATGTCCAGGGAATGGTGCAGCTCTGTTCATTGTGTGTGTGTGGGAGACAGTAAGGGTTTAAGGAATGTAAGACAATGGGCTCATTAAGTAGCTAAGTGGCTCTGCGTGGCTCAGAGCCACTCAGCTAATTAAGAGTTTCCACACTTTCAGTCTTTCTGAGCTGCTCAATGCATGGCTGAGTGACTTCAAACAAATGATCAGCAACAAGGAAGCAGGAAGAGAAAAAAAAAGATGAATTCACAAGATGTTCTGTTTACTTTTGGACGGCCTCCATTGAATCATACTGGCATCGAGCATGCTAATACTTAAATCTATTACAGGCGCTAATATCAGGCTAGGTAATCATCACTACAGACATATATTATTTTATTCACCAAACTAGCAGTTTTACATCAATCTTTTCAGTTTTAAATGTATCATTGCTTATTGTTGTAAAGAAGAGAAGTGATGAGTGAATTGTATCCATTTTTTAATAAAAAGATTTACTTATGAACCATACGTTTTATTGCCGGCGCTTTATTTCCTCTCCCAGCATCTGTGCTGTGCATTTTCTTGCTCACCTCTTTGTATGAAATGCTTGAAGGTGACTAATGCCTGGAGGTGAACATTTTAAGATGAAGCTGTCCAGTCACTTGGCTCTGATTCCAGTGTAGTCACTCGGCTTTGATTCCAGTGTAGTCACTCAGCTCTGATTCCAGTGTAGTCACTCGGCCCTGATTCCAGTGTTGTCACTCGGCCCTGATTCCAGTGTAGTCACTCGGCTCTGATTCCAGTGTAGTCACTCGGCTTTGATTCCAGTATAGTCACTCGGCTTTGATTCCAGTGTTGTCACTCGGCTCTGATTCCAGTGTAGTCACTCGGCCCTGTTTCCAGTGTTGTCACTCGGCCCTGATTCCAGTGTAGTCACTCGGCTCTGATTCCAGTGTTGTCACTTGGCTGTGATTCCAGCAGTCGCTCGGCCCTGATTCCACCATAGTGAGGGCAAGATACAAACCAATATGTGATTAATAAACCCTGACCTTGACATGAAAAAGTGCCAAACTCTATGGCAGCCTTGTGGCTGTTTCAGTATATTTCAGGAGTAAGAGAAAGATGACAGACACACAAGTCTATAGAATAGTGTGTGCATTGCACTGTAAAACAAGAGCCCTGTGGTCAATGAGACAAATGTTTTTTCTGATTTTCAAAAGAAGTTATATTAGAAGAGCATACATATATGGGACTAATGGGACAGCATACATGCATATGTTCAGTTTTTTAAAAGTCACGGTCTCAGTCGGATACATTTAAATAGGTAGACAATATGGCTCTATGTGAATACAAACAGACAATGCAATTGCAATTCCATTTTGTAAACATTTATTAATACAATACGGTTATATGTTATATTACAACTACCAATCATACTAAAAACTATTCTATTACAATATGTGAAAATACAAATTCTGAATATACTGCACAACAATGACAATGACACATTAGGAAATACATCATCCTAAAGAAATGAAAGCTTTACATCATATAAACATTACAATTAATGTAGCATGAAAATGAAACGTATTACTGTAAAAAGTAATGGGTATGAAATGACCACGGCTGTGCTAGCTCTGCTGGAAGACCTTTGGGGGCAGTCTGGGGCAGGGAGGGTTCTCAACTCCAGGCAGACTGACCATGACTGAATCAATTAAACAGGCTAATAATTTACAACAAGCCGTCATATAAGGCAGTTTGAGTATGTATGGTGAGCAGGGTCACAACGCTCGCTCCTGTGAGCACACATTCTCTTAGTTTGATTTACAACATTGAAGAATATTCTTTGGATTACGGTCACAATAAAAGTGAAAGTGAACTTTATAAATGAGGCTCCTGATTCTAGAATGTTTACCAATGTGCAGTCACGCGGCAGTGGCTGCTGTGGAGTGGGGGTGTAGCCGCGGCCACTCCAAAGACTTAGCTAAGGCACCGAAGTCTTTCAATTCCATCCCTAACAAAATAAGAATGCGTGAAAGCTTAGATTAAGCCTAGAAGCTGGCAGCCTTGCTAATCACCATTTCTGAAACCGGGATCTCCTGTGGGGAGGACTTTGACTATTTCGTGTGGGTGACTATCATTTTGCTGTCTTCCAGAATAGGTATAGCTCTATTTCCAATGCTCTTTGACCCTTTTTGTCACTGAATCATTGTCTGCTAATGAAATCTGAATAAGTAAGCTGTCAACTTTTAAAAAAACCGTTTTAAATAACAGGCTAAGTAGATTGCATTGGAACACAAATGAACAAAAATCATTATTCACTGAAGGGAGAAAATATATAATTTCTTGCCATGTTACAATTTCATCTTACACATTTTGTTATCAAAGCCGCAAACAAGCAAGGTTCTTTGAACTCTTTAACGCATATTGAAATTAGTTGTAAGTGTATGCTGAAAAATGTTATACTTTCATCTTTTGAAAATGTACCCAGGGGCTGTAGGGAAATTCTGTGAGGATTCTGGTTTTTAAGGGTGGGGGTTATATCTATCATCACAATGAGCAGATATTTGTGGAGAGGAGAGCAGTCTGTTTGTGATCCACAGAGAATCCCCTCACCCGCACTGGTTAGCGGTGCAGCTGCTCCTGAGATTGCCTGCTTGTACTTCGGAGCAGCCGTGAGCTTTTATTGGCTCAAAAGGCTCAACGAGGCAGAAAAAGCAAAGCCTGAGCATGGCGGGGCAAATGGTCCTGCTTCCCACAGTCATGAGGACCTTTTCTCCACTCCCCTGAGCTAGGCCTACCTGCCGCTTTTCAACCAAACTGAAGAGGCCATGAGCTGTAGAGTCTGTGGATGAAGCAGGACCCTGTAGAGGCTGTTGATGAAACACAAAGCTGTAGAGTCTGTGGATGAAGCAGGACCCTGTAGCAGCTGTGGATGAAACAGAAAGCTGTAGAGTCTGTGGATGAAGCAGGACCCTGTAGAGGCTGTGGATGAAACAGAAAGCTGTAGAGTCTGTGGATGAAGCAGGACCCTGTAGAGGCTGTGGATGAAACAGAAAGCTGTAGAGTCTGTGGATGAAGCAGGACCCTGTAGCAGCTGTGGATGAAACAGAAAGCTGTAGAGTCTGTGGATGAAGCAGGATCCTGTAGAGGCTGTGGGTAAAGCAGGAAGTAGCAGAGGAGGGGGGCATGCGAGCTGCTACCTGTGTCTTGCTTGAACACAGGACCTCCTCCTGAACACAAGTGCAGCTTTGATTTCCTCTCATCTTTTTCTCTCCCTCCTTCCCTTTCTTTTAATCTCCCTCTCTCATTTTCTTGTTCCATCCTCTACTCTTTCTTTCTCGCTCCCCCCCCGTCTCCTCCTCTCTTAGCAAGGAAGGTGTGAGCATGAATGTGGGTGAGTTTGTGGGTATAGGGGATAGGGGGAGCCCAGACAGCAGCCAGAGGCTGTCACCAGACTGGAGTCAAAGGCTAACACCAGACAGCAGTCAGAGGCTAACACCAGACGGCAGCCAGAGGCTATCACCAGACAGCAGTCAGAGGCTAACACCAGACAGCAGCCAGAGGCTATCACCAGACTGGAGTCAGAGGCTAACACCAGACAGCAGTCAATGGCTAACACCAGACTGGAGTCAGAGGCTATCCTGCCAGACAGCAGAGGCTATCACCAGACTGGAATTAGAGCCTAACACTAGACTGGAGTCAGAGGCTAACACCAGACAGCAGTCAATAGCTAACTCCAGACAGCAGTCAGAGACTAACACCAGACTGGCTATCACCAGACTGCAATCACAGGCCACCACCAGATTGGGGTCAGAGGCTATCACCAGATGGCTAACATCAGGTAGCTGGAAATCCATCACTCTCTGCTGTGTGTGTGTGTGTGTGTGTGTGTGTGTGTGGATGTGTGGCTGCCTCCTCTCTCTCTGCAAGGCCTCTTTATCAGACACAGAGTATGAGAGGACTGCACCATTGATACTCCTGCCTCTTCCGCGAGTCGTAACCTGCACAGATGGCATTTTGTGTAGGAACCAGCCACTGCTGGCTCGTATTAAAGCATCACTGAGCATGTGCCATTTCAACACCTTCCTGTAAAGATTGGTAACTGCTTTTAAATGAACAAATAGATAAGTAAAGTATGAATATCTCCATAAATCTCTCTGCAACTGTGATTTAAGTCTCAGTCACAATGGACACGCTGAGAAGAGGGAAAATCAATTACTGTTTTTTTTTTCCAAGTCCTCAGCAATAGTTGAACCCAACCCCTTTGATCTTGTCATGAAGGTAGGATGATTTTCCGCACCAGGTTACACCATGAAGAAAAGGAATCATTTCTATGGAAATTTCCTCAATCTGTTTCATACTTTAATCAACACGGTATACAATGAACCCAGTGTCCTTGACAGCAATATGAAGTCAGTTTAATGAGTGGAAAATACATTTCTATCACCATTATCTTGTCACATAGCCGATGCGATTAGCCATATGATTTAGAAAAAGCATTTTTGAGCACCAGCTCACCGTGTCCAGGTGACTTTACATGGTGCTGATCATTACCCCTATAAATATCAAAGCGCTATTTCATTCAGGAGGGGGATAATACAGGTTACGAGATTGAGAGAAGAAAGCTTTCATTAGAGCGGTATGGAGCCCTGGGAGCGGTTTAATTTCATGGTAATGTTTGACCTTCATATTGTAATACTGGCATATATCCCTGATAACTGAGCCAACCCTTACTCTTACCCTCACAGACTCGCGATTGGATATTTCTATAGGACAGAGTTCGCAAATCAACCTTGTATCAACATATAAATCTGTGTCTCAATTTATTTGTGTATCTGCACATAAAAGTGTGGTTTGTATATGAGCGCGTTCAAATCCTTTCATTTTTTGGAGAGAGGGGACGAAAGGAAAAAAAGACTTAATGCAACTCCTTCGAGGCTTTCTTCCGTTTAAAGTGCAGTTAAGTGGATGGTCCAACCCCTCCAGTCGTATCCCAGTCAGGTTTGAAAGTGTGTCAATGCTAAGATGCAGGATAGGTATAAAGCCAGAAGCTAAAAGGTAATTAAAATGCAAAGACCTGCTACCATGTTCCAGTGCTCAGCTGGGTATGCTGAAACAGGTGCAATAGGTTAGTTCATAATTCATCTCTTAGCTATACCACACCATGCCAATCTACACGTAATCAGAAAAGGGCACATGCATACTGATATTAAAGACAGGCATTCACATCCTTTTGATCTGACACACAATCTGTCAGGGTGCAGTACGAACTCAGATGCAGACAGGAGTAAAAATAAACCAAAGTTTATTGCCACAAGTCCAAAAGCAGGGTCGGAAAACAGGCACAGGGTCAAAACCAGGAAATCATGGCAACCAGGGCAAAAACACAATCCAAAGACGTAGTCAGAAAAACAGGCAAAGTGGTAACCAGGCAGACACAGCAAACAGGGCAAGAACACAATCCAAAAACAGAAAACAGGTAAATAGGCAAGAATCAAAAACAGGCAGGCAGGCAGGCAGGCAGGCAGGCAGGCAGGCAGGCAGGCAGGCAGGCAGACAGACAGACAGACAGACAGACAGACAGAACAGGAACAAAAGACTTGTAGCATAACTGATCAAACAAAACAGAGACAAACTCGCACAGAACAAAGAAAACGCAGGGTTTAAATACACAGACTAACAAGCAAACGAGACACAGGTGAACAACAGGGCAGGTGAAACACATGAGTAATCAACTGGGCAGGGAACAAGGTGGGCGGGACAGACACAGGGTAATGAAAACAAAAGCACATGGACAGGGAAACAGAAAAACCAAAACAACCAAGATCAGGTGGTAATACTGACACAATCATTTAAAATCGTCCACTTACCACATATGAGCACAACATTAAAAGTACATTAAAAGTATAGTAGTTTCTAAGGTAAACATGAAAAAAGGTTTGTGGGTTATACAGCAACACAAACCAATGAAAAAAAATGACCAGCTTAAATTTTCACAAAATGTTCAGCTTGTTTTAAAACATCCTTTGTCTTCGTACTCGTCTTTTAATAGCATTGTTTCCCTTGAAACTGACGAGTAACTGTGGTGCTAGCGCTCTGGGGGAGCGATGGGTTGATCCGTTAGTGTGAGATTCAATACTCACAAGAACACCATCCTCTCCTCCGTGCCCCTGAAACCAATATTTGTGTCCTCCCTCGCTCCAAAGTTTCAATATAATAGGAGATGAATGAAGGAAGCTTCAAATTGTCCCCTAGTCTCCTCCAGGCGAAGGATAGATCAATGTATCCTACTGTAAAAATCTTTTCACATCTCTCGATGACACAACCACAGTCAGATTACACCATCCCTCAAAATCTTTTACCATCAAGAAGCTGAAAAACATAGCTAGGGGTTCACCAACACTTCAAGTACCAAAACAGTACACAATAAGCTATGAAATGACATCAGTGGGCAGACATAACTGTTTGCTTTTTTAAACATATCACTATGAACACTGTAGGGCTGTTTGCAGAAGTGTAACCCCTTGATCTGACCTAAGGAGGACAGACTGTGTTGATGGTGCTGGCAGGGAGACAGCAAGGAATGATAAAGAAACAGCGCTATTGCCTCAATAGCACTGATCCAGTCATCCTCCAGCCGCCTGCTCCCAGAGATGCATGAGCTTTTCACTTCGTTGGAATGGTATCGTGCAACCTTTGCTGATCCGTGTATGATGTAATCCTGTTTGGTGTCGTTGGAGAGTTAATGTCATGAGGAACAAGGTGGTGTCATTGACGGTGTGGTACAGTCTATGCTGAATAAAGATCTTAGAACACCTTTCAGAAGGTAACAGTAGGTGATGCAAATTACCTACAAGTCATCAGTTTGCCGTGCTACAAATGGTTAACATAGTGCGATGCATTAGCAGAGATAGCACAAACAGTGTCATTGATGTCACTGTGGATTGGCTGTGATTGCGTCTCTCTTTGATGATTTGGTTATTTCCTTTGATCTTTGTGTATGTAGGAGGAAAAATGGACTGGTTCGGGGGAACACGTCATTACGACCTCCTGCACGACATTCACACATAGGTCACTACACATCACATTTTCTACCATGGCATATTCCACTATTGCTAATAAATTACATTCATTGTAACCTGCCATTCCTCTTTGACTGAAACCACTACACACACATAGGACTCAGGCTAGCTTTATCCAGTTGTCACTTGCCTATACACTAGTGCCGTTGTAAGATATACACAGTATCATTTGTTGACCATGCAAGCCATAGGTACATATGCATCAACAAAGATAGACAGTGACCTGTGTAGAGCCACACTGCAGGCAGATTGAGGCTATAGTCCCTCATTTGTGTCTCGTGCAATTGTGGGCAAAGGTTTAAGCCAGTATTTGGAGTCAGATATTTGAATAACTATGGCAACATTAAATTTGTCCTGTTCTGTTAGCGCCACGTAAGACGACACATCCAGCTTTACTGTTCAGGCACTTCTGGTTTTCGGTGGGTCCGGGGGGATTCTACAACACAATATTATGTAAACGTTTTTGATCAGCAAACGGTAATGTAAAACTGAGTATGATATTCTAGTGGTAGGTTTTTTTTTGCTTAGTGTGTTTGTGTTGAATCATGACTCAAAAGAGCAGAGTCGGTACACGCAATACGCATTTATCATCTGCTTAAAATGAGGTGGTCCTTAACGATGGAGCGATTGGATTAAATTTTCACGTTTTTAACATCTTGCTCTCTCCTCTCCTCCCCTCCTTTCCTCCACCTTCGTCCATGCAGGAGATGCGTGGTAAAGGGGGAAGAGAGGAAAGGAGGTGAGGAGAGAAAGGTATTGTAATATACCCTTGGTGTCAGTGAGAGGGTAGAAGGTTGTTGTTTTCTGCCTGGAGGAGTGCTCTTCGGTGAGGGGGGTAAATTCACATCTGCTGTGGGAAGCTGTGCACCCCTCAACTCTGCTTATGTATACATCCTGTTCCTCATATTATCATTTAGTCAGCAAAATCACTTCAGAAAATCTGCACTACGCCAGTACAGAATGTTACCAGCAGAAACCCAAAATAAATCCTGTGGTTCTGACTAAAAAGTGCGGTTCACATCAGAATTTTATAACTCGAAGCAAATTAAAATCAACGTCGGCAATTATGTGTGATTATTCAAAACAAACCTGTTGACGGGCACTGAGTTCAGTACATTCCAGAAACAGCACCGCGTTTCAGATTGAACAGGAGGGTTGGAGGACACCAAGGAAAATGAATTTAACACCTTACAAACTACCAGATTTCCCTGAGGGCCCATCATTAAAATACACTCATATGAACACAACTGGTTTTGATTTGCTGACTGCGTGCGCATCTTCAAAACACAGGCCTCGATGTTCTCGCCCTTTCTCTGAGTTATATTGTGCTCTATGAAAGCCTGACTATTAAGCCTTTACAAGGCTGAAGCTGAATCATTCAGACATTTTAGAATTCCATAGTTTGTTTAGCAAAAAGAAAAATATTTTATTATCTTTTGTATAGATGGGAGAGAGAAAGACGGAGAGAGAGAGAGAACAGCCATGACCTCAACTAAAATGTAGCAAACAACAAATCAAAACAAAATTGCTTTTCACCACTGAGGGGAAAGTTCACCTCATAATGTTTTGTCTAAATAAAGCATCATACTAAAGAGCCGCCGTCTTTACTGCTCATGGTTTTACCCCTAGTTCTAACTTGCATTGGCTAACAAAATGAGTTATATTGCTGTAGAATTGAAGCCATCTGTTGTGGCTGCCACTCCATTTGGAATGGTATTATTACAGAATGAAACTGACATTGCCTGTTCGCAATGTGACCATCTTAAACCATAAGAAAGTGTCACGTTTGTAAGACGTCATAGTACAGTATATCGTAGTGAAGCCCTCTCGCTTTTTACTCACATACTCATGCTGAGCAATTAATAGTTTGCAGTACATGGCATGTGATTTCAGACTCTGCACAATATCGTTGCACTGTACAGTCTTGAGTGGGTTCCGTTACATGGTGGGGGGTGGGTCCGCACATTAGTCGTAGGCCCGGGCCCATGGTGGTCTTAATGTGGCCCTAATTGTGCCAAGGATGGAGACAGATTATTACTTATTACCACAACTAAGATACAGGCAATACCTGGAAGGATACAATCAATCAGAGAGCCCTTAACTGTACAAATTAGCATGTCCTACAGTTACACTTACAGTTTGTTAGCTTGGTAAATTTGTAACAGCACATATTTAAAAAGAGATCAATACCTGCATTTACACATAAATGCAAAGGGAGCATCCATCTGCTTCAAAAGAGAGGCAAGCTGAATGTTCCCTTCCAAGGCATGAACTCAGCTCAAAAATTAGCCTATGCAGCGGCATGCATTACGTCCGCTACAGGGTTATCAGAAACATCCTCTCATCTTGTGAAGTCTGTAGCTGTCGTAAAGCTCTTCCGTCAACATCATATGTGCTAATTTTTCTCATTTGTGTTTCCTCTATTCTGAAAACTTAAAAAATTGTTTACAAAAAAGACTCAATCCACATAATTAGTTAATTAGCGCTCATGATCACAACACATGAATTACACAGTATTGCTAGACTACCCCTTTTAAAGACAGTGTTGTGTTGTTTGTTCCATAAGTTTTATTTCATTGATTACTAAAATAAATATGTACAGATTCAAACCTGAGTATTGGTCTTGCCTAAGGTCATATTCTGTTGTAATATGACCCTAGATTGAATCGATCTGAAAAAGACTGCCTTAAAAACTTGACTCTGTGTTTCAGTGAAACCCCACTGTGCTAGTGATACAAAATGTGTGTTTGTGTCTGGCCATAGAATGGTGAATTGTACTTCTGGTTGTACTATAAAATGAATCCATTATTGTGGTTAATACTTAGTAGTCTGTTCCTTATCACACTAACTTATGATGCAATGAGGAGCTTGTTTGACACCATTGCCAGGCTAACTAAAAGTAATGTATCGGCTGACCACCGCAATCCCGAAACTCACAGTAGTAATGAATTCATGAATTTCTTTAACAGCAAACCGTGAAGATCAGAGACACAATAGCAAGGCCTCCCTCTGCTCCTGTCTCCAACCTGATGTTTTCAGTCCCTGATAAAGTGAACCTGTCTCTTGGGCCAGTCACACGCCAAGACACCTTCACGCCCATTGATTTAAAAGAATTCTCTCCCTTAGTCAACTCTAGGAACAAGTCCACTTGTATGCTCGACACTATACCAACAAGATTACTAAAACAGCTGCTACCTGAAATTGGCAACCCCTTATTAGACATTATCAATACCTCCATTACATCCGGTCTTGTACCTCAAAGTAGCAGTTAACAAGCCTATTCTCAAGAAGCCCAATCTAAACCCAAACGATCTCAAACCTCCCTTTTCTCTCAAAGGTCTTAGAAAAAGCAATAACAAAACAACTTTGCACCTTTCTCCAGACCCATAAAATCTTAGAAGTCTTTCAGTCTGAGTTTAGACCTCATCACAGCACTGAAACGGCTCTCCTTTTCAAGTGCTTAATGATTTGCTCCTCTCAACTGACAATGGCTGTATCTCCTTACCTTGCTCCTAGATTTAAGCGCAGCCTTTGATACCATCAAACATCATATTCTATTAGGACGACTTGAACATATTGTTGGCATAAATGTACATGCAATCTCATGGTTTGGGTTTTATCTCTCAGAATTTCACCAATTTGTCCATATTAACAATTAGTCCTTAAATTGGTCTAGAGTAAGATACAGAATACCATAAGGATCCGTGCTTGGACCTCTGCCGTACTTTTTGTATATATTACCCCTTGGCAATATTATCCATAAAAATGGCATTAATTTACATTGTTATGCACTAGTGGTGTGCAGAGAAGTCATTATCTGTATCTGTATTCGTTTTACCACAAAATTGTCTTTATCTGTATCTGGATAGAAACCGGAAGTGGGTGTGGTCTTAACAGGATGTTACAATTAATTACAACTGCATAGGTTTTTCATCTTTCAGCTCTTTCAGGAAGCAACTGTTGGTCTTTTACAGCCGTAATGTGTATTTTAAATTACACCTCTGTTTCCTTTTAATGAATGGAAATAATGGTGTTGTATTAAAGCCTTGTTTTAATACTGTTGTTGATTGACTTTGAAATATTCTATTTCATTTTACTGACATTGTAGCAGACTGAATAGTTACTATTGTTGCTGCTAATTTCGTTACAGCGCTAAAATTGATATTGTTTTCTCCATAGATCATTCATTTCACTAGTGTTTTGCTCTCTAGTAACAGTAGTTTAATTTCACAGTACGTCTCATGAGTAGGCTGCTTGCATACAGGGTTTTTGATTGCTTGTATCTGATGGACTATTCAGACCCGTGCTCAGTGTGACTTAAGCGCTTTTTTGACCTGCTGCGCCTTTGCAGTGTCTGTTTGTATTCTGACCTTGAACCTTTAGGCGTGGTAAGGAGACTTGCGTGTTTGGGGTGGAGATTCATCGAAAATTCATGGAAGTTTCTCATTAAAATACCCAGTACGCGGATTCAGACTTTGACTCAGTGAATTTTCAGGGTGCGTATCCTACACGCATCACAACCCTGTATTAAGTTGTGCATTCCTATCGATCAGACTTTGATATTACATTTTTTTTCAGAGTTACCATATTGCATGGAGTAGGATAACTCATTTAAAATCATTTAAATTATTTCTGGATACCAGGTGCACATAAAAGTATTGCCCTTACCATTGAATTCAACAACTGAATTTTTGAATTTAAAATGCATGGCTGCATTTCGGCCCGAGTTCCTCAGTCCGCACCTCTCAAATAAATATAAACTCATTAACGCTTTTGGAGTGTTGTGCTTTTTTGACTTTCTATGAACCCCACGGATAATAACTCAGATCTCAAGTCTTACCATATGCCAAAACAGATGTAATCATCAGGTCTAGAGTAAGTAAGTAAAACTAACTCTAGAGAAAAAAATATTATTCACCATAGATACGCAACGCATTATAAGATATGATATCAAGCAATGTTTATCGTTCAAAGATAAACCACGCTTTGAAAATGGTATGACAGTTAATTAAACCTTTGTGGTTTATCAAACCTCAGTGATTTTATTTACTTCATTAACCTAAAATCTAATGAAACATTATGCTAACCAAAAGTAAGACGCTGAGATGACATTCCATCTAATCAAAGAAGGTGACACAAACAGAAATGCAACAGGGTTACGTAAGTTGTTCAATTAAAACTCCAACACCTTTTCAGTGCAAACATAAATTGCTTCCATGTACTATTGATGACACCGGAATCTCCAGGTGTCCAGTATGGTAAACATGTAATTTACTGTTTATTTATCAAATTACAAGATAGGCAGTTTATGTCACATGAAAACCTAACCATGCTCTTTCCGTCTTGACCAATTTTAATGATGATCAGGAATATTATGCTGACATCCGTGTTTCACCTCATCCACGTTCCCCACTGCCACGCTCTGATTCGCCAAGCAAAATTACCCAGGTGCTCTGGGCAAGACAAGGTGCATACCTGAAATGAGTACCTGGTTGGACGCAAATTAATCTTTCCGAACAACTGTTTGTTTATTGGATAGATTGAATGGACTGAGAGGCTGACTACAACTTAATATGAGAAGCCAGTACTGTATTCACCTTTTTTTTTTTTATTAAACTACACCCCCACCCACTTTGGGGGTCAACTGCATTAATTCAATTACAATATATTTATGAACAGACCTCTCAGGCTGCCAACCAATCACAGCTGAATCCCCCACCCAAACACATGTGCACACACACAAAAGTGAAAAGGCAAAACTTAAAGAAAGGAAGAGAAAAAACAACATAAAAGTAATAAAAAAAAGTAATTTAAAAAAACAAAATAGATGGAAATGAGACATTCATATAATCCGTAAGAAAAACATTTAAAGACAAAAGAAATCAAAAACAAAAAAAAAAAAAACAAAAATAAAAATAAATAAATAAATAAATACATAGATAAATACATAAATAAATGATCAATACTTATGCCCTAGAGAGCATCATTTCCAACCCTCCTTACATGGACAACCCAACCATATTTCTGTAGCTATTCGCTTTTTAACTACTTGACATATTTTTGTGACATCTATGTGTTCCACTAATGCCGTCTTTTCAACTTATGTTTATAGTTGACATATTTCCTTCTATTTTTTACAGTAAGTATACTTGTAGTTTCCCATATTCAAATCATGTATCAATATTCACACACACTTACGCTTGTCTGTGTTATTCTTATTCCCAGCCTTCTGCCACTCTCAGTGCCTTCCATCTGTCCTCATATACAATTAGTCTACTGTTTTCCTGTGCCATGTAACCCTCAATCACGCTGTGATGTTTTACAAAGAGTTTGAATCTCTCTGTCCTCAAAGCCTCCACAGATTTTGATTTAAAAATAAAAGATTTTCCCAAAAGTATTACAATGTTCACTGTTGTTTGGGAACTATTTCTTAGATCACCCAACAGCACAGTGGGCAAGTCTAGTGTAAACTGACTACAGTATAAAGACATCCACCCCTGAACCCCTGTCCAGAACAGACCCCCAAAAGGACAGTACTAAAATAGATGATCTACCGACTCAACCTCTTCTTGACAGGATCTACATGAGTGTGACTCTTCAATTTCCCAAATATGAAGCATCTTTTTTGTGGCCAAAAATTTGTATATTAGTTTAAACTGAAAAAACCTTATAGATGAATCAAAGGGTGCTTTGTAAATTCAATGAAACACCTGATTCCATTGAATCGGAAAGTCCAGAATATCCTCTCAAAAATCTAAAATATTATATGGAATGGCTATCAGATTTTTTGATTTTAGATAAACTGATACATTATTTGATTTATGCTCATCTTTTTAGTCCATTTAATTTTTTTCATATGTGGTCGGCAGACTAGCTCCTTGCTACTTCCTCTACCAATTTTTCTTTTCCATTTTTATGGTATGGCTGCAATCAGTTGATTAAAGTTTTGTAAAGGGTAAATCTTTATTCTTAATAGGCCATTAGATTACCTTCTTTGTTTACAATATCATTTATTAAACTAATGCCAGCATCAAAAAAGTTTTCCAAAAAATAAACTTTCCACCTATCAGGATATTAGAATTAAGCCACATGATTTGTTGTAACATTTGTTCTGTATTCTCTGGAGGATAGAATTGGAATTGCAGCCAGCTTTGTATGGCTTCTTTTAAAAAGGGGGATACATTAGAGAGAATATCCTCATTAAGTTGTGAGAACCGAGGGTGTTTTATCTGTAGAAAGGGAAATATTCCCTTTTTGAACATTGGGTGTACATTCTCTAACAGGCTCCTGGAAAACAATTTTGGGTTTAAAAAAAGTTTTTGAATCTAGGAGGCTTATAGCAAGAGGTTCACCTTACATTTGATATCCAGCAATGCAGTTCGATGTAAGTCATGTTCAATGGTGATATTGCTACTTCACAAAAGTGCATATTAAAATTTTAATTGTATTGCCCATTAGAAGTACAACTAGTATCTGGCCTTGACAAGTTATTTATGAGTATAATTTAACCAGATCAATCGAATGAATGAATTGATTTAAATACATCAAAAACAAATAACTACAAAGAACTACTCAGATGTATTGCACTGCATGATTTTCAGAATATAATTACTGTATCTGATAATATATGTTAAAGGCACTTATTTTTTAGCAAAAACTATCCAAGTTCGAGAATCACAAGGTAGAGGTTGTGCATGGCTATGTCACATGATTGTCTGATTAACTTTCAAAATTGAAGTTTTCTATGCTATGCTGCAAGTACTAGATAACGTACCTCCTAGAAAAACATAAGTGGGCCATCAAGTTTTTGTGGGGGGTGTGTCATTTTCCAGGCTGAATTAGCATTATTCAAGATCCTATATAGGTCCTCCTATGTGGGCATGGCATACGAATAAGTATTTTCCATGTAACTATTTCCGTGGATACAACACTGAGCACTTCTATGTCAGAATTCCCCCCTTAGCTCTTGGTATTCAGCTGACTAGCCTACTTGTGAAGTTATATTTCTGTTTTGTTGACCTTTTCCTCATTAAAAGTATTACCTAAATCTTAAAATATTGTTTTTTGTTAGCTTTCCTGCTAGTGAGCAAATATTATAGTGAATACTGCTTTAATGTGAAAGTTGTAGCAGGTAGCACCCAAAGCTAGGTATCGTTAGCCTATGGTGACCAGAGTCCTGTATATCTGTAAAACGCTAAAATGTCCCAGTTTTCAACATTCACTACCAAATTGTCACGGTTTCCACCACAATTAAAATAATAATATTATACTCAGTGCTTGCATATGGCCTTTTTCCAACATTTTTGAGAAAATTAACGCTTGGAATGGCAGAACTTTGCACGATATGAGAAGCCCCAAAACGTTTCTCCATAGATTAGAATCGTTCTGTCGCACTCATGTGATGTCATAATGGCCTGACTTGATGCGCATTTACTTAACCGGATAGATTGTTGTCCATCAACAATGTATCAATTTAAATCTCCAAGCGAATGACATAAGGTGAACTTTCCCGCCCATCAGCCTGTGTTTGATGTGTATGTGCGCCAATCAATCAATGTGTCGTTGTCAAGGCTATGATGCTTGTGGCTCTGTCTGACAGAATCTGTCAATACGCTAATGGTTAGCTGCCATGCCGAAGAGAAATTCTGTCTTTTCTAAAGACCACCAGAAGACTTTCCTTCGGGAAGTAGCCGGCAATGAAAGTGCTGCCTTCTGCACACACTACCTTTGTCGACCTTGAGCACGCCACTCTCCTGGGAATGAACAAAACCCACTGGCTGTCACTTGGACCTGCAGTCGAGAGGGTGCTGAAGGTTTATCCAGCCCTTGGTCACCTTTTAGCAATTCCACATGCTGTTGTGAAAGCACAAGCAATGAAAGTTACGATCATTTTTCAAAATATACATTGTTTAAATGGCCGATGGCTTCAACTTGCCATGTCTTCAGCCAAGGAGAACCTTCCCACCTGGCTTCAATAACAACTGTTAACCAGTTTGCAATACAGTGAAGATATAGCAAATGCATCTGTTGACCTTTTTTGGTAGTAAAAATGGCTAGGCATTGATTAGCTGACTAACATTAGATAGCAACATTTTAGACATAGCTAGCTATCGCTACGTCTAACGTTAAGATCATACTGATGGGTATATCCGAACACGGTCATGTGGCTAGTTAGCTGGTTAGATCGCTTGTACACCAGCTGGCTATGTATAATTATCACAACTTATTGCGCGTGCATAAATCCCCCCTTTTTAAAATGATTTGGTTCTGTTAAGGCTGGTTTATGTTCCGTCTGGCTACCGTCGGTCGAATGAAATCGCAGAATGTTCATGAGCATTCTAATGTCTCCCGACAGTATGTAAACCAACCTTTACTCAAACTGCTGCAAAGTAGTGTCTGTGTACAAAATCTATGTACATAATTTTGGATACCACAGACAGGCAGGTTATGTAGATAAAAGGACAAGGATAATATTTAGGTGGCCGTGGCCAAACCTGGCCCACCCGTGCCTATGCCAGTGCTTTAGAGGAAGAGGGGAAGAAACTGTGTAGTTCTAATGTTGGCATTCCTTTCATTCCTACACCACTTAGAGGGGAGGGATAAAAAATGAGGTTGAGCAACACAGCAATAAATAGATGGAAAAGAGTGTCCGTAATTGAGCTCAGCAAGTGAGAAAAAGTGTAGGAAGAAGTGATGACACAGCGGCACGCAAGAGCGAGACATATTGGGGGGGTGGGGGGGGGGTGGGATTGAGGGAGCTCTGTGAGAAAAGCGAGTGAAAACTCAACCTTATTTTCATAAAAAAATATGTTTTCATGCTCTTTTCACTGCGGATTCAGATTACCTACTTCATTTGAAGAAATGCAGCCCCAAACCTACAATACTTTAGTGTTGAGGGCAGATACTCATCCATGTAGTGCTGTCAGGCTCTTCTACAGACAGACTGCCTGCTGTTGGAGCCAAAAAAAATCCCAAACTGGGTTTCTAGTCCTTTAACTAGTGCTTCTTCAGAAGAGCTTGGATAGCTCATCTAGACACTCCTGTCTAAGGGAAATTTCTGCTTGGGAGATATCTTGCAAATGCAGGATGACCACCTTGTGTCCTGTTGCTGCACTGACTCATTCTGTGGTATAAGAATTAATCATTTGAATCTATTAATTGTTTGGGTGAATGACATGACTTAACTCAACGATGAGGCACTTGACCCCACAGTGGAGCACAAATTACACCGACAGCCACATTTATTAACCTCACTGGCAACATTTGCTAATTAATGCCTGCTAGCTGTAAAAATGCTTAGACAAATTGTCCATTTAAGTATTTACATTTAGGCTATGACTATCAAGAGATGTTGTAATCTGATTAATTAGATTAAGAAAGGCAATTAGAGTGTCAGCTGTTTATTTATATAGTTAAACAGCTTGTACTACCTTATTTTTGTTGTTTTTATGTTTGCCATTCACATCGAAGACTTGCTGGATACGCCATCCACCAACAACACAACGCAGAGGATACATTAGTAGCAGCAGCATAAAGCAGCATTAGGGGTTAGCTTGTAGCTTGCTAGCTTTATGAGGAGACTGGCCCATGGAATAAGATGTATACTGAGGAAAAGTGAAAACACCCCCCCCCCCCTTACACAAGCACTTCATTGGACACTTCAAATGAAGTGAATCAGCAGGAAATATTTATGAAGATTTATATTCTTTTAAGCTTTCAATCTGAATTTTTTTTATATAAGTGTTTGCAGGAAACATATTACCTACAAGTAATCTCTGAAACATGTCCATGTCACAAGTTTCTGTTCTCTGCAGCAGAACTCCTTTTACTTTATCATCACTTTATTTTATGTCTTCCGTTGATCTAATAAAAACGTTATATTATAAATAATTATAAAAAGCGATTTTCCTAAATCGTTCAATTTAGAATTCCGACATGCACTGCATGTAGGCTGTGTGTGTGGTCCAGCTGTTCGAGCCAGATGTTGGCCTGGTGCACGTCCAGGAATTCTAAATCGAATGATTGCGGAAAATCACCGTGATAGGGCCGGTCAGATGGTAAAAGTTAAGGCCTGATATGTAGCGGCAGAAACGGGAACATTCTGAAGGAGGCTGAGATGGGTGCGGACCCTGGGCAGGGTGTAATCAGAGCACGGTGAACATGTGTAGCGGTGCTATCGATTTATAGGCACAGGGCACCTGCCATATCCCTATCTCCTTCTTCTCATCGTATCGGTTCTCACGGATCAATCAGATGCTGTCTGCTGTGTGTGTGTGTCTGTGTGTGTGTGTGCAGTGGCTGTCATGCTACACACATACAAACAAAAGAGCATGATGATGAGCAACACAGAAATCGAATATCAGGGATGCTGTTGTATTTGAGAATGAAATGGAAACATTCAGTGCTGTATGCGCCCTTACAGTACAGCCATCAATCACATTTAACACAGATATTTCTCTGTGCATGTATTGCTTGCCGATTAAAACAAAAGAAAAAAAAAACAATTTCCCTTATTAACAGTGCAGGATTCACTGGGAAAACCGTATGAAATTCAATCCTAACACCAATGGTTGATTTTAGTTTCCTCTTTGACGGTATGCTCTTTGTTTTTGTTTTTTTTTTTAATTTAAAATGACACTCTCGTTGCAAGGGCAGAGGGCCTGATTGTGAATGTGAAGACATGATGGCTTGAGATGCCATCTGGTTGAGTTGTGATGAGTGTGAGCGAACTGTCAGAGGTTGTGTGTGTTGGTTTGCAGTGATAAGTGTAAGTCAACTGTCAGACACTGTGTGTGACAGGAACAGATCACATCCATTTCATTCATTCATTACTTTTTTTTTATTACTGTCATTTAGCTGACGCTTTTATTGAAAGCTTACAGTTGATTAGACTAACCAAGGGCCAATCCTCCCTGGGAGCAATGTGGGGTTAAGGGCCTTGCTCAAGGGCCCAACAGCAATGGTGTTCTTGCTGTGGCTGGACTGGGACTTGAACCACCAACCTCAGGGGTCCCAGTCATGTACCTTAGCCACTAGGGCTAGGCTATAGGCTGCCCCCATTTCCACCCGTTCATAACCAATGGGTGGAAAAGAACATACCAAACAAAAGACCATTGCTACCAAGCCCTGCAAAGTGCTAAAAGATTCCTTGTTCAATCAGATAAGCATATATACAATATTCTTTTTATTTTACAGTATTGTAACATTTTAAATATACATTTTAAAGCACTGGAACCCAATTAATTACTTAAAGGTGGGTGGAACTGAATTCACTTGACATTTCCAACTCAAGCTGAAAAAATTTTGAATTCTCATTAAATGACATTTTTGCATGCCAAATAAGGTTGGCTTTTGTGGGGATCAGTGCAGTTTAAATTGTTATTAAATACTACACGCAGAAATATGATCACACGCACATACAAGAAATGCAGTATGGAGGACGGAACGTTTGAGGTCTTCATAAAAAATGGTTGCTTCAAATTATATTTTTCTAGGAAGCATCACAATCTCCATTCAAACAAAATGAATTAGTTTCCTTTCATAATTGCAGAGATTTCATAGATAATGAGTGACATCTTCATGCAAACGTAGTATAATGCAGCTCTTTAGCTATATTATTATTGCATTGTTACTTTAGGAGTAGTAGCATTGTCCATTTAGTCTAGAATATTCTCTCATCACTTCCTCCCTGCCATACAAAACAGTGATGTAAATGTGATAAAACAGCAAATTGAACACAAACTACAAAGGGGAAAATAAAGGCATGGCCAGTTTAAAGACAACCACGAGGTAAGCATTTCAAAGCTATGTGGAACGCTGAGTGACTGCCTGTTTTATGTGGACTGTGCTAGGTCAACAGCACATCCATAGGGAGTGATGTTGAAATGCAGAAAACAGTTTTAAGAGAAGAAAAATAGCTCATAAACATGGCTTTTGCACCTCTATTTGCTTTTCTGGCAACAAGGTGCTGATAAATAGACAAGCAGCTGGGAAATGTATAGATTCTAAAATTCAATTCAGGCCATTCTCCAATTTAGACCACATTGGCTACGGAAATGAGTTCTGACTTTTGAACATTGCTGTGTAGAATCTTCTCTTGGGGGGTGTGGAAGTAGGGGGGTCTGGGGGGGCGTCGATAACGAGTATCAGAATAAATTGGAACCGTAACAAAAATAAAATGCAGATGTAACCCACTTTCCTGCACAGTCTCTGGCCTAGTAAAGTGCTGTCTGTTTGTTTCACTGTAATTGCTGTGTGACTCCATCTTTCACACACTCCTCTTCCCTCATCCTGGGGTCAGTCATTGGGCGCCACAGTAATTTTATTTCCAGAACCTTCTGACAGCGAGTACATAACCATCATAAATGATCCATGTTCAGTAACAAGAAACAGTATTTCCCCTGGCACAGCTGAAACTAAAGACACAACTACACATTGTTTAAAACACCAAAGGACACAGGAAAGTAATGCACCATTCTGTAATGTTGGACCGTTACAGAAACCTGCCACATTCGTTTACATTACACTGTTACACAACACCTTTGAAACAGTCAAACAGATCCTGTCACATTAATGTAAACAGATTCAAACCGAATGACTGTTTCAACAAAAATGTGATCCTGAGCAAACTACTTGAATGGCAAAACTGTTTATTGCTGTTGTCATTACTGTGTAAAGAAGGCGGGCTGCTATGTAAGCTGTTTGAGAGGTGCTTCTGCTGCCCGTTGAAGTGAAAAGGCGTAGGACCAACGCTGTGGTCCAATAGTTCACACTGCATATCCATAGAAATGGAATCTAGCTTTTCCCTTTTTTGGTGTAGAAGCTATGACAAGCAATTTGCTGCACGGAGGATATGAAAAATGGGACAGAATGTTACGATCTAAGATGGAGGGGGCAGATCTTACAAATGGGGTGAGTGGGCAGTATCCCAGGACTGGCCGAGCCACATGCTGGGTGATCAGTTTTCATGTATGATAGTGCTATGCTACACCTTATCATCCCCCATTAGTAGCAGGCAGAAATCACCCCCCTCTCCCACAGCTCCAGTGGGACCACACACACACACACACACACACATACACACACACATACGACACAATGACTGAGGTGATACACTTTTTATTATCATGGAAAGGTGAACACTGGACTGCATCCTGTACCCCCCTTTGTTCTAACAGAAAGGGGCCATCTTTTAAACCAGACATGACGTAGTCAAAGAGCAGCTTCCAAAAACATTTCAGTCGAAACTGATTAAAAACAGAGAAATCTGCCCAATACCATCAGTGACAGATGTATCCATATTCATTCCTTTAGCCCGTTTCATCTACATGCTCTCGGTCTTTCCCATTGTTTATTGGTTTTACAGTGGCGGCTGGGCTTTATGGACCCTAATAGAAAACACTCCTGTGGCCACACGTTATTACATTGGGATCACCTAGAGTCCAGGGGCCTCATTTGTAAAACTATGCGTACTTTTGTACTTAAAAAGTTACGTACGCCAAAACCTACAAATTCGCGTACTGAAAAAAAATTCTGATTAATAAAACTTGCGTATGCAACACATACGCATGTCTTCTTCTATAAACCACAACGAATCGTACAACTGTGCGTGCGTGAATGCGTGCAACAACCACACCCTGAAATCCCCATATTTAAGCATATATGCTGCTTTGGAAGTTTAAATCAATTAAGCAAGATCTATGAATAAAGTGCGGGACAGAGCAATATATTGTAAATGCAACAATGGTAGTGAATAGGGGAACAAGAAACTTCTCAGAATGCGAAATCAAAGCTTTATTCTCCTAAATAGATGTTAGAAAAAACATACCTATCAATTTCACAGCTATAGAGGGCCACAAACGAAGATTGAAATCAAGAAAAATGGTGCGACATCAAGGTTGAAGCAAACAGGCATATACTAGCCAAACTGCAAGTGTAGGAGCAACGGGCGGCAGTGTGGGGGTGCCACCACTGAGCTCCTTCAGTTGCACTTTTATTAAATGGGAATTCTTACGATTTATTTGCGCATATTCATCCACTGATGCCCTTATTTGTAACTGCAACTTGAGTGCAGTTGATTACACAGTGAAAACCGGTCTTTGATGTTTGCCGGCTGTAAAGGGGAATCTGTTGTACTTCAAACTCAGAGGAGTGATGTCACCCAACACTCTTAGTATGACATGATTGAGTGAGGGCTGGATTATACTCAACCAGTCCGCTATTTCCCACTGGAAACTCCCCGTTTTGGAGTGGTTTTTGTGCGTACGCAGGGTTTATAAATGAGACCCCAGGTTCCCATCCAATCTGCCACAGAGTGGAAATAAAATTATTCCTTACAGTCCCAATACTACCTATGTGCTCACAGAGCTATAGTTTTGATACAAAAAAATGATCAGATATCTAGATACACAGTACATAAAACACTGGGCTTCCCTGCAGCCAAATGGTGAAATAAATTCACTGTGCCACAGGGTTTACTGCATAAAGACTCTCTCGCACTCATCCTTTTCCTGGAGGAGAATTGTTCTGTGTGCTTGAACATGCAGATGCCTTCAACAGAGGACTCTTTTAAATGCTAAATTTCTTGTATTGGTCTTCCCCATTAAATCAGAAGGGCAGATTACTCCCATCATTCCTGGGTATGTGGCAGTGAGGGATTATGGGAAAAATGGATACAGACTTTAGGTACAGTTGTAGAGCGCTATTATTTTAATTTAGTGAACCCTATATTCCATTTATTGACTAATATTATGTTTTTCTCCCATCTGTTTCATTCCCTGGAGCAGAATATTATTACATAGTTTTTTTGTCATTAGATGGAATAAATTTCATCACAGGAATTCAATTTAAAATGGATTAATTCAACATTATATCAGCATTCTTGTACAAAATTCAGTATGTTCCACATCTCTCTGCTACCTCAGCCAAATTTGGAACATTTATATATTCATCTATTTGCAACTTTCGAGAAACTTTTGATTCTTATAGATGTAGAAAATCGTCAGCATCACACAGTAACTTTGCTCAGAAAAACATTCCTTACTGAGTAAGGTTGCTGGTGGATTCACTTTGTAAGGTTCCTCTTTGCTTTTGTGTCCATGTTTACTTTATATAATACTGAGTGTGTGTATTTGTGTGTTAGTGTGGGCTTGAAGGCAAAGCGAAACCCCCAAAGATGTTCTGCCCTAGAGCAGAAAGAGAAGTGGAGATACCTCCACAGTACAGCTCAGCACTTCCCAATGGATGTTCTGATTGTGCACCATGCATGCTATGCTAATTCATGGGGCGGGTGAAGCCAGTTCTTATTCTTGGCAATATGGAGTGGGGAGATTAACAAAAACAATGAAAAAAGTTGAACCAAAAAGATCTTCTCAAGAAATTCTTAAACCGTTATGGCTTAAAAAATACACTTGAGTTTTCAATGAAAAATTCATACTGGCCCAAAATCCCAAAATTCAAAGCTAGATTTTGTGCAGGTCTTTGCGAATGCCTTGATGTTCTATTCCATTTTATAAGCGAAATCAGGCTTGATGTGCTCCAGTGAGCCCTCTGAGTAAGGCATGGCACTGACAGACCAATTCAACACCACAGGGCGGGGCTACAATATTGAAAATTAAATCGAACACCTCCTGCAGCTGGTTTTGCCTCTGAAACAATTAAGATGACGGTGTTATTTGTGTGCTTGGGGCAAAGTCTACCAAAATCGAACTTCATGGCACTTCGGTCATGCACCTTCTTT
Organism: Albula glossodonta; assembly: GCA_019788955.1. Classification (NCBI taxonomy): domain Eukaryota; kingdom Metazoa; phylum Chordata; class Actinopteri; order Albuliformes; family Albulidae; genus Albula; species Albula glossodonta. Next base: position 20,282,236 of record JAFBMS010000010.1, read on the forward strand.
GCAAGTCATAATCTAGCAACCATATTGAGAGACTGAGATCTTGACACTAATTTTCAAACTAAATGGTTGTCAGAACAGGTATCCCCTGCAATAGGCTTCCTTTAAGAAAATGTAACTAATGCCCCCCCAACTGTGTTTTAATAAAATAAACATCAGTGGCAGTGTATTCACCTTTAGATTTTATCTTTAGAATACATTTTCAAGGTTTTTACTTACTGTCTAAAAGACCTTGCCAATGCCCCAGTAGAACTACAACTGTCACAGTCACTCATTTTTCATAGAGGCTTACTTCATGTGGAGAAAAGTTCTAATTATGTGATACTGTTTACCTCACAGTGCAGCATTAAGCTTATATTTATTGTTTAACTGACACACTGTAGGGTACATACTGGGGCAGGTGAGGCCAGGCGTCAGAGCCACCAGAATGTACAGAGTCTTGCAAAACCTCAGCTTCAAAGCCATGACACCCCGTTGACATCTGTTCTTCTGAAGGGGGAACAGAGCATAGTCATTCTACGGATGGACATCCCATAATGAGACCCGTCACAGGGAGAGGGAAGATGCACAGCAGCGAGCTGAGCTGTAGGACGTAGCCGTGGAGAGGCTCGAAATGCCAGCCACTGTCCCATCCTCTTTTATACCACCTCGGACTGGCCCGAATTGTCGTATCTCATTTCAGAGGTAGTTTGTTATGTCTCTGAAACGTTCCATTTTAAGGCTGGGGTCAGCGCACCCAGGCTGGAGGGGGATGGAGCCGTACGAGGTGGACCAGCACATCCTGGCAGAACCCCCCAGGTCAGTCTGCCTTTTCAGGCTCGCCGTGACAGCTTGTAATTGCATCGGCCATGCCGTCTGCCCTCCTCTCCTCCTCTCCTCGGCCTGTTTCTAGCGTGGTTAGAAATGATTTTTGTTTCAGCCCGATATTTTTAGGTATCATATCTGATATTACAGACAGGCACATGCATCAACGTCATTCTTTTTCATCAGAAACAAATGAAATCTTGTCAAAGTCTGATGCCCCGGCCCAAAGGTGCTTTCAGTCCCAATTCCTTCGCAAGGCATCTCTTCCACTGCCCCTTCTAAAGCGTTTAGCTGGTGGCAGCGGCTCGGTGCTATTAGCGGATGTCATGGATTAGCGGCTTTTCTCTGGTGAAAGAGAACAATTTGTACAGTCAGGCGGGTGTGAGTCAGACGGACGGGTTTTCCAAACAGATGGGGGGGTGGGATGGAAACATGAGAAGATGTGCTGATTCACATTAACCCAATGCCTTCCCACAGATCCATCCCAGTGTGGACAGCAGCCCTGCCTGGAGAGCTCAGTCTCTCATATCGAGCATGTCTGGCTCTGCGTTACCATAGTGACCTTAGTCAGTACCACGCTGGTCTCTGTATTGCCGTTGCTGGAATACAGTGGATTTGAATTTCACTTTAATAGAAATAATTCGAATAGTAACACCACACAATGAATAAGCATGTTTATTTAACAATTATTCACACAAAATGGGAGAGATTCTCCAAAAAGGAAATATATTGACTTAGAAGTATAAAGTAAAAATCTGTTGGAAATTGTAATTGTTCTCTGTAACTGTGTTTGTGCCCAGCCCAGCCCTTCTTAGCCAGGTCTCTCTCATAAAAGAGTTTTATATCTCAGTGGTACAAACATGGTTAAATAAAGGCTTCGTCTTCAAAAATATTTTAAAAAATTATGTTCAGAAGGTGAGGTCTTGTGTCATGAGCGGGTTCGCTGAGGCAATGTGTGGGTGCACGCTGGTGCAGAAGGAAAGGGGGCAGATCTTACCCCTCCCACAAATGTCCTGCAAAACGGGCCCCGGGCGGCTCATGCGGTAAAGACACTTGGTCAGGAAACAGATGTGAGCCCCGGGACCTGTGGCTCAAGCCCCAGCCACACCATCACCAGCCATGGCCAGAGGTCCATATCGGCAGAGCAGCAACTGGTTTATCCCCTGCAAGGAAAGATAGGGCTTAGCCTGTAAAGTGTGTTAGCTTCATCATCAATCTTTAGCTGCCACTCCCAAAAGAGAATAAGGGCCAGATTTACTAATGGATTGCGACCGCTTTTCAGGCGTGAAAGCAGCTGCTAAAACAACAGTAAAATATCTCGGAAATTACTTAACGGTCGCAAATGGTGAAAATTGCTATTGAGATGCAATTTGCGGTGACCACGCCACTTTGAGACTTTCCTCTTGACACATTGTAAAATCTGTTCATGCATATGTATACCTGGAGTGAATGCCCTAAAACCAGGAGGAGATTTTCCAGATTAGGCCAATTAAGTGTTCTGTCTATTTTACTAAACCTCGCAGTAACTGTGACTCCTGTCTTTACGTGGGAATTTTTACGACTTCTGAAAGCAGGCGGAAAGTTTTCGATGTCCAAGAGTTACCCTCTTTCAGTTAATCTAACAGTAGATACTGACGTGATATTACACACGTTACACGGTCACATGATAATCGCACCACTGGAGGAACTTCTAAAATTCGCTGAGCTCAGTGATCAAATGCTGTTGTGAAATTGACATTTCCTTGCGCCCTGATTTTTTCAAAGTACAGTTGTGTGGTTTACGGGTGCGTTTTTCCATCATACAAGGAACAAGCGTTCAGAAACAGAAAACATACAATCTGTGAATGTGCAGGTTTTGTGTAATGCAAAACAAATAATCACAAACATTGTTTAAAGTATAAAGTTGTTAGTGCCATATTTTCTTTTCTCCCTGTAATGTTTGTTTTGTTAGCCTATAATTAATATATTATATTAAATTATTATTATTATATAAATTATTAAATTATTATATTAATATATATTCTGTGCTGTAATACAGCATTATGAATAGGGCTGCCCCATGTTAGTCGACCAAACTGTTAGTCGATGAGGAGAGTTTTAGTCAACCAGAGGATTTTTTTTGTGTAAGTGTGTTTATTAATCAAACTTCAAGGCATGTTACAGACAGTTTAAGTCTGACAGTTTTCTTTTTTTGTCTTTAAACTATTTCAAGCCAGAAATAAACTAACAAACAAAAAAAAAGGGCAAGAGATACCCACCACCCCATGTTCACCCACTCACATGTCCTGGAGTGTACAACATACAAGTGAAAAATGAGAGAGATAGAGAATAAAAAATTGGGGAGGGGATTGATCAGATTAAGTGCCTTTCAAAGGTAGAGAGTTGATATACGATAGAAAGCGGTCCCAGGTTCAATGAAATGTTTTCTCGGGTCCTCTGACTGCGTACTTAATTTTTTCTAAGTGAAGAAATGAAATGAAATCTTTCAACCAAGAAATCTTGCCAGGCAGGTCAGGACTCCTCCAATGTAGCAACACACACCGTTTGGCCATGAAGGCAGCAAATGCAACAAGATCAGCTCGGTACTTAGTAAACCCGCCCACAACAGGAGACACAGCAAAGGTTGCAATCAAGGGACACGGGGTTAAAGTCATGTGAAGGACTTGAGAGAGTGTGTCCAAAAAAAGACGTCCAAAAAGGGACAGGCTTAGGACAGGAAAAAAATGTTGTGTGTCGTCTGCTGGGGAGAGGCCCCATCTGATACAGGAAGCTTCTATATCAGGAAATAATTTCTTCAGCCTGGCTCTAGTGCAGTGGATCCTATAAACCACTTTAAACTGAATAAGGCTCATACGAGAAGAGGAGTTCATTCTGAGCAGTGCATCCGTCCACCAGTGCTCAACCGGCTCAAGGCCCAGTTTCCCTTCCCATGAGCCATTTAGCCATAGAAGAGAAGATGATTAAGAAGAGAGAAGAAGAGCAGAGATTGAAGAAATACTGTTTTGTTATTCTGGGGGAGACATTAAATTGTTTGCTGGCAATTTTGGAAAAGATGTAAACTGGGTTCTTGCAAAACGACGTAATTGAAAGTACTTAAATAGGTCTTGTTTTGGAATACTCAATTTACTAACGAAGTGATCAAAGCCGCCAAACGTCTTATCAAAGTAAAGGTCGCAAAAATAAACCAGACCCTTATTCCTCCAATGTGTAAACGCTGTATTTAGAGTGGAAGGTAAGAACAGGTGATTATTTCAAACAGGAGTGAGGACGGAGGAAGATTTTAACCCAAAATGCTGTCCAAACTGTTTCCAGATATTTATTGAGGAAAGTACAACAGGGTTGCTGGTGTATTGGGAGGGACGCATTGAGAAGGGAGCAAAAAGTAACGCAGGAAGAGAGAATGAAGTGCAAGAGTTGGCCTCCATAATGCACCAATTAATGTCTTCTTATAAAACTCACCCGGGAAACCATATGAACCAAGGGATTTATTATCCTGCATAGCGGAGATACAGGAAATTATTTCTCTTAAGCCCAGTGGTTCATCTAAACTCCCTGCCATTTTTCACTTAAAGTTGGTCTTTCTATATTATCAAGAAAAGACTCCATGACAGATGTATCAGAGGAAGTTTCCAATTTGTAGACGTTGGAGTATGAAGAAGAGAACTCTGAATTTATGCTTACTGGATCTGTGGTCACATTATGTGAAGAGCAAAGTGATAACGCAGAGGTGCCTCCACAAATCAAACAAAGCTCCACAGAAGGCTGATTATGTATTGCAAAATAGCTAGATAGCATTTGAAAATACCAAAGCTGTGATGGCACTGAATACGAAACGTGATGGCATTTCTAGTTATAGTTATGTAGCTAAGTATCGACTGCTGAAATCTTGCAGCTGCAGAACACATGCTTAAAATGTATTGATAGTGCTTGGAGGTGGAGTGACTGACCAGGTTAAATATAAGAGAGACACAGCTGTTTCACCACTCCAGCTACCAAAGAAAAAGGGTAACTACCGCGGACATGCTTTATAACGTTCAAAACAGGTGGTTCCCAGGGTTGAACTCACCTGTTGACATCCCCTCTGGAAGGTAAAACAAGTGTAAATTAGGGAACAGAAATAGAATAAGAAACAATCACTCAAACTGGCTGCATGTCAGCTAGCTATATGACAAAACAAATCTTATGGACCATAGATAAGGCAGGTAATTGATTTTTCCATGTGTCATACACCAAAAGATGCCCGCTAGGGGCTTATGTCCGATAAGGAGAAGGGACCAGAGGAAGCAGATAGGATACCGTAATGCAGCTCACTTTAAGCAACCATTTTATTTCTTTGGAGAACCCATTTTCTAGCCCCTACTGTCCCAAGGACACAGGGTCTGTGAGAATGAATGAGTTCTACTCTTTTTATTGTTCCACTCCTTTGAGTGGCCTCTCTGGAGAGGCTGGAGACGAGGGTTAGCTGAACCAAGAGCTCTCCTCCTGTAGTCAGGAAAGATGGTCCCCACTGGAGTCCCAAATTTGATTCCAGGTATTGTTCTTTTTGTACAGCTCTTCAAATTGAATCTCTTATCCTGCAGGTCCCTTTCGCTTAACAAAGGATGAAGCTTTTCTGCAGCTACCGTATGCCCTTAGAAATGGCTCTGCTTCAGCAGAAAGAGGTGACATAAAGTAGGTGGCTCTCGGATAGGAAATTTATCACAACTGTTTTTCATAGGCAAAGGACACTCTCCTGTGCTTTTGTGTTCAAATGGGGTGCAGATGTGATGGGACAATGCGACGGCTCAAAGACTCTTTGATTTCCCTTTATTTTTGGAAGTTTTCCGGGTAAACAAACATTAAGGGCCAGGGGAAAAAAATGATCACCACCCTCCTTTTTGATTGTGAAGAAAAATGAACCCCCATTTTTTCACCCCTGATAAACAAAAACGATCCAGTAGAATGATGAACATATAAAAAGAGAAATTGTTTACTACTGCATCTGTGAATATGTCTCCTTGTCCTGTACTTCTATTGTTATTTTGTTGACTATTCATAAAAACCAGCTCTGAAATTGACTTTACACAATGACAGGAAACAAAACAGGGATGTTGAATCCTAAAAATGGAGCAATGTGGAAGAAAAGGGCATGAGGTGATGGTTATACAGTTCATTAAATGTTTGGAGTTTGGAGACATGTTGGCTACATGTGGGTAATTAAAATGCAGGTAGTTACTGGTTAAGACATATATTTCCTGAAGAAAGAATGTCAAGACTATGGCGAAGGCTTTCCTGCTTCCTCATTAGACGCAGAACAGAAACGTTAAGGCTGATTCACTGATTTCACAGCCGAACAACATCATAGCCAGTGCATTGTATAATTTAATTTATTCAATTAAAACAAATATTAATATCCTCATATACTGTAACCCACACTTTAAAAGATGTGATATATCAAGAAAAACATTAAGAAATGAAGATATATAGTTATATATATAAGTTATATTATTTTTATAGGATATAACATATTCTAAAGCAATGCTTTCCATGCTTCCCTGCATTTATCCATGTAAGAACTGGAGATGAATTTGAAGAGTTACGTTTTTTGGACATTTGGAAACAGATTTCATGCTTTGTCCACATGAGTAGCTTCTCTACATTGAAAGCATATAAGTTTTGATAAGAAACACAGACAGGAAAAACAACAGCGCAGACTCTAAGCACTCTTCTCCACCCTGCACATCGGATTTGTTATTTAATTAAGAATACAAAAACGATGAGACCACAAAACCCCCATAAACAATACATTCCCCCGAAACATTGCGTCATCATCAACCGTTCCATTACATCATCATCTATATTGCTTTCATGTATTGCACATGCATAAAAAATGTTTTACATACTCACATGAATATACGTAGAGCTCTAAAATCACTCATCCCAGCCCCCCCCCCCCCCCCCCCCCACCCCTGTACTGTTTCCTGACCACACTGCAGTCCACATTTCTAAAATACACTTCAGTAGTCCAATACGCCTGAATGCACATCTCATAATCCATGGCCAGTCCTTTACAGTATTCTTTGTTCCCGAACTCTGGGATACCGGATGTCCTTTCCGATTACAGCCCCACACCCCAAAACTGTCTCCGGGGACAGGCGCCAGCTACATGGCCGGGGTCGCACTGCCGGCCCTACTGAAGGGCACCCCCATCCACACCAGACCAGCCACCCAGAAACCCCAGGATCCCTGCCCTCCACAGAGCCCCGGGGCCCGGCACCACCAGAGCTAGCTACACATACAGTATATATCACAAAGTTATGAAAGTACATTATGTATTATTAAATACACAGACACAGATTTTGTCCACACTTAGTTGCTCCTACTATGTTTCAGCTTCACCAAAGGCATTCATATTTAGGTAATGTCCATCCCACTCCTGTGTTTATATCATTTTCTATAATCTTAAGTAATGTTCTAATATCTCCTGCAGCAGTTATTTACAAAATAATTTACATAATTTAGTGGCACTTTATCTTTCGTCTTAATACCGAAACAGTTTCCCCAAATGTACAGTTATATATTGTTGATCAGTTATTTTTCAGGTCCCCTAACAGGATTTAAGGCAAGTACACTTGAAGGTGGACGGCATGACCTATGAAACATTGCTGTACTTGCTTCCAGAAGCAAGCAGAATGTGGACAGTACCCAAATAAATGGTTTAAAGTTTCTTCTTCTTTCTCACTAAGTCAACAGCTGACTGATTCTGTTACACCTCACATACAAGGTCCCATCTAGGTCCTGGACCCGAGAGTCTTTAAAGACCCTTCCATTGTTCCATTGTTTATGAAATGCTTACGTATGCAACAGTATACAATCTTATGTACTGCCTATGAATGTGTTACTGGTATTCTATAGTTACATAGACATACAGTAATAATTTACATTAGCTGCAACCTCATAATGCATTCATAATTCAATCTGCAATGTGTTGTTCTCGACGGCGAATACTAGAAGAATACTAGTCCAGCTGCATTTTACATTAGAAAATGATAGAAAATGATTTTGGTTTGAAAATGATTTTGAAATTAAGGAGCAAAGAGTCCTAACATACTTAATAATTTGCTTCATAATTTGAGTGTGCTCAAAGCTATTATGAACTGTTCCATTATTCATTATTGGCACAATGGAAGAAATATAGCTTATAGAGGGATGTAATAAACGGTGGTCAGAGGGTATTTAATAGGCCGGGGAGAGGCTAGGGGCCGTGGTGGTCAGAACCCTGTATGACCTGGGGCCCACATATTCTAGCACTGTCTGTCCATATGTAAAACTTCTGCATACACTCAAGGTTATCCCAGGGACTAGAACTTTGTGGCCCAACGCCCGGAAAGGTCCCTGGCTATTGGTCCCATTTTCCCAGGATGTTTTTTTTTAATTTTTATTCTGTATAAAAAAATTATATTTTCTATTGATTTCACACTTAGTAATCCAATTAAATTTGTTTTTAATGAAGGGAAAACATGCAAATTCTTTACAAATTCCCTTGTTCATTTGTCTTTTCCATTTTAGAGACATTGCTGTGATCAGTTGAATGCATTTTTGTGTGAAGCCAAGGTTTCCATATTTTTTAGTTCAGTTGTTACATGACACTATTTTCCCATTTTCATCTTTTCAGTCATTCAAAAAGTAATTGCCTTGATTATACATGTATTTCCATGTAAACAGCCGTTAATTAATTGTGATACTTGAGTTGAATTATTTGTTGTAAAATTTCTTTGGTGTTAACTGGGGATGGTAGTGGAAACTCTCATAGACTCATTCAGAAAGACTGCTGCTTCAGGGGTCACAATAAACCGAGATACATGGGATGGAATTAACTGCATAATTAAAATTCTGAAAAAAAAAAATGAAAATAGGCTACATTAATTAAATTACTGGAATTTAAATTATCACTGTATGTAGATGATATAAATATATCAAAAAGCAAGTGTTCAGTTATCCTCAGTTTGTAGCTTTACTGAATACTCCCCGTGCCATTGGTTGTGTCGAGCCAACTGTATGGTTTAACCTAAATGAATGGAAAGATAAACATAAAAACAGACGCCCATCATTCCTATTCATTCTGCTTCTGCCTCAGTATAGAATTTCAGTTAATCTCTAATACATAGTTTTGTGGTGTCTATACATATGAGAGGTGTATGATGAGAGAGAATTAAAATGTGCATTGCAAGTGACAAACTCTCCATTTTGGTAGTGGTGTTTGTGTTTGGAGTGTTGAGAGACTTGATACTCTCTGACTGCAAATTGGACAAAATATTTCAGACTCAGAGTTGGCCACATGGGGAGGTTTATTTAAAAAATATTAATTTGTGCTCTGTATATGCAGTGATACCTGTAAAAATAGTGACCATGCTGTAACATATTCAGCTAAAGCTGGGCTCAGCGCCGTTGGATTATTGAAATGTGACTTATTAGTTTTTCTCTGCCTCGTGTGGCTAAGCAAATCGGACAGACAAAACGTCCAAAAATGTAACAGAAATCTGCACAAGAGGATTATCCCTTTTTTACTTCGGCATAAACTTAATGGACCTGATTATTATTATTGAATCAATGGCTTCATTTGTTTACCATAAATACTTAAATACTTAAGATTTTAAGTAATTAAGCAATTTAAAACTTCTTGTGAAACATTTTAAACTGGAACAAACTTGCAGGCATGGAAATTGATAGGAGAATGGTGTAAGCCATCTGAGCAAGAAATGTAAATAATGTTTAAAAAAAATAAGTGACATACAGTGTCTACGCTATACGGTCACCTCTGGCTGAATAGTAATCTGCACTCTGTTTTTCTATGGACTTATGGGTAATTTAGTTTTTAAACACAAAGGTATAGGCCAGTTCCAGCAGGTCTTTAGTTGTGGATCAGCAGGAGATCTAAATAAGACCTTTTGTATTTCCAGGATTAAGATGAAAACCCAATTGTGAATTGGCCAGGTGCGACGTGCTCATCATTTTGTTAGTGTAACCACCACCTATAGCATAGGCCTACGAACATTGTGCACTGCCTCGACCTCAAGGTTAACAGAGACAAACCTCCGCTGATTCAGAAAACATTTTTACAGTTCTGTATATCTTGACCACATGTTTCACCATACATCTATAATTGGTGTATTTTTCAGGAAGCATTCTCAAAATATGCAGTGTATTTGACCCCATGTCATCCCGCCATCCGACTCTTTCTCTACATGGCACTGCTTAAGCCTAAAATTTTATACAAGATTCGAGAATGTTAAGCATTCCAGCCGCCAGGAACTTGCTCCCTTTGTTCTCTCAGTTATTTCCGAACTCACTCAATCGCATGCTACTTGACCTGCCGTTTAGTCATGTTCCAAGCAAGTAAATCTATGTTTCGTTTTTAGGAAACAACCAGGATTTAAAAACGCTAATTGTAATGAAGAACCAGAGGCAAAAAACATCGCCCATTTACTTGTAATTATGACTAATATATTAAATTTGGTTTCATTTCCAGTGATAGCTTCTCCCCAAAGCCAGTCTGTGTCATTTACCAAACCATGCTAAGCAACGAGGCTATGACACCATCGAAATTGCACCGGTATTTAGAGACAAGGCAAATCGGAGGATTTCTTTAAAAGGAAAAGGTATGAATTGGCTAATCAAACTGAATTACTCAAAAACTATTGCTATTTTTGGTAGCGATTTTATGTTCAGCCAAAGCACTTCTGTTGAAGGTTTGATGATCATAAAATCTAACTGACTGCCCTGATAAGACATATGAATTGAACCAAGGTAAAGAATGTTTTGGAAGACCAATAGCACAACGTTTGTCAAGGAGGAGGTAGTGATCAACCATGTCAAAAGCCTCAGCAAGATCTATAAATATTGCGCCCGTAAGCATATTTTTGTCCAATGAAGAGGATACATCATCGGTAAATTTTAAAAGAGCAGTGGTTGTAGAGAAGTTAGGTCTGAAACCAGATTGGTCTGGAGGTAAGGCGTGAATGTCATTAACATATTGAGATAGTTGATTAAAAATGAACTTTTCAAACACTTTTACTAGACCGTTAATAATAGAAATAGGTCTATAGTTGTTGTGATCAAGAGGATCACCACCTTTAAGCAATGGGATGGCAACTCCGGCACATTTCCAAATTAACGGAATTTCACATGTGGATAAAGATAAATTGAGTAAGTCAGATAAAGCATAAGAGAGGCAAGTTTGTTTAACTTAATTTCCAAACCATCTGGACCAGCACCACCATCTGAGCTTAGATCACAAATAACCTGCTGAAATATTGATATAAATAAATATTGATTTAAATAAATCAATTAATACAAGTTAAGTGTCTACCTTTAACCTTAATTGTTGTTCAGGGGGCATGTTTATCTATAACTTTAATAAACTTGGTGTAAGAAAGTCCCATGCATAATCAACAATAGGTATTATCTGAAACCTGTCCCAATTTATCGTGGTTCAAGTCTTGAATAAATAGTTCTGTATTAATATTTTTACATTGTCTTTTGATGCATCTTGGTGGAAGACGAGGTACTTCAATCTTTCAAATACAGAAAATAATGGAATGGCCACTGAAACAGTCAGAAGATACCCCAGGTATTATAATCCTACCCGGATGGTTATACTGCCAAATAGTTTTTGATCATTGAAAGATGGAAGATCTAGCCAATTGCTGTTAAAGTCACCCAGAATAATCATTTCATTTGGACAATCTAAGGAGTTAATGGTAGACAAAATAAACTTTGTAGATACTGAGGAAGCATTTGGAGGTCTGTAAATATTTCGACAATTGTTTGTTTTCATGAACAATTATTTTAACAGAGAGACATTCGACATACATAGGGTTCTCTTTTGGTATAACAAGTTCTGAAGAAAAATTTGAAGAAACATGTGTAGCCACTCCTCTTCCTCTAGCATCCATATCAACTCTTCACAAAACATAGTTGTCAAGTTTAATTTCATTATCAGAGATACTATTCAACTATCACTATTCAACCATGTCTCAGAAAGTGTAATTTCACTAGGTTTATTATCAATTTAAGATCAATTTCAGAAGGTAATCTCCTAATATTCAGATGAATAACATGTAGACCTTTAGCAGTGTTAGTTAGCAGTGCATACACACACACACACACACACACACACACACAAAGATGATCACAAACTGGATAAACAAAAAATATTGACAAAGCAGAGCTCAGTATGCAAGATTTGCAGGGGATAGTGTGATTGCATTGTTAAATGTACATTACCCTGAATAATTGGGAAAAATATATTGTTGCAACTAAAATTCAGCATTCAAAGGTCTTGATGAATCATAGGCTGAAAGTATGAAAAACCACAATGAAAACAGATTTAAAAAAATCATTCACTTCCCATTAAACAGGCCTTCCAAATGAGACATGGATATCATCTCCCACAAACATTCACGGCATGACTTTATGACAGATCACTATCGCTTCACACTGTACATTATGGTTTGATAAAAAAAAAAAAAATGTATTCACACGGCATAGATTGGTTTAACAACGTGCTGTCATAGCAACAGAGTTTCTTATCAAATGTCAGATATAAGTACCAGCAACTCAAAGGCATACTATACCATCATTACAAATTAATGATCGACACAAGAAAAACAGTACTTGGACGGAAAGGAAGAAAGGAGATTTATCACCCGTGTAATTATGAGGATGTCATAGGGATATCACAAAGAAATGCCGCCGCATCATAAGGGCACAGTGTGGGTTTACCCTCAGTAATAGCTCTCAGCGTGGCTGGATAGATTAGATGTCCGGGTCGCTGAGGATTTTTTTTTTATGGGATCAAACCGCTGACACTTCTCACACACGTTTGAACATGAGTTCCTTTTTGTCCTGAGCGAGTCTTAGAATCCTTAATTTATCCTGAGGGGAAGTCTGTTGTTTGCTTGATTTGTCTTCATTGCCAAGTCTGACACTATGACGATGCATGACATACCAGACAAATTTCTGTTGAAATATTTTTATAAGAATTCAATTATTTGTGTTATTATGGAATTTTGACCATTATTGCCTTTCGGTCATATCTCCAAAGTCATGTTATGACTCCTGCTGGCCGAGTCAATGTGCTACAATTTATTTGGCTACCTTCAAGTTTTGTGCACAATTATACCTGCTTTTCGGACCTCTTAAGCGCAAGGGTTTCACTTTGGATGAAAATGGAAATTCGGGCATTGCGTCCCATAATTTACATGGTACTCCCTTTTGTTTTCAGAGGAAACTCCCAGACATTGGGCTTCTACACCCCTTTATTACATCAGAGACGCAAGTGGCTTTGTGCTTCCGCATTTTGCCTGTTGCGGTGCTGTGTCGCCGAAATAGTTTTGCATGTGTCATTGCAGTCATGGCGTGTTTTAAATCGGTCCAAGCATGTTGCACCTGCTGCTGAAAATAAAGCTCCAAGTGTCATGCTATTCACGTTGTCAAATTTGTGTTATATGCTATTTCCATACTCAAAATTATACAAATTTTTCTGTATTCGCTGACAAAAGTGGGTCCGGAGAAAGATATATTTGCGACTAACGAGCTGATGGTTTTTCTTTCTTTGGGTTGCCAGTTACCAGAATATGTGGTGCAATAAAAGCGCATGAAACAGCGTGGCAAGTCATGCGCTGCTGCACAACACCCAGATGCAAGTTGAAGGGCTACAATAGCACCCATTGTGCGGGGTGCACGATAGAGCCCGATGTGTATTATCTGTTTCGCAGGACTAAATAGCTTCCCTTTCCTTTGTGATGCAGAGAGCTTCTTAGTATAGCTTTTGGGAACTGCATGTTTGAATTCAAAAGAGAAGAAAACTCTCTGCAAACAGCCTCTGCGCTCTGCCTTGTGCATTTGCCCCCAGGTATGGAAGATCGATGTCTCCAGGATGTTACAGCCGTAATCTCTCATTCTCCCACCGGACCTGCATATTCAAGACACACAAAGATTTTATGAGTGCGCCTGGATCAAGACAGTCAAACCCTCTTGCTCCTACTGCGACTAGGCCTCAATTATCAGGCGTCTGAAAAACGGCAGATACCGCTATGAATGGCTCTAAACTTTTCTATCCTTTGGTAATGTTTGAACAGATTTGACAAGGTTTTTTTCTTTTGTCTACGTGGCAGAATGGTGCTTCTGTAATCAGTAGCTTTTAAGGCCCTGTACTCTGTAGGGGATATTTTCTCACTTCCAAATTCCTACACTCCTGCTGCTTATTAGTCAGAGATGAGTTTAAGCTTCTCTTTGGAGAAAAAGTTTTATTTTCCCTGAAGGAGCCATTACAGATCCATGCATTAAAATGGATCAGTCATGTGACATTAGTAGAAGGCAGAGATTAGATTTACAGGATTTTACCTGACATTGTAGGCCTTTGTTTTTGCAGTGCTACTGTGTGTCCCGTGGCTAGGATGCTCTTACCAGTGATGGCTGGGGGTTCACATCAGACACAAGCAATGGCCGGCTGCCGCACCAGTTTGGTTATCCAGGTCTGGCACTCTATTGCACATGGCATTTATGGCATTTTATTTATTGAATCTGGCTGACCTTTCCATATTTGTATTATATTCCATAATGTCTCTTCTGATCCATCTGTACCAATGGGAAGTAAATGTGTGTTTTCATTGGCAAGTTTAAAATCCTTTTTGAACGTGTTGATATGTGTAATTTGGAATGATCATGTTTTTTGTAAATTGTTCACACACTGTAGAAAATGTGAGATGACTTTAACATCAAAAAAACAAGTCAGTATTCTGCAAACAAAATTTTGAGTAAACTCCTGGCCAGAAACCTGCATAAACGGAACATATCAATTCAGTCTCGTAGTACACCAAACTTTTTAATGTGTGTCAGAGGAACTGATGTTTTAAATCCTTTGTACTTGAAAACATAAGTTGATAAAACTTAGATTTCTATTTTTGAATACTAAGTAATATTAACTCGAAACATAATATTGCAAATACCATGTAATTAGAAATGTAAATTATTCTGACTTATGAAGTTGTGTTTTGGATTGAGTGATAGATTTAAACTTTCAAAACTTTCTTAACTTAAGCAAACAGATAGCTCAGTTGGTGGGGCAGCTGTCGCATCCATATATTGATCCTTTGGGAACCTGGGTTCAAACCCTGGCTCCATCAATCTTCCTTTTCATTTATACTCCTACCAGCTGTTGAGCTTAATTGAGACAACTATCAAGGAGGATAGCCAGGCAACGCTCCTTTTCAGAAACACTTTGGTATGGTAAATCAACAAAGCCCACTTATCCCTGAATTAACACAAGAGGATATCATGCACACAGCTCTCTCTCGTACTTAGACATACTTGCACCTCTCTTACACACACACACACACACACACCTGAATAGCTCTCAACTGGCAGTGAACACTGAGCTCCATCACCACCATCCAGGACTGTGAGGAGAGCCACTTTCACATCCTTTGTGAAGGATTCTTCGGGATCGAAAGCGGTAGTAACATATAACGAACGTTACATACTATAAAATCACGCACACCCAGCGCTCGCAAGAGAACATGGATGAGCTGCGGCAAAGTAACGTATGTTTCACACCAGGGGAGACAGAACACAACATGCCACGAATAACACACTGACGTTCTGAGGGCTGTATTGTAATGATCTATCCAGACATCTGAAATGCATTTTGAGAAGGCCAATCACACTCCTGGTCCTCGACAACGCATGATTGAATTGTCGTTGCCGTTGAGATGTTGGCACGATGCATGGCGTCAGAAGCCAGGTACGTAATGGATAGCCATTATCACCTATCGGCCACCTGTCCAGGGACGCAACACCCTTGAAGGCTGTAGAGATGGCAGAATTGGCCAGAATGACTGAATCATGTTTAGATCCAGGATAATCACTTGATATTAAACCAGTGTTAGCAACTGGTGTTAATATTAAACTGGTGTATATGCACTGAGCATATATATATGCAAAATGTCACACACCCACATTTCTCGTCCAATCAAGAATTAAAAAGGCCATGATGTCTGTTTATACTTGCTCATCCATGCTTGCTTCCGAAACGGAATCAATGATTTCCAATTCAAACTTCCCTTTTGGGAAGACGGTTATTTCAAATGATCGTCAAGCACCAGGACGCACACCAAACAACGCTTTTGTTGTGCTGGGCTTCAACGCAATGTGCCATGTGAACACATCTTTCTTCCTGATTTCCTCATGGTGGGGCCCTCCAAAATCGAGGGAGAAAAGACGTTCCCAGGCAAACCACAGACGATGCCTCAACAGAGCGTGTGCGGCAGCTTCTTCTTGGGCCACGTGCTACCTGAATTGTGTATTTGAGTTTTCTCAACTTGATGTTGAATGTTGTCTCAGCATTTTCCTAAAAGTGGGGCAGTACAATACATTTTGAGTTATCTGAATGTCAAATGCATTCTACTTACTACTTGAAGTTTAGTTAACATTTTTTACAGTGCAGGTTCAAACAGATCTCACAAGTCCTCCAGATTGTTTTTGTGTGTGTGTGGGTGTGTGTGTGTGTGTGTGCATACACAAAAATCAGTTGTAAAACCAGAAGCAGAACAAAAGTGCACTCCCACATCTCTGAGCAGTTAGAACAGGGACACAGTGAATACATCACAGTTGGCTGAACCAAAACAGTTAAAATAAGTATGCAAATATATAAATATGTGAGAATGAATTCATTCAACAGCCCTTTAACAGAGCACATATTTATTAGGCTACCAAAATATTTACTTACTGTGTTTACACTTTGAAATGTTATTTGTAAGTATGAAAATTGCTGAGACACGTCCTGCCTTATTTTGGTCTTTCCTGATAGAGACAATCGAATTATAAAGTCAAATTTATTCTTTTTTATTTTACATACATTCCTGCAACCTCAGTCTCTACTTCTTGGAAGTTCTTTCATGGATACACACATTGTTATGAAAATACTGATAAATGAGGGTCTTTGACTTTGGTTATCTCAGTTAATTTATCATGTTTTTATAGGTATCACCCACGGCTGGATCAATGGTACAGTAATAGATCAAAGGCAAACCAGGCGCCATTCTACGGCAAGAGTGGCCTTCACTTCGTTGAAAAAAATATCTTTATGTTGTAGGATTATTCCACCATGGGTATATATGTTGTAGCTTTACATATCACAATTATTCAAGCCTAGTAATCAATAATTCAACAAGATGAAAAATATACCCATATTGGAAAAATGAAATCTCCTTAAACTCCCCCATAAGACAGTCGTCATGCACCTCACAGGGAAGAAAGTCAACAGAGGGTGGCGGACATTAAGGTAACATTAATGCTTGGACAACTGTTTTTCAGAGAATTTATATTTCAGATCATAGACACTGTCTATAAGTGAGTACAAAAAATGAAAGTGTTGCATCAACGGTGGTAATCAGCTTGACTCTATGTGAAGCATGACAGTACTTCGCTTGTAACTTTGGCAGAACTATCTATGAAGAAACATTATTCCCTCCTAAAAATCAAATTAAAGATAAAATAATGAGCAGATATTTAACAATTACATACGGCCTACAGCACGGCTGTTCTGATGGCTTAGAGGAACATCAGAGCGTAGCCTTAAACAAACATGCTACAGGCATAAAAATTATACCTGCAAACCATTTCCGCTCACTACCAGATAAAAGAGAATATATGCAAGACAAACAGAATAATTTCTTTGATTAATGGATAGAATAATTATTTTTAATCTTAAGCAATCCTTGAACAACAGAAATACTTGTTTTGGACATGAAAGATGTTTCAGTGAGGCAGATCAAATGAATGCAGGTCTTAATGATGCCAATGACGCACTTTCTCATTAGCACAATGCATGATTAACAATGCCAGTTTAGCCGCGCTCATATTCACAGTCTGTAAGAAAATCCTTGGTTATAGCATGCATATTTAGACATGAAAACCGACATGAAAGTTGTAGAACTGCACAGAACCGCAGACTCAAAACACCAAAGCCGTGCTTATCTCTGTACCTATCACCTTAGAAACTATCCTCTTAAACTGGAAAACAAGAAATACAACAAAGATCACTCAGTGGTTAATCTTCATGGTTAATTACATTTCCATGGAAATACAGTCTCACCCACACAAACCTCACACTTTGTTGGAATATGGTCAGCCTCCATAAAGTTGCCTGTTGACTAATCCCCCATCTCTCACCACACACATACACATATCTAAACAAACAATCACCATACTATGCCATATCCCATAGCCTGCAGTCACTTTAACTTTAACTCCACCACAGGTAGCCTCCACTCATTACACATTAGATTCTGTTATGTATTTTTCCTTGTATTGAACAATTTATTATTATTATTATTATTATTAATGATAATAACAATGTTACTGCCGTTCTTATCACTGCTGTTAATGGCTATTGACTTGCTATTGTTATTACTGTTATTTGTATGGTTGTTATTATTGTTATGAATGCTACAACCACTATTATTTCATTTTTCATCGTCCCCATAATATTGTTTTTTTCACCCCTACCTCATTACCCACTTACAGGTTAGGCCTGTATTTTTACCTGTTCTCCTGGCTGTCTGTCTACAAGTCTGTCTCTCTGTAAAGAATTGCTGGGATTTGAGCAGTAAGGTATTGTATGGACAGCATGTTACTGTGAAAGCTGTCTACAGTATTTGTACTGTGGGTGACTGTATGTTGAGCAGTATTTTACTGTGAAAGCTACATACAGCCTTTTTACTCTGAAAACTGAATACGGTATTTGTACCGTAACTCTTTTTCTCATAAAGCATTGCATTACTGTTGAAGCTGTATACAGTATTTCTTCCAGTATGTTACAGTGAAAGTTGTATCGTATGCATTACTGTATAGTATGGTGCACTGTGGGAAAAAATGTTGAACGTTTGTTTACTGTAAATTCTTATGGGTAAAAAACATTGACTACCATGCAATCTTTTTAGCAAGCAAAGTGACTGAGTCAAAACCAAACCCCTGCTTTGTAAGTGGGAACCCAAACCTTTACCACTGGGCTATGAGCAATCTTTTATTTGGTAACATTATATGTGAGCCTTATATGGGGCTCCTCTGATACACTAACCCTTTCTACCTCCACAATCATGAAGAGACCCAATGTGTAGGGTGCTAGTGTGACCAACAAGTGTTTACATTCTCACCTACTTACAAGCAATACTCAGTACAGGGGGTCCTCGACTTACAAACGAGTTCCGGTCCTACGACTTGTCGTAAGCCGATTTTCAACGTAAGTCGGAATTTATACCTAAATTACACCTAAGTTAACACCTTAAGTCACTCATTCTGTACACACAACACATGAAGGAAATATAAAATAAAGTAATTAAACGAAACAGTAATAAAAAAAGAGAGAACAATTTCTTATCTTTCTGTGGTCGTATTTGCGAACCAAACCGCGTAGTTTATGGGAGCATGTTGTAACCGTGAAACATCGTAACTCTTTAATGTTCTATCAGCAAATAACTCCTTATTGAAACATAAACCTTGAATTTACCTAAAATCATTCTAATAAAGTAAGGATATGAACCAATTTAAATTCCAGATGGCTCAACACATGTATATCCTATGTCATGGTAAGAGGTAACAGATACATAGTCTAGTTAAACCAAAATTCCATGAGCTAAATGGAGTGCAAATGGTTGTAAAAAGGAAAAGAACAGGGGAGGGAGGAAAATTGGACCATTGCATATTAAATTTACATTTTAGCAGCACTCAAGGGTTCAAAACCAGTGCTCTTCATGGGAATTGATCCAGATATCCTGGCGTTGTATACTTAGCTCCCTTACCATTATGCTGTAACTACCACAAGGATAGTCACCTGAAGAACAATCGACCACGCAAGCGCAACATTTACACAAAGCTTTCAAACATTTTCGTTGCCTGAAATTTCCTGTCCTTGTCTGTCACTGTTTGTGGAGGAGTATTTATTTCCTTAACAGGCAAGGGTTAAAAACTAAACTGCAATCAAGAATGTCTTCAAACAGGCTAAATTAATTGTCACTCTGTCATCTACTCAGGGCTCTCATCTAATAAGGTCAATTCTGTTAACAGGAAGTCAAATGATAACATCCATCTCTACATTTTCAGGGTTTTTGCTTAGTTATAGAGACGTGTTCTTTCAATAAATGTCACTTTTAATATTTGAAACATTATCGGTTGTGTACGGTGTTGTTGATGTTTAGCAGTAGGCTCCTGTGTTGCCAAGTGCTGTTAGCACAGTTGTTGAAGCATGGCAGAGGCATGCCTGACCATATTCAAAAACAAAGCTGAATATTGTTGTAGCCATAAGTTAGTATTGCAAATTAAATAAATAAGACAACATCAGAATTTATTTGTGAAAAGTTTTGGATAGTTTTGATTTGTAGCCTTTAGGACTTTTATTTTGACATTCTGCCTTTCCTGCACATTTAAACAATATAGACTAGATTTTGTGAAGTAGGCTACAAAGCACATTTAAAGATGCATCAAGCAAAATACACATTTGTCGTGGTTAAATCTGTTGTGAAAAAGAATATGACGACGACATCAGCCCTAATCAACAGCCATGACTGTAGCCTTCACATCTAGTTGTTCTGAATTTTAGAGTTATAAACCAATATAAGAATTCGTGCTACAATATGTTGTTGAAAATTAATTTAGTCCCTGACAAATTAAGCTAATTATTGCAACTCAAACTGAACATTTCATATGATTAGTAAATATAGCTCCCGATGCCAGATTATTTTTGGTAAATTCACCTTTGACAGCTAACAGAAACCACTGGAGTAGGTTATTTTTATAGTTTGTTTATAGTCCATAAAAACATCCAGACCTTTTGTGAACGCTCTTACCCTCTCAATAAGCGGGGAGTTTGTCGACTTTGACTGGCGTAACAATTAAGCCCAGTAAGAATTGTTTTTGTTTGTAAGTATGATGTGTTACCATTAAGTCAGGCACTGTGCATTGCATGGTGGCTTACAGTGTTCACAGGAGGCTGTTTGACAGGCTTAAATTAATAAAGCAATACATGGATATGCCATATATAATTAGCTGTTTGTCAGTTACCAATTCTTTATCATTTTTTTCCCTCTAAATATTTATATCTATAAATGCTGACACAAGTTATCTGGAACCAAAACATAGTCTGCATAGCAATTGCCAGTTTGGAATTAGCACAACTAACATAATTAACTTGACTTTGTGATGTACATGATTAGAAGGTGACATGTCTTTCCCAGCAGGGCTAAATATAAAATAATCCTGGTAACGGAATGGCAAGGCAGCACATCTCATTGTTGTCAGGTGTCATACAACTACTCTTCAAACTATGCAGCAGACAATGAACACTTTTCCCTTTGTTTTTGCAGGTCCAAATCTCACGTACGTCTTCCCGCCAACCGTCCACTTCTGCTGCATGTTTTTGTTTCCTTCATAAACGTCACATGATTTTGTTGGTGTTGGTAACTATTGAACTATTACTGTTTTCATATGATGATGCGAGTTTTGTCATTTATTAATTATGTTTTTCATATTTCTTTGTTTATATGTTTTTTTGTGCCTAGGGAATGCTGAATTCATTTCACAGGAAATTTTTTGTGTGTCTGTCAATCACTTCCTTTGTCTGTCGACTTCTTTTTTGATATTTCTGCCAATGTGAAGGTACTGGGTTTGGGAGGGAAAGGGTGGTAAGGTTTTTAAGGATTAGGGATTGGAACAGTAACTTCATTATTGTCTGTAATTTGTACATACCCTCAGAAAAAACAAATGTACTACATGCAATCCAGTGAACTGTGCGGACAGCATAGTATACACAAGAAAACAAAACACAAAAACAAAAGAGCACCTTTAACCAATGGTTTAGCTATAACTGAGGAGGTGAGTATACTGTCTGATGAAGCAGGCACACTGTCACCCCAAAGCCCATAAGATGAATGGTAATAATATATGAATAACAAGTTTACAGGCAAAGTCCATTATTTGTGCATATACCCCGGACTAAACCACTGATACTGCTAGCTGTTATCTTATTATAACCTTCATAACTGTTCAACCAAAGTGTTCCCTTGTGTATTATATGTTCTGGCAAGGGAATATTCTGTTTTTTTTTTGTCAGAATTAGAATATATTCTTATTTCTATTATTTATTTAGCATGTATTCAAACAAAGCTGGTTGGGGAGATTGTATATTAGATTCATGTGTTACATGAACATTTGTAGTCTTCAATAAAATAAATCACTACCCTGTTATCACTACCCAGGGCACAGCGGAGACCCTCTCCGTATGTGTGCCCTGGAAACGTGAATGTCTGCCTCAGCTCAGATCAATTTTTCCATTTCACCTGGCGTAATGGAAAAGAGGTACAGTTTAACCGAGGGGGCCGTGGTACACAAAAAATATTATCCTTTATTCTTTAATTTTCTTTTTAAATGAAAGGAAGGTACAAACTGGAGCAATTGCTTGGGGAATACTCTCATTCTCAGTTCCTTTTAATATTTTATGACCAGAAGAGCATTGCTACAAAAGAACAAAGGAAAATGTCAAATGGGTTGTTTTTCCCCTGATATCATTTTTCCACAGTTTTTATTTTTTCAGCCCAACAAATTCTTCCAAGAAGGATTGAGGGGAAGGGAGGGACCAGGGTCTTCTCAGAGAAACATGACTGTCCCCAGTGTATGTCCCCTGAACTGGTTTAGATCTGAAACTGAACATATGGCAGCATCTTGACAAAAACATTTTAACAAGAGCAGGATATTCATCTGATCTTTGTGAATCATTTACCCACACAGGAAAACGTCGGTGACATGAATCCAATTGGAAAGGAAAATGACAACAAATTAGCAGATTTAAACGCTACAGACTACTGCTTGTGTCTGATCTTAATCGTTCCAGTACTACACAGGCTCTATTTTATCGATCTAAGTGCTTGGTCGTGGTTCTTGTTCTTAGGCGGGCTTTAGGGCAACAAACCAATCAGAGTGCTTTCTCCCACTCCCTTTAAGACACCTGCTTAAATGGCACCTGGCAGATTGCTATTTTAAAGGTGGCATTCGTAAGTGGAAGAAAGGAGAGATTCACTGGAGAAGAAGAAATGAAAGCATGTGAGCAAAGAATGTATCAAATACACTTTTACATATCTTGGTATATACAAGTATAATCTTTAAAATTGTTATCTTTTTATTTATATTCATGTTTGTATGTATCCCTGTGTGTGTAACAACAAGGTGTGCACTTGTTACATTCCCATGTAGAAGAGCATCACTATCGAGACATTGTGCCCTTACGAAAGAAATAGCAATACACAATTTAAACATGACATTGAAGTGAAATCGCTTTCAGCTGCATTCAAGATGATAATAATTATAATAATACCACTGCTTTGTGATTATCACAGTATTTAGGTGACTCAAGAATTGCTGACTATCACTTATTATAATTGTATCAGGAATACAGTTTTACAGTATTGTGCTTCTACGCCTCCAGTCTGGTGGTATTCCTCCATATTTTTTATTTAAGTAACATAGCTATATATTTGATCAGCAGTTTATTGATTGACTTGAAATAACAGAGGAACAAAACCTCCGCAAATTTGTATGCAATATTGTTGCACTGTATAAAGGAAACAATCGGGATGGGCCATGCGCGTGCACCAGAAATACAGGTCCATTTATTAGCCATGCTTACATAAAGATCGCGAGCAAACAGATAAGGCCGCTGCGCACACCTCAAGAAGCGATAGCAGGATGAGAAAGCATTAATTATGACCGTCACAGTGTTAACAGTCAGAGTCTTCGCTCTCCTCAGAGAAAACCTCCTTTGAAGTCTGCACAGCCAGTTATAAAAGGCCTCCATGACTAATTTCTCCTTTATGTACCATGTCATTGTTTTTAAGTGGCTAATTCATTTAGACTAATTGCATTGGTATAGTATTTCTTTCTGTCTTTCTTCATGTGTTAACATGGTACACAATAGAACTAATTTACTGTTTAAGGTTCACTTTCTGTCATGTGTGTTTTTCAGTATTACTCGCATGGTAACCTTGGAGGTGATTAAATCTTTGCTCCCAGAATTTTAATCAACCCGTTGGGTCCAGTTCCAGAAATAAAAGGCCAGCCCTCCGTGACCTAATCTAATTTAATGGTCTCTTGGACAGTCACAGAGGTAAGTAAGGGTCAACATGAAGATTTCTAGGTGGCAGTACTGGAATGGGAGTCTCCCTGCTATAATGGATTAAAGGTTGATTAATTCACAAAGCAGTGGGGTGTCTGTCTTAATAACATCATGTCTGTATCTACCATTTGAAGAGAATTATTATCTCTGCACTTTTGAAATGATACAAGAAATAATGATACGAGAAAGATTATGAATGTTGATCTTTAAGGGATGCGTTCAGCCGATACTGGAACTGAGCAGGGCGCGTCCATTTTGTCCCCATGTGTTTTTGGCACGTCTGGTCTGGAGATCTTGGAGTGGGGAAGGCTTTTGACAGCAACGGGCAGAGTGACTGGCACACATGTCGGCTAACGGAAAAAAATGATCACAACCAAACAAATGTGGGGGTGCGGTTTCCGGAGGTCCTGGAGAAGAGCAGGTCTGTGGGTGGATGTGTCCATGGCCATTAATCAGCAGACGGCAGCTTGAGAGAGACAGTCTCATAATTAATCACATGCTGACATCAGGGGACAGGAGCTCTGCTGTCAGAGCCCAAGTTTGGAGCTCCCTTTATCAATCTAAAGATGTTAAAAATGTTTCCAAAAGTTTCTAGAAACTTATGTAGACATATGCGGGTGGGGGGGGGGGTTCATCCATGAAAATCGTTCGTAAGATTTTCACTGTGGAAAGAGCAGACAGTATGTTCATCAAAATGTTTTTAGAAATGTACTTCAGTGCTCTCTCTGTGCCAGCTCCATCGTTTTTGGGTTTAATGGCTCTTTCCTTCGCATAATTATGGTGATTCACAAAGAAACAGCAGATTTGTACAAATGCTTCCTGCCTATTAGTGGTGCTAGCCGATGTGAAATCATTGCTTTTTATGTATGACTGTGAAAGAGTGGGTTGGTTATAGATAGAAAATCAAAAACAGAAAGTCAAAATATATTTAGTAATTCTGAAATAAGGTAGGCAATTTTAGAAAATGTGCGATGGAAGAATTATTAGCATTTCAATTTGGAAATACATTTGTTCACCATGACAGTAAATTCACTAATGAAAATGTCATTTTAATTTGGAAAAAATATGCGTTTTATCATGAAAATTTGTCATGTCAGAAATGAAGATACTGTATGCACAATATAAAATGAACAATGCAGCTTATTAAAATTCATTTTTACTTCATGTCCATACACAATATACGCATTGTGGTGTTTAGGCGATCATGTCTGTTCATTATCTGTCCATGAACATTGACTAAAAATGCATTCATGCACGGTTTGTTTTGAAGAAAAGTAGAGTTTAATGAAACTCTGTTGCTATGGACATGCAGGATTATTATTAGTAGGTTGGTGAAGAATAGTCATAGAAGAATAATCATAAGGTTATCGTAAAATTCATTTTAATTTGTCCTACTTTCAGCCATAAAATCCAGCCTACTCTCATATAGTAACCTTAATTGATTTTAGTCTGTCCTAATCTCAGCCATAAGACCCAGCCTACTCTCATATAGTAAATAACCTTAATTGATTTTAATCTGTCCTAGTCTCAGCCATAAAGCCCAGCCTACTCTCATATAGTAAATAACCTTAATTGATTTTAATCTGTCCTAGTCTCAGCCATAAGGCCCAGCCTACTCTCATATAGTAAATAACCTTAATTGATTTTAGTCTGTCCTAATCTCAGCCATAAGGCCCAGCCTACTCTCATATAGTAAATAACCTTAATTGATTTTAATCTGTCCTAGTCTCAGCCATAAGGCCCAGCCTACTCTCATATAGTAAATAACCTTAATTGATTTTAGTCTGTCCTAATCTCAGCCATAAGACTCAGCCTACTCTCATATAGTAACCTTAATTGATTTTAATCTGTCCTAGTCTCAGCCATAAGGCCCAGCCTCCTCTCATATAGTAAAAAACCTTAATTGATTTTAATCTGTCCTAGTCTCAGCCATAAGGCCCAGCCTACTCTCATATAGTAACCTTAATTGATTTTAATCTGTCCTAATCTCAGCCATAAGGCCCAGCCTACTCTCATATAGTAAATAACCTTAATTGATTTTAATCTGTCCTAATCTCAGCCATAAAGCCCAGCCTACTCTCATATAGTAACCTTAATTGATTTTAATCTGTCCTAATCTCAGCCATAAGGCCCAGCCTACTCTCATATAGTAAATAACCTTAATTGATTTTAATCTGTCCTAATCTCAGCCATAAGGCCCAGCCTACTCTCATATAGTAAATAACCTTAATTGATTTTAATCTGTCCTAGTCTCAGCCATAAGGCCCAGCCTTCTCTCATATAGTAAGTAACCTTAATTGATTTTAATCTGTCCTAGTGTCAGCCATAAGGCCCAGCCTACTCTTATGTAGCTGCACCTATTGAGGCACTTGGGGGGGGGGGCGGGGTCCACCATTCCCAAAATTTGGTCTCATATGCATAGTGGCAGCTTTTCCCTTCTTTATTTTTAAAATTTTTTTTGCTTTGTTTCTTGACAAACAGGCACCCTCGCAAAGCAGCATCTGTGCTATATCGGGTCACTGGCGAGGGTGTCATGTTTGATGAAGCTGGTGGAGCCCGTAGCCATTTCGCGCCCCCGCGCGCTCCCTCTCCCAGGGTCATTAGAGATTACCAGAGTGATGGACTGTCGCTCTAATTTTATCAAGCATATGGTCATACTGGGGGCAGGCTCTGAGGCAGGAAAATAAAACGGCGTGAAACAGAGAGGGACTTCAGAGCGCAAACATGTAGTTCACCTGAAATGAATCTGTGAGGTTTGTTTATCGCTCCCGCTAGAGTTAACCCCGAAAGGTATGCGCGTCCCACGTCACGGTCTGCCGGAGTACAGATGGTGGGTGGCTCGTTTTGGCTCTGGATTGGACCCCGCAGTACCCGGCCTCATGGCCCACCGCAGCCTCTCCGTCTCTGGTGCAGCTGTCTGCTCGAAATCCGTGCGAGGAAACCGAATAATAAGGTTAGTGTCGGGGGGGTGGCTGGCGTCTGACTGTTTCAGCCGGGGCCCCTGTTTTACGCTGCTTCCTCTGATGAATAAATGAAATGCAGCTGTGTGACGGGGGATGAGACGGAGAGTCCACCAGCACCGGACGACTCCTGCTGTCTCAGCCTCCCGTGGCGGACATGACAGTCTGTGACACATCCAGTCTTTATCCCACTTGAAAACCCTTTCACTTGCTTTTTACATCACAGTGCATTACATTACATTACAGACACTATTATCCAGACTTACACAGTTCAGATTTTTTCACACAATGTCCTTTATACGGCTGAATATTGCTGAATAAAAGTACTGTAGTCCTGAAGTCCCTTCCTTAAGGGTACAGCAATATTGCCTCAACTCAACTACCACCCAAAACATTTAACATTTACATTTTAGCCAACAGATCATCAAACATCAAAAGCAATGTAAGCTCTTCATATAAAATAGTCAAGTAAAATAAATTGAATATTGCAAAATGAGTTCCGCTCATAACTATGTACATAACAACCAAATGTGATAATTTTTGGTTCAGCGATAACTTCAGTATGTCATTGCTGTGTGCTGTTCAGCAATAGCAGTAATTCTTTCGTACCGCCAGGATGCTATTTGTTAGCAGCACATTTGCTTATTTTCCCTGTATTAAATGGAGGTGAGCCTTCATCCTAAATTGCTCATTACAGACACACTTCATTTGCTAAGTTGGAGCAGCAATTTATTTCCTGTCATCTGCCATAGAGTCTCCTTCCTTTGGAGGTCACCTTGCAGCACAGTTGGTACAGGTGTTGGCTTCTTACAACTAGAAGCCATTGGAGATGATTACATCAGACAAGAGAAATGGTGACCCGCATGCAGTGTCCACTTGGACGGGTTGTTGGCTCCATGGCAGAGGTGAGCTCAGCCCCAGCTGTCTGTGTGTGTGTGTGTGTGTGTGTGTGTGTGTTGGGGAGGAGGGAGGGGGGGGTTGATGGGTGTCTGTGTGAGTGTGTGTGTGACCTTCAGCGTCCCAGCCCTCACATAAACCACAGCTTTGAAACCTGGATTCTCCTATAACCCACACCACCAGCAGCAGCAGCAGCTGAGAGGCCCGTCTCTGCCCCAGTGAACAGGCTCAGCCGCGTGGTCACCTGACTTTGCCGCTTCATTTATCAGTGTCATCCTTAGTAAATGCATAAAACAATAGGGGGGCCAGGCTGCACTATAAAAACCAAAAAAGCGACGTTCAGGGTTCAGTTTTCTGTAAAAATACCGTTCTCATGACATTCTATGTCATGATGACCTCAGCCTTCATGTCTATAAGATATTTATATATTTATATATCTTGGAGCCCTACTTCAAAACCTCATACCACAAATAACCCCCTATATGACACCAATGGTAGCTAAAGCCAGCAGCCGTGTGCAAAATCACATATTAAACTGTGGCAGCGACAATTTATAAAGTTGTATTTATCCTTTATTTAATTCAATTCTGTTTTACAGCAATGACCAGGGGAATCAACATTGGTTGGAGGTGTAAAGGATTGTTAAGCCAGTCAGATATATGGGATATTTAGGTAGCCAGATTTACATAGCTGACGAGGATGCCAGGGTTAACACCACCACTTAACACCCTTAAGGTTAATAAAGTGGGGGGGAGGGGGGGGGGGGAGTGGTCCCCCAGGAGTGCCTTTTCCTTCCATTCATCTCCTAAGACAATCTCATCTCTGTGCTAATTCCCTTTCTTGCTGTTTGCTAGCAGCAAAATTACTGCACATCACTACCTGAGTCACCATACCTGCCTGGGCTGATATCCAGTTGTAAACGGAATCATGCCTTATTTACAGCAAAATCTCGAATGCATGTCCCAGAATCCTGTGAGTGGTACAGTACATGATGCGGTATAGGGGCCCTGGGACCATTGGTTGAGCCCTTCATTCTTCCTCATTCACTTCCCCTACTTTCTCATTGCACAACAGAATTAGGATCTTCCACATAATCGCAAATAACTTTAATAACATTAATATACCTAACATTAAGTGCTCCTGAGCAACTACACATGACATGAGTACTTATTAAAATATGGACCCCATGCCAAACTGTTGACTTGTGATATACAGTATATGTACACAGGTCTTTAGTTTTTTTTTTGTTACCGAAAAAAATATGTACTTTTTATATATACGGTATATATATTGGCACTGAATTATTGGCACCCTTGCTAAAGATGATTGAAAAGGCTTATAAAAATTCACTTTATCAGTTCTTATACAACAGTTTGCTCTGACCAAGTAATATGATTGGACAAGAGGCATTCCATAAGTGCTGATATTGAGTATAACAGCACTGGGACGTTTTACCATTATGTATCTGAATGTTCATACTTTGTCTCTCAACTGTTATTAGGCTCTATGAAATCATGGTGATATCGAATCGTGAGCCTCATATCGTATATCAAACCGAATCGTGAGAAAACTATATCGTCCCATCCCTACTTTGCATTGTTTGACGTAGTTTACTGTTGTTCTCTGATATAATTTTTTTTTTAACTTAACCATTCTATATTAATTGGAGAGTGGAGACGCCTACATTTTTATTGCTTATTTGCATAAATTACATCATTCTAAGATGGTACCATTTAATGGTACGTGTAATTAATTTCTCTATGTAGTTCTCATAAATGTGACCTCATACATTTGAAGATTAATACTAATGCAAAAATGACCCTATTCCTGAATTAAATTTATTGGCTAATAATACTTGGGAAATAATCCAATGTACTTCAAAAACTCATGAAACAATTGAATGTTTATTTTTTTTTCATTTGTTAATGTTGCTGTTTCCTATTTGTCTTTGACACTACTGCTTAGCCCTCCTCCTCTCAGACACACACACACACACACACACACACACACACAGACAAAGTGGGGTATGAAATGGATTTTGAAAGATTTAAAACAAAGAAAAGTTGTGACATTTAAAATGAGGACGAAATATGTAATATCCAGCCCTATTTCTAGGTCAGATTTAAGTACATGTGTGACATTCTCCATGTTAACTCCTTTGTACAAAAGGTCAGACCCCATCATACACTTATGAGGGCACTTAAAATCCAAGAAAGTTTTGAACACTTGAAGACCATGGGATGACATGGACTTGTGAAGGCCATGCCATCTCCTTTGAAGCAAATGGGGGACATACCAAAAACTATATATATATATCCTAGTTTAAATTTGGTAGTTTTTATTTACGATAATGTTTAGGGGTGCCTTTAATTGCAAAATCTCGATCTCAATAATATATATATATATATTTTTACTGTATTTGTACTGAATTTCTAGTAGTCAGGGGTGCAAATAATTCTTACTTGAGAGGGAATATGTGCCTCACCTCCTCATCCCACTTCCACAGCCAGGTCATAAATATCTTCAAAATACCTCAATATGCTCTGATTTCAAATAAAGGTAGTCGTAATATGCGAAGTCCTCTGCGATGTCCAGTTGAGGATATTAGCTGAGTATTTATTTTCTGAGCAGATAATGAGTGTGGTTATGAGTGCGAATTATATATCTATTCAACCACAGAAAAGCAGAAGTGTAAAAGGGTTTCACCCTCTTTCTTGTAGGTAAGTGCAAATCTCACCTGAAAGTAGAATTCTCAAGTTGCAAACTTTACTGCACCAACCATTGCTAAAACAATGCAAATGACTTCTTAAAAGAATTCAAAGAAAATTACAAGACATTACTAAGGGTAGCGGGCACACCAATATGTGTGTGAACGTTTATATATCCTATATTTAGACTACATCGGATGCTCCTTCCAATTATGAAAAAAAATCTTTAAAAGCATACCTGATTTTGCTTTAGATTTGAATTAAATTATAAAAATTGGGCCCGAACACACTTTTCTCTAATCCACTACAAGCTGTAAAATAATAATACATAGCTCAAGACCAGCCCCCATTTGACCAAATAAGGACACTTCAATTATTATTATTGCTTTTTTTGTGTTTACTGAAATACTTTTAGACATTTCAGAGCAATAACCTGTTAATATGGAGTAACTAATAGACGACCACTGCTGGATTTATGGCTACCACTCCATACATTTATTCAAATCATATTTGTCTGACAGCACTTTTTCCACAAAATAATGAATAAATATAATGCCCCATTCTGCTTGTTAGTCAAACAAAGAGCACTCGCTTTCAAAGGAAACCTGCATTTTTGTATTTAATTTAAGAATTTTCAAAAATCTGTGTTTTGATTGGTTGTCAAATAAAGTTCCAGTAGAATGAATTTTCAGACAACATTGAAGACACTTAGAAGGAGTTTATTGTGATGTGGCGAGTTTTATAATGGACATTTGATCTTGCGCTTGATGTCCAAGGGGGCAGCATCATACCTCACAATTTTGGGTGAGGTGAGCCCCCCACTGGACCTCTAGAAAAGAAAGAGAAACACAGAAGTAGACATGAAGGTGGAGATGGGGAGGGGGAGGGATGCCGGAAGCAGTGTGCGTCATGGTAGTGTTGAGCGGTAAGAAAGCAACATGCATTTTATGGTTATTTACCCTGCTCTCTTCTTTTATGCTCACTTGCAATGCACCCACATACAGCCTGAGAGGGACAAATGGTCCCCCCCCCTCATAAATATTGCCAAACCAGGTACCAAAGAGACAACAGGCTTTTCAAGCATGGCAAGAAGCAGACCTCAACTTAAAACATAACACGAATGATGGCCAATATGGGTCTACATTTGAGGCTATGAGTTAAAAGTGGAATTGGGCATGGTATGACCCTCATTGTTTTTTGTAAGCCCTAATTTGCCCCTCAAATGTGGAGTCTACAGTAAACATGCCCTCCCACAGGGGGCCATTCACATCCTTCTACTTCTGAAGCATTTGTGTGTGTGTGTGTGTGTGTGTGTGCGTGTGTGTGTGCTTGCATGTCTGTGGTTGCCTGCTTGTGTTTGTGTAGGTTTAGGATCACCTACTCCTTCTTATACCCCAATAATACTCACCTTCTTCATATTAATAAGTAAGGTAGGGTACCTTTGAGTCACATGACAACAGGAGTGTGTCTCAATATAACCGCAAAGCCGTTCATGTGCAGAACGGCCTGTTCCTCTGTGTGAACTCTCCTCCCTAAACTCAATGAAATTGAGTATGCAAGAACCAGGGAGGAGGGGAGAGCCCCTTCTTAAGCTGGGCCTGGAACAGGCCTCACTGCTGAGTCTTTCCTGTTTTCGCGACCAGTCTTTTCATTTTCAGTGCTCAGTCTACCCAAATGGCCTTAGTTTTGCTCACACTTCTGTCCAGTTCTTACGGAAGTCGTACAACCTGGGGATTTACTTTTTCTTTGGTGTTTGGCTGCAATTTTGAGTATATCCTTCATCACTCCTCACGAGAAACAAGCGACTGGCTG
Source organism: Albula glossodonta (assembly GCA_019788955.1). Taxonomy (NCBI): domain Eukaryota; kingdom Metazoa; phylum Chordata; class Actinopteri; order Albuliformes; family Albulidae; genus Albula; species Albula glossodonta. The sequence continues at coordinate 20,314,617 of JAFBMS010000010.1, forward strand.
GGTAATCTTCATTTCATTCATCTCGTCATCCTAAATATTCTTGTTTGTCCTTGTTTTAGTGTTGTAAGTATCAAATAAACCTCTTTCAACTATTTTATTTGCAAGCGTATACATTTCTGATAAACATTGAGCCACCAGACTGCTCATTCCTATAAATGAACTTGGCGATTTCATTAATATTAATTAAGTTAACTTATTACATATTGGTTAGGTGAGGAGCTTTGGTAATTAGTATCACTTGTGTACGGTATTCAGAGTGCCAGACATTAAACAAGGGCTTTAATTATTAAAATATTACTTAACAAGCAGGGCTGTACCAACAGCAAGCTAAGGGGTGACAGAGAAAAGAATGTCCTTTTTGTGTAAATCAAAATCAGGGTGTTTTGTGGGCATAGAAGGCCAAAGACATTTGCCCCTTCACACTCTCCCAGAGTGAAACCACTGCTGAAGAGATCCATTCCTAGAGAACTCTGGTCAGCTATGGTTCCTAAACAGGTGCTACATTAATCGTGGTGGTGCAGTTTTACTGCAGTTAGTTGGCATTCATTGTGTATGTCTGTATAGATTAATTAGCAATGTCAAGATACAGACATATGGTGTCCATACAGTCCTGATGACTCAGGTGAATGTTAACTGAAAGGCATTTTTGTAAAATGCATTTTTACAGCAGTACCTGGATAATGAACCTGCATTGCATTATGGGAAAATGAAGAGTCCATACCCAATGACAGGAAGCACAGTTTTACAGTTTTTCTTGACATTAAGCTGCACTGTGATTGGTGTGATTAAATGTGGCATGGAACCATGTGCCCATCAGAGCCACAGACACCTGCAAAGCCTAGACCTTCCAAGTATGCCTTCGGTCTTTGTTTGAGTGTTTTTGAATTTGTGAAAAATGTTTAATACGACTGTGATGGAGAGAGCCTGAGCATCTCCTGTCCTATGTCATGATTTCCCCATCTCAGTCTGAATAACACAAAAATTGTTGACAGAGACGACTGCAAATCGTTCCTGCATGTTTGAATGCACATCTAACAGGGCTCAAGGCCTGTTAAAACCTGCCACCTCAAGCAATTGAGGATTTACAGCTAGTAAAACCTGAGGTCCTAAATCTTGCAGGGAGCCGCCCAGCGTATCTGCACCTGAGGGCTTCAGCAGGGAGTACTAGTGCATGAGCAAGCCCATGACCTTTGGAGGATTAGCAGGGCATTGTGGCCTGGCGTGACCGCAGAGGCTGTGACTGAACTAGTGATTATGGACCAGCTTTGGCAGTCTCTTCCATATACAGCAAACAAAAGCTGTCAGACTATGAAGCCTAGCCAAAATGATTGAGTTAGTCAGGCCGCACGGAACAGAAGCTTGAGGGGATAAAAGAAGAACCCCATCCTGGCAGAAAGAAACAGGTGAGCTGACCCAGAAGCGTGTACCTGGTCTGTGCGGAGGAAACCAAAATGGTGTTGAGGTCACTTGGGGCGGCGCTCTGTTCCCACCTGGTTTTGAGGGACTTCTCTCAGTCCTTCCTGCTTCAGGCAAATATCGGTAAGACTTCAAAGACATAGCAAGAAAAATCTAGGGAGAGAAGTGTAACTTTGTCTTGTTGCCTCTTTTATGCACTTGCCTCTTAATCCACAATGTGAAACAATTGGTTCAACAGTTCGTGCATAGGGTGCTACATTGCCCTCCTCCTTTTCCCTTTAATTTTCCTGTCTACTGTCTTGACGGGCCCACCAAATCTTCACCCAGAAGTTGGAATTGGTCAAATTACCAAGTCACTGTAAGAGCCAAACCTATGTCCCTGAACCCAAAATCTGGGAAGTCAGGCTAAAAACACAGAACATGGTTACAGCCCAGGGAAAACGAAAAAAAAAAATAACAGGATTACAGCGCAGCTATAGCTGATGAAAGTGAAAGTAAATACCTAGTATGGTCACTTTACATAAACTATTGTAGATTTACAACCTGTTATAATGGAAAACCAAGCACATTAATTTGAGGCAGATTCAAGAATGTACCAGTCGTTGTGAGTGTTCAATTTTTTTTAGTGGCATGTTTATTTCATGACATTCATAATGGTCAGAAACCCAGTATCGCAGAATGAGTCCTATGTAGTCTCTGAGAAAAGTTTCAGGGAGAAGGCCTTACGCATTATGACTTTCGCTGACTCTCAGGTTTAAGGGCCGGGCTTGTAAAATGCAAAATATTGTTATGCTACCCATAGTGCCATTGTACCCGAAGCAGAGGTCAGCCACCTACAAGTCTGGTTTTAGTTGGACATACCAGTTGAAAATCAGCCCTGAGAAAAAACATAAAACAAAACAAAGAAAGTTTCATGGAACCACATGTTTTGAATTAAAAATATATCTTGATGATGCCTTTTTTTGCAGCTTTTTTAATAAACCAACTCAATTTTAAGTCTATTGATTGTCCAAATTACTTTTGACATAAAAATATTTTTTCATAATTTCTCCATTGAATCGGTATAATATTTTAATCTATTTATGGCATTTCGATTCTTTTGTTCATTTTTCTCTTTGGGTTATTATTCTCAGAGGTAACCTACCATAGGGAATGTTGCATGGTAAATTGTAGCCGGTGTTAGAGCAAGCTACATACCGAACAGCAATGCTCATAATTTATCTAATCCCATTTGCCCGACAACCTGGAAGAATGACTTCACTCATCCAGAACGACGTACAAGGCCACGATAATAAGGCACATTAAATGCATATCTCAGACCTGCCAACGGTAAAAAAAAAAATCCCACGTGCCCCGTGTCAGCAGCCAGCCACTTTAACATGATTAAAATGTTTGAGCTGCATTTTTCAAAGCCAGCTTGACACAACTGTGCATGTTTGCAGATTTTAAATGATGGAAATACCTCTGGACATTGGAGGGATTATGAACAATAAGTGCTGGTGGGAATATTTCAGGCTTTGCCTTGTGTGTCTTTGTACCTGCCCCAAGATATACGTTTCAATTTTTATCTTGCTTTGACTATGTGCTGCCCTTCCATATCGCCTTAGTAAAAGAGATGAATTTGGTGAAATAAAGCTTCAATTAAAACTTTCTTTGGGAGCATAGCATACTATATTGGCACATAATATTGCCACCCCCCCGCCACCCTTCGGCAGCAATGAAGATGTTCACTTCACAAAGGGCTTTTTTTACAAATAAAATTTAAATTGAAAACCTGTCTTGTGAAACCAGACTAATGGCTTGCCAAACAGGTACAAATGTATTTTACAATAACCTTTCTGAAAATAATGCTCATTTTTTATAAGTGAAGTTTTCCTAGGACAGATGAAAATGTCCAACCTATTCCAGTCCTTTGAACAGGACCTGTTATTTTGGAGAATTCTCTGGTATCGTGTTGTTTTGAACACATTTCACCTTCGGTCCTGCAGGAGATAGTGTCCCACATGAAATCCTCCGCCGAAGAGATTTGTGCATCTTTCATCATCATCCTTTTGATGTCAGTCATATTTCTGCAGAGTATTGATAATACATGTATCCTCCTGGTGTCTAGACCTGGGTTGGGTAGACTCCAATAATGAAGCAAGATTAAATATGCTGCCATCCTTTTTTCTCTGAACTTACATTGCATCAGCACACCAACCAGCAGTATCTCACAGGGGTTCTCACTTTTCTTCCTGCCTTTCAAACAACATTAGTTTAAAGCTGACTGTGTCCCAGTGATTGCTGGTGATTGTCATACAATGCTTGGTATGGGGATCCAACTTCCACACGCGTGGATTTCGACAGTAGGAGATGAAATTTGGAGTGGATTCATAAACATACTCACCTTTTGTACAATGTAACTGCAAAATCGAAACACTTTTTTTTATCCCCCCCTCCCCGCCCAAACTAAGTCAAACGTGTTAGCCCTCCACAGCAAACCTCTCCCGTTGCCTGAGTATCGGGAATTTTCGATCGCACAACTCCTCTTTTTCCAAACAGGAATGGCTGCTGAACAGCGGTTGGACTACCAATTTTAACTGGATGAATCCCTCCCATTCCCTGTTAAGACAGGGCCAATAGTTTTGTCACTGATACAGATCACCTGCCATTGTCAGTAATGGAATGACTGGGACACAAATACCCAGTCACAGGGCTCTTGCATTCCTCCTTTGAATTTACATTAACCAAATGGTATCCCCTAAATGCTATTTTAATTGTTTTATATACCTTCCATGTGAAACAGCAGGTCGCTAACGTGCTTTAGCAAAAACCAATTGTTAGTGATCGTTTTTATACAAATGGTTTAGAGATAAAGGCACTTCCTGTACCATCTTTTATTTCGCCAAGACAAAATACCTCATTACTGATTCCCAAGATGAAGGCTTGTGCTCATCAATGCCCTCATAACTGTGTGATACAAGGTTTATGCAAATGTTCATCATTTTAATTTGCTTTTAATTCCACCATCACCAATGCCTCTGGGCAGCTAACCTCGGACACAATTGCATATTAAATTGCATTGCATATATGCAATTGTCTTTCGTCAGTCATAAAGGTTCATGTACCTTTACTGTGAGAGACCGCACTGCTTACAAGATTAAGGAAATAAGCAAAATGGGTCTTACATTATAGCAGTCAGTGCAGGTGATAAAAAATGTATTCCATATACAGTCATTCCCCGACATACATCCGAGTTCCGTTCTGACCAACTGTTTCTGAAAGTGGATGTAAATCGGACGTATGTTAGCATGGCATGTGGAAGTACACGTATAGCATGTAGAAGATATACACGGTGCTGGGATATCCTCTGACAGTCAATATCATACGCACGCAGCCGTTAGCACTGGCGGACATACAACCAAGCGTAATTTTTATATTTACATATATTTTTTCTTTATTTTTTTATAATTTCGCTTAACGTGCACAATACATTCTGTGAAACAGGATGTTATGTGATTTGGATGTTTTGCGAACACCATATTATAAACGTACTTAGCAAAGCTATATGGGATACTGCAGTGTACCTGTATTGACTACATAGCCAAGATACTGTACACATACAGTATTGTATTTCAGCTAATGTATCAAGTAAGGTAATGTATGGGATAAATAGGTTATGTTCGCTACATCCCATTCTCCGATTGGGATTTCTGAATTTTATTATAACCTTATTGTTTGAACTTTAAACTCCTGAGGAATTGTTGCTCTTCCGATCTTGTGGTGACACCTCTTCATAAGTCTGACCACCATTTCATCTCTTTCTCCCTCCCTCTGTCTCTCCTCTCCCCCTCCTCTCCCTCCATCCCGTCTGTGTCAGCCCACCGCAATCTCCGCTCCCTGTCACCCTCCTCCCTTGCATCTGCTACCCTTGCTTCTCTCCACTCCCTTGACTTGTTCTCTAACCTCTCCGCTGACTCTGCATCTCCTTCTCTCTTCAGCACCTGTTTCTCTCTGTCCTCTAGTTTCCAGGCCTACACGTTCCTCTCCTCCTGGACCAACATCCTCCATATCAGCAAGGCCAAACCTCGGGCAGCTGAGAGGAGGAAGCGGAAATCCAGGGCGCCGTCCTACCTCACGTCCTGCAAGTCTCTCCTCGCCGCCTTCTCCTCTTCTATTGCTTCTGTTAAAGCTAATTTCTACCAGTCGAGATTCATAAATCCTCCAACCCTTGTCAGCTGCTTCCCTTCTCTCATCAGCCCTCCTTCTCCCCTTTGCTTGACCAATGGTTAGTCGACACTCTAAAGTCTTCACTTATTAAAGAAAAATCAGCACCGCTGTCCACAACAGCATGTGCCAAATTGTCCTCTATGATGACTGGCACATGACATAAAGAATGTCCTTTGTTGGTGAGTTAGGTGGGCATACATTACTTGAGTGGCATGCAGCCTTCATAGAGCCAGTAGCTGAAAATTGGCCCTCATTGTCAACTACGTTTAGCTTCCTTGGTGGTTGGTATGTGCAGGCAAGTCAGAACCAACATGACCTGGAGAGCGGCGAGTTGAATTTCCGGCTGCATTCTGCCCAGGAGAATGGCCACACTGTTTGCAGTCTGCTGGACCAGGGCTGTAGTCTTGTGAACATCGTTCAGGTGAGTGACGGCTGTACTCATGTGATCTCCACGGGCTCTGATCAGGGTATCCAGAACGTCTATCATTGACATCCTATTATCTCGGCACTTGGAGCTCTGCGGGAGGGGCCACGTTCAGAGTAATGGTCATACTCATATGTGTCTGTCCAGGGAAGGATAACACGTGGGGCAGCCTGTAGTCTAGTGGCTAAGGTAAATGATTGGGACTCCAGAGGTTGGTGGTTCAAGCCCAGCTACAGCAAGAACACCATTGCTATTGGGCCCCCAAGCAAGGCCCTTAACCCTTAGGGCTCCTCCTTGGGATTGGTCCTTGGCTAGCCTAATCAACTGTAAGTCGCTTTGGATAAAAGTATCAGCTAAATCAGAAAATGCAGAGGACATTGGAATGCATGGGTCAACTCATGTAATGTAATGTAACACATGTGCCCGTGTCCATGATCAGGAGTGGGGCTCCGATAATGAGACCTGTAGTCCGCTGCGGAGTTGCACCGTGTGCCATATCACCGTCTGTGTACCTCGAGCTGGAGTTGACCCATGCATTCCAATGTCCTCTGCATTTTCTCCTGAATGGGCTGAGTGAATACTAAGAGAAGAAGCAGGTTGGCAGAGTGAGCAGGTGTAAAGAGTAAGTCAGTAGACCAGGGAAGTGCTTGGGGACATGACTGCAGAGTGTGTGGTGCAGAAAACACCTGACTAGCTTGCTGCACATGTTCTATCTGTAAAGCCAATTGGAGGGCAGTCAAGTGTGTGTACGCCCTGTTCATGACAGCATAGCTGGAGGTAAAGTTCAATTACAGCAATGAATCTCCAACATTTTCTCCATCCTTCACATGTTGTCCATATGTATCATATACACAGTGGTAACACTGGCTGTCAGGCATGCAGTTTGTTCCTATTTTTTTCTAATCCCATTCAAGCCTGTAATCACAGGTGATACAGTTTTAAAATTTCTGTTTACCACTTTATAGTTCCCCATCACTGGTATGAGACGTAATTGCTTTGATGAGGTGTCTTGTTTTAAGTTTAGTTTTATGTTTTTATGGTTTTGTCATCTCTGCAACATTAAATAAAGGTTGAATGAATACAAATTTAAATAAATGTTGAATAAATGAATGAAATGAGGTAACACTTGTAAAAAATAAACCGAAGTGAATTCTGAATAGAAATTTAAAAAAGGCTTCAGTGTGTTTGCATCTCAAATATATCTGAATGGTGCATATGCCTTCCGGGTTAGAGATGACCAAAAGTACTTCATTCATTTACATAAATTTTATATATATATATATATATATATATAAACATAAATTTTATATCATTTACCACAATTAAAGTATGGAAATAAACTGTCTCTAATAACAACCATTATTATTAATATAATAGGCTACTGTAACCTGACATTAAGAATTAACATGACCAGAAAAGCACTGAAGGTGTTTAGCCTGTTTAGTGATGAATGTGCTTCATAAAGGAAAGAAAGCATTGTTTTTTAGCACGGTTCATTGAAATCCTGCTTACTAAAATAATATTCTCCTGCAGAAGCGCTGCCCTGGGCACTAATGAGATAATGCATTAAACGTGCACTGAAGCGTGCTGGAAGTGCTTGAGTGTGTCCTTGTTGTGCGCTCTCTGTTATATTTACATAAAAACTTCTTGTAGGTCGGAGAGAGGTGGGTCTCTCCGGGGGGACCTGACGGTATACTCTCCCCCTTAACCGAGCATGCTCCATCTTCTCCACCCCTCTTTTACAAACCATGGCGCTTAAAGGTGTTGTGTCTTTGTTGATTACACGAGAAAGGGCTACCAGTACAATTAATCAATGCCAGATCCCCGATTGCTCTCCAATAAAGAAATGCTCGTCCACGGAAAAATGAACAACGGTTCCCCCTTTTTGCACTGCATTACTGAATTTGGAGTTACTTGGCACCAGTGTATTCTCTCCTCAATAACAGGCACATTTATATAATAAGACTGAAGCATTTGCCTGGCAGAGATAACACATTAACCAAGAAGAGAGGAAAAAAGAAAGATAGCTGAAGTGCATTTGCAAGATATAGGACAGTTTTATTGTTTTCGTCAGCTGAAGTCAATAAGTTCAAGAGCAATTACGTTTGGCTTGTCAGTAAAAAATACTGTCAGTAAAAACAATACAGTCCAGGTCACAAACATGAGGGGGTTGCATTTGTCATTACCGTATCATTGCCACGGCACGTTTGAAATCTGCATGATGACAGCACCACAGATTGGTAGTACGTGCCGCAGCATCTGAAGTATCTTGAAAGAACAGGAAAAGAAACACTGATGCTATCAGCGTCATTTATATTTTAGACTCACGGTTGGTGGTTTTAGAGTTCCTAAGGCCCCAGGGAAAAGCTTGCACTTTTTTCTTGTGGTCTAAAGCCATGTTTCTGTCTTTATGTTAATATCAAGGAGACAGCCATCTCACAGCAGGCCTAAGGAGTGATTCTTGATGGTTAAAACTTCTGGAAACCCAACAGGTTCATCCGGCAATTTATCAACTAATTAACATACCGCTTACCTCTCTGATGCTTTGAGGTAAGCAGATGGGAAAAATGAAGATGATTAATAATAGATCATTTTCCGCGGTATACCTTTGACACGTTAATGAAGCTGACAAGTTGCCTGTTTCGGTAATTACTGTGCTTTCAGGATTCAGTCAATACTCTCTTTATCCCACCCCAAAGCTTTATTGTGCCGGAGCTTGCTGGAGCTCTTTGAGCCGCCAGCTGTCTGGGACCTACGCTCCATTTCCGTACCTCCAATGTGGTTCAAAGCTGTAATTACGAGGCTTACCCAACATTCCGATGTCATTAAAAATACTGTGGATCAGCTTTTTCTATCTCTAATTTGTTCATAAAGTTCACGTGAATCCAACTGTATATGCTACTTATTTATGCCAATGAGAACTAACATTAGCGGCTGTCTGATTGGTTTGATTTTTGACTTTTTGTTTTAAAGAGATAAAAAAGACAAAAAAAAAAAAAAAAAAACCTGACCTCATTAGCCATAAAGCAAAAGCTGCACTAAGAGAGGAGAGTAGCTAAATGAGACTCAGTAAACACATTTTCGCAAAATGGTCAAAAGACAACATGATATTGTATCTTTGATAAAACCGCTGCTTCTGTTGGAGAGGTGGAATAGCTCTGCTAGCTCTTTAGCATAGACTGGATTCCACATTTACGGTACATTACATTAAAGGGCATTTGTTAGACGCTCTTATCCAGAGCGACTTACAAGGCAGTAGTTTTTATCTTTTCCCCCGGTAATTTTCAAACCCAAATGCAGTGGCGCTATTTCAATTTTTCTACTGTGCAGCAGGGAGGCATATTAAAGCACTACAGACTACATTCTTGGTCATTCAGTACAAGGTGTTTTCCCTGTTTACATCTAGAATGTGTCTGCACTTCTAAAACAAAAGAGTCGTTAAAACACACCTGTGGAGAGCACATCCTAAGTCAGGAAAATGTGGTGAAAAAGCCACACACATTTTATGTTGTGAAATGTGAATTTCGAGACGCTTGCTCAGTGACTACAGTTTTGCTATTTAGGAAGACTTCAACAAAATTATGCGAGGGTCCAGTGTCCATTTTCAGATTGTGATTTTACTAGCAGCAACTACACCACATTCAGAGCACACAAGACCAATAAGAACAAATACCACACATTGCGTGACTTCAGGTTATGTGTTTGTGGTGGAAATATTGCTGGAAATATCGTTGGTGGTGAAGCTCTAACATCAGAAATTAAGTTAAGTCGAGAAGAGGAGGAAGATGTGAGAGATCAGACTGTAGACATAAACCCTATAGATGTAAGCCAAGCACGTGAACGCTAACTAATTGCATTGCTTTTGTGTACGGAAACACATCTCCATGTGTCCAAAAGTGCCTCTCAGCAGTTTATTGACACCATAAATGACATTTTGGGTCTTTCAAAATCCAAACCATCTCTGCAATTGAGGAAGTTCTGCACAATCGTAACTGTAATGTTAATCAGTCAGTTGTCACTGACGTTGCACATGCAACGCGAAACTAACCCATTTTTGAATGATACCGCTGAAAAGGGTTCATTCTCTACAGGCCATGAAACAGCTACTTCAAAAATTATTTCGAAGTAATTGAGCCAGGCAACTATGTGTTTCGTAAGGCGGAGAAACACACATAGTTTTTATTTTCCTCTTCTGAAAGCTCTGAAGACCCTGTTGGACCAACCAGATGTTTTTGAGAAAACATTTCCGGTCAAGGAGAGTGCCGAAGGATAAACACAGATCCTGTTTTGGTGATAAATATTGCAAAGACAACGAACTTGTTTGTGGACAAGATTTTGGCTTGGTTTATATATTGATTATTCTGAAGTTGTCAACCCTCTGGGCACATCTCGCAAAAAAAGCATAAGATGACTGCAGTGTATTGGATTGTTTTAAATTGGGAAGAAATCGAAAGTGATTTCATCATTCAATTTCAAGACACAGATTTCAACAATGAAACTTGTAATTTGTATAACATCTCGGCACTGTCATTGGATAAAGTTTTATTTTTCAAGTGAGTAAAAAAAATATGGATTTTTTTTGGCACAAAAAATAGATTTTAAAAACCATGTTTTCAATGCAGGTGTTGCTTAACAGGACTAGTACTAATTAGCTATTACTAATGATGCAACGCACCCTCTATACAATCAATATCACCTCATGCCATCAGGATGACAGCACACTGTACCATTGTTACGAACCAATCGGCTCATGGATGATTTGTCCCCTCAAGCACAGCACTTTCGAACAAACTCTCATGACAACCTAGTTCTTTGGATAAATGTTGTTTCTGTTGTATCTGTCTCATTAGATGTGTATGTTAAATGGGTTAGATTGTAGTAAACATTTTCTTTAAATCTAATGAAATGTATTGCTGTGTTGTGTGTGTTGTGTTTCTGATGGCTGTAGGGTGCAAAAAGGATTTCCGAATGGAATATTAAAGGAATCTACCTATCTCGTATTAGTGTTATAGGCTAAAAATGTGTATGTTACCTAGAGGTAGTGGTCAATTTTTAAAAAAAAGGAAGAGGAGAGGAGTGGGAGAGACAAGGGAGAGGAGTTGTGTCTGAACTTTGACTGGAACTGTTCATGTGACTTGACTGATGATCTAATTTATTGTAAGCTTTTCTACTTAAAACCTAGTGAACCAAATTTAATACCTTTTTTGTGAATTGATGTGACTGTTTGTGATTTGTATGTCTGGTCAACTAGAATGGCTAAATTAAACTAGACTGCAAATTTAGAGGTATTATATTGATCAAAATAAATAAAATTACATTAAACCTTGGGCTCTTCATTGTATTCCATGTCTTTTCCTCCAATGTCACAATGAAAAATTCATAGCTCATTCAGGTTGAATTTTATAATTAGATAAACTTGATTAAAACAGGTACTACAACACAAAATAGCCTATGTCATGGGATCAACAAAGTGTTTTTGGATGCATATGAAATATTCTTTTGGTACAACATATAATTTCAATTTCAGCCAACGTGACCGGTGCATTGAGCTGTGAATAATGAAGACTCCTGTGACTGTTAACAATTTTATTCATCTGACAAGACACAATATCCCGGTTTCTTTTTTGCCGACACCTCTTCCGTTAAGTGGAAAATCAAAAGGGGTTCACCGTATTAAACAAACGCAAATTTTACAAAGGCACTTAAAAGCTAGCATTTAGCACCTAGGCTAGCATAACACACAGCGGTGTATGGCATTGCATTGCACGGTAGAGCATGTAAGCGCGAATTTTCAGCATTTACGTTAAAACTTAACAAAACTAGTATAAGAAACAAATGTAAAGGATTTTCACCCCAAGTCAAAATATCCATTTTGCAGAACGTTTTGTAGCAAGTGAACAATTGAGCCAATGGAAAATTTTACCTCCAACAAGTCGCTTGATTTTTTTTAATCAGAGAGGCTTGACATTTTTTAGTGTGTCAAAGTTTGACCCAGAGTCTTATGTGAGATCATGCATCACTTGCCAGAGGACACAGAAGTGCGATCAACGTACAGAGCAAATCTCAAAGTAAGGATGGCGGAGAGTTTGGCTGCACTTTAGGCTCCTCTAATTGAATAAATTTATAATTCCCTCCACTGGTGGTAAGTCCCTGACTTTCTTATTTGTAATTGTGTGTAGCTAATAAATGGTAGCACTGAACTGTAAAAATTGTGCAAGAGAATGTGCATTATTAGTGTTTGTGTTATTGTGTTGATTTTAGTTTACAGTTTATGACATCACATTTGACCTTTTGCATTGTGCTCCAATACCCCCAAGTGCAAGATAATCAGTCAGTTTCATTATGCAAATTTGTGCTTTTATGCGCACTTCTGTCCTTTGCAAAATCTAAGTGTTCGTCAAGCCAGAGAAAGTATTATAACAAGTAAAAAGTAAAAAAGTAATTATATTTATGCTCCACCTGTTTAGAATACTGCATAATACAGAAGGCCAACCTACCAATATGGAAATTTTAGCTCAATATGTGTGTCTATCTGCACACAGTCTCATTAGAATTCTAGAAATAACTCACTGCTGGAAGGGCCTATTGAGATTCATACAGTAAGCACACTTTTTTTTGAACTATCAGGGGACTCAAAGATGAAGACACCAGAGGCTACCAAATGCTTTTACTAAATAGTAGCCCAGAAAATCGCTCTCACCACCAGCAATAAAATGGTGTAATTATACATCTTACACACAGGACACAGGATTTAGCTCCGCTATAAATGTAGCAAATTGTCCTGGTCATGAGCCAAGTTTGTAAATGCAATCACTAGATCTAACATTGTCGCAGACCACCTAATCAGAAATTCAAACCCTCAATGGTATTATAAAAGACATCTGAATAATTTGATGCTTTAAATGTATTTTTATTCAAACGTCATGAAAACTATGAGCAGAATAAAGTGTATTCGAAGAAGTATTTTCACATAAGGACATGTTCCTCAGCCATAAGTAAGAAGAGCAGGCAATTTTCATTCCGTATTCTATACAGTTTTTGCGGTCGTTGCTCCGTTTGGTGTTCCATATGTCAGATAAACTATGTTATAAAAATCAGCGGTGTCGGGAGCATTTTGAATTTGATTGGTACAGCTTGAAACCGGAATCTGTGAGTCTCCCCGCAACTTTTTTTTTGTTAATCCATTTTGCTGAATTATTATGCGTTCCTACTCTTTTGGCTCTTGTAGAAGGCTATAGAAATAGCGAAACAATAAAATAAATAAAGCAATCACTATTCACTGTAGAATTGCCGACAGAAAAGCTGAAGTCACCATTTAGTTCAAAAATAACTTTGCAAAGTTTAGTAATAGCATAGCTCCTCCTTGGCGCTGGCTCTCTGTCATCTTTTATTTCCTCAAGTCTTTTCTGAAGGAGAAATTCTGGCTGAACCCCGCAATCAAGCTGAAGATAAAGTATGGGTCTTTCATATGGTGTTTTTTGTGAACATATCACTTATCGTATGCCAGTTGAGACTCCCAAACATGGCATTTTTCCAGATCTCAGATGGATGGGAATATGTTGAATAGGATGAGGAGGCACAAAACGATCGCGCTAAGGAAGCCCGTTCAGTTTACATGCTTTTGATGTGCGTAGAACCTGCCAATATGGATCCCAAAAACAATAAAAAATGCAAATATCCTGATTTCCAACTGATTGTTGGAGAAAAACGACAGTTTAATCCTGTTCAGTGTTGCCAAAAAAATTTCACCAGAAGACTGGCTGTTTGAAATATCTCCAAATGTTGCTAGATTGTGTGATGACCTCACACAACATGTAACCATGTGTAATTTGCATACATCACATATCTGAACAGGAATGGGAGTGGAGAAGACGGGCGGGGATGGTGTAGTGGTAATTTTTGTAGTTTTGCATATTTTTTTGTTGTTTTTTTATTATTGTTAACTAACTACAAACTGACCGTTTTGTGTGATGAGCTCATCCACACAAAACGGTTTAAAATATCTACATAAAATCTTTAAAATATACAAATACTTTGAACAATCAGAGTCGGCAGTTGTACAGAAGTAGGTAACTGAGGGATATAAATGGACAATTAAAGTACTTACACAGTTATTTTAGCTTTGGAGAGATCTTTATTTTCTGTCAAATAAAATGCAGCATGAAATTTCTTCTAATACTTGTGTCTTGTCTCTGGATCTCTTCACCCTGCCCCCTGTGTAGTTACACAGGACAGTAGCCAAAAATGCTTAGTATATGTAAGTTTTCCTGTATGCCCACTTTTGTTGATACATTCGGAGTGCTCATGAGTTATCATAGCCACTCACGGCGATGGGCATAGCATAGGTTTTGTGTCTGCCTGCCCTCCAATGACATTAGCTGAGCTGCATAGTATCAGTTAGATCTGTAGAACATCTACTAAAATGTAATTACAATGGCTGAGTCTACATACGTCATTCATTACTTTTACAAACATGGGCAAAGCCATAACACTAAGTAAGACGGATGTGATCCCATTCACAAATCGGTGAAAGGTGATTTTTGCTGTTGCTCGACACCGATAATGAAGGTTGCCAAAGTTGCGAGAAATCCCCAAATTTGTCGCTAGTCACTAGGTAAGATTTTTAGTTGCTAGAGACAGTCAAAAAGTTGCTAAATTGGCAACACTGATCCTGTTGACTTCTTAAACAAAACTTAAAAATGGATGTTCATGAAAACAGAGGCAGACCCTACACCACATTCATAACGCCATGGGGGCTCCACGAATGGGTCAGAATCCCATTTGGCCTCACTAATGCCACAGGTGCCTTCCAGCATTATATGGAGGGATGTCAGGGAGACCAAAGGGATAAAGTCTCTGCCCCAAACTTAGATGTCTTTAGTAATGACTTCCAGCAACACATGAATAATATCCACAGAGCGTCACAGCGGCATAAGAAGTGTGGAATAAAGCCCTGTCTGATAAAGCCAAAGCTAAAGGCCAGGGCAATGCGGTTTCTTTAATTAGGAAGTGTGTTACTCTGGCTGCATCATCTCCAAACAGGGCTGCTGCATGAAAAACTAAAGGGGCTGAGGTAGTGTAAGTGCTGAGGCCTGATACACCTACTACTGTATACCAGAGAGAAATGACTGGGTTTTCTCAGCAATTATAGGTCCCAATCTCACTTACATTGCTGAGACTCTGCAGGAGCTGCTGACCAAGTCTAAAGCATAGAGAAGAAAGGAGCCGAAGAAGAAGAATGGTGGCCGCCGGACTGCTCAGCCACCACCATCTCAGCCAGGCAAACGGACCGAAAGACACAAAGAGGTGCGAAAGCAATGGGAGCAACCACAGTGGCGTGAAAATAGTCCCTGTGCTTATTCAGTATTTTGATTGGATAAACGGTGGTGGTCAAACTAAATTATTCGAGGTTAAAAAAACACAGAATAAATCAGCTGATAATATCACAGGATACATTAAGAAACACCGGCTGCCTAGCACACCTTTTGAACAATTGTGTTCATTATGGGGCGGACACACAATTTGTCAATGTTGAAAGCATCATCTTTAGAATATATCAGTGATCCCACAACTACACAGGTTAGCTGCTAAGCAATATATGTAACATGTTCTCGAGCATGTGAACATGTTATTATCTGCGACGGTCTCATTCAAGATTAAACATTGGCTGAGCTGTTGGAAAAGGTTTTGTTACATAAGGTACATATGAGACTGGTTAACTCACCTGTCGTTTTCTTGTTCTTCTTCATTTTCTTCTTCCTGCTGAACTGGTCACTTAGCCGTTTTCTCCTGTAGCATCTGCAATTCTCGTCCAAAGCAAAACTCACGGTGAAGTTGCATTAGCCAATGAGAAGCATGCATTTGCAGGCTCCACTCAAATAAGCAATATGAAAAGCCTCAAAGGCACACAGGATACAAAACAACACAAACTGGAGGGCAAATAATATACGATTGACATTTAAATATCACTGTCTTTTTGGATTAGTCTTTTTGTGATTAGGTGAGAAATGGCATAGCTAATTCCATTAAAGCAAAAGGGATGGGAAGGGAGAAGACAATTTTACAAGGGTGAAGGTTGTGATCAAGATTTTTTTCCAAGGGGGATGGCATTCGCCTACATCCCCCCTCAACTCAAGCCCTGGCTATGTGTTAGTGCCTACGACATGCTTAGTGACACTTACGACATGCTTCGTGCCGTAAGTGACATGTCTAACTAAATCCCACGGTAATCCGCCTATACGGCCCACCCCTTTTCCATCGGAACACACCTCACACTTTAAGCCCTCCCTTTGGTGACAGATCAACAGTTTTTACTCCTCTATTTTATATGATAGCAATACTCAAAGTATCCACACAGCGCAGCACAAAGCTAACAATCCATTGATGAACAGGTGAACTCGCAGAAAAAACCAAAACAATGCTGACACAAGTAGTTGCTTATCTCCATTTGACAGGCTCGCTACAATAATAGTACAATGCACCCCTTCAAGACATTGCCGCTACTCAAGTAAAACCAGCTGCTGCTTCCCTAGCTAACGCTACTTGCATAACGAAATATGCACAGAACAGCAGCAATGCAAAGTTGCTTTTTCTTTGACAGTGCCTCTGAAATTCAACTAATAAAGATGATCGTGGTTCATGGTTTTTGAAAACGACGATGTGTAGGACCACAATACCACTACAGACCTATGACATGTCAATAGCATCAACAAAATTAAAAAAGGCAACCATCTACAAAGTGCCACTTTAACAAAACCATGCAGTTAGTCAACTTGTTAGCTGATGATGTTGAGAAAACAATAAGCACAGTAGTGATGACAATAAATAATAAACAACTCAAGCTTGGTTTAGGGAAGTAATTTGGCTAGGCTACCAATAGCCAACTGCTAGTTATTATGCTCCTTTTCCCCAAATTAACTGATGAAAGCATGGAGGTTATCCTCCATGTCTAGCCCACAAATGATGCATGAGATGTAACATGGCTAGAGAGCATTACGATAGGAATCCATTACAATAATTCTTCATCTCCAATTAAAAATGTTGAAAATGTCCACCATTATTATGCAAACCAAGTTTCTCAAGCCTTGGAATACAACTGACCAATGAAAACCATGGAAAAAAATTAGTCACCTTATGTCACTTCCACCTCAGATCTCAGAAGGGTCTTTCAGAAATGAAAACAAGGGACACCCACAACAGCAACATTTAATTGTCAATTACAGGACGATTCCATATTTTAGCGGACGGGTAGCAATCCTAAGCGGGGGGGGGGGGGGGGGGGGGGCGGCGGATTGCCACCAGCACAGATCCCGCCACAACAATTTTGCTGGCCTTACTATTTCCTGTGTTTTATTTTGTTCATCATTATTGGGTGTAGTGTTGATGTGTGTGACAGACATGTGTACTGAACATTTATGAAAATACGGAACAAATCGCGTCCCGTATTGGTTCAATACGGGATTCAACATTTTATTGTCAATTACAGGATGATTCCATATTTTATGGCACGGGTGGCAACCCTAGATCTCAGGCCCCTCAACTCTCAAGCCTGAACCTGCAGACAGACCCTTTTTGATTCTTTTGGTTAGGTGTTTTATGAATGACTGCCATATCATAAATATCAGTGTTGTGAAGCTGAAAAAGTGCGATTGTTTTAGGACTGGGTAAGCTGGAGATTCAGTTCTGTGGATATTTTTCAGGCAGTTGCTCTGTGGTTTTAGTAACTATCTCATTAAGTGACTTTGTTTACTTTTGTTCTGAAAACTCTGTAAAATCTACAAAAATAGCTTCCATAACAAATTGTTCTGTACCCTTTGGCTGCTCTGCCTTTGGTCTCAGCTTCTCTGTGAAAGCCACTGCTCAGTGGGACGCCCTATCAGATGACATAAAGATAGGGCATCATCTATTCTATTAATAGCTTTAATGTCAAATTGAGAAATCTGTTAAAAGCTTCTCAAGTTTGCACTGACTATATTTTATGCATATTGCTTGACTCTGTATTGTTTTTGTTTTGTTTGGTATTCAAATATCCTTGCTTTTAAGTTATTTAATATACTCGTGGTGCCGACGAGGTGTGGGTGTGTGATATGTTATTGCGTGTGAATTGTATGATGTGCTCTGTTTTGTTTGTCTAGCTTGCTTAATGTTGTTCTGTCACTGAGCAAAGGTTTTAATTGTGACCTGCCAGGGGACTGCAGATGAAAATTAGCTTTAGGCAAACTCGGGTACAATGCATCAAATGGTAACGTTTATGTTTAATATTGTCCATGGTCCCTTACACATAAATTAAATAAAATAAAAAAGTGTCTGTCTACCCATATTCATTAACTTTGACTTGGAACCACTGTTCCACTTTTCTGGTGCAGTTTTATTCTTATTTGGAATATGATCAATCATAATTTTTGTCACTGTTCTTCTTGACACATGAAATAATTTGTTTTAGCTGTGACTAAGCAACCTACAGGTAAGGTGCCAACAAATTCCCCATTTTCAAAATCTGTTTGAAATGCATATTAAACTGGTTTCTAAAACTCCTGTGATCATCACTAATGAGATTTGGCAACTGAAGTGGTGTGTTATTTCGTCTACCCTGTGTGTTTATGTATGTGTATACACACAGAGGTGACTGTGTTTAGTACACCTGCTACCTGCAAGAGAGTTTGCCCCACTCTTGCCAAATCCAAGTGGGAGTGGATTCAACAATGTGTCACACAAGGACTGTGGCCCATGTCAACAGTTGGGATAGCGGTGGCTCTGTACTCTGAACGGCACACTACATCTCACAGATGCAAGAACAGCCTGAGTCCGGGTGACTGGAGTGACCAGACCGTCCACTGCTATATTCCCAGAACGTTCCTTGGACAATTCTGAAGAAAAAGATCATTCCCAGACGGATACATTACAGCCATGAAGGGACGCACCTGACCAACAGTGAAGTTCAGATGACATGTGGCACACAAAAGTTGCTGTACTTGTATCAAGGGACCCAATGTGTGCCACAAAGCATGACAGCACCACCAGCACTAACGAACATTGCTAACAGCCAAAAAGATGGATACATGGACTCAAGCGGTTTTTAACAATATTCTGGGCCACCCACCAGTGTGAATTAGCAGGGACTGAGGTTCATCAAACTAGGCAAATGTTTTGTCGAATCCTCCATTGACCAGTTTTGGTTTTGTTTTTTAGCCAACTTCAGCTGCAACTTATTGATTTTTGCTGACAGAAGAAGATCTCAGTTAGGTTGCTTGTGGTCATAACATACGTAGCGCAATGGGTTGTGCATTCTGATATGTCTCTTTTGGTACCCTGGTGTACTCAGCTGATGGTTGACTGACTGTAGTCTGTCTGTAACTCTGAGCAAGTCATGTTTGTCTTCTTGCCGACATTCATCAAGCACAGATGCACAGAGAAGCACAGAGCCTTCACTCGCTGTATGCTTTTTGGGTTGTGGACCGTTCTCGATGTGCCTGTGACACAATTGTGAGTGGTTTCTGGAATATTCCTCCAGGTATGTCAAGCACCCATCATCAGACTCCACATTCAAAGACATTAAATCTTGTATTGTCCGTGGGTCCCTGCCTTCTACAAAACAGCATTTTTTGACCATGTGATGATGTCGCTGATTGAGCTTCCTATGTCATGAAAAGGTCAAATGTACCTAATGAAAAGACCTCTCAGTGTATGTAGTTAAATTCTTAAATTTATGTCCACATTTCATAAACACATTACAAAAGGACGTACGTTTTTCAGATGAATGATGTTAGGACTTGACATATCATATGCGCGAGTACAGCAAAAAAAAATAGCAGTTGCATATACAAAACAAATATTCAGCTTCCAGTCAAGGATAGAGAAAGCAGCATCCCGTCCACATAGAGCACCTACCAATAACAGTGGAGACTGAGCAGTACCTCGCTAACTGCTTGACCCTTTTCTTTTGTCAGTGCCACCATTTGTAAACCCCTAACTACTAGTCTGTGAACATGACATAGACTACCAAATATTAAAACTATTAAGTGACACTTACACCCCAACTCTGCAACTATGTGGATCAATGGTTGATATTTCAAAATTTTTGTTAAAAAGGCTTCTTCCAGACTATAATCAAAGGTGCACCCTACTTCCAGAACATAGACTTTTATATTCTGCCCAGCAACAACAACTACATCAGGTCTATTAGCAGGATTATTCGTAAATATGTTAGAGTCACAGTTACAGTGATTAAACATATATGGTTTAACAGTGTACGGTAAACTCCCCTCCATTGTGGGGGTTATGTTCCAGACCCACCCGCAATAAGTGAAAATCCGTGAAATAGAATTACCCTATTTAAATACACCCTAGGCATGTTATTATAAGTTTTACTGTACTTTTAAAAGCATTTTAATGTCTTTAAACACACTTTTAAAACAATAGAAACACATTTAAACACATAAAAGATATTATGAGAGAGCAAGACCAATAGAACAATGCTGTGGAATGCCGCGAAATGGCGAAAAATATAAGCGATATTAAAATTAATAAGCCTTACAGAAAAAAACCGCAAAATACTGGGACCGCGAAAACTGAACCGCGATATAACGGGGGTTTACTGTATGTACATTCTTACAAGAGGCTGTAGGCAGGATACAATGTCCTTAGTTATCAAATCAACAATTCTGTCATGACTGGCTATATAGAGCCCTTTATGAACATGACAGCCATTGAGAATATGAGCGAAGGACTCAGTTATTTGCTCATAATCATGGTGCAGACAGAAAGGGGTATGACTGTCAGGGTAACAGATTAGTTGGCAGTACCTGTAATCTCGCTTTTAGAGTAAAAATGACAATATCATCATCCAAGGCATCATTTTTTGATACTGAACAGGAAACAGAATGATCTGCAGAGGTAAGACATACGAGCTTCCCCTGTAAGCGCAAACTAGTCCAATGTTGTTGCCTTTTCTGTCGTTTCAAATCCATGATATAAGCCCGTGTCTTTGTTATGGGCGCGATGTCTCGTCTTCGTTTAAAGTTGCCGTGGCAGCGGTGCACGGATCAGTTGTCTCTGCTATATCTGCTGTCTCAGCATCAGTCTCTGTCCATTTTAATGAAACCCCAACCCGTAGATCGTTTAAATCTGGCCAGTCTGACCAAACACCAAAGTCAGTAGCCCTGGTGTCTAGGTTACTATTGGGTTTCTAAATCCCAGAAAACTGCCTTCAGTCGCATTCGCCAATGGGACTTCACGCTGCTTTAAATCTAAGAAAAGGGAGGCCCTAGAGAGCTCTCTAACTGCCTGATTGTTGCTGTTGAGCATCCTCAAAAGATGAGACAACCTTGCGGCAATATATGCCCATTCAAAGTCTGGCACACCCAGCCCTCGCTCTTGTCGTGTGCGAAAAATTATATCGCGAGTTGTATGGGTGCTTAAGCCAAAGCATTTTTTCACCAAACGCACAGTCCTATTATTCATCTCTTATAGAAACGTCTGTGGTGTATGAACGTTAGCGAACAGATGTTTTACCTTGGCCAACGCTACTTGTCTGATAGCCTCCAATTTCAAAAGCAGGGGTAGAGGAGGCGAGTGAATGAAGCTGAGCCTGGAGGAGTACTCCCAGATGATCACGTCAAATTGTCCTTCCATTCACCAGCAACATTGTATTTTTGTCCAAGATAACTATAGGTTTCGTGGCGAGAATAAACTCTTATCGGCTTGTTATGATTTGTAAAAACAGGGCACCTGTCCGATTTTGAATGATACCAGTGATTCCCCGACTCCGCTTCTCATAAAAAAATGTGATGCTGTCACTGATTGAGCGGTCTACACACACACACACACACACACACACACACACACACACACACACACACTTCATACTTTCATAGTATATTTACTGGATATTTTAAGGATATTGACGTCAGTTTAAGCACCTCTCAAGGGCACAGCGGTGGTCTCAAAAATGATGTATTTGCTCCAATACTTAACGTTCTGCTCAAGAATCCTCCCAGGGTACAAGTTTTGCTGTTAAATTAAAAAAAAAAACAACTCAGTATGCAGACAGGGACAATGGCCAGTGATGAAAATGCTGACCTATGGAGTTGGAAAATGATTGTGACTATGAAGCAAATCAAATTGGCAGAGCATTTCAAGGGAGTACGATAAATTAAACTGATTAGTTTTCTTTCATGGGTCAGAGGAGCGATATTCATTGTATTAATTATGGGGATGCAATGGCCTTGGAAAAACTGTGCAGCCAGCCACTGTCTGAGAGTGTAAGTCAAAGAATCTTTTCTTCCCGGAGAAAGCGCCCCCTTGTGGAGGGTTCAGAGGTTTCACATCACACATCTATGCATCTAAGGCTGAATTTAGATCTGCGTTACTAAAGTGCTTTAGCTACTAGCTTTAGGATCTGTATGTCCAGAATTGTAGCAAACTCTTCCACTAAGCATAGTAGTCCACCGTTGTTTTCCATGGTTGACAGAATTACAAATTGTTTCATTCTAAGTAGTTGTGAATAGCAGCTGTAGGAACGTCTCAGGATGAATGATAAGACTGTCGGACTTAAAATTTGCAAATGAAAGTGATTTTTGTTTTGCAAATGAAAGGGAAATTAAGATTAATTTGGAGTAAGCAGCACAGATGAAATGTTTGAATCGCCACTCATTGTGGAAATTCAAGACCCTTGACACTGTTTAGGGTTTAAGTGATAGCTTTTCAAATTGTGTAGATATAGTTGCAACAGAAACATTCGGGAAACATTTGTTTGCTTCAGAGAAGTCCATGAGCCAATTTGTCTAGTAATATACCGAATATCCTGTATACGGTACAAATACAAATTTCATCTTACTCCCTGTGACTGGCAGTAAATGTATCAGTGCTTGACACTCATGATAAGTGCATATCCTAATAATAATTATCCTAATAATTATGATCCATCATACTGTATATCAGGTTTGGTGTTTAACTTTCCATGGCTGGTTATGTTAATGTAAGTCAGGTAGCCTTCTGATCAACATGCTGTGATACGCTCCCCACTATCAGTGGAACGGCTAAATAACTCACCACCCAGCCTAAACAGTTTCAAGATATTTAAAATAAATTAAAAGTTTTCGGATCTAATGCGTATAATTTAATTTGATTGATACTTCACTGCTGTTTTTTCATATATGGTTGCACAGAAGCACACAGACAAGCATTAATGTTGAAAAGTCATGTGGGTCTTTATTACAGAAATGAAAGAAAACCACACAGGATGAGGCAGTATCCCAGCCAGTGTCTCCCGGGAGGCTGCGGGCTAGCCCTTAATGTGGCTGGATTCTCATCCAGTGAAGGCGGCTCTCTTTTAAATGTCCCAGCAATTTCCTGGAATAATGGCAGATTTCCCAGCTCTCTCCACTCTCCTCAGGTGTGCTGGTAATTGGGGAGGGAGAAGAGGATTTCCTACAGTGCCGCTCTCCAGGGTCCTGAGCAGCTGCCGCTGTCCATGGTCCTAGAGAGCTGCCGTAGGGGCAGTGAGGCCAGGCTGAATCGGTGCATTGGAGGGGCACTTGGGAAGCACCATGTCCCTCACCACACGTATCATGAATCAACGGCGTGTTGTAATCTCTCGATATGTGCACTTGAGACAACCCACATTAATAAAATCTGATGAGACACCTGCATTGAAACATTTATGTTTGGATGCACATTTTCTGAAACCCTTTTCTAATAACAAGTAATTAACATGATTAACATGCTAGAAAACAAGCAAATGCACTGTTTACCATTCAAAATTGGATACAAGGCAATATGTATAAACAACTTCATCTGGGACAAAAGCCTGAGCCAAAACCTCATTAAAGGTAGGCTAGAAATGCACAAATGGCAACTTTAATGCTTAATGACAAAAGAGCATGTAAGCCCAACACTATTAACCACACATATCAGGGGAGTAAACACTCAAGTGTCGGCAAGGTAATGACCCCCATCGCTTCTCTGAAAATTCTGCGTCAGCATTTTAGTCGTGGAAATGTGCATAACGTTGGCTGTTTTAAAGGCTCTTCTCTCTCCACGTCTCCTGCCCTCTCTACTCACTGTCTTTTTTTACCAATTAAAAAACTACAACACCATGAAAACTCTGGAATCTCCCTGCAGAGCTTGAACTGTATCAAGTCTACGATAGTAGATAGAAAAGGAAATTGCTCTCCAGTAACTTGAGTTCAGAAGTTACTACCGCTGGCACGCTTGTGTCTGAGGGTAGAAAAGAAGTTATCCTAAAATTATCCTATTATCATTTTGCCAGTACACATGGAATGTTCATACACATCAGTTATTATGCTAGTAAGTCAGTGTGTTAGGGACTTCCTATGCAGGGCAATACTGTGCATGGCCACCATGTGGCCATGGTAAGAAGAGGACTCAGAAGGCCACCAGCTCCCATTAGGCATGAGCCCCCAACTTCCACTACCTTCCCAATTCTCCTGCCGTTTCAGTATGGAAACGAACGAGTTAAAGGCTTAGAACAGCGGTAGCCTCAACTCGGATTATCCCGCTAAATGGTTTATTATGCCTCAAACAAGCAGTCCATTAAAGTGAGATTAAAGACGGTCGGGAATCCATGAATACCAACAAACCAGAACCCGTCGCGGACGAGCATACAGACCAAATAATGAAGCTCAAAAAAATCCTCATGAAAATTCATGCCCAGAGCTCTGAGGTCAATAGCCACTTTTCATCCAGATCTTTTATTTTTTTCTTTGCAGACGGCGCGGGCTTAACAGCGTCTGTACAGAGAAAAGCTGCGTTTGAGAAACTGCTTAATGTGATGAATTACACACACTTCCGACAGGAAAGCCACAACACTTCGGTGTTAAAAGCCGCAAAGCTGGCTGCGAGTGGTGACCACTGAAAACATACCTTGAGGTTACTGACTGTGACCACCTTCACATGAAAACCCATAAGACTGCTAGAGCCATCACTACCCACACTGGTATCTGTACTATTTGAAATAGTTACTACCTCTCTATTACCTGTCCCCATTGATAAGTTTACAATCCTTCTTCATCTGCAAGCTTGAGGTTAAATCACTATGTCAGATGATTTTAATGTACTGAGGATACCTACACTCATGGTTATAGAATGCAGCTCTATACATCACCGTGGCTGGTTGCGTTTCTCCAAATCAGCCTGCTTAGGCCACTTAAAGGCATCCAACCTCTCTGTCTGTGAAATAAGAAGACACAGATGAGCCTGCCGATGCTTGTGTTATTAAGTACTGTGGTAAAACAAGGCCCTCGTGTTAGCGAGGACAAAGAGCTGACAGTAAATGTGAGCTAAAAGTAATTTGGAGAAACAATTTATTCAACAGTTAGGTAAGGAACTTAAAGTGCCCCATTGTTGTATTTTACCGTTGTTAAAAGAGAATCGACAAACAGAGCCGGCCCGTCCGTACACTGCGTTCTATATTAGGCAAGAATACTCTGTATACCTGTGTAAACCCTCCTATTCTTCCCTGCATCTCTACATTTTTTTTAATACTACTACTACTACTACTACTACTACTACTAATAATAATAATAATAATAATAATGCTGAAGAAGCATTTGTAAACTCAGTGTTTAAGGTCTGGTACGGTAGAAATTGGGGTGTAACAACATATTGATAAATTTGAATATTGTGATATGCAAAAAAGTGCCACTGTCTTGTTTAAAGCTGCAGTGTTCTCTCTAAAGAATGTTATAGTGGTGCTGTGCCACTATAGTCTATTTCCAGTGCAGCAATGCAAAATTTGACATAGCAACTAATTTCTGTAAAATCACAATGCATCATGGGATTTGTAGTATTGCAGTACATCACAATGTACTGGATATGAATATATTAGTATCGTTGTATGCGTTGTATCACCAAATTCTTGCCAATACACAGTCCTAATAAACATTAAAGCTGAACATATGTGAAACTATTTGTGATACCGGTTTTGCACAACGCAACAGAAATTTTAACTTTATTAAAACTAGAATTCTAGAAGCTCCTAACGTCCTGTTGTGTCTCCTTATTCTGTGCTTGTTTGTAACTTGAATTCTGTCCAGAGCAATCTAAAATGCATTGTAGCTGAGCTCTCGCTAAGTTTGACAGCGTTGCAGTAGGACCCTTAAGACAAATCCCTTGGCCCTGCTCTGTGGCTCATTGCCCTACAGAAGGTCTTACAGACAAGCCGAACTCAAAGTCGGTTAAGATTCCAGTCAGTCACTCCGCAGGAAAGTGGATCTTGGCAATGGGTAAATAAGCATACACGCCTCCCTGAGATTGCGTTTGTCAGTTCACAAGCATTACTGTACCACTGCTTCAGAACGCTGCCTAGCAAAATGAGTTATAAGCTGCTTAATAAGCTACTTCTTTGACATTTCCAGTCTGTACTAAGGCCAGCCTTTTGCTGTGTGGGAAATCAGGGCTGCTTGAGTGTCTTTTATGCCCTTAAACAACCAATCACAGGCTTGACTAGATTGAGGGATATTTCATCTTAAAAGTGTGTTTATATTAAAAAGAGCCCCTCGTGTGTGGTTCAGTCCATTTTATCTCAGTAAAAGTTTGGATAAGAGCTAGAGGACTTCATTTTTTATTTTTTTATTTTCGCCAGGCCTTTTTAAAAGCTCCCACTGAGTGCAAGCAATGGAACTGACAAATGTATTACATTACTCACGGGGATATTAAACCTCCAAAAGTATTGAATATGCGGGTCTTTTCTCCACCCTCTCATATAAACGGTTTGATTTGCCCAAATGCTCATTTTAGCGTTTCCATAAATTTCATGTGTGACACCTTCATTTCATAATTCAATAATCTGTCTCAACCGCTTAAAAGAATTATCTTTCAATTTATCGTAAAAAGCTGTATTTTTGCTGTTTTTGGAAGTTAAACTGATTTCCTTTGAAAACTGTATTCCAGCGTATCAAAAGAACATAAGAACCTATAGTGAGGAGAACAGGCCCAACTGAGCTCATTCTTTAATACAGAGTATCCAGTACTGCATCAAACCTGACCTTGAACACTGCCTCAACTACATGACCTGGCAACCTATTCCAAGCCTTGACAACTCTTTGTGTAAAATAATATTTGCCGATATTAGAAAAGAATTAACTCTTAATGAATTTTTCTCTGTGTTCCATAGATTAGATTAAATTAGATTAAATTTGAAATTTTAAAAATTCACCCCCAACCAGTCCCCTTTTTGCTTAGCCTCAATAGTTTATTAAATATCTGGGGTGTCTTCTTGATCTTAGGCTTTAGATGTCAAAGCTACTTTTTCTATTTAAACAATGGATTACTTTGACATGAACTCAAGATGGACCTGTGATTTTAATGAATCATATGTGTGGTTTGGGATAAACCAATCAGAGTACCTTTTTCCATTCCCTTTAAAAACTGCTATCATCTGTTACTATGTGGATTCTTAACATACTGGCAGAATTAATAAGTGGAAGAAAGGAGAGATTCACTGCTGAGGAAACAGACCTGCTTGTGCACAAGGTGAAAACACGTGAACAGAGAATTTATAGAAACAGCAGGCAGCTCCCCATGGTGAAGCAAGAGCATCTTCCTTTCCAGTAATATAAAATAGTGAAATAAATGCTCTATTTGAAGGACAACATATTGGACAACAAATGAATCATCCTGCTTGCTTACCTGGGTATAAATACGGCAACTTTTATCCAAACAGCTAAAACACATTTTCCTCCAATTTCCTACTAGTTTTAATGTTTCGCTGCATTTCAGTTTTGTCTGTATGATATTAAGTGTCATCATCCTTGTCTGTCACTCTTCTCGGAAAACTGAAGGAGTGACAGAGGGAACCCAAAAATTTCCATTTGCTCTTGTTTTACCTGTTCTTTGCGGACAGGTGTTAGGGGGAATTGAGTGTATTTGTTCATGACTGACACAATCGCAAAGAAATGAAGAGAAGCAGGGACAGCAGGCGTTCGCCATCTGCTGTGTCTGTTGTGTTGCCATAAATGGTCAAATACTTAGCCAGCCTCATTCGTCATCACTGCAATTATCTTATTCGGATCAATATTATGACTAACCGTTATGACTAGTATTATTAGGTCTTGATATACACAAAGATAATCTTTCAAATAGCAACCAACTTGTGAGTGTAACAAGCAGGGTGTGCACATGCTACACACCCATCTATGTAGGCACGCATCACTGTCTAGACATTGCGCCATATAAAATAACAATCGCAACTTTATTCTAGTTATGGTTTATGTTGGTGAAAGCCAACAAATTGCCACCAGTGAGCCTGACCACACCTCATCTTAAAGCTCCAAGCAAAAGACCAAGGTCATTTGCTATTTCAACAAGTTGGGCGCTTGGCAGTAAAGTGACAACTGCGTTGGGAGAAAACTGGCAGTAATGAGCACCAAACACAAGACAGAGCCCAATATCTATCTTGTAGTGAGGTGCCCACGATATTCCAAGTTTTGCCTGATCAACTTTAATATAATAGTTGATTTATAATTAATTTGTTTTTTTAAATTTATACAAACTTTTCCCAAATATATCCTGTTGGCCCTTTTCACTGCTACACCGCACTGCCTAGACCCTATTAAGCTATGGTGAACTATATTTTAGTGCAACTATATTTGTTTATTCATATCCAATTAGTCTTAAAACATCAAAAACATAGGTGTCCAAACTATTGGCACCACCAAAAATTATTTTAAACAAAATCTGATATAAATCTGTAATATAATCCAATTTTATTCAAGTTCATCTCAGTCACAAGTCACACCAGTCTGGTAGGGGCATGTGACTAATGATGTAAGAGAGACACTAAATACCCATTAGGTAAACAAGGACGGCATGAGGTTGATTTACAGATCGCCCTTCCACTTTAAGACTCCGGTTCATCGCAAAGGCCCATCCTAAGAAGTAAGATCAGGAAAGAATCTATAAAAATATATAAACAACAAACCTGCATGTGGATGATATGATTGCTTGGAAGCAGGTTTTGTTGGCTGGGTACTTAAGGGCTGGAGTGGCTCTGGGAGATGGCTGCTACAGGAGTCTGGCCCGTGGTCCCACCACTGCTCATTACTTGCGCGCAGCTTGCCGTCTGAGGAGGGGAGAGAGCAGAGGTGGAAGGCGTCAGCTCTTCGCCCAGCTCTCTTTCCCAGCTCTGCTCTTATGCAGCCGCCTGTGATAAACTGAGTGATGAGCTGAGTGATGAAGAGATTGCTTTCTGCTGTTTCCCTGGTTCAGCGTCCGATAGCTACTCGATCTGCTGAAAGCTGTTTCCTTCCAGAGCTGTTTTCCAGAGGAGCTTTCCATGGTCCTGCGCACTGCCCACTCCTGCAGCACAGGACTGTATCACGGCCTATCATGACTTCCTGTACTGCTAGGTCAGGGGTTCTGAAACGTACTAATCAAAGGTCCGTATATGATTTTTATTCAAGGTTAGAGGTCCGGAACGATTGGCGACAACAAAATAACATTTAATCGATTCATAGCTCATACATTCGAGTTCAAGTTCGGCAACATACATTCAGGTTCAAGACAGTCAAGATAGTAAAAATACATTCGAGCCTAGTGGGAGAAATGGCATTGTTTTCTCACAATGTTTTTGCGAACACTGAGCACAAAGATGGCCACCTTCTGAAGGCTGGAGGTATTCGCTGCTGTAACCATCTTTGTCTAGAAGGTCACAGGGTCACAGTTCACTTCACTTAAAGCCACATTCTACTGCAGGTCAACCAGCTGTGTCTGAAGAGATGCAGTGCTTGCCCATGGGAAGATGCTCTTAGCCTCTTTTGAAAACTTCTCAAGATTCTTCACCAGAAATGGTGATCCAGTGCAGAGCAGCTCTTGCCTACCCACATTGAAGCTGTCAAAGCGATATCTGCTATTTTCAGCCAGCCCCTCCAGAAAGGAAACATGACGATGATGGTGATTACCATTAGTCTGCTGTAGAAGAGTTGGAAAGTGGAGATGTGCCTCTGTGATATCACTCTTGAAGATCTCAAGCTGCCTTTCGAAGGAGCTCTTTCCTTTTCCTTTTTCCTCTACAGGTATAGTAATAAATTGCAAGTTTATATTCTCATTTAAATAGCAAACTATAGGAAATAATGTATTTTCTTACTGAACACATTGTAAAACCACTATACGATCACTCAAAGGAAAAGGTATATTTTTATTTAATGTGATATGTGATACTATTTTTGAGATGTATTTTCACACTGACTTTTACAGGAAGTGTTAATTTATTTTTCAGTGTAATATGCAATGTTCTGAGTCTGCCGTGGGATGCAGTGAGAGCAGGAGATATCCGTAAGGTTGAAAGACCGTTTTGTCTAATGCCTTTCTGTTGATATCGTATGCACTGCAGAGAATACGTGCCTCGGGACCTTGTCTGTCATTAAAGGCCGTGACATATCTTTCCTTTGCTACAGGTATAAATAAAGTCTACAATCTGCATCTAAGGCATCTGGAATCCTTCTGAGTCCATTGCATATTCAACATCACTAACAATTTATTGACCAATAGAAAATTTATTTCAAAATAGAAATTGCTGCACTTCATAATGTATTGTATTTTCATAACACAAGGTATGGGCTGGGTCCAGATTGACGTACTGTTCGGTCCAGACTGTGAGAAGGTAGGTTATAGGTTATAAAAATAAGGTGACATGAATGTTAAGTCCTACGATCATCCATCACCATGGAGAAAGGCACAAAACTGACCAATCAAATGAGACAAATGGAAACTTATCACTGTAAGACCAATAATTAAAAGGATTAAAACCACCTGAGCTTCAGATAGCTTGCCAGAAAGATGATGCATGAGCATTTTGACCCCATGGACATCTTGTGAAGATGAACCCAAAGGCTATATTTGAAAATTGAAGACAACGGAGCATTTTGCCATTTTCAATTTTCACACTCCACAGCTGATTTCTTTTAGAGCGGGAAAATGACATACACAGATTTCCTATAGGACCTAGGGAGTGATAAGTGACCTATGGGAAGTGTTTCGTGCTACTCCTGCGGCTTTAATGATAGTCTGTGGTTTCATTAAATCACTAACATAATTCTGACAGCCATAAATTGGCAAAAATAAAGTCAATATTTCCTGCACAGTTGGGCTTATCAAAAACATGTATAATACGTTGGTATATACTAAACAGAATCTCTGACATTCTGAATCTCTTAAGATAAATTGGCCTATATAAAACAATCATGAAATAATCAACTTTGGAAATAATGCACTGCCCTTAAAATTACCATTAATATTTATGCTGTATCTGTGGTCCATAGTAGAACTACTTCAAGACTGAGAGAATGCATGTTTTCAGACTTGGAGGTATTCAGCATCACTGGCTTCTAAAACTGTCTGAAATTCACAGAATGATGTAGTGCAACATAAGGAAAACCTGCAGGAAGTGAACAAAAGTGGATCAAACGTTACTTTTATTGTCTAATTTAACTTATTATGATGTCTCTACAATAGAAAGTTAGCGGTTGTTCACTTTTCCGCACATCCCATAGAAGAGACATGAAGAGCTCCAGGCAGAAAAATAACTGGGGCTCTTTAATACCACTCAATATTTGCCTCATTGACTTCAAGGGCTCTCAGACAGAACATATTGAAATGACTTACTTGTTTCTCTCTTTGAATTGTTTAAAAATTGCTGACAGTTTGAATATTTGCCTCATTGATGTTTATGATAAGTACATTTCCTCAAATACTGTTGGTATGTCAACGAACAAGCCATTTTGGTAGAATAGCTGTGCTGCGATTAAAAATAACACCGAGCAACCACAGGGCAAGTGAAGTGGGATTACCTTCTCACTCACCAGCAATTACATGCTAAGTAATTATGTACGTTCAGTAAGTATGCTGAACATGTATTTGCAATTCTGTTACAATTATGACCAAAGTTCTAAAATAAATACATGTAAAGGAAGCATCTTATCCAATTTTAAGTATCCAGAGTAAACAGAGTGAGTGAGTGCTGTAACACCTGAAATTACGAAAATTCATAAACACCTCTATGTCAGTATTGTAACTTCAGTAACTTCAGTGTTAATTCCCATCATAGAGATGTGTTTTGCCTAAAGGGTTCGAATCACAGAAAAGTAAGCAGTGCGGTGCTAACCTTAATTTCATGCGTATGATACTTCCAAAGAGAGTCTGGTTTTTTTTAAGTGAAGCATACGTTAATGTAATCAGTTCCCCAAACATCCATAGAAACATGCGGTTGTGCTCAGCGTTGCCCTGTGGGATACTCCATTGCTCTCTCGTGCACGGACCTTGATCTGTACCTCCAGCTGAGCTGCCCTCTCCACTCCTACTGGGAAGAATATTAGCTAGCTGGGGATACATTTGCTCTGGGGCCAAATGTAACAATTAAGATTTCCATATTGGCTCTTTTCCGACTGCTTGGTAATTAGGACAGACATGAGTAGATGAAATACCTCAAATGCAAGGGAATCATGCGATCATGAGAAACACTGACATTCTGATTAATATAACTTTCATCGAATCATACGCTATGCTATCATGGCAAGTTTCCCTCTATACCTCAGCAGGTTGTTGACAGTGTTATGGTTTACTATGGCCTTTGTCAGATTCTCCTTCACCAACAACTTTTCAAACAGCGGCACTCTTGTCCTTAATATGACCGACCCTTCATTCACACATAAGCGGAATTTTTGGTTCTGCATTCCGAAAGTGAGAGCACAGAACACAGAACAACGTCACACCTGTCAAAAATCGGCAATGGCTGACCGGGACCTGTCGTGCATTCTCTTTTCTGTCAGCGTTACTGTATGACTTTGATATTGTACAGTTCAGGGTATCCTTGAACTGCAAGAATGAACAAGTCTGCCTTTTCTAAGGCAGAGATCTGAGTGTATGATGTCCTTGGAGCGGTAGTTTAAAGGGGGGATGGCACCGTTATGGCACCGATAAGGAGCTAGAATGGACAGCCGCCATTTCTAGGCTATTGCTGAGTGGCGTATGCCTCACTTTCATCCATATTCAATGTAGCTGAGTGAAATATGTCATGCTAGCTACAGTGGTTACTGTAGGCTCTATTAATTTTTTATAT
Source organism: Albula glossodonta (assembly GCA_019788955.1). Lineage (NCBI taxonomy): Eukaryota > Metazoa > Chordata > Actinopteri > Albuliformes > Albulidae > Albula > Albula glossodonta. The sequence continues at coordinate 20,347,739 of JAFBMS010000010.1, forward strand.
AGACAGGTTTTAGCAGTATTTAGCGATGTATTGTATCACAAACCATATATATATATATATATATATATATATATATATATATATACATACACATATATATATATGAAATCAGAGCCACATGTGACTCTGGTGGAGTCACAGCCGATTCATTTTCCGTGATTTAACATTCCCAACATTCACTGGAAATTTTGTACTTTCAAAATGTCAAACATCAATTTCAAATAAACTATCTGGTTTGCTTACCAGGCTGTATATATTTCAGGAAGCAGTATGAACTCAAATGCAGACAGGAGTGAAATAAACCAAATTTTATTGCCACAAGTACAAAAGCAGAATCAGAAAACAGACATAGGGTATAAACCAGGAAATCACAGGCAACCAGGGCAAAAACCACAATCCAAAGACATAGTCGGGAAAAACATGCAAAGTGGCAACCAGGCAGACGCAGCAAACAACGCAAGAACACAATCCAAAAATCAGAAAACAGGCAGGAATCAAAATGGACAGAAAGAACAGGAACACGAGGCTTGTAGCATAACTGAACAAACAAACTAGAGACAAGTTTGAACAGAACAAAGAAAACGCAGGGTTTAAATACACAGACTAATGAGCAAACGAGAAGACATAGGTGACCAAATGGGCAGTCAGCTGGGCAGGAAACAAGGAAGGCAGGGCAGAACACAAAACACAAGATCAAGTAGAAATACTGACAATATGTATGTATATATATAAAGAGATATTCGTCTGTTGTCGCCTACCGGGGTTTGCATAACTGATACGGTCTTGTAATGATGTTTAACAAAAGTTGTTTAGAAATAGTTCAGATATTTGATCATTGATCGTACGGTTTTTGCTGTAAAAACACAGTCTGTTGAATATATTTAAACACCATCTGTTTAAATGTTGATGTGTATTTCCATGTCCTGTTTCATTCCTCATCACTACCATATTTTTCAAGTGTCACATTTAACCATTGAATTGCTCATGAAATATTTGGAGTTTTACTTAAGCAGTGGTTAATATGTGACTTACACTGAGAGTACATGGTTGGTTGCCAACTTGTAAAGTTTTTGTATATTTTATTAAACATATGTTTCGTTAATTTGTCAGTAATAAATATAATCCTTGTTAAATAAGAAATGAGTGTTTGTTTTTTTAAATCATCAGAGTGGTGAACCGCCTGTTCCATCCCTGAATGCCATGATTTATTGCCATTGAGAATGTGAATAATTACATTTGATTAAGCTGTTAAGTGAACGCTAGTCTTGATTTAGCATGATGTCACACATTATCTAACACTATATTTTCTCAGTTTGTCACATGTTTCGATTGTCTGAGATGGGATTGTTCTAACAGCATGAAACATGTGAATGGCATAATTAACATTAGTTCAATTGTTTTAGCCACTCAGACGTCAGTAATTCAAACAGATTCACCTTCATTGATTAATTAGACGTATTGACCAATGAGGCATAGACCAAATGATTAAACAAACGACTAAGGTTAATTGAGACTGCTGAACTTAATTAGATCAAGGGGTGGAGATAAACTGAAACACAGATGACAATGTTTTTAGTAGCATAAACATGCCTCAAAATGGACGTTTCTCTCACGAAAAGCACTGGCAGCATACTGAGTTAATAGGGAGAAGTATAAACTGGGTGGAACTGTTGGTGGTCAATCACCGGCTTTATTCAACTCATCAAAAGGCTTGAATTTTCACAACACAGTACAAACACAACGATCAGTACAAATCTTGACAGTTGTTTACTTCATTACATTTAATGAGGTAAACAACTGTCAAGATTTGTACAGCCCCCGGGGGTTACTACCCAGTGAGAAATCAAATAAATTGACTGATTTCAGTTCCGTCATATGGGCCCACCACAATTCTGACTCAGTAACTACAACATGTTATCATGATCTTTAAATCTACTCAGTCTAGTGTTACGCTCAGCTGTTTTTTTATCAGATTTTTTCCCCTCTCTTTAGAGGATTTGGGATACCACCCTTACCTGGGCCCGATCGTATTTGATTGACAGATAAATTGACTAATCACCTGTGCCACATCAGTTCACCCTCTCGTTCAGGGCTAGATTCCTGCGATACTATTGGCTGCTGCTGCTGCTGAGGAGGAGGTGAAAGAGGAGGGGGAGGGCCAAGAGGACCAGGACCTTATTAAACTTTTTATTGTTTTACTGTTTAATCTCTATAAATACATTTCATAGTTTTTGTTTTCTTAGCTTCCTGTGTGCTATTTCTTGGCATTTTGAGGTATGTTGCAGCTATTGCTTTCCTTGGATTATCGCAATCCAGATGGATTTGGGTCATAACACTAGGATAAGATAACTTCAAAGACTTCAATTATACTTGATTAATCTGCTGCAGAGACTGATCCAAATCATAGAATATGTCTAAAAAAACGTAGAAAAAAAGAGAGAGAATATCGATGTAAAAATGACAGCCAAATGAAATTCTGGTGTAATGGTGATGCTCCCTGTTGGTATTACATGTTTTCATTTGTTCCTGAAGATCAAAGGCCCATTGTCTACTTTTTGTTTTCTGATCACTCGACAGTTTTCTTCTACCTTAATATGAAAGCAGAGCTATATTCCATTCACCTCAAAAAAATGCCAGGGGACCGGTCATTATACTTCATTCTTTTCAAGCTCAGTTTTCAGGAGGCAAATTACTTCTGAGGGTGTAACACAAACACTTTGTTTGCACAAAATTTGAAAGGTATTTAATTTATGGATTTTTTTTTTTTAAATTAAATGCACAACAAAAATGGATTTTTGCCTGTACCCTGTTTAAGTACATTTTTAGGTAAATATGACCTTCACTTGATGCCAGATGCACTTCACGGTGGTGGTGGAGGTCGAGGTCATCCATACCGTTGTGTGAGTACAATGCAACAAGTATCCACATGCATTTAATAAATACTTTTCATTTGGGTGAAAATTAAGTACATTAACCCCCAACAGCTAATTGATTAAAGTTATTAACTCATCATTTCAATTAGTAAATAAATCCACCTCTCAAATTATGTTTGATTTAATACAGATTTAATGAGTCTGCTGGTCTTTGCCAAATACCTTCCTTGACTTTATTAATGTGTGTGGTTTTACATTTTTTCCATAGCCTTCATTTCAGCACAGCTCCGCCCATTTGCTGGTCTGCACAGCTCATGTTGCGATTTGACGATAATCAGCAAATAGGGGCTGCTTAAAGTATGCACTCAATGCGCGCTTTGATCATTCTGAATTGAATTAGCATGAATGTACTGAGCCCACATTGAAGAGAATGAGTTGAACCTTGATATAATCATAAGGCTAGTTCAAGCTAGTTAAAGTTCAATTTATCCAATGCAATTTGTTGTTCGCGACCTGAATCTTATTCTTTTGATTTTTAAAAAAATCCATAAAGATTTATCTGTGAAAGTAATGTATCTGAGTGACTTACTGGCATGGTAGCCCTTCTGCTCATTCTCCCTTCACTACTTACAGGAATAAAAACCTGTTTGCAGTTTTTGTAATTAAAAATGTGTAACATCACCAGAATGCAAAAGACTCTGAAATGATTTCCCAGCCTAGCAAGACTGCAAATGAAAGCAAATATAGAGGCCCCAGACATCCAAGGTGGTTGAATTAATACCCTGTGCTTCAATAATAATGTCATATATATAAATATATATATATATATATAACACCCAACACTGCACCCAACAATCAGTTGGGTAAATATAATCCATACAGATTATATTTACCCAACACTCACACAGACCACAGATCATACTGACCCTAATATTACACACAACACAGAATACACTGGCCCCATACTCACAAAACACAGAGAAAACACTGACCCGGCACTCATACAACACAGAGAGATTACATCCAACAGAGATTACACTGACACAAATCTGTCCAAAAGCAGTGGAGTTCTGGATTTCCCCAGCAGGTGGCCTGGGGCCGAAGAAGATCAATAACTCCTTCCTGATCAGACCACGGGATGGATTAAGAAAAGCGTAATTCAAAAGCCATTCGGGTGGACAGGGTCTCATTATTAACGTTTAGTAAGATCATCACCCGTTTGCCTCTGCAGAGATAGTAATGCACTTCTACCGGTTTTACTAACAGAATTTTCTAGTTTGATGGCGTCATTACTGCTCTGGAATCTATCAGTGTCAGTGTACTAGGAAGCCCAGTTGAGGGGTAGAAACCGAGATGAGCTGGGTATAGTGTGAACCACACGTACACACACACACACACACACACACACACACACAAGGGTGGGTAGAGTACCCAAAAACTGTACTTGAGTAAAAGTAGGACTTCATGAAAAATGTATTTGGGTGCAAATAAACATAGCTCTCACAGGAACTACTTGAGTTGTAGTACAAAAGCAGGTTGAATAAAGGTTACTAAAGTACAGGTTTCATTTTAATTTTCTTTTAAATCAACCATCAAGTTAGTGTCACTCTGTCATGGTCATGCGGTGCTCTTCTGTGGTGAAAATGAGTAGTATACTTCTCTACAGTCCAGAGAAGTCTTGTCAGAATTGGTAATCATGGAAGACTTGCTGCTAAAAAGTTATTCTTCTAAAGTGGACACAAAGCCTAGAGACTTACCCTATGCACAAAAACAAACACTGGAGTGCTGAACTATGGCAGCAAGTGGTCTGGATGAAAATGTTTAATTTTTGACTCAAACAAGAGAAAGTTTGGCTATATTTTGGAGTGGATGATCTGGTCAGAAGTGAAGCTCAATGCAGCGAAATATAAACGGGCGCCTAATTGGTCCCAAGGCTCAAACAGCAGAGCAGAAGTGGTGAGCGAGATCATAAGCCATGGCCTCTCGCTTTCTAGCACCACGCTAGCTGTGATCTGCATGATCTCACACCACGCTTTGGTGCTCCCAGACTGCGCTGTGCTTGAGTAAGTCCCGCTTTACATGTTTACAGATACATGCCTTGTGTTTAGCCCAGAGTCTGTTTTGGAGTATGTGCACTAGCTCTCTGTGATTTTGGTTTTAAATTTGACTGCATTTTAATGCAGTCACTGCAGGCAGAATGTGTTGTAAGAGGAATGGCCTTTGGCCCAGCTCACCACTGAGAGTCAAGCTTGTGTTGGTTGTGGGCATGCTGGGTTTATAGAGTAAACGCCACGGCTACCTTCGCACACCTCCTGACCTGTGCCTTCACTCTGCTGGTGCTGTATAAACAAACCACCACTGACTGGCGAAAAAATACAGGCAATGCATGCAGGCCGCATGGTTACAGTGGCATAGATTGCAGACCTCACTCATCTAAGTGATACTAGCAGGAGTTTGTTTACTTACCAAGTAAAAATGACAGTATGTAAAAGTGAACTGTTATGTGTGCTATAATAAATGCCAAATGATTCCTTTTGAAAGAGGATACATTTTGAATGGATTAAATTATAGACTGGTAAGTGAAATCCTAAATAGTGGATGCCTGCTCACAGAAACAGAAGCCTTTTCTGCAAAATGGAGAGGTCAGTGTGGAAGAAACAAGCCAAACTTGTAGAATGTTAAAATAAAGCAAAGGAAACATTTAGTTGAATTAAAGAGAACAAGCATTAAAACTTTGAGTGCAGATTTCCAATATTTCTTTGGATGCAATTTTTGAAACCTATTTCAATTTTTCTTCTCTTTTGAAAAAGTCCTGCCTTAAATAATTTTTTTAACACATGCAGAGCTTTATGTTTGGCTACGCTGGCTGTCAACTGCCAGATTTATGCTCACTTCTGGATTTTGTCCAGATCTTCCTGTATTACCTTGGAAGATTTTAAATAGTTAGCTAAACCTCCAAGTTCATTATCGTCAGCAAGTTTAACTACCATGGGACTTCCACTAACATCTGGAGAGTTTATTTGCTTCAAAAACAAGACATACCAGGTGCTTATTACACACTGGTAGTCACTGGACCCTGAAACCGATTCCAGCGGACCCCACGGCACATCAAACTGTGTGAACTGAGGGAAGCCAGAGCTAAACACCATATATTCTGAACACAGATCTATTGCAAAATGATATACTTACACACCCACAAAATCCCTAATCTCCATACTAAGCTCTTAATGCTGACATTTGAAAAGGTCCTTTTTGGGTAGGAACAGAGCAGAAAAGATAGTATTTCCTTCAAAATGCCATGCAGTTTACACCCATTGCATTTCCAGCCAAGTAAGTGCAGAATTAGCTATCAATGAAGATTTAGCTATCAAATCCCAGCAGTTTAGCTACCAGATCACCACCACATCCTGGCACTGGAATTTAAAAAGCACTGGGAATGTTCCCCAGAATCTTCCTACCACTGATGTAATTAGTTATGACATCTGCTCAATGCATAGACACTCTTTATGTATTCGTGTATTTGAGAGAAAGGCAAATTTAAATGGTTCAGTGACCTGGAATTACTCGTTATCATTTTTTATTGATGAAAGTTTTATTTCCTTCTGTTTTACATTTCCTGTAAGGACAGTCCCCTAGTGGCACTGGCCAGTAACTGCACCTCTAGTGGCCTGTCAGTGCCATGCCAGCGGCCACAGCACAATACGCAAAATGTCATAGCCCCCTCTCCAGAACAGATGTGTTTTCAGTCTCCTTTGTTCTCTTTACTTCTGTTTCACTCCTTCCAATTAGGCGCTACCATATCCATACACACAGTAGATAAAACGGAAACACCAAATGAAGTAAGAATCATATTTTTTTTTAAATTTTGAAAGAAAATTTTAAAAAAGGAGGTTCAAGTCTGCCTTTTCTAAAACACAATATTCAAAAAGAAGTTTCTCAAAAGCAAGTTACTTTCACATATCCAAATGTAAATTCAAAACCTACTTTATACTTTTGCAGAACTGAGTAGAGTAGAACTGAGCAGAACTGGGGCAGCCTATAGCCTAGTGGCTAAGGTACATGACTGGGACCCCTGAGGTTGGTGGTTCAAGTCCCAGTCCAGCCACAGCAAGAACACCACTGCTGTTGGGCCCTTGAGCAAGGCCCTTAACCCCACATTGCTCCCAGGGGAGATTGGCCCTTGGTTAGTCTAATCAACTGTAAGTCGCTTTGGATAAAAGCGTCAGCTAAATGACAGTAATGTAATGTAATGAGTAAATCCTATATAAAGGGAATTAAGGTAAATGTGTAATGACGAGGAAAGGGGGAAAAGGAAAAACTATAGAACAAGGCAAGGGGTTGAAGAGAACAATATTACAGGGAAGGTAATGATAAAATAAAAAGTATGATGATAATAATGGCAATAGCCAATAATAATAATAATGCATTTTTTAGTTGAAATGACTGTAGGCTATGGGGTATGGCATTTTATGGTGAGGTCTTCTGTTTAAATATGTGTAGGTGTGTAGTGACAGATTGGGGATTCGTTAACAAGCAAATTTAGTGAGTTCATGGAGGCTGACCATATTTTAACAGTGTGAGGTTTGGTGTGGGTGAGAGTGTATTTCCATAGAAATATATTCTTTGAGACGATTGTGTGATGTTTATTGTGTTTCTTGTTTTCCAGTTTAAGAGGATAGTTTTAAATCAAATGGGCTTCACTACTGACAGCAGTTTGACGAACATTATTTGATTTCCAACTGTGACTGTTTATTTGACAATGTTTTAGTTATCCTTTAAGGTAATTCCTTTATTAGCCAGATGATATGATTGGCCAAAAACTGCAGATGGTTGACTATATCAGGCTTTGATGGACTATCAGAAAAATACAAGCCATCTGTGTCATTTGGAACCTGCTACTGTATGTTAACATTTATTGTCATTATTCACTGAAAGCTTTCTTGGACAATGTTTGTGGATCATGTTGTGCTAACTTTTCAACTGTTTTCACCTTTTTTCAAAACTGGAGAAGTAACCTACAGGCTTCCAAGCAGCTAATTCAATACAGTAATACCAATATTGTAGCAGGCTTGACACTTGTCCTGTGCTATGGCTTCAGCCGAATTTACAATGTGAGTTTGCATTGACGAGACATAATTGGCATTTTCTTTAAGTTACTGTTGCACCGTTTACTGCGGCATTTCATTGATGAAGTAATTGTTCTCCGCGCAGTGACAATAAAGTTGAACCTAACACAAATTTTTACACCCTGAACTACATAAAATTAATGAATATAGGAAAAAATAAGTTGTAGTAAAGGTTTTATAACTCTGCTAACTGCACAAACTTAAACGAAAAGCTTCGGAACGTGGACAGTTCATTATCTACAAGATCTCTCCTGTAAAGAGTAGATTTTTGCATATATTTGTGTTTCAGATAAAACAAGTACCAGTAAGTAAGATTGCCAATAATTTCTTATTTTTACTTGAAGCAACTGAAAATCTTTCCATGTGTGTATAATTGCCAAATGTTTTGTGCTTGACATAGAAAAAAAGTAGTGCACAAAAATAACTGTACTGTGTGATTGCAACCAACATACTCCCATCAACAGACTGGCCACACCTTCAGCATGCAGGCACACGCAACAACCGTAAAATAATTCCACAACAAAATGAACAAAAAAACCCTAACAACTTCTGTGTAGGCCCTACTGCAGTTAAGAAAGGACAGAATGTTGTCTGTGGGTCATTGTTTGCAGCAGCTGGGGGTTCATGCTGTTACTGGTGATTGTTAGAGGTCTACTTTAGACAAGAAAAGACCCAGCTCATCCTCACCTGTGTAAATATTGGGGTCAGTCTCATCACTATCTGGCGATCACCCATGCTTGTCTGGGTGTCTGCAGGTTCATGAACCAAGCACCTGCTCACCGAGTGTTCCTGCACTGGAATAAGCGTTGTATCAAAACTGCCTAGCCCCGCCATCATGTGAATCACAAGGGACAAGTGTGAGTCTGGAGGGTGATTTACAGTGGACCTAGTGGTTGAAATTTACTTTGGATCGCACATGATTTCACAGAGTATAGTTTGAAATGGATTTTTGACCAGTTGAATGACTGGGATCACATGATACAAAGGAGATGGTTCTACTACAGAACAACCAACTGTTTTTCTTTACCTACTAGACTGTTTCAACAGCTGGATTTCCTCCACAGCTATGATGGCATTATCAGATCAGAGCAGCTTGAGTTTCCTCTGTGTGTTCTGTGCCTGTGTTTGCAGGTGCATTCCTCTTTAAAGTGACAGTCACTCTCACATAATCCAAGTTAGAAGAATATTACATTACATTACATTAAACACATTTGTTAGACGCTTACAAGGCAGAACATGTCCCACAGTTGAGCCCTGCAGCCAAAGGTATATTCAGTAGAATGAATTTAGACAACATTGAATACACTTAGAAGGAGTTCATTGTGTTGTGACAGTTAGAAGTTATATGACAGTACGGACATTTGGTCTTGGGCTTGGTGCACAAGGGGCATCGTCATACCTCACAATTTTTGGTGAGGTGAACCCCCTGTGTTAGCAGCACTTGTATTATCGGAGTGAATAAACATGGTTTGTTACGATTTTGGCCCCCCAAAAGACTACAGACGAGAATTCAGGGCATGGTTTAGAGAGCTGGGTGTAGCAGTGAATGTTGAGGTAGATATGAGAGACAATGAGCAGTGGGGTGGTAAGGCAGCTGATGGCACAGGCGGGGGCCTGCTTGTGTGGATGTGTGTGTGTGCGAGGGAGAAAGGAGGAAAGAGGGGCAAGGGCCAGCAGAGCATGCCAGGGCATGGCGGCAGACCCGAGGAATCTGCCAGCTCCATGGTCGCCTGTAGCAGAGAGAAGGGGTAAGGCAAGATGGGAATCAGCAGAGCATGCAGGGGCAGGGCAGCTGACAGCCCGGCTGTCGGGCAGAGTCTGTTTGCTCTGGGTGCACCTGCTGTGTGGATGCATGTGAATATGTGAGAATGTGTGTGGAAGGGAGAGAGGAGGGATGTGGGGAGGCTGACAGTGTGACCATTGGCGGACTTTGCCAGCTCCTGTTGTGCCTGCTTGTGTTCCTGGACATTGAAGAAGAAGAAGTCGGAACCTGTGGGGAACGTGCGGGGGTGGGGCAGCTAGGTGGAACCCGTCAACTCCTGGACTGCAGGTTGCAGCTGGGGCTGTGCTCATCATCATGATGTCGGGAGAGGAGAAGTCAGTTGAAGCGCAGACGAAAACAGGCACAGCAGAGGGCAACTCCAAGAATAAACGCAGGCCAGCTGAGGGAAATGCGGTCACAGCAGTGATGTCATCGGAAGGCTTGACTTAGTTCAAAATGTAATCTGAACATGACTGTTAGAGGCCTCCAGTTGCCTAGCAATGTCGAGATCAGTCCGTAAATAATGTCCATAAGATAAATGCTTCTGATATGTAGAGAAAGAAAACAAAAGGAAAAAAAACTTTTGCGCAGCACTAGTTGTGTACAAAAAAACCAAGGAGTTCATACCATCGGTTTACTGGGCAAATACAGTTCACTTAAAATGGAATCCAGTTGTTCAGGAGCAAAAGGAAAGTTGAAGACTTGGTCCTTTATATGGAAGTGTGCATGATGTGGGCTGTGTTCCAATCCGAAAAAATGCTTGCTTCTTCGTGCTAACTTGCCCTCCAATGGGCATCTCTATGGTCACCAAGCCATCTGTATGGTCACCGAAACTTCTGTTTCGCTGCAATCCAGTCCTTGCGAAGGAACGCAAAGTGAGGAAGAACCGCTCGTTCCAATTTGAACAGCCACAAACTCTTCCCTCCATTGCTCCCCCTTGCTCGGGAAGGGCTCCCTCGCCTGCTACGTCACAGGAGAGCTCACTCGATTGGAGGGAAGAGGTAAAGGGAGAATTTTACTTTGGATTGGAATGCAGCCTGGATTGGACGGGTAGAAATATTTGAACGAGGGGTTGTCTGAAAATACTTCACCCGAACTTTTGTTTTAACTCCAATCCATTCAATCCATTCACAATGAAAGAAAATAATTCTACAATATCTGCAAAAAGAATGCCATGTTTCATTTCCACTCATTTTTCCTTTTCAAAACCTTTAATAGTTCTAATTTGTCTGGTAATATACTAGATAGGGTCTATCTTTTACTTCTATCCAAAAGCTAACCTTTTTCTGGTGAATCGAGCTAAAATATAGTCATAAAGCTGATGCTGAAAAACAAGAAATGTATGCCGCACTTAATTTTAAAGCCAGAAAATAACATATTTTCCTTAAGTGCATATCTTCAAATTTTATCAGGGGCAAACTTGCTGGAAGCGATCTTGTTTCCCCAGGCAAGCCCTCCTATACACAGAGAATGAAATTATTTGCATAATTAATCCTCCATTCAGTTATATTTTTGAAATCCTCTCTATTGTGTGTTTTATTGGAGTCCCGCTGCGTCTTCCTTTACTCCCTGCAGGTATCTCTACTGAGTTCCTGAACAGTCTTTAAGGTGCTTTTAATTGATTTCACTGCTAAAAGGCCAGACCACCATAGATCAGTTTGCACTTTGGAGAAATAGAAAGTAATATAAAGCAAACGTCCCTCTGAAGATCTTTGAGCTGTAACCACTCTTGAATGGATGAGCAGTGGGAATGTCCATTGGGGGCAAGGCGGAATCAATGCTCCCTCCCTTCTCAGGACTTCCGCCCGGAGCAACACTGCACGCTTTTCCAAAAGGTCGAAGAGTTTCAATCCCAGGGAATAAAAACACATTTGTTTTGTAATGTCACTGACGGACATGTTATGAAACGTTTTTTTCATTCCGCTTTTTCAATGGCCGTTTAGCCGAATCAAAATAGAAATGGAGTTGTTCTTAACTATTGATGTTTTGGACGTGATATCAAGGAGAACATTGACTTTGGGGAACATTAAGGATCAAGCAAACCTGCTGAGGCGACATGTGTAATATCTCGTCAAGTGTTGGACTATCTTGAATAGACCAAAAAAAATGTCCCAAACAAGTGCCTGGGCATGTCAGTCTTTTTGTGTCTTTGTAGTAGTATATCGAGGTAGTCTGAGAGTAGAAATAGCAGGGACACTTGATGTTTATTTCAAATTTTTAGTGGGCAATTCTGGCAAGACCTCTGCAACAGCAATCTAAAATTAAGTCTAAAATTATCATGGGAGTCAAAAAGAATCCTAGAACAACATTGAGGGATCTGAAGGCCACTCTTGCCTCAGCCATTGTCAGTGTTCATGTCCACGGTCAGTGTTTATGTTCCATAGTCAGTGTTAATGTCCATGGTCAATGTCTATGTTCTACGGTCAGTGTTTATGTTCCACAGTCAGTGTTTATGTCCACGGTCAGTGTTTATGTCCACGGTCACTGTTTATATTCCATAGTCAGTGTTAATGTCCATGGTCAATGTTTATGTTCTATGGTCAGTGTTTATGTTCCACAGTCAGTGTTTATGTCCATGGTCAGTGTTTATGTCCACGGTCAGTGTTTATGTTACACAGTCAGTGTTCACGTCCACAGTCACCGTTTATTTTCCATAGTCAGTGTTAATGTCCATGGTCAATGTCTATGTTCTATGGTCAGTGTTTATGTTCCACAGTCAGTGTTTATGTCCATGGTCAGTGTTTATGTTCCATAGTCAGTGTTAATGTCCATGGTCAATATCTATGTTCTATGGTCAGTGTTTATGTTCCACGGTCAGTGTTTATGTTCCATAGTCAGTGTTAATGTCCATGGTCAATATCTATGTTCTATGGTCAGTGTTTATGTTCCACAGTCAGTGTTTATGTCCATGGTCACGGTTTATGTTCCATAGTCAGTGTTCATGTCCATGGTCAATATCTATGTTCTATGGTCAGTGTTTATGTTCCACAGTCAGTGTTTATGTCCACGGTCACGGTTTATGTTCCATAGTCAGTGTTCATGTCCATGGTCAATGTCTATGTTCTATGGTCAGTGTTTATGTTCCACAGTCAGTGTTTATGTCCACAGTCAGTGTTTATGTTCCACAGTCAGTGTTTATGTCCATGGTCAGTGTTTATGTTCCACGGTCAGTGTTTATGTTCCACAGTCAGTGTTTATGTTCCACGGTCAGTGTTTATGTTCCACTATCCAAGAGCAACTGCAAAAAGAATAGGATTCTTGACAGAGTAGCAAGGCTGAAACCACAGCCCCAAAAAATGCCGGGATTGGGAATGGAATATTCCTCATTTCTGTCATTCTGAACAAAAACTATATAATGCTTCTTTTCCAGCATTCTGCCCGCACAGAGCAATGGAACAACGGTTCTAACTAAATGTATGAGCTGATTAATTAAGGTATGATATAACAATACCTTGGAGACCAGGAAAGTACAGAAAAACCTTTCAATCATTAGCTGCACGTCTTGTGAAAAGTTACTTTTGAGACGGCAGGTCCAAAGCTAGCGATGAAAAACCCTGTGAGGCTCACAAATGAAAGTATTCATTAAATGAATAAGTTCTGAGATTTTTCACATTTCTGAAAGAGTAAGACCAAAAAACCCAATGTCAGTGAAACGGATATGTAGAGTTTATTCATGCTTTTTTGAAACAAATATATAAGCCTAGGCCTGTGCAAAAGTCTGAGACCACCCTTTGAGTTTCTTCATTATGATTGTTAGGATTCTTGATATCTTATCGTCAAAACCTGACACATTTGATATTATACTTACTGTTGTATGATTTTGTGTAATTTTCTGTTAAATGTTTCCTGCACTATTGTTTGGCACCAAACAATAATCTATACTCAATGGCTGTTTGACTGTAAATTTAATTGATGAAAATATGGCCTCAACCACAACACAGTAAATTACAACAATTGAAAAATAAACTCTGTAATCTCTCCCATTTAAAAAGAAAAAAGCCCATTCTTTTCATCAATGGTGATGTCTTTTAGGTTCAATCATTAGAATCCACATCCTATTGCCTGGTTGGATTCAAATATTGTTCACTTGTTATTCTAAAACATGATTTGCTTCATAAAAGAAAACATTTTTGCTCTGTAGGGGGGGTGCTAGAAAATTCTAAGGATAGTGCTATTCCCCCAAAGGCACCAGTTAAATGTGAGGGAAATTTATGAAGTGCAAGAGGAATAGATAATAAAGTCTATAAATGTTAACAGCCCTTGCACCAGGATTTGAAGTAATCATTCACATAAAATTACTTCAGCCATAATTTTGATTTAATAAATTATTAAAATATGGAATTATTATACTCTTTTAATATGCTAATAAGCACTAGGGATGTAGTCAGTTTTTGACCAAGTTTATTCTTTGAATAGAATGGTCCATGTTTAGGAGGCAAGACAGACAATCATTTTTAAATAAAAGGTGTTTATTATTAAAGGGAATGATAAGGATATGACAAAAAAGGGAATCTTAATGTGAGTACAATGGTAAATCTGAAGCCGTTTTCAGATATGATCTTCGGAAAATGTCTGGAGAATCAGGTCCAGACATTTTCTGGAGTCGCCCTTTCACACATAGCACAGAACTGGAGATTTTCCATGTCAGATGCGTTCTCGCCAACTGGAAATAATCTGTTTGGTTTAGGTGAAGGGTGGCGCTTGGGTAGAGCGTTCAGGAGGCAAGATATGATGCAAAAAGTACGCTGCGGATATCGCAGTGTTTTGTTTACAGCACATCAAAGATTGCGAGCGAGGCTACTGACTCATTCGTAATGATGACTGTTTTTGCGCTGATATCAATACTACACTATGCGCTGCGAGAGCTCTCCATCACTCTCGATGGGTCTGAAGTTACAGCCTCACACTCAGCGAGAAACCTCGGTGTCATCCTTGACGACAAACTGGACTTCAATGATTACATCTTCTGTACAGCACGGCCCTGTCATTTTCTTCTGTATAACATCAGGAGGATCCGACCGCTCTTGACTATGTACTCCACCCAGCTACTCGTCCAGGCCACGGTGCTCTCTCGCTTGGACTATTTTAACTCCCTCCTCTCAGGCCTACCAGCCTGCAACATATAGCCTCTTCAGTTAATCCAGAATGCAGCTGCTCGCCTGGTTTTCAGCCTCCCCAAGGATTCCCATGTCACTCCTCTCTTCAAGCATCTCCACTGGCTGCCAGTATCTACCAGAATCAAGTTCAAAACCCTGACCCTGGCCTGTTCTGCAGCTAGCCGGACAGGCCCTACCTACCTCCAGAACCTCATCTGGCCACACACGCCAGCCAGACCACTTCGATCAGCAGTGACAGGACGTCTGGCACTTCCATCACTGAGAGTTATGGGTTCTCGCGCATCCTGTCTACATCGTTTCTCCACGTTAGCTCCCCAATGGTGGAACGAACTCCCTGTCCTACTATGGACTGTTAAATCATAACACTCTTTCTGACATGGTCTGAAAACCCACCTCTTTAGAAAATTTCTGGCCTAAACATCCTACCTTCATTCAGAATTTGTTGCACACCTATTTTGTTTTATATATAATTATGTGTTTGCATTATGTATGAACTATTATGCATCATTATAATGTAAATGTGTTAATATTTACTTTTATATTCATTATTATGTTTATTAATTATATAATATTAATATTATGATTGTATAATTGTATATATGTTATTTGGCTATGTACCATTCTTCCTGGCTATGCTATTATGACTTAGATTTAATTTGACTTGCTGTAGCACTATTGATAGATGCGCTTTTAGATTTGTTGATGACTGTATCTAACATTTATGACATTTATGACATTTATCCAAATCGACATCTAATGTCGATTTGGATAAATGCGTCTGCCAAATGAATAAATGTAAATTTAATTTTTCCCAAGCTCTTTATCCATAGTAATATAAGGTGATGGTTTTTTGCATTTGGGACCATTATGGTCAAAAATAATGCATTCCACAACAAAACAGGGCTGGTTTGTATCATATGAGCTGACCACAGCTGTTGTAAAATTTGTATTTCTATGTCAATTAGGAAATGTAACTCTGGTAACTGGTATGCAGCAAGTGAAGGCTGAAATAGTGACAGAATAGAAATACGTGAATTTTTACCAAGGGAGTAGCTTACAAGAATTAAAATAAAATTACATAAAGTACATTAAGAAAAATACAGAAATTATTTAAATTACATTACTATAACTACATAACAGATTAGAATGATTCTATTAAGCACATTTTAGTAAGAAATATAAATGTGATATAAATAGCTACGATATGAAACAGATGCATTGTGTATGGTTGAGTGCTTCAGCCACAGTGATTTAGCAGAGACTTTACTGTTGCCAACAAGAACCAGAATAATTGTAATTTTCCATGCTATATGGCACAAATTAAATAACACTTTCATTTTCCTGACAGTGGAACCAGAACAGCATTTAGAGCACTATCTGATCCAAGACACAACAATTAAAACTCAATCTATTTGTCATTATAACAATTTGCTCTATGAAGGAAACAATTAATTTCCAGGATGCCAGTTTTGTGCCTTGCCGATGTGTGTGTATAATTAATCAATGTTATACCATATTAGCATTATTCATGGTGGCTATGTATTCATTTATTATTTTGTGTTTGCAGCTACATGCCTTGAAGCAAAATAAATGAAGTTCCCCCAGTAATGACAGAGATAAGTACACTAACTCTTGGTTCAGTTTCAGCAGAAAGTCTGATAACAGAATGTAATTACTTCCGCCCACTACGTTAAAGGCAAACATTTTTGCAACTACTCTTTCTTTACAGTTTTCATGTTGCCAAACACCATGGCTCAAATGAAAATAATTGTCATGTATCTCTGACCAAAATACAGAGTAGTAGAGAATTTTGTTCCTGAGATCAGAGCATGAACTTTTGGCAGATCTGACAGAAAGAGTGGCCTCCATACTTTCATTCAGAGTGCCCTGCCATGGTGCTTGCAGTTTGCAGAGTGATACTAATGTGAACACACATGCCCTCGAACAAATGCTATTGTATTTGTAAGAAAAAGTACATACACAGACTTACAGGTGTGTTGTTCCATTATACAACGAAGAAGCGTTCAGAAATAGAACACATATCCCATGAATGTACAGTGCGATGCAAAACAAATGCAAAGTTCACATCATGACACCTCTATCTACAGTCAGTGAGAGGGTGGAACAATTTGGATATGTTAGCTGTGCTTTAAAATCCTTATTCCAATCGGTGTAAATATTCTTCCACCATAAGCTGTGTTTTTTGTCCTTATGTTGTAGGAAACCTTTTTATATGCCATATTTTCTTTACTTTCTACACTGTTCGTTTTGTCAGCCCTACACCTAATACATTAATTTTAAATATGATGCCACTCCAAAACGTCTTCCTCTCAGTTGGGAGGGCCTAAGATATTCCAAGGAATAATATTTAAAAAGTCATCGGTTCTAATTTTATTTTATGAGTTTATAATTTGCCAATCAACATCTAAACAAAATGTTTCTGAGGAAATAAACCTTTCAAACCTGCCTGTTCAGTTTGTGTTGGAATGTGAAGGGTTAAATGAAAGAAGCCCCTTTGTCTGCCTCTTAGAATTTTTCTGCCTCTGCGGTTGCCGGGAGGAAAATGCTACACTTTCAGCTCTGTGATTGGTGCCCAATCTATTAATTTACAGAGGGCCGAGCAATAGTATTTCAATGAGAGACTAATTTCAAATGACAGTAAAATTGACCAATCATATCTTCCCTCTAAATGGGCGGGCTTTGTCATTGCTAATTTTATGAAATTAGCAATGACAAATTTAGCAAATTCTGTCTGCTCTGGGTGATACAAATCACAAGTTGGCTGAGTGAAAAAACGCTGATAAACTAGCTAGCTAGCCTATTGGTTTACAATGGAAGCCACGAGTAACATTACTGCTAGTGAGGAAGACATCATTGCAAACTTATTATCCATGCTGTTTACAGGATTAACTTTTAATGAAAAGTTGGGATTTCATAATGACAGTTTTCACAAATAAACCGTAACATATATATTTAATAGGCCACTGTGCCAATCTAGTAATACTATTTATTAACAATATTGCTTGTTTGTGGTTGTGGGTTCCAAAATGCCATGATCGCTGTTCACTGTCCACTTTTTAAGTGTCTGTCGCTAATGGGTGCTTGGCTGTGTGCGTGCTGTCATGATGTGTAGGCTAACATTAAATTTTGTTAGTTTTGTGCGGTAGGAGGGAGTGGCTGACATGCATCTTTCACCCCCATTATCACCATATTCCGCTGAAGTGCACAAACAGCTTGTGTGATGATGCGATTATTTGTAAGGAGCATTTGAATTTTGCCTACAAAATGAGCTGTTTTTTGTTTTGGTGATAATTTTCACTCTCTCCGTGCTCTTTGCTCGTTGCTAAGGCTGGACCAGCGTCTAAATTTTTGATTCAGAGCTGGAAGCGTCATAGGTAACTTTTGCTGTACTATAGGAGAGGACACAGGAAGCTAGGCTGGTAGTTTGCTTTTTTTTTTTCCTGACGAAGGAAGGAGGGTCAGAGGGCCAATTAGTCACGGTTCGCTACTGCTATTATCTGATCACTAAATTTAAGTATACTGTGACTCTTCTTTACTAAATGCGGCCCTCAGTGTGTAGTCTAAGTGAGAAATATTTGTTTATGGTGAGCTTTGAGAGGATATAAAAATCCCCTTGCATAGAATAAGTGTAATATATTTCTGATTGTCTAATCTGTTTGTTTCAGAACCTACCTTGCATTTACATTACATTAAATGAATTTATCCAGAGCAACCCACATTGTGGGAGAACATGTGCAACCAAGTGCATTCTCCAGATTCCATGAGTACTAAATACAACGGTGCCAAGCTCATATATATGATTTTTGAGACCAGCATCACTGACCAGCATCACATGAGTAGCATGTGTGGTGTGGATGGGGCTTATTCTTTGGATGTTAAACAGGAAGTATCTGCAGGCTAGTTTAATCTAGCACTTTAAAACATATGTTGAAGCTGCTATAATTATAGACGATAACACCAATGTACTGCCAATGGTCACAGATGCATGCAAACACTAGGTTTGCCTCTGAGAGGCATGACATTTTAAGCTTCCCGCCACCCCACCCCACCCCACCCCCTTCTCCCCTTAGACACAATCTTCACATGTACAGAGCATCCTGAGAAACTGAGAGCCGTACTCTCCCATAGCTCCTATTTCACACTTTAACCCACCCAGGGGCATGCGCGATGGATAGTCAGGCAGGGGCTTGCCCATTGCCTGTATAGCGCCGAATAGTTTCCCTCAGGAAACAAGCCTTGCTTGGCTGCACCAGTATCCAGAGTCACTGGATTTTAATAGAGAACCTCCCTGAAAATCCCATGCTGCTCTGCTTCATCTCTTCCAAGCCAAACTGAGCTGGAATTCCGTCAAACATGTCACTAACAGAGAGCTAGTACAGCACATGTGACTGTTATCGGATTTTGGCAGGATCATTAGGGCGCAGAATTTTCTGTGTTTATTACTATAAGAGTCGGGTATAAGAGGAAGGATTTGTTTGAGTAAAGACTAGGAGAAAATGAATGTCATCGAATGCAGAAATTATGTTTGCGCCAACTTGTCGAAAATACAGATAGTTTATCCATAATAAGTATCATATGACTATTTTTGGAAAAATTATCTGAGCTTTTCTGACAGGATTGAAAACTGTTTATCTTGAGAGGCATTTTCATGGAGAAGCTCACAGCGGGGAGGTGACATCACACTTATACCAGATCTGCAGCTGTGTAACATTTCTGCGCTGGATTCTTTGCAGTCAGATTGCTGTCAGCCTCAGCTTACAGAATTTTACAACTGGTAAAAGACACAGTAAGTTAAGTCAGTAAGTTTTATGGAACATTATACAGCTGCTTCCCATGTCCATGTAACTCTGAGACCTGATTTCTTGAATGAATCTACACTTGTGGTCTTGAGCTAATTAATGTAATCAAGTCATACAGAGTAAGATTGGAGCAAATTCTTGCAGACGCTGCAGGCCTCAGGACTACAGGCTGAATGTCTTTTTTCTAATATCAGTTTGCCAGCAAGATTCTTATCTTAAGAAATGTGAAGCTAACGTTACATAAATAACATTGTCATCTAATTACAGCAAGTTCTAGCTCACAAAGCACTGAAAGCTAATGTGTGTAAGTACTGTTGATGTAAATTTAGCATGTTTGCAAGCTACCTACTATCCTACCAAAGCTGGGGTAATTTGATTGAGTCTCACTGGCTTGCTAACATTGACCTTGCCTTCTCTTGCAACATTTGGATTGTTACATTTTGGTGTTTTTCTTTTGTAATGACTCCCAGTTTTGTCATTGACTTGGTGTTTACTGCCTTTTTTAAAACTCCAAAAACACACAAAATATGCATGGACATGTTGGATAGATTGTTTAAATCTGAAATTGCAGAGAAGTTATTAATTTAATGTGATTTGCAGTTACTTTGAAAATGATGTGCCCCTGCTGATTAAAGACATTAACAAAGTAAACTACATTATTTCACACTAATGGGCCACTTGTGTAACTTGTAGCCTACAGCTATCTGTAATTTCTAATACAGTTTTACTGGATGACTGGCTAGCTGGTTACCAGCAGCCGGAGCAACCTTGCATCCAAATGTTGTGGCCATTTCACTTTTTCAGTGTACACAGGCAATTATCATTTATAGTATAATTTTCCCATAAATTAGACATTCCCTGGCTCTTGTTAATCATCTGAATGTGGTGTATATGGTCCATAACCCATTGGTGTTTCCTGTCTGTATAACCACAATCAGAGGCTGATACATAGGGCACTGCTAGTCCAAAATCACAACCTTGATATCGCGTACCACTAAGGTATTGATTACATTTAGGCTGATGCACTATCTGGAGCATGTATGTAAATCGGGCCAGGGTGGGTGATTTTAGATGGTACCCTTTTTGATTACAGAAATAAACGAGATGGGAAGTTCACAAACTTTACAGTTGGTTCTTGTAGGTGGGGGTGCTAAGTCTGTTTTGGTTTTCTCATGGATTTGTCCTGCATGTACCTGCATGTATTGCAGTTTGGTTTTCCTTTTGTTAGTCCCCACATGCTTTACCAGTATAGTCTTCCCTCGTCTTCACCCGTTGTGTGTTAGCTTCTCGGCCACTCTAAGGCAGGACAGGCAAGATAGGAGCCCATGTAAACTGCACAGAGGGTTAACTCATATGTTTAGACACACAATTCAATGTGCAATTTATAGGATGTGACACATAGCTGGAAAACATCAGGATAGCAGTACATTTGATTTGGTCCTTAGACCTACAGAGCTGTAGGAGATGGAGGGCATACAAAAATCAAGAGATTATAATATCCTGACCTCCTCCAAATAGCCGCACATTCATTTCACACATTCATCTAGCGCAAAATCACTCACACACGTCAAAATAATAAACACACAAGCATCATTCATGGGCTTGCACACACATGACTGTACAAAATCAAGTACTGATATTCACTCAGACCTTTCACACTCATTTAAACAATGTTATTTTTGCATTGCCATCCATCTGGTCAAATTAGTGAGGGTACTTTTTCCTCAGAGAGAAGGATCCTATTGTCTGACTTGGGAAGAATGAGAGTGATACTCCATGTATTACCCACCATAGGGTTTATTTGAGTGCTCTTCCCCCCTCAGAGAGACTTCAGTATGAGCAGAGCTCATTAGATCTCAACTTTGCAGAAATATGTGTGGTAGTTAACGTTGCACTGCCTGTGTCCTGCAATGAAGCAGTGATTTCGGTCCCCCAGAGCTCTGATGTGCCACGCTGCAGTCATTATGAAAACTGCTGATTCTGGAAGGAAAATACAGAACAGTGAAGAGGGAAATGGAGTGGAAATGCATAAATATATACATATATTTGAGCATATGTAAATGAAAAGTATTCACCACTGCCTTTCGCGATAGCTGCTCTCCCAGGTTAAATGCCGTGAAATTGATATTTGATCAGCCGTGGTTTGTGCAGCACAGTGTGATTCTCCTAGTGCTTGTTAACACCGTGTCGGCCATGTCTGCCAGGCTCATCGCTGCTCCGTCTGTGTGTGTGTGTGTACTCATTCCCTTCCATAAGCCTCTCAGTGCATGACATGGTGTTCGGTTCCCGCGGTGCACCATGGGTACTGTGCTCAGCTCCTCAGCCCTGCCGCTTCCCTTCTTCAGTCTGTACAGGGCGTCAACTTCACAAGCACTCATGCAAGTCCTTCCAACAGCCTTGCAACCAACTCTTCACTTACATGCTGTCCAATTATGACTGAAGCATAGGTTTAGTTAAATGCCATGCCTATTCTATACTATAGCCTAACTCTACTATAATGCTCTGAATGCTATCCTTTTCTGTTATCTATACACCACTAAACTACAAGATGATACATTTATCTGTGGGGCAATGACCTTGTTCTGTATGTATGTATGTATGTATGTATGTATGTACAGGAGGTCCTCGGGTTACGACGGTCTCGAGTTACGTCGTTTCGTGGTTACGACGCACTCCCATAAATTACTTAAAAAACCTAGTTTCGACCTAAGCGGTTTGGTTTGTAAATACGACCACAGAAATAAAGATGAGAAATTGTTCTCTCTTTTTTTATTACTGTTTCATTTAATCACTGTGTTTTTTAGTACTGGTTCATGTGTTGTGTGTACAGTGTGAGTGACTTCAGGTGTTAATTTAGATATAATTTAGGTATAAATTCCGACTTATGTCGAAAATCGGCTTACAACAAGTCATAGGAACGGAACTCCTTCGTAAATCGCGGACCCCCTGTATATATGTATGTGTGTATGTATGTATATGACAAAGGATTTGTCCTCACTGTTGAAATGGCTTATGTTTGTCATAAAATGTTTATGGTGTGTACGTGTTTATGTTTATTATGGTCAGAACGAATGTTTTAGTTACAGATTGCAAGATTAGTTTCTAGCCTTGTGTAACTTGCCTGGTAACTATTTGAATGTTCACATGTGAAATCAATAGTACATTATTTCTGAATTCAGGGGGAGTATTGTAGGGAACTCTCTAGAAAATACCGATAATGCTTGCACCATTTTAAATTCTTCTAAATAACTAATCTGATGCAAATCCTCTTTTATTTTGAGGGCCTGCTCAAAATAATTATATGTATTATCTGTAATTATAATGTCCACTATATTAATATATTGCATGGCTAGAGACAACCTTAGGAGCCCTTTTAAGGCAACAAGTCTGAATGCAAAGCTTTAGATTAGGCATTCAGCAGGACCCGCATAGAGCATTAACACTTTTTTGGAACACCAGCAGAAATCATGAATGACGGACTGTGACAGGCTTTTAACTTACCTGAGAGAAGCACCACTAAATATTGCATATCAAAACATCCCAGACAGTGTGTTTCATTCTTGTGAACTTACATTTTTTATAAATGTAAAAAATATGTATTATACATGTTAAACACAGTCAGAATGAATGGTGACCTGTCAGCTTGAAATATAGGAAAAAGCGAGCTTTGCTTAGAGTGGCCATCTTGCTTAGAATGTGTCCTTCTTTTTACTTTCTCAACAGTCGTGCCATTTAGCAGCACAATCTGCATTCGTTGATTTGTCTAAATTTGGGTATTTCATATTGTAGCGTTGGTTTCACATGAATTTATTCAGTTAGCTGTTCACTGACTTACTTTTGTCTGCATTACGAAAACTGATGGTGTGACATACCTCTACAAGCTGTAACTGTCGCAATAGTAACTAAAATAGTAACTAGGAAGTTGGCAGCTTGGTGCTTAGTCACATCACCACAGCGACATGCTTTTTACGTGTGATAATGTTGTTTTTTTTTTTCTAACTAGATGGTTTGGATTTAAAATCAGCAGACATTTGGTGGAAAGCTATCCCACAGTATTTACTACTTGTAACTTCCAGAATGACTGCGATTTAAGTTTATGCTATTTATTATCAACACTAGCCCACCCATGTCTAAAATGAACATACGTTGATACAAATAACTAGAAACTTGAGTGGGCTGTATGAGACAGTCAACTCCAGATTGAACCATTTATGAAACAATCAACACAGATATCTTTTACTGAAACATATGCGAAACCTTCTCGTATTATAATAGTTGTTCTAAAAAGAGCAGCTATTACAACAGTTGTTTTATGGTTTTGTTTAAGGCATAAAACATGTTTTCTCTCTAAACCATAGGTGTGAAAATTGGCAAACTCGTTGTTAGAGCTTGAAGCAGCCTCGTCTGGAAAGGATAACTAGCCAGATCCTTTTGTTGTAACGCTATAATGTAATCAGAAAACTTTTCATCCAAATAAATGTTCTGCCTGCAAAAGTTTCCTCATGGAACTACTTCCAGTAATTAAGAAACTTACATTTTTACCCTGGTCTGCATTCTGTACACCACACTTCTATATAATTGTCTCATTGTTTGCGATGTGACTAAAACACTTTGAAACAGTATGAATGTGCTCGATTGTTCTGCCGGCACCTGAGGCATGGCAGCGCACGACTCTGTTACACCATCATTAGCTCTTCATGTTTTATTCAATAAAAGCCTGTGGCTTTGTTTAAAATAATGGAAAGTGGATATCTATTTATACAGGCTCACACATACACACAGACACACACAGACCTCATATATTCAGGGTGCACAGAATGCATGCGACGTAAAACTCTCAATAATTGCTAGAATTTATATCTGGACAACAATTTCTTGACCTTGGAATCCGGTAATCACAGTGAGGTGTAACTGGCTCAGGGGGACAATGGGATCTCACTGACAAGTTTGTGTGTGGTAGGAAAACCAGTGGGAATATAATGTGAGGGATTGGATTGTGACTAGAAAATATTTGTGTTTGTTTAAATCGTATAGCGCTGCACCTCAGGTCAACTGAGCATTAACTTTTAAAATTGTTGGAGGTTCTTTTGCCATTTTCGGAATGTTGGCACTGATGAAAAATTACAGCTGCTCCAGTTGTTAGCAAATACAAGCTCTGTTTCAGAGCTATGATCACTTAATTCCCGGACACAGCATTGATTTTGAAATAGACACTGAGGCAGGAATGACAATTCTAAATGAGAAAACATGGGAGATAGGAGGGGGGGCACTCCATATCAGGAGAATAAAGCTGTGGACCTATACCAGAGACAGGAGTGCTAGGAAAGATAGGTGCACAGATTAGTTATGGGGGCTGGTAGTTAGCATTGCTAGTGGGAAAAGCAGAGGGCCCAAATCTGCTGTGGGGAAACTGGCTAAAGGCTATTGCCTGACTGGGGGGCTTTTTTTCTGCAAATAGAGCAGAAACATCTGGGGGCTTTACTCTCACAACATGAAGTCTTTACCATACACTCATAAAGAGAAAGCTGAGACTGAGTTAGTCAGATATGAGCAGGAGGGGATCATAGAGTCTGTGAGCCTGTTTAACCCTGGTTTTAAAATGCATCGTGGGTAATCAGATCAGAAGCGTTAAACACAAGTGTAAACGACCGCCAAGACGCATTGTGATCCGTTCACTCAAACCACTTGCCGAGGTGGTCTGGGATGCATTTGACCAAATATCTTTTGTAGTGTAAACTCTAATGCATCCTGATGCGTCCTCGACAAGGACGTAACAGGAAAATACGTCATCGATACAGGATGTGGTGGTTGTCTTGGTGACAGTGTGCTAGCACTTAAAAAAATGGAGAGGAGCACTGATATACATGGATGGAGTGCAAGTGAAACCAGATTCCTAATCTCCATTTAGGCAGAAGATTCAGTCCAAACTCCTATCATAGCTGGGCCGTTTACTATAGTATTGCAAGGAAGAGGGAAGAAAATGGCTGCAATCGTAGCTGGCAGCAATGCCAGCGTAAAATCAGACATTTAAAGGTAGCATACCATAAAGTCAAATACAGCAATAGCAAGTCTGGGAGGGACAGGATAACTTGCCCATTTTATGACGAGCTGGACGAAGTGTTGCGTGACCGTCCATCATTTTACTCTATGGAAGGAGATGTATTGGATTCTGCTGACAGTGATATCTCTAGCTGTACTGACACAACCACTAACGTGACTGGCGAGAGTGTGGACGATCCATCTGGAGAAAAAAATGAACGTATGTTGCAGGTTAAATGTTTTTAACAAAACTACGGTCGCACGGTATTATAGTATGTATTGTAATTCTGAGAATTTGGCTGTTGTAAACAGATTTGTGCATTGATTGTGTGACATTAAAACCAATTGGTTGACCCCAACCTCAGGGGTCCCGGTCATGTACCTTAGCCACTAGACTACACGCTGCCCCATATTACAGATAAGGCAATATTGTGTCTGTTTATTTGTTGCTAGTTTTATAGCATATAGAATTGTATGACTTGGTTTATTTTGCCAGACTTTACAAGGTTATGTGTTGATGGTTAACTTCACAAGCAGCACCAATAAAAGCTCTCAGGTTATACTATGTTGATCTTCCTGTCTGATTTCCTTTGACAGCTATAAACTGTCTACCCTCAATATTTTATGTGTAGTGCTATAGTAACTCATTAAGTGCAGTTGAAGTTTGGCTGGTTTTCTTTATACAAATTAAAGTTTTGGTTCCAGTGATGGCATAATGCTTAGTAATTCTGCACGCAGTGTAGAACTGATATGTATCTACAAGCGAAACATTTTATGCGAAGAATAATGTAAAGATAAACTTGTGAGTAGTGGGCTAGAAGATTTTTAAAAATGTATCAAAGGAAGGAAAAGATTGTCACTTTCGGAGTACTCTCACATCACGAACACCGCCGGCCCAACCCACGTCGATGTTTGCAAATTTGTAGATGAAAAATACATCAACAGAATTATGCCTACTTTCTGGGAAATGCCTGCATGAGAGAATAACGAACATTGACAGATTATTGATATTTATAGCAGGGGTGAATTGGGTTGTGTGGGTACCAGACTTAAATTACTCACTGGGAGAGATGATCCACTACAGCTTGCAATATAATTGAGTAGCTCCCTTTGCAGTTGTAATAGTCCTTTGAGTTATTGCTAGGAGGAGTAATTGGGATTTGGGATCCATCCGCTGATCCACAGCACCGAGGGAAGCCCCCATCTCTCTTCAAAGCAATCCACAATCTCCTGCAGTCTATCCCCCTCAGGCAGGCTTATGAATTGGCTTTGTAATGTCCGTACAGTTCTGCAGACCTCCCAAACACAGACATATACAGTTGCTTTACGTATTCCAAAAAACTCAGACAGGGTTCTGAAGTCAGCGCCGGTTGCTGGGTACCAAATGGCAACAGCGACTGTCTTCTTCAACTGCATGGTTTGGCGTAAATGCGTTTGCTGTTTGTTTAAAAGTGGTCAAGGTTTTCTACAGAGGATATCAAAAGTGTCATGTCGTGTGCAAAAATGTGTGAGCCACTGGTCATCTGTAAATGTCCCAAGAACTATTGTCTCCCACCAATGCTGGCTATCACAACAGTTGAAAGCCACTGCTTTTCTAACATTCTTCCTTTTTCGTCTTCTCCTGCACTCTATTGCAAGTCGCAAATGACTTTGTCCTGCAAATCTCGTTTTTGTATTCTTGGCACGCCTGTGTGAAACAAATCTGGCGCTAGCCTGATGTAATAACTATATGTGGGGCCCTTTCACCTTCTAGCGGAAATGACGTACGCAGTAACGAAATCTGATCACAAGTGGTCAGCTGGACACCTTGGAGACATATTGATTTTCATTTGATCTTTTATTGATTTTTTATTGATCTTTATTGATTTTATAGATTTTTCCTCATCTATCTTCTTTTTATTGTTGTATTTTATTGTACTGTGAAGCACCTTGTATTGCAACCCTGCATGAAAGGCGCTATATAAATAAAGTCTGATTGATTGATTGACTGATTGATGATAGACACAGGTGTGAACAGCGATGTGTCTCAGCTGTCCACTTGTGTATTCACAGTGTATCCAGTATCAAAGTTGGACAGCTAACCTAGTTGTTTGTTATATTGGTAGTAGGGGTGGACAGTATAAATGGTATATACAGTACATCAGTGTGAAGTTGCCCTACGGTATGGATTTTGACTATACCATGCTTACCGGTACAGCCCTCTCTGAGCTAAAGTGGAAATGACATAAGCACACCAGTGGGAGGCAGCAATGCACTCAACCGTGGGTGTTTCTAAAAACCAAGAACGCACTTGTGTTCTTCAGAAGAACGGTCTTGCGAGTTCTTAAGGACGGAGAATGCATCCGCCAAAGTTCTGAGATGGTTTGTGTACTAGCTTGCTACTGCGAAAACACCCCGAGTGAAACCCATTCCGCAAGTTTTCTGAAGCCATTGCTAACTTAGCTGGCAAAAACTATCGTCCCCTCTGAGCGGAATAATAGCATTGCTAACCTGAGCCAACTGCCAATTTAAGTCCTTGCCATACGAGTGCATTACCCCTTCAGAACTATTTATATTGAAATTTTAAGAAAAACAAATATACTGTGATATATACCGTAACCATATGTGCTTCAAATTATACCGTGATATAAATTTTAGGCCATACCACCCAGCCCTAATTGGGAGGGGCCAGAAATTCACAAAACAGGAATGTCTCAAAAATGTTCACAGCTATAAACACACATCAAGGTCTACACTCATACACCAGACTTCCGTATGGTGTGTCTTCAGCCCCAGGCACTTTCCAGCGCACCATGGATAATTTACTATAAAGAATCCCAAAGGTAGTACTGATATTTTCCCATATACTCTCAGCACTGTCATCTACCCTCTACTTGACCCATGATGATCTCCTTATGGAACAGGAGCTGTTTTATCCAACCAGCTTCCAGATGGCACTGAAAAACCAATAGGTTCAGAGTCACAGTCACTGTCTTTAGCAGAACAAGATTATTCACACTGAGAAAAAAAGGCACTAACTATAAATTTATAGCCTTAAGAATTTCCATTAGTATTTATATGGCAAGCACCACACTATAGTGATGGGTCACAAACCACTATTGGGACTGAAGGGAGAGAGTAGGGGCATCCCTCAACTTACGGCCAGTATTCTGTAAAGATACGCCTTGATTTTGGCAGCCTACGAATACTCCTTGGAGTGTGGGGAAACATGGGAATGCAGACGCAAGTTTTAGGCAGCAAGTTTTAAATAGCACTTCATCTGAGTTTAAGTAGCCAATCATTATTTTGACATTTGATAACCTGCAAAACAATCAAATTGAGCAATATGTTAATTTATCAATATTAAAACGTTTCAAATAATTTCTGTATTTTAATTGTCTAGATTGCTTCACAACGAAATGGAATGAACTTCTTCCTGCCATTTTCTAAGAAACACAGAGTTTCAATTTGAATGAAACTTGAGTTAACCAATGAACACTTAGGACTAATCGTGCATTTTACACATGCTGACTGGCTTGGATTAACTGCAACTAAATCACAGCAAGAAAGACAGCTGAACTGTGTTGAACTGTGCATCCATCTCAATGGGAGTCTTCCGGTCTGATGATTGCTGTATATAGTCATACAGCATTGAGATAATAAACCCCATACACACTGCTAAACCAATTCCATCGAGGCTTCATGAGGATGCAGTCACATGCCTCCTCTCACTTGGCTTGATGCCCACGGAACTATTAGAGTATGTGAGTAAATAACATGATTATGTTATTCACATTGACCATTTTACATTATATCTGGGAACCATTTTCAGTGCTTTTACTGGCAGGAGCATCTAATTTGCCCAAGTAGGTACATTAATGCACTTCAGTAAATTATGTTAAAACAAAATACGG